>OY757189.1:13056045-13806045 GCA_963583895.1 Melanophora roralis
AGAACGTGCGGTAAATAAACTAAATAATTTTGAAGTCGACCACATACTTAAAAACATACATATATTTACGTATTCGTAGACATAAAAAACATAGTTTGTAGTGCATTTAAAAAATTTAAGAATAAAGCTAAAGCTAAAACTTTTTGAAACCCTACAATGACTTCCTTTGTAAAAGAAGCCAACAATTATTGATCTCAACCTTAAGCAGTGAAGGCACATGATAACTAATTTTTTCGTATCTTAGTTAAAGGTACCACATCCCAGACAATAAACGATTATAGTATTTGTTAAATATAAGCAGGGAAAAAGTATGGCTAAGAAGCGCACTCGTAGGTTATTACCACAAAGTAATTCGATGACCACCACTACTAAACGATTTTATAAGCATGTAAATATTCACTTCATTCCTTTAAGAGCCAATAATCATTAAAGAATTGCCATAACCAAATTGTGGTTCTATTAGGTCCCTTATAATTGCAACAACCATATACATGCTTGTGATATTCATTAACCTGATTAACCTGATAGCAAACACTCTATAGTTTAGTCTTACGTTTCAAAGAAACATATGATATTAGTAACTAATTGGTCTTAAGCCAAATGATAAAGTTGTTGCAACTAGACATTTTTTCTTAAATGTGGGTATTTAAAGCAATGATACAAATTTGAATAAAGTAGAGTAATTGCAAAAATAAACAAAAAAAAAATAATTAAATAAAAATTAACATAAAGCATAACAGTTTTAATTTTTTGTTTATTTTATAAACCTTGTTTTTGTTTGTTTCTGTTGTTAATAATTATCGGCTGCTCTTTTAATCTTAAAGCAGACTCTTTTTTTGCTACCATATTAAAACATATACGTTTATGAGATTATTTGCATTATGAAACACAAAATACAATTATAAAACACAAAATGACATCTTTGAGCGGTAAGTAATTAGTTTTAATAATGGCAATTAAAATATTATTTCAAACATTATAAAACAATTTTCATAAAATTATACTAGAACGCTACAAAGAAAAAATAACTTTAAAATGAATAATTCTTTAAAATCACATGGCAGACAAACGTGAAATTTTTTAAACCCCCCAAAACTTTAAAAAGCACCGTACAACTTAACGCAAGAACTAAAGTTAATGGTTTTATTATTAACAAGGAAATTTTATAATTTTAAATTACCAGAAGACATTTTTTTTTAATTTTTAAACCTTGAATGCGAGCATGGTAATATTTTAATATAAACATATTGGCTGTCCAATTAGTTCTCACGAGAAGTGCAAGAAGTTTCATTTAATCATGGTGTTAAGTATTCAATGAAATAAAATATTTTAACTTATAATTGGAAATGAGATATTATGATGGCTTGTATTGAGTTTTAATTAAATTTGTATTTATTGTTTTGGTTTTCTCGATGTTAACAAGATAATTAATAAAGATAATTAAAGTGATGGAGATGTACAAAAAAAAAAAAACTAAAGACTTAAGAAACGAACTTGACATAAAATTATTATTTTATTTCCTTTAGACAAAGAACATTAATCAATGCATCATCGTTCGTTAACAAATCAGTACTTTTAGCTCTAAATGCAAATCTTTAGCAGGTACAAGTACTTTTTAATTAAATAAATGGGTTATTTAAGTGTTCCTATAATTTTATTATTGTTCCTATAATTTTATTATGTGAGCGGTCTTGTTTTCATCTGCAATAAAATACGATCTTGTATTATTGACGATTACATAACAAATGCAAAGAACCTTGCATTGGGGTACAACTCAATGCAACAAACTGCCTACGGTGCATTTGACTATAAAACAGGTAACGGTACGGGCTTGTGTCGTGTTCAGAATCGCTCATTAAACCATCGTACCGGCGGGATTGGTAGGTGTTTGTTGGTGGTGAAAAATTGTAGCCTTTTTTCTTATTTAGTTGTAAAATAAATGAGCATTATTTGAGATTAATTAAAAGCGAGTGGTTGGTTTTAACGACAAGTAATATAGAAAAACCTGTTCGATTTTGGATCGATGGATCTCAAAACCACCTTGTAATCTCCACTCAAAGTGGGTTTTACTTAATTTTCGGGTATGCGGATGCTAATGCTGTGTTTATACTTGATTTGTCCCATTATTTTCTAGACAAATGGATTTTTTATCTTGCCAGTTTTTCTCTCCTTTCAATGCTTCCAAAATATCTGTGTTCTTGAACTCAGTTTATGTATGTATCCCTCCCTAACGACACACACATCTTTTCAATTGATTCTTGCATCCTTGAACAATTAAAGGCAACTGGCCATCAGTAAAAATATTGAACTAAAAGTAATTAAGTTGGGGGTTTCAGGTGCTGATTATCAGTTAATTTGGCTGCCACAGTCATAGTGTCAAAGGTGCTACAATCTTTAGAAATTTTTAAGAACCTTCAAGTTATCACAGCTTTATCCTGCTATTTAATTTTAAATCCCCACGTTTAAAAGTAATAGATTCTGTGGCCTGGACGATGGCCGGTCAACCAGCTATAATTCTCAACTGTATTTTAGTATTTCATGTATTTGCTGCAATATTTTGAATTTTAAAATGTCCTGCAATCTTAAAATATCATTTGCGTGCATTAATCGCGGCTCCTAATCGGTTTACGAACCCTATTTCAATACAATTTAAAACCATTTTATTTGAACTGAAACCCAATATAAAATTCACTGGCGTAGTAGGAGTGCTCTGTTATGCAACAGTTACTACGACTAACCTTCTCAGTTAAAGCAGGCAACCACAAAATTAGTTCAAAAAGTGGATGAGCCTAGACACTATACTGTTAAGTCTCTACTAATAAATAATATTGTATATGATTTCACAGCCCCCAGAAAACTTAGTAGCTACTCTCTTACGCAACCTGGCTTAAAAAATATTAATTGAAAGTTATTGAATTTTTGCAGTTATTTTTAATACAATTTAAATTCAAATAAATCACACTTGTGTCAAGCAGGGAAACAAAAGACTTAAGAAAGGAACTTGATTAAATGTGATAAAATTTTTAAATCAACATAAAAGTAAAAAACAGAAACAAATCCCTATAATGTTTCTTTAATCTCTTAATTTGTTTTTTTTTTTTATATGAAAGCAACAGCAAAATATTTATTGCCTTTTTAATAAAAGAGTTTCCATAAAATAGATAATCATATTAACTTAAGAATTAATCAAATTGAAACATATAATATTTGCATATTTAATATTAACATCAAATTCATGCTTTGTTAATTTTTTATTAAACAAGGACATAAAAAACCCTCTCTTAAAAGTGTTTAAAAATTTATGGAAAAAAACATATTTTATAGAGTTGACAGATGTATGCACATTTAAATGGTTAAATTAAGTAAAGAAATAAAAATGAAACTTTCAGAAAGATTTTAGAGTTTTAGAATTTAAATTTTTGAATACAAAGTGACGTTATTTTGTTAAGCTGATAATGTAGAAATGTAAATTTGATTTGGTTTTAATAGAAAAAGAAGACGTTTCTCATAATTTATGAGCAAAGCACTTCATTGATGAAACTTTTTATTTTTTTGCTAAATTCTTTTTAGTTATTTAAATAATTTTTTATTAACTTTTTAATGCTACCAAAGTGGTTTTAGCTATTTTAAATTTAATGAAAATTTTAAAAAACTTCTTTGTTAAATTTTTAAAGTATTATTACCTAATGGCGTTTAAGAAATTAAGCTTAACATTTGCTTATTATCCTCAACGATTCATAATATTGTTGTTAATCTTTAATGTTTCACTCAAATTAAAAATTTTAAAAATTTATATTTTTTTTTAATACTTTTAATGCGATTTTAAATACAAATAAAATAAGAATTTTTTGACTTCTAGATTTTGATACTTGATTTTTTTTTTGATACTTAGGAAAGATGATGAAAGAACAAAAAAAAAATTAAAAACTTCATTAACACACAAAGGCAAACTAAAATAATTTACCCAGACACAATTGTATTTAAAATAATTAATGTGCAATTGCTGCTTAAAAGCAAAATATGAAACATATAGGGGAAATCCCAAAATTTACTGTAAAAGTGAAAAGTGTTATAAGATATAAATAATATAAAATTAATTTCCATGCCTTACAATACTTATATCTCGTTTAAAAAAATATTTAAAATGAGTCAGTTATTTTTTGGGACTTAATGAAATGAAAAAAAAAATTATCATAAACTAAAGATTTGGATTAAAAATTTTTTATAAGAAATTTAATTTTAAATAAATATTTAAATTATCATAGCCTCTAAACAATAAAATTTATCGTTTTACAAATTGTACAAAAATGCAATTGAAAAATTTTAAAAAATATTAAAAAAAAATATCAAAAAAAATTCTTTTAAAATAAGTTGAAAAGTTAAACACTTAATTGCAAAAGTGATGCCTGGTTTAAAAGGGCGATAAAAAAAAAACATTTTCGTTTTTATAAATATTTTTAATTTTGCCTTAAAGTAAGTAAAGTTCAGAAAAAATATATTTTATCATAAAGACAGTGGTGACATATGTCAAATATTTGCAAAAAACTATAATAAACAACAACAATATACGAGCATAATGAAACAATTAGGTAAAGAGCTAAATAAGTATAAATCTCATCATCGTCATGAGTTAAGAGATGCTTTGTTGTCTACAATTTACGCTAACGTTAGACTTGTCTGGCTGGGCTTACTACTGGGAGATAAAAGTTTTACATCTTTAATATTTAGAATGGAGATGAGCAAGTGAGTTTTTTTTAAGTTTCAAAGTTAAAAAAATTAATAAAGAAATCTGCCCAGCTGATGTCGAAACTATTGATATTTTTTAAACATTAAAATGGAAAAAAAGTATTTATTGTTTGATATTGGTGTAAAATAACCGGAAGCAAACGCTACACAAAATTATTTACAAACCCGAAAATTGATGTAAGAATGATTCCGAAAATTATATGAGATTAAGATATATAAGTTTCGGTAGTCCCATTAGTCAAAGTAAAATTCCCGACATTTAAGATTTCAGCGTTACCATTAAGGTAGATCACTGTAACTTTCTGAGGTTCAAGCCTCAACCATTCTACCTTTAGACCACTCAGCCAAAATAACTACCATTGAAAGTTCTCACCAAGTTGCAGCAAGTGACTCAGTAGAATCAAAATCAGTCACTTCCCCAAAGAATTGGCCAAGTTCTGTATCATTTCCCTCTTAAGTGTAGTATATATTAATACCAACTTTTCAAAAAATCTACGTCTTATACTAAAGAAGATAGTGTCTTAATAGCCTTAATTAACATATGAAAAAGGCCTTAGACGCTAGACAACCTATAGAAATACATTTTGAACTTCTAGAGATTGTAGATGATACTAATAAATTAGTTGTTAAAAAAGCTCCAGCTTTAGAATGCCTTAAGGACACCATATAGGCTTTTTGGGTCTGTAGTTTTACCAGACAGTTTAGTTTAGTTTTACCAGACAAGAAGAAACGATAAAAGTTTCACTATCTCGATGTAATGAAATCTAAGGTGTTCCAGACTCTCTTGGAAAACAATCTAACTTCAGGTTTTTTTTTTATTTATTTATTTATATGTTCCAAAATAGTTTGCTATGGGGAAAACGAGTGCTAAACGGACGTGTAAAAATTTAACGTGAGCACCTGCCGCGAAGGTTTAATCTCAAGGTGACTTCACATCGTCACGACATTGCCCGTGACTTGGCACGAGTGCTAGATAGTCACACAGAATCCTCGGCTCTCGGTACAGCAGAGAATCTACAATCATTGCTGGTCAGCTGTGATATTTTTTAGGCATTTGCCGCTGTCCGATAATGACTTGTTATCATCCCCACTAGAAGCTTACAATCTTACTTTCGCAAAGACAGAGAAAACCTCGTCGCACGCCTGAACGACAGGTTAGGTTAGCGGAGTTGGTCCTTATCGCCACCCAACTATTAATAAACATGTTTATCTGAGAATTCTTAGTTTGAGAGGACAAGGCAAAATCGACGCCATTTTGGGCAACTCGGCCAATTGGTACAGTGGTCTGGACGAAGGCCTGCCAACCAGCCATATTTCTCGATAATCACACCCGGCTTTCTAAAGAAATTCAGTGTTGGCATCATGTAATCAGTTACTATTATACTTTACGCTCCCAATAATCCTGCCCGTTCTCGTCAAACGATTCGCAGAGGTCCCTGTAACACCCTTTGAATCCAGATAATTTGGTTTTATATCCAAGATTACACAAAGCGGTACCATATTGAAAACCAGTTATGGAACGTTCTGCCAGACTCTGCGTGCTTTCAGGTGCCTCCGATTGGCTTGCTTCTCCATTGCAGTCCCCCAGACGAATTTCTAATAGAGCAGTAAAGGCTTAATCACTGAAATGTAGATCCAATGCAAAAGATTTGGCGTAAAACTCCATGATTCGCCCACCATTTTTCTGCATGCATAGAGCACATGTGCCATTTTCTTGATTTTTTTTCCCTCTTGGAGTTTCTAGGGCAGCTTACTGCTAAGTATTACTCCTAAGTACTTTGGGGACATTATTGAGTTTCTTTCTTCTTTTTAACACCATAAGTATAACGTACGTGCTACCCAATGCTTATTAACAGCCATATGGTGGCTCAACAATTTGAGATAAAATACCTTGGCATTCACCTTGATTGTCGCTTCTCATGAAAGTCACATATAGATGCTAAACTAAAACAAATAAAACTCAAATTTGTCAAAGTGTTTTGTCTTAATTGTAAACTTATGTTTTACAAATCGATTTTGAAAAAATTTAGTGCTCCGGGACACAACTATTGCGTAATGCTTCCGCCTCCAGCATTGAAAAAATTTCACGCCGTCAAAATAAAATCCCAAGAATGATAACTGGTGCTGTTTGGTATCCTAAACTATGTGAACAAGTTTTTAAATAAGCTGGAAAGATACCCAAGTCCGCCAGCTTAAAACATCTTACAACATGGGGGGCACACTCCAAATGAAAGTACTTTTTAATTTGAAAACTTAGTCTGGCACTGGCTGGACTAAAAAAATTATATTTAGTTTTAAGATTTGAATACTTATTAAGCGCAGATTAAATAAAAAAATTATGAAAAAAAGGTAGTACAGCTTGATTTTTTTCCACCAATATAATAAGATGATTCTGGAAAGGATCCTTTTTTTTAACTGTGTCAAAAAAGGTCAAATAATTTTTTATAATCAAGTTCATACTGACATTAAATAACAAAAACTAAATTTTCTGTCACCATTTTGGCTTTAGGTGACAACAAAGTACCAAGGCCTGATAAACAACAACAAATTCAAAATTTTCTTATTTTCCGTAGCAAATTTTGTTGTAAGAGTAGTTGTATTTACTGAGATATATTGGGATATATGCATGGACTTTGCCCTAGGAAAGGGTTGATTAATTTTAAGTTCTTAGCTTCTCTCTTGGTAGTTTTTCTATTTTTTTATAGCTTTTTGCATAGAAATATTTTGATTGTTTTTTTTAATCAACAGACGTAGAGCAGGCAAATGGACATTGCTTAATTGACCTCTCTGTTCATTTATACCTAATAGGGCCTGAAACTATATAAAGGGTATAATGAATTTTGAACCAATCAGTGACTTTCAGTGTTTAAAACTCATAAAATAATTTTATCTGTGATGCATATGACAAACTATTTAACGTAAGTTGAAGGCATCTTTATTTTTAAATATTTTCAATATAAAAAAATTTTGACATTATTTGTAGCGGTCAAAATTTAGTAGGCTCATTTTTGTATAAAAAAACTTGCGCATGCGCATATATATTTCGCATTATTTTACAATTATTTTTTTAATATTATTAGGCTAAACACAATTTTTGTGAGCTTGACTCATGATCAATCAAATATTGTTCATTAAAGAATTATTTTTAACATTTGATGGCTTAAGTTTATAAATAATCGCAAAATTTTGTTTAGTTGGGTAAAACCAAAAATCATCCTCACTTTAAATAGGCTAAGTCCCTTTTGTAAATAGATGCTACCTTTGCCAAATTTCATGGAAATATTTAAAAAAATTGCTACCTACTCATTTGAACAAAATAACACAGTTTAAAAAATCTTCTAGATCAAATTGTTCTCAAGCTATTATCCACAATTCAAAACGATTACTGAGTTTAATGCTCCCCCATCACTAGATCATCTCTATTCTTAAAAAAAAACAACGAAATACATAAGAAGCACAAAGCAGCAACAACTGAAAAATTTTGTGTGTTTTTATTTTTAATAAGTTTTTTTTTCTCCGCCAGTCTTTTTGCTTATTTTCAAGCTATAAAATTTGTAGATGTTACTATTGTACGAGAATGTAGTTGCTTTGTGGCTGCTAAGTTTTGTTAAAAGATTTTTATTTTCAGAAATTCCTTTTGACGATTTTTATATAAAAGTAGCAAAGGGAGAACTTTAGTGCATCATTCAAATATTTCAACTTAAACTGTCTACACGTATCTAAAAGTCGGTTGGTTAACGAAAATTTGGCAAAGTTTTTTAATTTTTAAGATTTTATTTTCTGTGTCAACTAAATAAAAAAATTGAAAAATTTTTTGAAAAATAAAATTGTTAGCAAAATGGTGAGTGAAATAAAAAATTTGCAAACACAGAAGAAAAAACTTTTAAAAACTCATAAAAGATTAACCTCAAGAGTAAATGAGGTCTACTTTAAATGTTTAAATTTTCGCATAAAATTTATTTTGTGTATGCGTGTGTATGTGTGTGTGATTTAACTAAATTTAACTAAAAAAAATTTTGAATAAATAAAATTGAAAAAGATTTAATAATCTATAAATAACAAAAATATTACAAAATCGCTGTGACTAAGATTGAAGTAAAGAAAAAAATCTTTAACAAATAGCCAAAGGAATTCATTCACAAAGAAGACAGTCATTTTGTCAAACAAATAAAAAACCTCATCATCCAAAGTCGTGACAAATATTTGTGTTTTCTTCTGTTTAAAACTGCAACAATTTAGTTTAACTATTGTTGTTGTTTTAAAGATGAATTGATGTCTGTATTTTGGTTTTGAGTTCAAATTTGCATCTTACAATTGCAAATTGTGCAAAAAAGTGATTTAATAGTGTTTATTTCGCTGATATCTAAAGGCTTTGTAGCTAAGATTGGCAAATGTTTTCTTTTTTGTTCAATTTGCAAGTAATGAATGAGTTCGCAGTTGCTACTGCTGACGATGATAGCAGCATTTGTATAATAAATATGGTCATCAGATAACAAGCATCGCTAATATGCATTTAATTTTAAAAATGATAAAAAACCCAATATTGGCTTAAATGTAATAAATCAGTTTAAATAAATTGCTAAACTAAACTACTAACAAAAATATTAAAAAATACCTAAAAATGAATTTAAAAATTTCATATAAAAAAGTAACAAATTAAAGAATCAAATAATACCATTCTAAAGTCTAATTTAAAATTGTGCACCTTATTTGATTAAAGTAAACTTTTTGTTTTTGCTTTATTACAGAAATTATTTCTTTCGCTGCTAGCGTTAATAGCAGCTGTAAATGTTAGTGCTGATGTCTCACATTTGGACACAGATCTACAAGAAGATGGTTACCATTATAAGCTGCCTACAGTGCCATTTCCCCAATCTCCTTCAGGTAATGGCATAGATGATGATTATCAACCCTCAGGACCACAAACTTTCAGCCCAACTCCTGGTTTCGGCCCACCGGCTCAACAACAACCATCACAACGACCTCCACAGCAGCCAGGTAGACCTGCTGGTGGCCAAAGTTTTGGTGAAGGTTCGAGTAATACACCACCAGAACAGCAGCCAGCAAGACCTTCAACTAGCTATGGAACTAACTATGGACCACCACAAAGCCAACCTTCATATCAACCTTCAGGACCAGCACCAAGCCGTCCAGTACCTGGTCAATCTTATCAACCAGTTAGACCAATTGCAGGACCTTCATACCAGCCATCTGGACCAGCCGAACGCCCAGCCTCGCGACCTTCGTATCAACCAGCAGCACCATCTCCCTCAAGGCCAGCTCCTGGCCGTCCTGCCCCTGGTCCTTCTTACCAACCGTCGGGGCCAACTTCTGGGTATCAACCCTTAGGACCTGCATCTAGACCCTCTTATCAACCCTCTGGTCCTGCACCAGGGCGTCCAGCATCGCGCCCCTCTTATCAGCCTTCAGCACCAGCTCCGGAACGCCCTTCTTATCAACCATCTAGGCCAGCTCCTGAGCCTGAACCTACAGGTCAACTAGACTGTACTCCACAAGGACCTCAAAGACCAGGAAGTCCAGCACCACGTCCACCACCTGGCTGTCCAGCTCCCGAAGAGCAACCTGGTGCAAAGCCCAACTTGGAATATTTGCCACCTGATCAAAAACCACAAAGACCAGCCTCACAGCCTAGACCTCAGGCTCCAACAAGCCGAGATCAAGTTAAGCCTCAGCAGCCCAGGCCCACTTCTGGACGCTCAAGTTTTGGAACTACTCAGCAACCAAGGCCATATCAACCTGATTGTTCTCAACCAGGTCAACCTGGTTGTCCTGCTCCAGAGCCAGATTGCACACAGCCAGGTCAACCTGGTTGCCCTGTAGAACAAGATTGTTCAGGTCCGGGACCATTACCGCCTGGTTGCCCTGCCCGTGCACCTGCAGTACGACCAACTCCGGGACCCGTTTTCCAGCCTAGACCAAATCAACTTGATTGCTCTCAACCAGGTCAACCTGGTTGTCCTGAACTAGACTGTTCACGTCCGGGACCACCACAACCTGGCTGCCCACCCCGTGCTCCAACACGTGCTAGTCGACCATATCAACCAGATTGTTCCCGACCAGGCCAGCCTGGTTGTCCAGCTCCTGAGCCTGACTGCACGCAACCGGGTCAACCTGGTTGTTCTGAACTAGACTGCTCCCGTCCAGGGCCACCACAGCCTGGCTGCCCTGCTCCAAGGCCCCAACAACCTGCCAAGAGACCACAACAGCCAGTAAAAAGACCACAGCAGCCTGTTCCCAAACCTGAGCGGCCAGCACCTGAGTCACCTAACAGGCCAGGTTTGGAGTATTTACCTCCACAAGGTAACCAGGTAGGGTTTACAAATATTCAAAGACCACGTCCAGCTTCTAAGCCCCAAGGACCTGTAGTTGGACAAAAACCAAATTATCCCCAGCCTGACTGTTCACGACCCGGCCAACCTGGATGTCCACAGCCAGACTGCACACAGCCAGGTCAACCCGGATGTCCAGAGATAGATTGTTCACGACCAGGGCAACCTGGATGCCCACAGCCAGACTGCACACAACCTGGACAACCCGGATGTCCACAGCCAGACTGCTCACGACCAGGCCAACCTGGATGTCCTCAGCCAGACTGTTCCGTACCAGGAACTCCCGGTTGTACACAATCTACACCAGGACCAGTTTTTAGACCCCAGCCAACTGCTTCCAGACCACAGCAACCTGCATTCCGGCCACAACCTGTGGCGCCCAGACCTCAATTGCCACCACCTAGACCACAACAACCAGCTCCAAGACCCCAACAGCCAACATATAGGCCTCAGCAGCCTGCAGGTAGACCCGAAAAACCTGAAATCGAATATTTACCACCACAAGGAAATGAAATCAATCCATCGGATGGCCCTGCTGCCAGACCTCAACCTCAAAAACCTTCGTATCCCACACCTCAGGGTCCAACGCAAGGTGCTCGGCCATCATATCCTGCACAACAACAACCTCAACCCTTATATCCTGCACCACAACGACCTCAACCTTCATATCCGGCCCCACCACCTGGCACCGGTGAAGATGCTGGCTCCTTAGGTCCTGATGGTTATAATTACAACAAACCCAATAATCCCTTTACATATTAGAAATAATATTGAATACTCAAAATATTAAATAAAAAAACTTGAACACATTAAAGTAGACATTAAGAGATAAATTATTGCAATAACAAAAAATTGTTAAAAAATTTAATCAAATAATTGTTTTGTATCTTTATTACTTTGACCCTTTATGTACATAAAATAACATTATGTAAAAATTAAAAAAAAAAGTATTTAAACATTTTTTAAAGAAATATTAAAAAAATAATAATAATAATTTTGAATAAAAACGTTGAAAAAAGAAATTTTTTACTATTCTCAAATGCTTCTAATTGTATGCGATAATGATGGCGAAACCAAATCATGAAGTTTTTGTTGGGACACACACTCTTATCTACCAACTATTCTTCAGTTGCTAGATATGACAGCTGTCAGGTTTTTGTTTAATGACACTAAATAGATTTTCACTTAATGATCATTAACGTGCTTATAATTTACAGGTTTTTTCGTCTGCGCTTTGCCATTTTCTTTAAAGTGCAAAATATTTAAAAAAATAATTTAATGTTTATGATTAAGAAAAAAATTAACATATATTGTTCTAACCTTTATTTGAAGGTCTATGATGGTTAAAAAACCAGCAAATATATTTTAAAATTGCCACTTCATTCATAATGCAGCAATGGTCACATATGAGATGAAAAAAAAATATCAGTAGGTCAAGCAGCCACCAAAACAGATTCATAAAAAGTTTGTGAATTTTTGCAATAAAAACAAACATTTTAAAGGAAATAATTATTATTAGTTTTGTTTTTTTGGTAGACGTTTTAAACAGGTTTGTTTTTATTATAAAAAATATAAAAATAAAATGATTATTTTGTACTTGACTGCTTGGTAAGAAGTTTTTTAATGTTTTTTCAAATAAGTAAGTGTCATCTCTATTAGTGACCTACTGGAAAACAGGTATTTTATTAGTTTTTGTTTTTTTAAATTTGGCTTGAAATGCTGCTGTTTATAAATTGCGTTTGCAAAAATTATAACAGTTGTGTGTGTGTTTATTTGATGAGTTAGATGTCATCATAGTGAAGGACATATGATCTTTAATATCAGTTCCCATATGCGAATTTTTTATTTTGTCGCACAAATTTTTTGATTTCGTGCAAGAAATTGCCTTAAAAATAGTTTATAAGTTACTAATAGATATATTTTTTATATCTGATGACTCGGTTTGTTCACTTCTACAACCAGGATTTCCTATAATATAATGATTGATTTTCATTTAAATTTGTAAGTTAGAATGTGTGAAGTCCGACATTATAATTTTTTATATTACAATTTATGCGCAATCATTATGCCGGCAAATCTTTAATAATTCTCATTTGATTTATAACTAGTTTGAGATAAAACCAATAGTTTGTAACGGTAAATACGAGCAGCTAACGAGGCAACTTGTCTTGTGTTTTTAAACTGGCCGCTTAAAGCGTGACTTGAACCCATTACCTCTTGCCTAGACACATGCCCTATAGTAAGTTGAAAGTACTAATTCGTTATTAAGCCGTAACTGAGTGTAAGGTCCGTCGCAGTTTCCATGTAACCATTTATTTATATTAAATTATAATATAGTCGTCGCCGGATACAAGGCACCTTGAATTTGGCCTACAACCACCCCAGATTTTATAACAGATTTCTCGAATTGGATAATTCATTTCTTAAATGCATCTTTAACAGAGCAGACTCATGTCTAATCTTGAACAGACTCAGGCATGCCTCGGCCAAAAAATAGAACTACATTACACTAAAGAAAAGAAATAAATATGTAAGGGCTAAGAGTAAAATGATCTTAAACATTTTAGAGCTCGATGATTTTACGCATTACGTAATCATATTTAAGCAACACTTTCTATTTGTGACGGCGTTTATAAAATATTGGAATGATAATCAGCTAAAATGCCAGACAGATGGACATTATTTACTCAAAAGGTGAAGTCTTTTTGGTGAGAAAAATTAAAGCAGTGTGTTTTACTATAATTTTTTGGTATTAGAAAATGTTATCAGAGACATAATACACCTACCACGTTCTTCTATGGTGTAAAAACGAATCCAGCCCATTTTGAATTCCGGGATATTCCCGGATGTCTAAAAAAAAGTCGACCAAGAAAAGGTCTGAACTATACAGCGGGCAAAATGAAATTATTCAAACGATTTTTAAACAAGTTATAAAAATTAAAAACTTCAAGGCGTTATTATGAAAAAGTTTCAGGGCTGGCACTTTGTGCAGAATTTTAGCAGCTTCCCAGATACAGTGCATTGCATGGATACTGACTAAAGTGTAGATTTATTTACCAGCTCGGCTTCATATACAAAGATCTAAAAGTTATTATAACGGATCGACCTTTTTACCGCAAGTAATGCGTTACAGCATATAAGCAGCATTTTAAAGAGTAAAATCGTTTCTATACCCTTCACATAGAGATAATGGTATGATATGTATATTTCATTTTAATTTTTGATTTATAATTTCTTTAGTATTTAATCGCGGCTCTGCAAAGTTTGTATATTCCGCACCCTTCTATAACGGAAGCGGAGCCAAATAAAATTTAAGGTAACATGTTTTGATATCAAACTATTAGACATATCTCTAAGCAGAAGGGCACTTGAAATCCCCTGTGGACCAAAAAGTATGGGAAAATCTGATATAATATATTTTTTTCGACAATATGTCACTATATATTTTAGTAATCACCGTGAATCTTGCAAAAAACTTTAAAAACTACTAAGTTAATGACTTTAAGTCTGCTACAAAGAAGTCGTGGTACTACTTGAGTAAGCTTTTCAGCCTGTTAATGGTCTTGACCAGCTTAAAAAATGCTTTCCAAGCACTTCAATCTTGTGCATGCTCTTTCCAATTCATTAGACCCAAGATTTGAACGTCTTCATCAATCTGATCCTTCCACCGGAGTTTTGGTCTTCCCTGTCTCTTTTTCTCGCGATAGTTGTCATACCAAGTTTTTTTTTGCAGAAACATTTGTGACCATTCGACCTAAATGGTCTGGCCAGAGCAATGCGATTAACTACGGAATATATCTTAAGGAGCTGACGGTTTGCTTGAAGTTTATATATCCCGCTAACAGAGGGCGAAACATTTTGCGAATAGTTTTTCTCTTTAAAGTACTCAGCAACGCTTTATCAGTTTTCACATGTTTCCATGTTTCAGTACCATGAAAAACGCGGTTAGAATAAGCGTACTGCACAATGCTGTTTTAGTTATATTAAAAATGACTCTAATCTTGCACTGCCTACTTAGCCCAAAGAAGCATTTACTTGCCAGTATGATCCTTCGCCTGACTTCATTATTTCCATTGATGCCGGGGCCGGTCTTTGCAATCGCACCTATCCGGCGTCGCAACTTTTGCCTAGCAGTTACAAGCATAAGTTTAGTAATTATCAGACTATCTTTGTCGATTCCACCGTCAGTATATCTTTCTGACGATATCAATATCATACACAAATGTTATCAGGGTGAGTTTAGTGTTCACTGCGCCTGCTTTTTCAAAAAATTTCTCCATCAGTATGTTGACCTCTTGTAGTAATAAATAGTTCAGAGAGATGGATGAATTCACCCAAAAAAAAGGCCAATTTTATTAGGTTTTTTTTAAAAACTATAAGAGCTTTTGACGTTAATTCCGCCACAAAGTAATATTTTGTTATAATATTTACGTTTTGAAAACAACTGCCCAATAAAACATTCTTAGTTGTTTTTAATGCAAACGTGTTTAGAATACTTTAAGCGATTAACGTAATATTGTTTAAAAATGTCATACGAATTGTTGGAACTAAAAATAATTTTTTTCGGTTTATCATTAAGCAGGTAGCCCGGTACAAGATACAAATTGAGACTCTGTTATCTATTTGAAGGTTAAGACAACAAAAAAAGTTAAATTTAATAAAAGTAAAAGTTGTTCGCTCAAAATTAATGGTTTCAATTTTAACGTTAATCCATAATTTATAACAACACCAAAGGTGCAAGAATGTGCCCTAACAAATCGATACCAAATTTTGCAAAAGTTCTGAAACAAAATAACAACATAATACGTAAATGAGACGCATAGAAAAAATATATGATTTTGCATATTTTTCGTTGCCTTGATATTTACGGCTGACATAACCTCCAAGCCCAAATAAGTAACTTTCTCTGCTGTTTTTTTTTAAATAGCTGATGCCAGATGCTTTGTCAGATGAAAATAGAGAGCCCTAGAACTGAGAATTTGTCATCTGTCTTTCCCATAGATATATCTCACACAGGCTATGTTTCAACGCGTTCACACAACATGTCGCAACATGTACCAATTTTGCAGTAAAAAATTTCACAAGTCCTGTGTAAAAAACATTTCGTATAATACTACCTTAACTAATGTACATCTTAAGTAATTATTATAACAAACACGAAACAAATTTAAATTAAATGACTCAAACCCAAATTTTACTAAACTTAATAAAAATGTTGTGAGAAAAGGTTTCTCCAATTGCCATTTAAAATTCTGTTTGCATATTATATGTAGCTGCTTTGATATGATATTGACATTTATGGAAATGATGCATAGAACATCAAAAATAAAATAAAGGCCAAAATAAGATTTACAACTATACCCAATAAATTCATATTAAATCTTAAATCATTTACGCCTGCCAAATTATGCTTCTGTCTATTGTTTAAATTCTCTCTGCACACTACTGAAATACATGTGATAACAAGTGTAGCAACAAAAATCAAGTAAGACATTTATATGCATAATAGACGACCATAAAATTTGAGATATGTTTTCATGTTTGCATAAATCCCTTCGATCATAAAAAGAAAAATATTTAAAAAAAAGTTGCAAACTAATGCTGGCTAAAGGGTGTAAGCAATTTAAGAGGGAGCCAAGAAAAAGCATACTGGGCTTAGATCTAAAAATTAAACGTTAAGATTTAATAAAAATCTAATAAATAGCCTTGGAAAAATAAATATTTTAAAAAGTTTTACTTCTGTTAAAAAATAATAAAGATCAAATCAAAGCGTAATTGTGATTTAAATCAAACCGTTTAAATTTTGTTGGCCAACTCCTTTATGGTGCGTGCGATAATGTGTTTTAGCAAGCATAAATTTGCCACTTTGTAGAGTTTGTTACTTTATTTTTTTTAACAACAAAAAACAAATGCGGTAAAGTGTTTTGCATAAAACAAACAAAACACAAACGACGCACTTTAAATACCAAATAGCCTAATGTTGTTATGGCTGGACGGGTTTTTGTTCATAAAAGCGATTGCACTAAAGTAGAAACATGTCTACAATTAATATTTTTTTGACTATCTCTATTTTGTTAAATACAAAAGCTCTTAGTACATTTTTCAAAATAAAAG
This sequence comes from Melanophora roralis, assembly GCA_963583895.1. NCBI lineage: Eukaryota > Metazoa > Arthropoda > Insecta > Diptera > Rhinophoridae > Melanophora > Melanophora roralis. The sequence goes on from OY757189.1 coordinate 13,073,256, forward strand.
GAAGCCCTGACCTATAATGAGATATTTAAAAAATAAAAAAATAAAAGTCACCAATAAATTAAGAAATTATTAATGAAAAAATATAAACACTCACGTACAATTTGGGTTTGACTTAAACCCCACAAATGCATTTTAAATAATAGAGTTTAGATAAAGAATAGTTAAATCCGAAATATTATCTAATATTTAAATAAATAAAACAAAATAAACTGTTATATATTTAACTCGGTAACAATACGAAAAAGCTGTTTGTCAAACCTTTTTTATATTGAAAATTTTATTTTATCGCCAAATGAAAACCTCATAAAAATTAGACCATATCTTGCAATTCGGAATAAAAAAGCGATATTTGCGTGGAAATAAAATATATCAATATTCTAAATCCAAAAAGAAAACACAATTTTTCAAAGCCCAGGTTCTGTTGCGGCAACTTAATTTTTTTGCTAAGAAAAAAACTTGAAAGGAGGTGGTTGTGCTTATCAATATTTAATTAAACTTCTTTGTTGTTATAAGCGACAGAAACACAATGACTAATAGAACAAATTTTCCCTTAATTGTACTTTATTATCGGACATGTATACATATATAGCTGATATTTTTGTAAAGGATTTAAGGATTTTCTCGGAAAAAAATAAAATAAAATAATTTTTTTAGTTTAAAATCTTATTTTTGTACAATTTTCAAGGCCCAATGTGAATAATGTGAATTAGTATGAGTTTGTACACAGCAAATAACTTTATTTCTGGAGCTTTCGAACTCTAAGATAAGATTTTAAATTCTATATTGCAGCAGTAAAATCTAATAAAAACATCCAAAAATATTAAAATATTCCAGATTAGTCTTTTTTTTATATTATCCTATTTTATTTTATTTTATTTTATTTTGTTTTATTTTATTTTATTTTATTTTATTTTATTTTATTTTATTTTATTTTATTTTATTTTATTTTATTTTATTTTATTTTATTTTATTTTATTTTATTTTATTTTATTTTATTTTATTTTATTTTATTTTATTTTATTTTATTTTATTTTATTTTATTTCATTTTATTTTATTTTATTTTATTTTATTTTATTTTATTTTATTTTATTTTATTTTATTTTATTTTATTTTATTTTATATTATTTTATTTTATTTTATTTTATTTTATTTTATTTTTTTTTTATTTTATTTTATTTTATTTTATTTTATTTTATTTTATTTTATTTTATTTTATTTTATTTTATTTTATTTAATTTTATTTTATTTTATTTAATTTAATTTTATTTAATTTAATTTTATTTTATTTTATTTTATTTTATTTTATTTTATTTTATTTTATTTTATTTTATTTTATTTTATTTTATTTTATTTTATTTTATTTTATTTTATTTTATTTTATTTTATTTTATTTTATTTTATTTTATTTTATTTTATTTTATTTTATTTTATTTTATTTTATTTTATTTTATTTTATTTTATTTTATTTTATTTTATTTTATTTTATTTTATTTTATTTTATTTTATTTTATTTTATTTTATTTTATTTTATTTTAATTTATTTTATTTTATTTTATTTTATTTTATTTTATTTTATTTTATTTTATTTTATATTATTTTATTTTATATTATTTTATTTTATTTTATTTTATTTTATTTTATTTTATTTTATTTTATTTTATTTTATTTTATTTTATTTTATTTTATTTTATTTTATTTTATTTTATTTTATTTTATTTTATTTTATTTTATTTTATTTTATTTTATTTTATTTTATTTTATTTTATTTTATTTTATTTTATTTTATTTTTTTTTATTTTATTTTATATTATTTTATTTTATTTTATTTTATTTTATTTTATTTTATTTTATTTTATTTTATTTTATTTTATTTTTTTTTTATTTTATTTTATTTTATTTTATTTTATTTTATTTTATTTTATTTTATTTTATTTTATTTTATTTTATTTTATTTTATTTTATTTTATTTTATTTTATTTTATTTTATTTTATTTTACTTTATTTTATTTTATTTTATTTTTTTTTATTTTATTTTATTTTTTTTTTTATTTTATTTTATTTCACTTATATTAAAAGAATATCTTTATGCTGTTTATATAACAATATAAATTTAAATTAGTTGTATTTATTGTTAAGTATGAAGCTCCTAAGATAACAAATCTGTTAAAACAAACGATAAAAATGGTAAGTGGTACTAAAAACTAATTAATAATTTATTAAGTTTATTTTATATATATATTAATTAATAATCAATAGTTTGTCATAAGCATATTAAAAAACGTTTATAAATAAAGGTTTAATTTAATATGTGTGAAAATAAATTATAGCCAAAAATCTATCTTAATTAATCATTAATCTAAAATAACCTAAAAACAAAATTTTTAAAAAAACCTGTAAACAAATCTTAGAATATTCGTATTTTTATTGCGAGCTACATATATATAACTTTTTAATAAGCAGAGAAATTAAATGTATTTACCACTTTTTTTTTGATTATTTTAATTTATTTGTAAAAATAAAATATGAAATTTTCCAATTAATAACAAACAACATCATTACGTTACAAAAAACCTCTAAAAATTTTAATCAAAATTGGCGGGAAATTACAACCGGATTAAGGTGTTAATTTATTTATTTGTTTGTTGTGTTCTTTTTTGCTTGCTAAATTACGATGTTTGCTCACAAACAGTTGTTGAGTTCATTCAAACATATTTATTATAATTTATTTAGATGGTTTATTGTTTCTTTTTAATAGCTTTATGTTTTGATTTAAAATGTCATTGTTTGTGTTGTGAAAAAAAATGTATTAGATGTTTCAAATGATGATTATTAGAACTTGATTAAATCTAACTGTTGAAGTATTTTAAACATGATAGGTCTGACAATATTTAGTTATTTATAGAAGTTCCAATTTCAGTAAGCAAATTTTATGATACATATTGCTGCCCATACCTTAAGAAAGGCAAATTTTTTGTCCTTTTTGTTTTTATTATAAATAAAACAAAGTATTAATGTTTGCATTTTTTTAGTAAATTAAAATTTTCCCAATTCATTATCTATTTAAATTTAGTGTGCATAAGTTTTAGTAAAAAATTTTATAGTGAATTGGCAAAGAATGAGCATCATGCTCATGTTTAAAAGAACATAATCGCTAAAACCATGTAGGTGTATGTACAAAATATCAAAATTAAAATTTCATTAAAATTGCATAATATATATAAGTGTACGTGTCATTGTTTTAAAAAATTAAAAATTATCAAACTTACCTACAGATTGCCTTTGAGACTCTTTTACAAAATCTGAAATATACAAAAAAAGTTTCAAATAAATAAATTAATAATATGAAAAACTTTTTTTTGTTCTTCTGGTGATCAATAAATTGCAATTTTATAAGAAACTTATTCAGTCGAAATTTTTATATTTTGAAAGACAATCTTGCATTTTTATCAAATGGATTTTAAGATGTGACAAAATCCATTGAAAACAATAGGAAAAAAATTAAAAAGCAGAAGCTGCAATCATTAAGATTAATAAAAATTACTTATTTTTTTTGCACACAATACTAAGAAACATGCAACCTTCACATATACATAAATATTTATATGTGCAATTATATTAACATGCAACTCTAAATAATAGAAATAAAAAAATTAATATTGCTATTATTAATATATAAGTTTTAAGTTTAAAGTAAATGTCATTTAATCAGTCAATATGACGACATCATCAATCTTTCGAAAGACTGTAGCCCTTAATTGTCAGATAAGATCATACGATTACACAGAAGAACAGACAGATATTACTACCAATGTATGTATGTTTTTACCAGAGTAGGTACATAAAGCGGAATAAAACTAAAAAAAAACATTTTTATACTTTGGATTGCAATTAATAAATAAAAAATAATTGAAAGTATTAAGCCAAGTAATGATACAATAATTCATTCATAACAGAAAAATTATAAAACAACAACGTTTAAGGTTTGTTAGATAAAACCAACTGTCTATTTATGTTGGACCAAACCAATAGCAACATAAATGTTTTTATGATCAAGTGAAAATGTTCAATTTAAAGCATGGGGTAGTAAATATGTGTATATATACCTATAGGTATGCAAACAGAAGGAAAACTTGAGGATAATATGGGTTGTTTTACCCCAAAAGTGGATATTTTTCGCCACTTTTGTGTGCTATTTACACTCACGGTCTACAAGAGAAATTAAAACAGATTTCTCTTGTAGACCGTGAGTGTAAATAGGTCTTAAACAAGTTTCCTACGTAAGAGAAAAGGATATGAAGCCTTTTCTTTCCAGAGCGCAGATCCAATCCTTAAATATTTCACATTACTGAGCTCAACATGCCCAGTGTTTGGATAAAACTGATACTTGCCCTTTTACCAGGACAACGAAAATTACGTATAATGCCAAGCAAGCTTCTTCGACAAGACCGTTGTGTGATATCCGAAATGATTAAATATATGGAAGTAATTTTAGTTTGGAATTAAATTTGAAACACCATCTAAGTAAAGGCAGTTTCGCCTTACCAATATTGGATAATATGAAGAAGAGCTAAAGGATCAAGTTGGGGCCTCTTCCAAAGGACAACATAACTAAACTACGCTTTGGGGGTATGGTTGGTATCACCGAACAAGTAGTGGAATATTAAAATTCTACAAAAGATCCAAGTACCTCACTAATAAGGGTATTGGATACAACTTTAGATATCCAGCCTACTGAAGACCATGTACGTTACTAGGTGCTACTTGCGGAAAAATGCCGTAGGCCAACTAGGATGATATAAGTTACACTCAAGCCCACAAGCACCCTTCATTGGATGGAGTTTACGGAGAGCAGTAACTCCAAATCATGTGTGGAAGCCGTTGAGCTAACGGAGCATTTTCTATATTTTCACTGACCTTTTGTTCAGGCCAAAGTTCAATGTTTTATATCTTATATTAAGTCAAATGTGACTAAACTTCTTCCCTTTATTCTTTTGACACGCATGTGGCTATCACCGGCTTAAGTGTACAGCGATAAGTACTTAGACAGGCCTTGATTCTTAAAATGTATTTGGATGCCTAGAGCTAAACTAGCATTAAAATATAGGCATGAAGAATACTATAAGAATAGATTGAGAAAAATATCTAAATTCACAGCTGGTATTTCTTAAGCCCTAATTGTTATAAACTTTTCCGACCAACTTTTTTGAACATAAAAATCAGAGAATGAGTTCTTGGAGACAGTGTGCCGCGGTATTTTGAAATAATATCTAAAAACACAAATAACACAAATAAAACAATTATAGTCAGTCCAGCCTGAAAAACTTATACCCTGTGATATATTAAATACCAACATTTGCTAGAATTTTACGCATGGAAAGGAGGTTTTCGGTAGTAAAACCTATGTACATGGTACCCATGGAAAATTAACGAAAGATTATTATAAAATTCAGTACAATAACAACTGTCATAGAGTGTTAATTATGTGCAAAATTTATTGGCCAAAGAGAAAAATTTGAAGCAGGGTTAGCCCATAACGCTTGTTCTAGGAGTAAATGTGTATATAGCACCTGTAAAATAATGAGCCGTTGCCCTTTATACAAAAAAAAAATTATTTGTTTCAAATTTCTTTAAAAATATTTAAAAAAGTAAAATATTTGAAGTGTTTAGATGAATATTATATAATATGTTAAATACAAATCCGTTTGCACTATTGAAAAACACATTGTAAAAATAAAATATTTAATAAATAAAAATAAAAACATGTTAATGCCAGACAAAGTATTAAACCCTTTGTACTTATGGATGTAAAGAACATATTGGAAACAACTAATCAAATTTTATTTAACCACCTTAAACATACAAATGTTTATTTAAAATAATTTTTTATAAAAAAAATTTACGAGCTTATTACCTAACGTTAATCAACAAACATCCAATACTTGTTAAAAAAAAACTATTAACTGGTTTTCGATTTGCTTAAAGTTCTAAAATTCAATTATTTAAATAAATATGTATGTTTAAAAATTAATAAGCCTATGATTTATGAGGATTCTTACAAAAGCCATAAAAGTCGTAGTGATGAATTACACAATGACCTCTTTTTTACTTTACAATGCACCTTCCTCAAATAGTATACTTTTACCCTTAACCAAGATTTAACTAATTTTTTCACAGCCAGATTCTTTGTATGTATTAGAGTTGCGGCAGCTTCCAATTTTCAAAACGTTTAGCAATTATAACGAAACGTGTTTTTTAATATATTTTTTACCACTTATAGACATTAAGTTATTTAATTGTTTTCCTAAATTATTTTATGATGAGAAAATATATAAATTCATTTCATACAGGGATATAAGGTGTCAAGCAGTTTATTCTTCTAAGACGATATGGATAATGCCACCATGATTTGTAAATTAAAAAGCTTTTTGTATTTAATAAATTTTCCCTCTTAGCAATTTAGTCGAATTTAGACACAACTAAAAATCTATTTTTATAAACCAACTGCAGGACACGTATAAGATGTAAAATTTCCTTAAATTAAGGAAAAATTTAGCTAGAAAAAATTAAAGCTTAAGGATATACTTTTCCAGGATATTTAAATATGTACATACTTAAATTGAACAAGGTAGGCTAAATTTTATTTTCGTCATGTGTTTTCCAACTAAGCTTGGCAAATTTTTTATGTTATATAATGTTTGTGTATACTATATGTATGTGTGATCGCAAAATTTTTGACAACAAAGCTGGAATTTAGCAATAACAAAATACATGCTAAATTTTTACAGGAAGTTGTTGTTGTAGGGACGAGGTCACCTTCTTATTCCGCAATGGTTTTAGAATAAAGTCTAGTAAATAAAGAAAGCATCAATAAAGTTTTTAATTTATTTTTTTTAACTTTCGCCGCTTTCAGCATACTGTGTCACGTTACAATAAACCAGCAAAAATATAAAGTTTATTTCAATTAAGAAATGTGTAATTGCAATGAAAATTTTATTGAATCTCAGCATGAAAATATATTAATAGTATCAACTAATGAATTTGTAAGTTTAAAAAATTTACCCCCATTTATTTATTTATTAACTTTTTTATTGATTTCATTAATTAGAAGTATTAGTTGAATTATTATAAATTTAAATAAAGATTAATTATTTATTTATTTAAATACTTTTGTTTAAAATTATTTTTTTAATTCTATTACAGATACATATTATGTTAATTTTTAATTTTATTCAATTTATTTAATATTTATATATTTTATATAATTAAGTTTAAACTTTTACATATTTATATGTATAGTATAATTTAATTTACATTCCAGTAGCAACAGCGACTCGAACCTGGGACCTTATGGTTGCAAGACCTTCGCCCTATCCACTCAATCAACAAAACATTTTTCGTTTGAAAATGTCAATATTACTTTTATTTACTTACCACTACATTCAAAACTAAACTTAACACATCGAATCTAAATTCAACTCGCCTCAACAATTAAAAGCAAAGACAAAACAAAAGCAGAAAAAAGTTTAATCAAAACAGCAAAAATAAAGGAAATAAAATTAACAAATTTATTGAACCAATCATGGATTGAACTTGGCAGATTCTGATAGCCAGGCTGAGACGGTAACAACTAGACTATACAGACATTGCATTTTCAAAGTTTAAATTCTTGTTTACACAATGGCACAACATTGGTTTATGTGAGCAATTATGTTTGCTTTTGAATACTCAACATAAACTGTTATGAATACATGCAAAAACGAGGGTATAAAAGCGTTAAACTACAAAATGTCTTTGCAAAATTGATTCCTTTCTTTTTATAGAATTTGGAAATAAGCATCATTGCTAGGTTAAATTTCGATAAAAATAATTTTGTTTAACTAAATTTCTGGACAATTAGATTATTAGTTTAAAACCGTTTTGGCTTTTTAATAAGTTTAGTAATTGGATTAAATATATAAATAATTTATATTTTCTGTGAAGGCAATAATATGAGGGTTTCTTATATGTTTATTTTATAAAAATTTTGAGACATTATTTTACATTTAACCTTATAAAGGGACCATAAGTACAGATTATTCGCACATACATATGTTCGAATGTAGATATGATTGTGTAACTTGACTATTTAGAAAGGACTCCACCTACTAAGCATTTTGATTTTGGTTTGCTGATTTTTATTTTAAACAAGCTTTAAACGAAGCAAAGTTATTCATTCAAATACCATTAAGAAATTTCAAACGTCTAAAAATATATTATATTCTTTGAAGTACTTGTTTGCTTTTAATAAAATTAAACTGTTTTTTAAAAAATTATTGACAGGAAATGGTGTAATCAAATATATAATATTATTAGAATTGTAGCATAAGTTGAGGGATGTGTTTAAGTTAGTTTACTTTATTGACCAAACTATTGTGTTTATAGAAATTTAAAAGAAAGAAATAAACTTAATAAAACATAATTATATATGGTTGCTGAACCTGCTAGATTGTTTTGTCTTAAAGTTTTATACTTATTTTACCTCTCAATTAATTTAATTTTAAAGAGAAGTAAGTATGAATAATAAAATACTATTTTGTAAATTGCTGGTGGTCCCCAAATTTTAATTTTGCATACGTATATTAAAATCAAAATATTATATTTTTATATTCGAAAACTGACAGGTGATATGTTTATTTTCGGTCTTGTCCTCAACTAAACTAAAAAGCTCTATATTTAGGTGTTAAAAAATGCTCAAACAAGTAAATTAAAATTTATAAGATTTTTAAAAAGAATAGAAAAAGTCAAACTAATTTACACACTTTAGAGATAAATTTAAATGTTAATAAAATAAATTAAAAATAAATGGCAAAGTTAAGCAGAACACGAATCTTCTTTAACGAATAAATTGCTGATGACCATTAATGGTAAATTTATATGATAACAACGGCAAGATCAAAGTTATTTTGGTAAACTTGGTAATGAAATTTATTTTATAAACAGTAGAATATTACAACTTAGAATTTCTTTGTTTTGAGGGTTGTTATAGTTTCTAAATAATTCTTTGAAATGTTTTTAAATATAATAAAAAAACACAAAAGAAACTAATTGCTTAACTTAAAGAATAAAAACTAAAAGATAAGAAGTAAGAGATAAAGATAATTATATTTGAAGAAAAAAAATAACATATTTAGTACTGCCCACACAATCCATGGAGCTAGAGCCTTTTTAAATTGGCGAAACGGTTTAATTACAAATATTTATAAAGTTTAAACTTGACATTGCATTCCAGATTTTTTTATATTTTATGAAAATCATACCGTCACCTAAAATTGGACGTATCTTATATATAAAATGACTTAGAGCAGGATACAAAAATCCTTGCTAAAGAACAATTAAATCTAGTTATTTAAATAAAACTTTTTTTGTAAATATTTAAAATTTTCAATTTAAAATACGCCTTTTTGAAATTTAGGCAACGATATTTGCAATACTAAAAGAATATCAAGTGCCATTTCTTTTACAAGAAATCCCCGTCGTCTGAATTTAGGCTTCAGTCTTCATGAAAAATTTTTGTATCTTTTGTTTTCACAACTCCTTATTTATGGAGATGGACACACAGTGGTGGTCAGATAAATGGCCTTCAAGAAAGACTATAGAAAAATTTTTTAATTACAAAACCAATGACAGTATAAGAATATCATTGAAAAAAATTAAAGCACATACTGGGGGCAGCTCACTTGTTTTATAGGTTGCAATATACGAAGATGATCCAAATCGCATAACAAATATCAAAAGCTCAAATTGGAATCTGCAATAGATTCTTTTTACTCTCGAAAATTTAGTTCGATAAAACCAGTTCAAAAATATTCTTTAATTGTGAAATGACGTTTAAGTCTTTTGAAATCCAATTATTGTCTGCAGATGGGCTAACCATCCGGAAAATATTCTGATAAAATTAAAAGCAATTTTTATAAAAAAAATATTTTCTTGTAGCTTATTTGACTACTAAACAAAATAGGACGCGCTTGTTTTTTTAATTAACGCATTTCTTAGAAAAGTTAAGCAAATTTAATTAAACAATCAATTGTCCCAATTAATGACTTAATTGCATTTGAAAACAAAATACCAATAATGATGCTAATTTATAAATTCTTAAAACAAAACAATACTTTTGCATAGAAGTTTTGTAATTTAACGCTCTTAGGCAATCGTAAAAGAACTTACATTAACGTTAAGATAAATAAGAATTTAAGCTTCGAAAACCAATTGGCTTGTTGGTCTAGTGGTAGAGCCCTCAACCTAACAAACAGTTGGTGCCGGGTTCAATGCTAGACTGGGTCAACAATTTATTTTTTTTTTGTTTAACGTTTTGCTCTTTTTTGTTCCTTTCCAGAGTTCCAGAGTTATGCCCGTTAAATTAAGTTTTATAAAAATAACAATTTTTAACTTGTTTATTCATTCAAGTTATTAAATTGTTTTGATTATTCAAGTAATTAAAACCTTAAAAGTGCTTAATTGGAAGGAATTGTTTTTTTTAGTTTTTACCTTATTTTTTACTATTAGGATAATGTTTATACAATATATATATTTATATAGTAGTAGTAGTATAAAGTAACAAATGCGGTCTAATTCGAGCACGGTGGCGTGACGCTCGCACACCACACAAGTAGTCCAAGTTCAAATCCCAGCCTAGCAAAAAAATTATATTTTTATTATTTTTTCTTTAAACTTGTTAATTCATCCAAGTATTTGAATTGTTTAAAGTTAGCTTTAATTTTGATTATTTAAGTAATGGAAATTTGAAAATATGTTAAATTGGATAAAAAACCGTTATTTAAATTTAGGTAATTGATATAATCATTTTGTTGATTGGTGCAAAATTGAACATTTTATTGATTAAATTAATCATCTTGGTAATTGAAACCATTTTTGAGATTTTCAGTGGAAGTGCTTCTGTATCAGTAGGCATATTAAAAGGTGGGCTCAGACTTTTATTTTGGTACGTTAAAAATGTGGTTTAGTTATATTTGGGAAGTTAAAAATTCTTAGGATTATATAAGCATAATATATGACAGAGTGCAATGGGTAGCACTTAATTTCTTAAATATTTATGAAAATTTTTTGAGCTCTGTCTTCCTAATTGCCTATAACTTATAATTTAAAACATATATGTCGACCTAAAATCATGGTCAAAATATGAACTAAATTCGTACCAACAGGTTTTGTTACTGTTTTTAACTGACTCACATTATTGGCTCGTATAATGCGTGTTTTAAGTGTTATTTAATAAAGACACCAGACCAAATTTTGACATTTATTGGTCACGTAACTTAAATGTTATAAACTAAACAGTCAGTTGCATGCATATTTGTTTCATAACATAAATTCATAATCGCTACTACATCGGCTATATTTGACAGTTAATTGTTAAAAAATATAATAAAAATTATATCAGAAACTAATATTAAAAAAAATCCACATTTAATGGCGTAATAAGATATAGATTTACTAATGCTAAATACACACACACACACACACAACTTCTTTAACAAACGCTTCTTATTCTAGTTTATTAAAATAAGGGTACAAACTACATACTAACTGTTGATGCGTTGGTTGGATATTGGAATTAAATTAAAAAAAAAACAAAATAAGCTTCATGTCATTTATGCATTTAACCATGAAATATTTGAGTTTTGTTTTAAAATTTTAAATATTCATTCTTTAACAAAAGGTTTATCCAAACATGCGCCCATTGTTATCATTCTTCTTTTGTAAAAATTAAATTGATAATTTGGTTTTGGTTAGTTATACCGTGTTTTTTTTATTTTTTTCAATAATAAAAGTAACATGTTTGGTTTTTCTTTTTTTTTTTTTGATTTTTATTATGTGTTTGCATTTAAGGCCATTTATTTTTATGTTAATCAAATTAATATAAATAAATATTTTTTTATTGAAAAACCGTTGTTCGTTTGTTTGCTGACACAAGAAACGGTGCTCTATTCAATTGCTTGGATATGTTTAATATAATATATATTTAATATGTTTAAGAGAATCAAACACACATTTCAAGTTAGGATAATAGTAGCTTGTAAACTTAAACTTAATCGCATTGGTGTGTTAATTAATTGGTGAAAATTTTGACCGCATTTGATCCTCCATATGGTTGTAGAGAACCCATATTTTTCATATTTATTTCCTATTGAAATAAAATAAAATAAAAATATCATTTGTTTCCTATAAAAATTCGTGTTTTTATCTGAAGCAATAGTTCTAAGAAATATATTTCTCATGGAAAAACATATAGGAGTTTTCACATTGTCTACCGATTTACATGATCCTATGTCATTTGCCTTTGCTTATGTCGTCTGAAAGAAAAAATGTTAGCCCCTCCTGTTCTTCTAATACCCACTCGTTACTTTCAATGTTCCAATTTCGAAGACAATAGAGTAGATGATGCTATGACCACAAATCTTAAACTCTTGATACTAGTGCTTTTAATGCACCAACTACTTCGTCAAAATTTTCAAGGTGATAAAATAAACGGAGCCACGCCCACCAAAATTAATATCTTAATATAGGAATTTCTATTGCATCGATTTTTATTTAATTTTGCATGCAAATTGGCGGCTTGTAAAGCTCTGCTGCAACGATTTTAAGGTAACCTGATAAGGGGTTTACAAGTTTAAATTTTTTGAGTTAAAAAGTGGGCGGGGCTACACCCAGCCAAAATGAACACTTCAACAAAATTACTAAAGCATTGATTTTTAATACAACTTTTGGATTTTTATTAAAAAAATATTAGAAAAATTTGGTGTTCGTGCAAAGTTTATTAACAAATTAGTCCGGATGACGATTCACAAAAGACTCGTTCAGAAGGCTTGATACAATTTTCTGCCGACAAAACATTTATTTTTAACCCAAAAACAAGAGCATTAGCGACTATTAAAATAGTGCGGAAGAGTCGAAAAACGCCAGAATAAAAAAAATAATGCTAACTGGGTTTGTATAAATTTTTTTAATACTTCGACCACATTAACAGAAAAAATCATTTATCGTGTTTTTTTTTTCAATTTATCAATTAAAAAAATTTACCATTTTTATTAACAAAAATGTTTGCATTAATAAAATAATACTGTTTTTGAAAATGCAACGCCAACAATATTGCTAATTTAGAAAATCTTAATAAACAATAATATTGCATAAGAAATTTTTAGCTTAACACTTGTGTACACGTCTTCTTGTTGGTGGGAATAAAAATTTAAAAAAGGAACATTAACATTACCTGGTAAGTTAGCAAGTAATATTGGATATGAACAAGAACTAGTTACCTTTTGGCCAAATAACTAGTCATTTTTATTTGAGTTGTCCAGAAATTTACGATCCCTGCTTACAAATGTGCTTACAAAAATCAATCGAGTAACTTGTTACCAATAATTAACTGAACAAATTAAAAAAAGTTTTAAGTGTTAAAAATCATAATACAAAGCCTGTTTCATTATCCTTTTTTTGCATATATTCCTACAGATGTTATAATTAACTTCCTAACTAAAAGGTAGTTTATTGTCGTAATGACCTCATTACCTTGTAACCTATGAAGTAATGACAGCTCATTACTTAAATTCAAAAAAAAAATTGCTGGGCATAAATAAGAATTTAAACTTTTAAAATTCAGTGTCTAACGTTAGAGTTTTAGCCTGGCAACCTGAAGGTGCCAGGTTCAATGTGTGAAATATTAAAAGTTAAAATGTATTTAATTTTTTTTTTAATTTGTTTTTTATTTTCTGTTATTTTTTAATTTTTATCTATCCTCTTCTGTTCGTTTTATGTTTTTTTCTGTTTTTTGTTTTGCCCTTGCTTATACTTGTGGAGTTGAGTTTATTTGACTTGAGGTGAATTTTATAAAGTGGAGGTAAGTAAATAAAAGTGGATAGAGCGTACATCTTGCAATCACAATAGGCTTGCCAGATTTAATTTGCCCAAAAGCTTGATATTGACCAAAAAAAAACTTGATTTTGAAAAAAAAACTTGACAATTAAAATCACTCATGCTATTGTTTCTTTATTTTATATTTATTATTTTTTTTATAAAAATTATTAGAATAAAAACAAAAATATCATAAAAATTAAAAAATAACAGAAACGATTAAAAAAAAAACAAAGATACAACAATAAAAATTCAGTACTTGTTTCGTAAAAAGATGAAATTCAGTCCTTCTAAATTTTAAAGAAAACTTAAGAGGTATTTAAAAATATAAATATAGATACTATTTAAATTGCCACATATTCTCTACCATCGGGTGTTACTAAAAAAATTTTATAAATTTTTTCAATCCGCAATAAAATTTATTATTATATATTGCTCGGATTTTATAAGGTTCTATTCCTTTTTTTGTATATAAATTATTTAGAATACTAAATGCTTTTTCACAAAAGGTAAAATGTCGTAAACCTTTCGAAGAACACAGTAATCGGCTACAGTTTATCATTGTCAATATTATTTGAAATGCCTACTACTGCGAAAGCTCTAGCAGCTTATTCCAAGTCAGAATGGACTTTTTATATTTAAACAGGAAATTTAAAACTTGCAAAAAAAAAAACTTGACACATCCCTTTTTCACTTGACACGCTTTAAAAAACTTGACGATCAGGCCAAATCAGGCCCGTCTGGCAACCCTAAATCACAAGGTACCTGGTTCGAATCTTTGTTGAAGATTTTATACTGAAGCTAGATTTTTGTTTGTGAGTTAATATTTTAAGATGAATTTAAATAAATTTTTAATTGTTGGCAATAAATTTTTAATTGGATCATATTATAATTAATATAATATTAAAATATTTCTTATTTACAAAATCGTTTGGTGGCTGAAAATTAATAAATTTTTAATTTATATAACAAATTTTTTAATTAAAAATCAGTTATATATTTTGTTGGTTATGCATGGTTATATATTAGATGGGTGTGCATCGATATATGTTCATATGCATGTGCTTTGTATATTAAAAGTATTTTTAAGCCCACCTAAAGAACAAGCAGAATGTCATTTCCGTTTTCCCAATCACAAATCAATAATGACCTTTTTTATGGTTGATATTCTTGTTGATGATACAAATTTTTTAATGTGATTAATTTACAAATTATAACATTTAATAACTTTTTAAAGATTTTGTTAAAAAAATATATAACAACACCAATTTTGTAATTAAATACAAAAACATATGTAAAGGTATGTATGTATGTAATTATATTATTAGAGTGTGGGAACTTTAAATATTATTAATATGTTTTAAGCTGCAATTACTAAATTGGGTTATAACATTTTTATGGCCACATAAAATCTTATTTCATTGTTTCCGTTTATTGTCTTCTTTTAAATTTGTTATTTATTAATTTATTGCTTGTTGTATAACAAACTCCCTACGCAAAAACCTTTTTTTTTACTTTAATTTGCTTCTATTTTTTGTTCTGGTTTTTTACGGTAATTTACATATAATTTAAAAATTAAAAGTCACTTGACCTACCCCTGAATAAACAAAGTCAAATGAAAAGATCTTAAGTGCCCGTTTGGTGTCTAATAAATTGTATGATTAACGTTTTAAAGAAACCAGATCAGTAGATATTAATAAAATAATTAGAGTAACATGTGTATTCGATTCGATATTAAATAGTTGTCCATTTAAAACTTAATCGTGTATGTCAAATTCAAGTGGTATAAATTGTTTTTCCGTTTTTAAACCAGTTACGCCATTAAAAGTCAAACTGTTAAAAGATGTTTCATTCTAAAGTTCTAACTTTGATAACGGCTTTTACAGTTCCAAGTGTAAATTTGTTTTTTTGAATATATGCCGGTTGATTTTGGCTTGTAATTGATTAAGTTCTTTTAGATTAGAAGATTTATACCGGATTACTTATTTTATTTGAGATCTGGAGTACATTTTAAGTGTGAATATAATTTATGTGAAGCATACACAGAAAAAATTATTCCTATTATATTTATAATTAACGCCCTTATTAATCGGGATTTTACAAATAATTTAATTGTCCCAACAATCAAACAGCAAAATGGCTCGTTTGTTTATTGGGTAGATTTGATGTTATTTTTGTAAATTAAATAAAATAAATTAACCAGTGAAATAATATGTAATAAAAAATAAAAATTTAAATAATAGTCATGACTAAAAATAAATAAATAAATAAGTTTTTTAAAAAATAAGTAACAATTCAACTAACAGATTTAATTAAATCAAATAAAAATTTGATTTAAAGTTCTGTTGAATTTAATAAAATTTTTTTAATTGATACCATCAATTTTTCTATAACCGGTGAGTCAATATTTTCTCTGGAAAACATTTAGAACACATTTCTGCCTAACAAAAACGGGTGTTTAAATTGTCGTTTTTTAAAGAATTGGTAAATACGCAACATTTTTGGCATTTAAATTTCAAATAAAATAAATAGTTAATTAAGACAAATCTTTTTTTAATAAAAACTAAAAATTGTCTTAATTCAAAACCTTATTTGAAAAATTATGCAAATAAATTTTTGTGTGTTTTAATGATTTTCATAAGTTTTAACTTAAAGCCATGCCGTACGGTTTTGTCAGGAATATTTCACATAATTGAGAATACAACGTTCCATGGCCAATTGACGTGCGCTACGTAGTTGTTGATCTCAAAAATATTTAAATTTAAAAGCCAGCACTTGTAAAAGTTATAGCATATTCGATAGAATGATATATTTTAAATTTTAATTCTCTAATAATTTGGAATTCAAAATTTTTATGGTGGTTATTACAAACCAAAAATGTCAAAAATATTTTTATTGTTTCCCTAAATAGAGAATTAAGTACTTTAGAAACTATTTTGAAATAAAAATTCTTTTTTTTATTACTCTGCATATACAATTATCTTTATTGTCGCCATAATGTCTCTTCTAGAGTAATGACTAAGGCTTGACTAATAAAATTTTATTAAAATTTAAACAAGATCGATATTCTTTTACGACTAGAATTTTATTGTTCAAGGCTAACAACTTTTCAATTTTATTATGTGTCGTTAAAAAACTAGTACACAGAAAAAAATGTTTTGCTTTAATTGGAATTAAGTCAAATTTTATAGAAGCATATCGCATTACCTTTTTGTGGCTTGTTGGCCATGTATGGACATACATTGAGCCCTAATGAAAGGTACTTAATTTTTTTTTCATAATTTACTGTTGATGATGTCAAAAATGCCTTTTTATAATTTCAAAATATATGCTTAAAAATTAAACAAAATTCCAACATGTACTCGTAATCGATTTTTGGTTCCAGCTTCAACAAAATTTTGAAGCTATCGCCACACACGATCACAAATTCTATTCAAATGCAAATTTCTTATGTTTGTTAGTACATAAATAAAACTAAAGTCAACATAAGATAATAAATAATTTAATTATATGAGTCAGAACAAAAACGAGATTTTTTTTTAAAAAAACAGATTACGAAAGAAAAAATTCAGTTAATGATAATAAGTTGTTTTATTATTTTTAATTTATTTTAATTCATGCATGTCCTTTTAATGCCATTTTTTATTCTTTTTTAAGAAGATCCCAATATTTGACAAGTTGTAGAAATTAGGTACTAACAGTTTTTGGGTCTCGAGGTAATGTAAGTCGAGTAAATTACAAGATATATACAAGCACAGGGCGATGGAATTAGTATTGTTAGCTTCATAAAAGGATTTCAGTTTCTTTAGAATTTGTTTTTAAAAATAACATTTTGTTGCACAAAATTTACTTCCAAAGACTTTTTAGTATATACCACTTTAAAAATTTTCTTTTTAATTAAAAGTTTAATTCATTTAATTAATTGAATTGCTTAAAGTAATCACTTTCTTTTATCATTTCATTAATCAAAATCCATTAAGCTTATTTGCTATTTTTAAATTTTATAATTAAGATATTTGATTTTATTATTTTTGAGAGAGGTGCTAAATTTAACATTGTTTTTAATTAAATCAATCACAAAATTATTTAATTTTTCCTGTAATGCTTCTTACCTATCTTTTACTAATTGTTTTTTTAAGAGTTGCAACGTATACTTAATCTTTTTGTCTTTATGATATATTAATTATCTTTATAAATATTGCACAAAAGAAATGTTGGCACTCATTTCAATTAAAGCTAGTTTTAAAATAAGCCAATATTTAATTACTTTCTGAATTCATTAAATTATTTTGTTTTACAATATCAATGCGTTTTCTACTGATCTTTAAAATTGATAATAAATTTATATTCGATTAAAATGTTCATCATTAAATCAAAATTAAAACAAAAACAAATGCGTTCTTATGATTGCATTGAGCATAGAGGTGGTTAAATTTGCGAAACAGGAGCGTAAGAAAAACCATTCAGGTTTTGTATATTCGCCAAAATGTATGTATTTTATCTTCCTACTGCATTACTTAAACATTAATAAAATAATAAAAAAATATTTTCTAATATTTCTTTTTAAAAAACTTAAAAACATTTGTTTTCAGAAAATTTGCTTAAATCGAATATATAATGGCGGATGTCGGATATATGTAATTAAAATCCAAGTTCATTTTTGCAAGGTGGTGGTAAAGCGTCAGATTATTATAATTAATGTTGCTTTGTTCAAACAGCTAGATGGCAAAAGCTGTTAACTTTTACTTTGGTAAAGGATATAAAAATCAAGGAGTAAACAAAAAAAAAAAATCGTCCCAATCAAGAGATGTCATGTTTATCTTCTGATTGCCAGGCTTAGATTATTTGACTAGGCCAACAAGCCATTGGGCTTGCAAACATTAAATTTTTGGTTATGTTAGCGTTAATGTTTGTTTTTTAAAAACGATTAATTAAAAAATTAAAAAAAAATCGTAATTTTATAAGAATTTTAGAATAGCATCATTGCCAGCATTTAATTCATACATACAATTAAATAGTTGATTGAGCCAACTAATGTTTAAATTAAAAACGATGCATTTTTTATTAATGCGTTAATTAAAAAAAAAATTAAGAAAAAACTTTTTATGTGCAGGGTTACATCCGCCAGCAGGAAACTAATGCCGTTTTTTTTTTACAATCGGGATAAACTATTAAGGATAAGGTTGCAGATTTTTTTTATTATAAGTAAGCAAAAACCATTGAACAATATATTTTATTAATTAAGAAAAACTTTGCATATTATTATAAAAAATTTCAAGTAAAATTCTTTCTCATATATCGACAAAACAATTAACTCCTACCAATGTTTACTACACTCAAAAAAGTATTTATGTAAAATCTACTAGAAATAATATTTAAAATAACTGGATATTCATTTAAAAACCCTCCAACTAGATATTCATTAAAATCAACAAAATATTTCATTCATATTCAGACATCAAAAAAATAACTTACATATTCGTCTAAAATTAACTAGATTTTCTGTTATTTACAGCTAAACACGAAGTATCGGAAATAAATTAACAAAATTAAATATTAATAAAAAATAACTGACAAAATTAACTGCAACGAAAAATCAGTATTTTTGTGCAGTTGGAGCTATGAATAACTGTTCAAACCAGTTAAAAACAAATATTATATTGAAATTTAACTGTTTTTTAATTTAAAAACAACTTTACGGATTACTTCTTAAATAACTGACAGTCAGTTACTGTAATAATTTTTTTAGTGTAAAATTGTTTAAATTTTAAATAATTATTAAAAGAAAAGAAAGATGCATAATTTAACCAATCCGATAACTCAGCTAAACAAATATTTCTTTAAAATAAATCTGGCAACTTATATGCAATGCAGACAGCATTAAAAATTACTTAAAAGTAAGTTATTTAATAATGACAAGTAATTACCAAGGCTTAGTCGACTAAAGTCATAGGCAAAAAGTTAAACTAGTTAAATAAAATAATAATAAAACTTTTAATTCTATTTAAATCAATAAATCAAGTCAATATAAATAAAACATTTTTAAGGTGTTTGTTTTTATATTCAGTAATTTCGAAAGCTACAATATTTAAGCTTTAAAAAAATTTTAAAACTTTTTTGAGTTCAGCGTTAAAAATATTGTCACCTTAAATGAAAAGCAATAAAAATAGCGGAAGTTGCTGTTTTAGTTGGTTGTAAGTGGCTGTTGCTGCTGTTGATACAAATTCAAAAAATAAAAATATTAAATAAAAATATTAATGGTAATCCATAAAAACACGGTCATAAAAATTTATGCTAAATATTCAAAATATTATGTTGGTTGTGTATTTTAATAGGCAATTTTACTTGGACAGACATATTTTTTTTACAGCGAAAGGTGGTCACCTTTGCTGCATTGAAATGCTTTTTATTGCCGGACTGAAAAGTTTATATTTATCTCAAGCCGACCAAAACTGAATTATTTAGGAATAATTTTTGATCCCAGTAACGGTGTTTTTAACGCTGCATTGCGCGTCCTTACATATGAAACCTTTTCCTCTATGGTATTGATGGCTTCATGGCTGCCCACTCATTTGACCTCTGATATATAAAAACTTGATTTTAATTTTTTTAACCAGTAAAAACATCTTGTTTTGTTAACACAAAGGCTATAAAGAATTTTATTAAAATAGTTCTTAAAGTATTCATCACAAAAACTATTAATCAATAGTTATATAGTTAAAACCAAAACTGGTCTTATAATGCATTAATTGTTATGAATGCAATGGCTTAAATTATTTCTTAAGAATCCCTACAAATGGTTAAACAATAATAAAAACTCAAATCATACAAATGATATGCATGTTAACTTTTTATTAAAAATACAAAAAAGAAGCTCCTAGACAGTGGCATTTTTGTGTTATAATTAAGTTATTAAAACTTAACGATAGAATTGGCCATGAAATGTATTTAACAAAAGTAGAACTTTTAAAAAATAATTGGAATATTTAGTGCTGCATAGATAGCTTGGCTCCATTAACAGATCAATTAATATATTGGAAAATGTTTAATTTTCTGCATCTTGTCTAATATCTTGATATTCTCATAAAATACCAACAACTTATTTAGAATTTTTTATTTGTTTTGCGGCATTATTGTTTCCATGTTGAATTTCTAGTGCATCTACTTAGTTACTGTGAATTATTTCCATGTTTGATGCCCTTGTTGTAGTATTTTTCTCGTACATGCATATGAATAAAAAAATAAAACAAATATTTCAGCAAAAATATAAAAGAAGAACTTTAGTAATAACTATTTAAAATATGTTTTCTTACAACATGTATTACAAAAAAAGGGGCTATATTCAATAGTGCCGAATTTTAAGTACCCTTCACATGGGCCTTTCAAAACCTCGAACTTATTTTTATCCATTTTTTAATTTATAAAATATTTTAAATATTTTAATGGAGGTCGGTTTCAGATTTCAACATTCTTAGGGTGCCTAAAGAAGTTGTAGGGGGTTTTACTCTAATTTTTTCAAATTTTGAATGGAACCCTCTTAGGGGGTGGGGATAGGCGGTAAGTATGTTTAAGGAAAATGCTTACATGGGTGATTGGGTCCTTTCTACATTTAACCTATCCACGGGCACCCAGAAAGCTATAGGGGGGATTGATTACAACTTCCCAAACTTTGTATGGGAGCCTCCTTAGGCGAGGGTGATAGGGGGAAGGTATGTTTTAGGAATTTGTTTGGGAGAAGAAGCTAATGGGGATCAATCGTACATTTTATTTATCTTAGTCCGACTCTAGGGTAAATTTGCTCTAGGAATATGTTTGGGAGGGAAAACTAAGTAGAGTCTGTGATATATTTTATTCCTCTAGGAACTCTATTTTTTTAAATTATATATGGGGGTAAGTATGTTCCATAAAAATTTGTTTAGGAGAAAAATTAATTGCGGCTGGTCTTACAATTCTTCTAAGAGCACCCTGGAAGCTGTGGAAGCGAATTGAAAATATTAAAAAAAAAAATTAACTTTGTATGGCAACCCTGTTTAGGGGCATATATAAATATCGTACTAACTTTGCCATGTCAGATCCGTTTCGAAGACTGTGCTGTTGCTTTAACGAAATGTACAACTTAATTGATTTCTCTTTAAACATTGATGCCATTAAAAGAAACATTATTGTGTATTTAAATAATTTAAATAATTAATTTTCTTTACTAATTTGATCGTGATTGTATTTGTTTGTTTACTTTTTTTTTACTATAATTACAAAATTATTAAGTCTGTAAGGAAATTATCCATAGACTCAAATAAATAAATAAATAAATAAATACATTGCACCCGTCCAGGGGCAACTTCGGGGCAGTTGTAGAGGTTTTATTTACAAATTTTGGAGAAGTAGAGGTTGTCTTGAATTTTGGCTTATATCTCGGTCAGTTATTGACATATTTTCCTGGATTTCAATAGGGATATTTTCGCGGATATTTCTGATGGTTTAATAGCAATTACTGTTCTATGCGACATCGTGGCGCTTCAAAAAGTTGATTTCAACCAAAACACAGACAGACGGACAGACGGATATCGCTAAATCAACTTCCCTATCTATAAGGACCAAGAAAATATATTCTTTATGGGGGAAATTAAAAATGGAATGAAAAACTTATATATTCCCTTATCACTTATGTGAAGGGTATTAAAATGAATTGAGTTGATTTAAAAAACTATTTTAATTTGGGTTATTTGTTCTACTAAATCTTTTTGTAAAAACTTATGTTAAAAAATTAAGAAAAAAATTCAAATAAAAACTGTACGAGTATGTATTTGGTTTGAATAACAAACAGTTCACCAAAATTAAATTTTAGCTTTGGATACGCATTTAAATATTTATACCAACAAATCGAAAGGATTTATGTTTTGCAGTTTCTTTTTATTAAAAAGGGGATGTAGCTCAGATGGTAGAGCGCTCGCTTAGCATGTGAGAGGTACGGGGATCGATGCCCCGCATCTCCAGGGATATATTTTTTTTGAATAGGTGAGGAATATGATATTTCTATTAAACAGTAAAAAAAACAAGAGAAGATTTTTCAGAATTTGATGTATTTTAACTGTTTTAAATTATCATATTATTATGTTTTATTATTTAATCATCCTGCTGAAACCAAATCCACATGACTGTTCTAAATATGAAATCAAAATTTAATAAATTTAGTTTGGTTTGTTTTATTTTATGCCTTCTGTGTGACATTTCCAATTATATTTGGTGCCTTTTTTTGTGTAATTTTCAAGGTGCATTTTTTCTAAAATTTTTTTAAAAAAATTTCGTTTTATTTTTAACTTGCTCTGCTTATTAAAGGTCTGTTAAGTATTAATTTTGATTTCAGCAAAAGTCAAATTTTTGAGTTATCTTCTTAGTAATTTCATCCACTTTTAAGCTGTTAAAACAAGGAAATATTTCTCATTTTGTATTTGACACATTCAAGTGTTCAACATATTTTGTGAAATAACAAAAATAGTAATAAAAAGAACAGTTTATAATTGTTTTATTTATTTCCAATCTTTTAAAGTTCCTGAGTTTCTAGAGCACTTAAAGCGAATATTAACCTTGATATGCATAAATCTGGTGATCAACATGGGTGGTTGGTTACTAAAACTGTTTTAATGCGAGTGATAAAAAAGTTTGAAATAGGTAAAATTGTATGTTAAAGTATTTAAATGTTTTCTTATACAACTATTTTTATTGAATTGATTAATCATAATAAAATTTAAAGTGTGTAATAAAATTGTTTTTTTTTTTATTGTTTATAACAACTTTAGCGAAGCTGTTTAAGTAACTGCAAGTTATTTTACGGTGCAAATAGATGATTACTTAGATTGTTAGACTGAAAGTAAAGAAATATAAAATATTTATTCCTTTTCTTCTTTATAAACCTCTATAATTTTTAAAGGAACGATAGAAAAAAATTCGCTTATTGATGGCTTTGATATACAAAGATTTTATATTTTATAAAAAGGTCAATAATTTAAGAACTAACCAGAGCTGTTTCTTATCAAATTTAAACTTAAGGCAACTAACAGAAACAAACAGTAGGACCACCGCTGTGCTTACAATTTCCGTTTTTTGTTTGTTAAAAAAATTGTTACAATAAAAAGAAACATTTTCTGATTCCGATCTTTTTATATTCGTGTTTGTTAAATATTAATAACATCCTGTTCAAAACACAAGGCACAAACCATTTATAATAGTTTAAAAAATCTTTAAAAAAAATATCAAATTAAATAAACCACAAAATTTACATTTTGCCTTAATAACTTAAATATCTATTTTGTAAAATGTTTAAGTTCTAAGCCATTTGGTTGACCTTTAACTGTTTTTTCGTTATAGTTAATTATGGAATTAAGATAAAATGCTGTTAAAGACAGCAGCTTTTGCTAGATAATAATTATGGGAGCGTGTTAAAAAGATGTTAATACTAAAGATGTTAATACTGCTATAATAGTATATAAATGCCCTTAAGCTTACTTTAGTAAATAAAAATAGTTCTACTTATTATATAACCCCAATTAAAGTAAAAATATATAAAAATTGTACAGTAATTTTGTCGCCAACTGCATGAAAAATGTAATTATGCTGCCGGAAATGGAGCCACAATTTTTTTATTGCTGATTACTCCTAACAACCGCAGCATCTTTTTTGCCCTTAAAGAAATAATTCAAATAGATCACAATTGAAAAATAGCATTTGTTTTGTTAAAACCTTTTTGGATCAATGTTAATTTTGATAGGTCAGCTCGAGAACAATTCGTGTCACCATAGTGATGTCAAGGCGTTTAACGTAATTATAAATATTAATATAATTTTTAAGGAAAATGCCTAGCAATTTAAACTAAATAAATCTTCATATAATTATGGTTTTCTAAAAATTAAATGTTGGTTTTTACCTGTAAAATGCTTGAAGCTATACAATTCAATTTGAATGCTGACTTTTAACACTTCAAACAATGCAGTGTACAGACTTTTATAACCACTAAACTGCCGCGCTTGAGCTTCACAATAACTTTACATGATTGTCGAAAAGTTAAGCATATTAACTCGGTAAAAGACGCAAATGAATCTTGAGTTAGAAGCAACTGCATTTTGTTCTATTAAGAGTGTTAAGCTTTAGAATAGATTAACTAATCATTCATGACCATCGTAGATCTAATGTTGTTTACTAAAATAATACCCTTTTTAATTACATATTTCGTTGGTGCTTCTCTAATTATCATCCCATTTATATATATATATGCATTAAGGTGTAACTTATCTAGTTTATTACTATTATTCAGAGTACAAATTTTCTCAAGAGTGAGCGATAAAAAAACACCATTCATGAAAAATCTCGAGAGCGAAAAATCCTAAAAAAAATTTTTTCTTCTCACGTTCATAAAAGAGCGTGAAAAAATTTTTGCCAACCCTCACTCACTTATGAGAAGTTTGTCGTTTTTTTTTCACGCTCACAAATCACAAATGAAAAATAAAAACCAAATTTTATTTCTCACTCACAAATGAATGAGAAATTTCTTCTTTTCACTTTCGATTCATTCTTTTATGAGTGCGAGTGTTGCTTTAATATTTTTCACGCTTTGTAACAGAGTTGCCGGAAAACAATTTTTTAAGCGTGTGAAATTTGTACTCCCAATAAAAGTAAAAAAATTCTTGCATTTACATAATTTTTTTTTATTTTGCTGCTTGTATATACTTATATGTTGTTAAATTTAAAAAATACTACACATCTATATTTTGATCAGTCTTTTGAGTATATTTTTAATAAAGTGACTTTTAATGCTATTTGAAAAAAAGAAATATATTTTTAAATAAAATAACAACCACAAATTTATAATAAAAATTACGTTTGTTTCCCAGAGTAAGGCAAAAAAGCTATTTTAAAAGAATTGCGTTACTTCATTTTTATACTGAGGAATCGATATGTAGGTTTATAAACAATAATAAATAAATATTAACATAAAGGATTACTTTTAGCAGTATTTATTGTGAAAAAGTCATATTTATAAAAAAATTGTTTTTGGTAAGAAACTTAAATAATACAGTATATTTTATGTTGTGATTTTTTAGAAATATTATAGTCTTCACTGACACAAACTTTCATAGCAATCTTTAAAAATATTTTTGAACTGTTTTCCTAAATTTTTAATTGACGTTTTCTAATAAAAAAAAGTATTTCTTGTGTATTGTGTTCAAGGTCGTAACTGCTCTTGTTTTTAATTTACCTTACTTTTGCTAATGGAACTCCTTCAAACTCTTAGGTTCTATTTAACTGACCTGAAAGGTAAAGTTTTAAATTGTTGTACATAAAAAGATTTGCGTGTGTATTATATAATAACCACCACAATTTTTTTTAACAATATACCCAATACCTAAAAGGATGACAGACAGGCAGGTACTAAATACTTTCCAAATTAGTGGAAAATCCCAAACAAAATTAAATGATGAACAATTATCTCTAATGGTGGTAAAGCCGAATGCAATTTTTTCCAATCCTTTTAAAATTTGCATGAGTGTGTGTAACAGCTCTATGTTTATTGCAATATAAACATTAAACGTTTGTAAAAGATCCTTATTTGGATTTTAAATAGCGTGAAGTGAATAACAAACAATGCCTAAAAGACAATTTAATTTTGAAAAATATGTGTTGTACGATGCATCTTCAAAAAAAAGTATTTGCGTAATAGAATCGTGCAAAAAGGAACTTAGTTAGAAAGTGAAGGGAAATGTCAAAAGACATTACAAACTACTTCACAAACAAGATATACAAAGTAATGGTGACGATGCTTTTGTTTTTCACTGGAGTAATGCTCCCCTTTTTGTGAAACCTTAACCGCATATTTTTATTACTAAAATCATTAAATCGGATTCATTGAAAAATTTAAATGAAATGAAGTTAAATAAATGCAAATAAACCACAACGTATAACAGTGCCTGGTTTTTTAATTTATTAAAAACATGTTTTTAAAAAAAAATTATTCCTACTTTTTTTAAGCATTTCAAAAATTATGCAACAAATTTTTACATATGGCAGCACCAGTAACATGACCAAAAAATTTTATGTGTACACATTTATGAATGCTTCGCGAAAAAATTCATTAATGATTTCTCACTTATGAGAAGTACTCGAATTTGATGCTTTTCATTTATGGTCGTGAAAAGAAAAAAATATTTTTTCTTTTCACTTCTCATTTATGACTGGTGAAAAAAAAAATATTTTTTTCTCGCTCGAGAGTGAGAAGACAAAAAATGTTTTTTAAAAACTCATTCATTAATGAAAAATTGCTGCAGTAAACACGGCGCTCACACTCGTTCTCACGAATGAGAAGTGAGTGAGCAATTTTTAACTCTGCTATTATTATATTTTTAAAAAATATTAAGTTGGAAAACTAAAACTGAAGTTCGTATTTGATTAGCGATAAATAGATAACATTATTGTTAAGGTTTTTTTGCCATTTTCTGACCTTTTCTTTCAAAACCGTTATTGTTTACAGGGAAAGATAGTCCATTCAGTCGAAAAATTATATAAGTATAATTAAGTAAATAAGTAACATAAAAAAAATACAATTGAATATAATTAAACTAATTTAAGCTAAATTTTAAAATATAAAGAAGTAAAAAAATAAAATATAATAAAATAGAATAAAACAAAATAAAATAAAATAAAAGAAAAAAAAAATTAATAAAATAAAATAAAACAGAATAAAATAAAATAAAATAAAATAAATAAAATAAAATAAAATAAAAATAAAATAAAATAAAATAAAATAAATAAAATAAAATAAAATAAAATAAAATAAAACAAACCAAAACAAAACAAAACAAAACAAAACAAAACAAAACAAAACAAAACAAAACAAAACAAAACAAAACAAAACAAAACAAAACAAAACAAAACAAAACAAAACAAAACAAAACAAAACAAAACAAAACAAAACAAAACAAAACAAAACAAAACAAAACAAAACAAAACAAAACAAAACAAAACAAAACAAAACAAAACAAAACAAAACAAAACAAAACAAAACAAAACAAAACAAAACAAAACAAAACAAAACAAAACAAAACAAAACAAAACAAAACAAAACAAAACAAAACAAAACAAAACAAAACAAAACAAAACAAAACAAAACAAAACAAAACAAAACAAAACAAAACAAAACAAAACAAAACAAAACAAAACAAAACAAAACAAAACAAAACAAAACAAAACAAAACAAAACAAAACAAAACAAAACAAAACAAAACAAAACAAAACAAAACAAAACAAAACAAAACAAAACAAAACAAAACAAAACAAAACAAAACAAAACAAAACAAAACAAAACAAAACAAAACAAAACAAAACAAAACAAAACAAAACAAAACAAAACAAAACAAAACAAAACAAAACAAAACAAAACAAAACAAAACAAAACAAAACAAAACAAAACAAAACAAAACAAAACAAAACAAAACAAAACAAAACAAAACAAAACAAAACAAAACAAAACAAAACAAAACAAAACAAAACAAAACAAAACAAAACAAAACAAAACAAAACAAAACAAAACAAAACAAAACAAAACAAAACAAAACAAAACAAAACAAAACAAAACAAAACAAAACAAAACAAAACAAAATAAAATAAAATAAAATAAAATAATATAATATAAAATAAAATAAAAAAACACAATAAAAAAAATAAAATAAAATAAAATAAAATAAAACAAAATAAAATAAAATAAAATAAAATAAAATAAAATAAAATAAAATAAAATAAAATAAAATAAAATAAAATAAAATAAAATAAAATAAAATAAAATAAAATAAAATAAAACAAAATAAAATAAAATAAAATTAAATAAAATAAAGTTAAAATAAAATAAAATAAGTTAAAATAAGTTAAAATAAAATAAAATTAAATAAAATAAAATAAAATAAAATAAAATAAAATAAAATAAAATAAAATAAAATTAAATAAAATAAGTTAAAGTAAAATAAGTTAAAACAAAATAAAATAAAATAAATGAATTTAATAAAATAAAATGAATTAAAATGAAAAAAAGGAAAATAAAAAAAATTAAAATAAAATATAATGAAATAATATAAAAAAAATAAAAAATTTAAAATAAAATGAATAAAAGAAAAAAAATATTTAAAATCTAAATAAAATAAAAAAAATAAGATAAAATAAAGTAAAAATAAAATAATATAAAATAACAAAGATATTTTCCAGTATTAGTGGTTGTAATCGGCATATGAATAAAACCAATATACATAAGTACAATAATTTCCTTGGCATTGAACTTGAAATATTTATTACTTACTTTCACATGCATGTATAAGGCTAAGCCTAAAAAATTGGATTGTCCTTTGTTATACCAATTTTACAAGATCATTTTTACTTATTTTTTATTTAAAAAAATTGAAGAAAGGCATACATTTCCTAAAATTTCCTGTTAGCTAAATATGGTAATCAAAATAATTTAATTAAAAACACAATAACCAATAACCATAACAATAAAACTATTTAAGAGATCAATCAAAAAGATGTAAGTTTTCTTTTATTCAAATTCAAAGAAACAAAACAAGTTTATCTTATATCTTTCACATAATAAGGTGTATCTGATTTATACTTGAACCTGAAATATTTATAGCTTTCTTTTACTTATATGGAGCTGCATAAGGTGATACTAATATAAAATATAAAGAAATAACAAACAAATATATGACTTTATACCAATAAAACAAAAAGTGATTGTATATTTAAAAAATATAACGCATATTTTTAGCCTCTCAGTCAATATATTATTAAGAGTATTTGCTATTTATATGTTGAACTCTTAAGCAAATTCAAAATTCACGTTAAATAAACCCCAATACTGTTTTTTAAAAAAAGAAATACAGCAGCCAGCTAGTCAGTCAACTAGTTTAACAATAATCTATTATTTTTGATGGTCACTTAAATTAAGTTAATTTTTTTTAGAAGCCAAAATCTTCTTTGCTTTATTTTTTTGTGGTTTTATTTAAGGTACCTACTTATGTATTAATATAAAGTGCGTGTGTGGTTTTTGTTTAATCCAATCCAGTTCAGTTAGTATTCGAATGATCTTCAATATTTTGGTTATATAAATTTCACTGTTTCTTGTTGGTTCATCATCATTTGTGCTTTGAACTTCTTAAGAGCATTTTAACAAGAAATAAAGGAAAAAAAGTTGAAGCAATAAATTTGTTAAAACAAATTTAAGATATTTAAAAATAAATAAAAATTATTTAGAATTTAATAAGAAAAACCATCTAAAATGGTAGGTGATTATAACGGCATTGTGGTTTTTAAATAAAACAAAATCTTATTAGAAATTTACTAAATAACATAAATGAATAAAAACCTTTTTGGTGTTTAACGAACAAAAATGTGCAAAATTATATTAATTAATATATTAATTAAATAACAAATATTAAATAAAAATTTGAAAATTTATTAACGAAAACTATATCAATAACTTAAAGGATAAAACTTTTTAATAATAATATATTTTGGTCGTTGTTGTTATAAAACAATTGAAAACTTTTTATGATAACTAAATCAAACAAAGTGAATTTATTTTACTCGCCAACAAGCACTTTAAACCGGCAATGCAGTATTTTATATTTAATACTGAAGATAAAGATCTAGTGAAACATAAAAGCTCAGTTACAAGTGTAAAATTATACCCCTCACATTAGTGACAAGTATATATTTTTATATTTTCTTGATCCTTATAGATAAGAAAGCTAATAAAGCGAAGTCCGTCTGTCTGTCTGTCCATCTATTCACTAATGTGTTGAAATCAATTTTCTTAAGCCCGTTGATGTATTTTGGACCTGTTTGTAGTGTCAAAACATCAGTTTCGAAAATTTTGCTTTTGAAATTCAGCAAAATCGCCTGATAACTAACAGATATATAATCCAGAAACCATGACTACCTCTGCTTACTTTTATTAAATTTGTACATAAATACCTCCACAACTGACCTGAAATTTCCCTGAATTTTTTTTCCACAAACAATTTTGTGGAATATATTTACATACATCTAATCTCCTGCCCTTAACAGGGGGTCCATAATAAATTTTGAAAATTTAGGGCAAAAACTCCCACAACTTGCCTGAAGTCACCCATACAGGAATAAAATGTATTACAGATATCCAATAATTTCCCCTCTTAAAGATATCCCTAGAACATAATTACCCCCTATCATCATCACCTAAGGGGGTTGCCATATAAAGTTTACAAAAATGATGCCACAATGCCCATAACTTCCCTTAGAATCAGCCTTAAAAAATAAAGTGTACGG
This sequence comes from Melanophora roralis, assembly GCA_963583895.1. Lineage (NCBI taxonomy): Eukaryota > Metazoa > Arthropoda > Insecta > Diptera > Rhinophoridae > Melanophora > Melanophora roralis. The sequence continues at coordinate 13,104,502 of OY757189.1, forward strand.
AAGATCCCTATTAGTTTCCACTTCCAAACATATTTCTATAAAATACTAACCCCCTTTCTCTATCGTCTAAGCAATGTACTTTAAGCCAACCACAAATAATTGTCATATTTATGGTTCGAAAACAACTTGCCTTAATCAGGTAACTGGGTAAACATAAAAACCAATCTGAATGGTATATAAGATTCGGCACAGACAAATATAGCGCCCTACATTGTTTTTAAATATTTCTGGTATTTTGTCATCTATTGAGTACTAAAAAAGGATCTGTTTATAACTAGATTGACTACCAGCTATCATCAAAAAGATGTATCGCTTGATGGCCCTTTCTCATTACCCGCCTTTATTTCATATACATTTTTATAGACATTTAGTGTTCTGCAACAAAACTAAATATTTAAGTCTCTTAAGGCTTCGTTATGCTCTTGCTCTCCACATTAGATATTTTTAGCTCTCTCAATTTAATAAACCCAACTTTTGACCTTGAAAGGTTTGACACATTTGCGGTCTGCGACAAAAATTCTTTAACACTGCAGTGTATTTCGAGCAGAGGTTCTAGCAGCGGAATTGGCCACCGATCTTGCCTTGTCTTCCAAAACTGAGAATTCTTTAGTAAACCTAACGCTTTGCTGACAACCAAGAAGCAGAGCAACCTCCGCAAACCTCAGCTGCCCTTCAATTGTTCGGATGTGCTAAATATTCCTTGGGAGATTTTGTAAAGTGAGACGGGTGCACATAGGGGTTTGGAGACACAAAAATATTTGGGGGAATGAGAAGGCGGACAAGCTGGCAAAGCAGGGTTTAACTTTTCCTATGGAATGAGCTGAAGATGTTCACATTTATATTTAGCTTCAAGCTAAGGGTACAGACTCTGCCGTAAGGATCAGAACCACGGAGTCTTGGATATATATACTCGTCTTAAGTTTTCATGATTATGAGGGAATTTGATGACTCAAGTGCTACAAAGTTGTTCTGTCTTTTCAAAGAAGCGATCGTAAACACTTTGTTCATGTCAAAAGAGCAGAGTAAATGACCAGCAATGACTTCAGGGTTCAGTATTGCCAGTAGTTATATATTTTTTTAACTTTCGCAAAAAAAGGATTTTGCAGTCTGAAATTATCACTAAGACGTACATGCTCTTGGTTAGACATATCAAAATAGTAAAAAAAAACTTGAAATCAGCTCATGGTTGGGCTACCTGTAGAAAAAGTTAACAAGACAGTCAACCAAGTGTTTTGAGACGTAGAAAATCATATTTAGTTTTAGGTCCTTAATATAGTTTACATGGATTTTCCTCATTGATAATCCTTGTTTTTCTTCAAAATATTTTGATACTCGTGCTTACTATAATTTTTTTTTATTATATTTTTTACTTTTTTCCTTTTATTTCTTTTAGAGATTTCTTTTGATTGCTTTTGCTTTGGTTGGCATAGCCACAGCCGCTTTACTTGATTCTGCCACTCAAGGACCAAATCCACAAGATATTGCCACACCTGAACCAGAATACATTGATATCGATTTGCCCGAACCAGCTCCAGCTGCCAGATCCGCACCAACTATTAACGCAATACCATCTATACAGAGACTTATACAACCTATACAACCTATAGTATCACAACAACCATTGCCCGGTCATTATCACGGGCCAACAGGTTACCACTACAGGCGTCCCGTTTACATAAGGCGTGTGTATCGCCGTCGTCGTTTCTAAAGTGTCTTTAAGGTCATTTAAAATAGAATGAAAGACTAAGAAAACACATTATTCATAATAAAAAAAAAACAAAACAGAAGTTAGGCAGAAGGCAGATAAACTCATTGTATTTATATTAAGTTTTAATTTTGTGTAAAAGATGTCTGTCATTTTGGGCAAAAGGAGGGCCCTAAAAAGAAATTTGAAATAAGAAATTTAAAGTCAGTTTGTTTTCAATTTTTAAATTTTGTTAAATAGTTATTAAAATTTTTTTAATCTTATTTTTCTTTATTTAAATAAAAAAAACTTAAAAATAATGTTACAAGAATCAAAATTGTTAACAACAGCAATATTAATAAGAAGTTCAGAAAATAAATGATTTAAAAAAATATTGTCAAACAACCGAAATAATAAAATCAATAATTATTTAAACATATTTTAAAACTTAAAAAGAAATTAAAATGTGATTCGATTCCAAAAATATAAATGGCACTTAAATGCTTTTTAAAAACGTTTTATTTATTTACATGTAAAAAGTTTATTTCAAATAATTTAATTTAATTTAATTCAGGCACATTTTAAAATGGTTTTATTCTAATAAAGTCTTAATTTTTTTCGTGCGTAAGATTTTAGGAGGTCTTGGTTTTTTTGTGATTATAATTTGATAATGCTTACACTATGTAACGAAAAAAGCTGTCATCTCACTTAAAAAGTATAATTTAAAAATTTAGTTTTTTAATTTTTTTTATAAGATTTGGGATTTTAAAGAAAGCAGTTTATCGCTTTGGTCCTAGCTTGGTCAGAGTTTGTCCCATTTTTCTAAAGGATACATTAGAAGAAAAAAAAATAATTATTTATAAGGGAGCCTTATAAATAATTATGGTTTTAGCATTTTAAAAAATAACTCCAAACGGTTTCGAAATTGCTTAGGCTTTAATAGAACTTTCCTTTTTGCCAAAATTTTAAATTTTTCTAAATTTTTGCAACTAAATAAAAAAACTAACAGTGGCACAGACAAAGTTCTTATACCAATCCTAATAATAATAACAATATTTGATAGCTATATGATAAATTGAACCAATTTTTTTGGTTAATACCTCTTGCATAACAAATGATTAAATATTTTAAATGAAAACTCTACCTCTCATATTTCAAAAAGTAGAAGCTGCAACAGTTTTTTTTATTATAAAAAAAACAACCCAAGTTCTAAGTGAGGATGTTATCGATATACCAGCCACATCTCAGATTCCAAGCTATAAAACACAAATTAACTTTAAATTTTAAGTGTTTTAGTAATTATCAAATGCCCTAAAAATAATGACCATCAATGTGTAGGGTAAAAATTTTAATTTTGTTGCATAGTGCACAGAAAAAGAATTTTCATATTTTTTCAATTAACGCATTAATTAAGAAAAGTTCAGTTTTTAATTAAAAATTAAATTGCCAAAATTAAATATTTAATTGTATTTGAAAATTAAATGCTAACAATAATGCTTTCGTAGCTTAACGCTTTTGTATACTCCTTTTTATTTGTATGCAGCACTTTTTTAGGTCAGTATACAAAAATAATAAGCGAACATGAACGCTACCAAAAATAAGAATTTAAGCTTCGGAAATTTAATTTCCCGGAAGTCAGCCTAATAACCAGAAACTGCTAGGTTGGGTCGAAAATTATTTTTGATTTATGTTTCACTTTTCGTTTTTTATTTTTTTTTTGTTATTTTTTTTTATTATTCTTTGGTCCGGTGTAATGTTTTTTCTGGTGGGTCATGTAATGTCAACTTAACTTAATGGTATTTGTAAGTTGAACAAACAATCTCCATAAAAAAATTAATTAAAATAAATATAAATACAGATATATATATAAATATATATAAATGTAAAAACATAAAAAAATTAATAAAAAAATATTTTTTATTAAAAATACGTATCCTGAAATATATTTAATTAAATATTTAACTGCTAACATAAAATTATTAATTGGAAAAAATGTTACTTAGACTACTATTAAAATGATAATTTTATTTAAAAAATCGTTTACTGGTGGAAAATTAATTAAATTTTAAATTATTATTACTAATTTTTTAAATGAAAATTATTTTTATTTTTTGACAGTTAATTAGCGGGTTAGGCGTAGTCATAAATATTTATTTAAACAAATTTCTGAATACAAAAAAAGTACTACAAAAATTAAAATGTAAAATTTGTACGATTTTTAATACAACTTGAACACAGAATTCCCAGTTTTAATTTTTGGCGTTATATGCGTTATTCACTTTAACATTTTTTTTTACAATTCTTATACTTTTTTACATTTTTTGAGATAATGAGTGTAGAATTAATTAATTAAGGACAAGTAACCAATAGTAAGATGGTCGTCAAAGTAAAACCAGATTGTTTTTAGTTCTTGAAAGTTTTTAGAATTTTTTGAAATTATGAGTCCGGAAATATTAAATTAAAAACAATTGACTCTTAGTGATGTCGTCAACTATGGGAGAATATTAATTTTTCTTTATTTCTTAAAATTTAAAAAAAAAAACTAAATTAAGAACAACTGAACCATAGTCAGGAGGTCAAGTAAGTGCAAAAATATTTTTTTTTATTGTTTTTGAAATTTTTGCATTTTTGGAAATTATAAGTCCATTAATATTAAATTAAATATAATTAACCCATAGTGAGGTTGTCAATTTAGGGTAAAGAGTTCCCTTTTTTACCTCTTTTATTATTTTGCATTTTTTGAGATTCGAAATTAAGAGCAATTTATTTATACTGAGATCAAAAGTCAACTTAGTGGACAAAAGCCCTTTTTTATTGCTGTTAATTTTTTTTTTTAATTTTATGGGATGATGAATGTAGATATATGAAGTCGGAAACTACCTTAGCGGACAAATAGTACTAAGTTGTTTCATTTTTTTATTAGGAACTATTGATTTGAATTAGTTTGGAAAATTAGAAAGAATGGAATTCAATACGTACGTTTCTTTAAAACTTTAAAAAATTTTCTATTGCTTAATTTATAAAATAATATTATTTTAAATCGGATTGAAGCAAAAAGCTATACCGTAAGACAAAAGTAATTTTAAAATATATTCGTGTAGATAAATAGTATTAAAACTGTTATACAGTTGCTTTTAATTTTTTTTTCTCAAAATATATGTTTTTATTTACGGTTTTTGTAAGAAATATTTGAGAATGAGTTTTAGAAGGTGTTCAACTCACTTAATAAGAATAAAAATACTCACGATCTCATCCAAATTTTTAAACTGTTATACTAATATTTTAACCTACAAAAATATAGCCTAATTTGAGGCTGCTGTATAAAACAATAAAAAACAAGTAAGAGCGCTATATTCGGCTGTGCCGAATCTTATATACCCTTCACATTGGTCTTTAAATATACCCAGCCGAGTAATTTTGTACTGCAAATAATATAATAAAAAACCTTGTGCGAGTTTTAAAGCCCATAGAAAAAATAACAAAATTTTAACGTTCGTATGAATAATAGAAATAGATGAAGAAGATTTGAGGTCGAGAGTTTTTAAAGTTTTCGACATTATTCATATTTAAAGGTTAATAAAACTTATTAGATGTTCTAGTCCCTCTGCTCTTCACCAAGTTTTTCACCAAAATGTATGAATTATTTGATTATTACTTTTTGTAGAATATTCGAAGTCGATAGCTGTAATAGTTTTCCAGAAGTAGCGTATCGAAAATTGTTTAAAAATTGTTAATTTGTATGGGAGCTACCGCTTCTTCACCCCCCATCCGAAAATCTTTTTCTTCAGAGCGTAGCCCTTAATGTCCAATTACTTTTTGTAGAACATTTGATTTCGATATATGTTATAGTTTCTGAGATATAGCATATCGAAAATTTAACAAAAATTGTTAATATGTATGGGAGCTACCCCTTTTTTTGCCCCCACTCGAAAATTTTTTTCTTTAAAGCGTAGACCTTAGCGTGCAATTACTTTTTGTGGAACATTTCATTTCGATATCTGTTATAGTTTCCCAGATATAGCTTATAGAATATTTTATTATAATTGTCGATTTGTTTGGGAGCTACCCCTTTTTTTGCCCCCACTCGAAAATTTTTTTCTCTAAGGCGTAGCCCTTAGCGTGCAATTACTTTTTGTAGAACATTTCATTTCGATATCTGTTATAGTTTCCGAGATATAGCGTATCGAATATTTGAAAATAATTGTCGATTTGTATGGGAGCTACCCCTTTTTTTGCCCCCACCCAAAAAATTTTTACTCTAAGGCGTAGCCCTTAGCGTGCAATTACTTTTTGTAGAACATTTCATTTCGATATCTGTTATAGTTTCCGAGATATAGCGTATCGAATATTTGAAAATAATTGTCGATTTGTATGGGAGCTACCCCTTTTTTTGCCCCCACCCAAAAAATTTTTTCTCTAAAGCGTAGCCCTTAGCGTGCAATTACTTTTTGTAGAACATTTCATTTCGATATCTATTATAGTTTCCGAGATATAGCGTATCGAATATTTTATAATAATTGTCGATTTGTATGGGAGCTACCCCTTTTTTTGCCCCCACCCAAAAAATTTTTTCTCTAAGGCGTAGCCCTTAGCGTGCAATTACTTTTTGTAGAACATATTATTTCGATATCTATTATAGTTTCCGAGATATAGCGTATCGAATATTTGAAAATAATTGTCGATTTGTATGGGAGCTACCCCTTTTTTTGCCCCTACCCAAAAAATTTTTTCTCTAAGGCGTAGCCCTTAGCGTGCAATTACTTTTTGTAGAACATTTTATTTCGATATCTGTTATAGTTTCCGAGATATAGCGTATCGAATATTTGATAATAATTGTCGATTTGTATGGGAGCTACCCCTTTTTTTGCCCCCACCCAAAAAATTTTTCTCTAAGGCGTAGCCCTTAGCGTGCAATTACTTTTTGTAGAACATTTCATTTCGATATCTGTTATAGTTTCCGAGATATAGCGTATCGAATATTTGAAAATAATTGTCGATTTGTATGGGAGCTACCCCTTTTTTAGCCCCCACCCAAAAAATTTTTTCTCTAAAGCGTAGCCATTAGCGTGCAATTACTTTTTGTAGAACATTTCATTTCGATATCTGTTATAGTTTCCGAGATATAGCGTATCGAATATTTGATAATAATTGTCGATTTGTATGGGAGCTACCCCTTTTTTTGCCCCCACCCAAAAAATTTTTTCTTTAAAGCGTAGCCCTTAGCATGCAATTACTTTTTGTAGAACATTTTAATTCGATAGCTGTTATAGTTTACGAGATATAGCGCATAAAATATTTCACCAAATTTGTGCAATTGTAGAAAAAATACCCCTTCCCCTGGTCCTATCTGAAAAAAATTTTTCCATTATTAAGGTCCCTTCTTTAGGAGTATCCGTGCCAAGTTTTGTGGCAAGAGTGACTATACTTACTGAGATATATAGGGATATATGCACGGATTTTGTCCTAAAAAAAATGGGTTACTCTGGGTTTTCGCTTATATCTCGGTCAATAGTGAACCGATTTTATTGATTTTAAATAGCGATTGTCTCCAGGATATTTGTGATCGTTTGACACCATTAACTGGTCTGTATCTTTTTATTTGACTCCGGAAACTTGATTTCAACAGACGGACAGACGGACAGACGGACAGACGGACAGACGGACATCGCTAAATCGACTTCCCTATCTATAAGGATCCAGAATATATATACTTTATGGGGTCGCAAATGAATAATAAAGAAATTACAAACGGAATGACAAAGTGATATATACCCTATCACTATGTGAAGGGTATAAAAATCAGTTATTGTTTACACGCCCTTAAATTATGCTTCACACACAAGCATTTGTAACATTAAACTAGTAAGGTTTGTTGCTTAAGTCTTTTGTTTTCATTTCGCATACAAACAACAATTCATATGAAAATAGTTGAAAAAAGTAAGTTAAATTTGTGTTATAACTAAAATTACCATATGAATGTTAATAAAATATATTATTGAAAAAGTTTATCCATTATGTGTAATATAACAATTTTAAGTTCACAGCTAAACAAGGAAGTTTTTAAATATAATAAAAAAGATGAAAAATAAAAAATGCATCTTCATTATTTTTTAAGAATGTAAAATGATAATTTTTTGAAAATTTGTCGCTTTCACATTTATTTGTTTTATTGTCAATCATTATTGCTAAGTTAATTTAAAAAAGTAATGCCAAAACAAAATTCCTTTAGGGTATTATTCAAATATTGAGTTAATTATATTTAAATAAAATTTACATTTGTTAACCAAAATAAATTTCTTTATACTTATAAAAAGAGCGCAAATTTAAAAGAACTTAGAAAAAATATATATGAAAATGGCTTTTTTTTGAAATAAAGTTAATAAAATAATATACAAAATAACAACTTAAATAAAATTATTTTTTTTTTAGTTTTGGTTTGTCTTGGTTTCACATATTGATTAATTCTAATTTGAGCTAACGAAGTAAAATAAAGTTTAATGAAACTTTTAAAATTGTCAAAGTAAAACAAATTAAAAACAAAAACTGAATTTTTATTGGAGTGAAACATGCATATATGGCTACAGAGCACGGGAAAGGCTTAAAGCAACCTTAAGGAATGCAAATTTAAAAAAAAATTAACAAAAATATGAATTTTCTAAAAGGCACTAGGGTAAATCAAAAGAACTAGAGTTTCTATGTAGAAAGTCTATGTTCCTGAAGAAATATACTGAATATTTTTATGCAAAATTATTAGAAAAAACTGCGATAACGGAATTTTTTTTAAACTTCTAGATCCAGGGGAAAAATTTGTTTGAATCATGTATTAAAATAGAACCCCGTATTTAAAACAAACAACTTAAAAAAGAAAAAAAAACTAGTAAGATAGTAGACATCGATTTCAACCCCACTTTTTTACACTTAACTTTTAAATTTTTAATAAGGACTTTTCGCAATTAAGCTTGTTGCGATGGGTATATTTTTACTAAGCCCAGCCTAGTAATTCGTTCCAGAAATTAAAAAGTTTGCAATAACCTATATTCAATGGTTAAATATTAATAGGAAGAAATTTTAAAATTTTGAAAATTTCTAATTTAGCAGAATAAGCTGCTTAAATAGAAAATATTATCAAATAAAGAAATAATATAAAATATATAATGCCTTTATTTATATTAAGCCGGACATAACATTTAACACTTGTCTTTTTGATGTCGGCAAATCAATTTGAATCTTTTAAACTCATTAAGGTGTTTAATAAGATTTAAGCTAAAAAATTTAATAAAATTTTTAAATAATATTTTTCAACAACATACTTGTAACTATTTAAGAACATCACAAACAAGGTCTCAGCAAAGTACAACTACTTAAGTTTGTTAAGTTTTAAGAATTTGTGTCACATTTTCTGACATTTTTGAGTAAATTAGATAATTTTTAATTAAAAAAAAAAAATAAACACAATCTAACAATGTGTGTTGGTGGTACAATTTTAAGCTACAAGTAGTTCAATATTCATTTAAATTTTTTTATTTTAAAAATTTATTAAATTCTTAATTATTTAAAATTTATTAAGATCAATTTGCTTGTAGCATTTTAATCAAAAAATGTTGGTTCTATGAAAACACAGAACACATTAGAATATGGGAAGCCACTTGCTGAATTAAGCCGCAAATGTGTCATTTCCATAAAAAAGGGTTTAACTCAAAATTCATACATTTTTAAACAATAAAATATGTGAAGCTTTATTGAGCTTCTGTTCCTAAATTAAAAAAAAAATATTTTCATACCTCGAATAAAACATTCTAAAATGTTTAACATTAAAATCCATAATTAAAATTATTATAAATATTTCATATTTTTTTGGCAATTAAATTTGATTCCTCTAAATTTTGGTTTAAGAGTTATTACGTTTCATTTGCAATTAAGTCATGCATTCTTGCATAAATTAATAAAAATAATAATATTAAGGTTCTTTGGTCATTATCAATTTGTCAATATAAAGAAAAACTTCTTAATATTTAACAGCTTTTTAAGAGCTACTTAACAATATTTTATGTATCAAATGTTTCTTAACATAAATGTATGTTTTTCTTATACCAAACTAATTGGTTGTTCTTAATAATGCCAACCACTATATAAATCATATAAATAACTACTAAAATTAAGACGTTGATATGTATATGAAAATTACACTTTTTAACCCTAAAAACCTTGGGTAATTTTGTTGACAACAAATAAAGATTCAGCTAAACGTCTTGATTTAGAGTCAGTGGGGAGGGTGGCCTGAACACAAATTTTGCATGTCTACATCACGAGTGCAAAAACAACATAATAAAGCAAGAGAAACACAAAAAAACAACAACAACACAAGATAATATAGCTTAATTTTTAAGATATTACACCCAATGAAAAAACATTATAATAAATCCTTTTCACTCATTAGGAATCGCAGACCAAAAGTTTCGGTAGGCGGCTGAGACTCGTAATGTGTATATTGAACTAAAATTTTTTTGCGTTTGCAAATTAAACATGAAAAATAAATTATTTAAATAATAGACATAAAAAATATTATTTAAAATTTACGAAAAAAGGTAATAATCATTTAGGGACAATACAATACAATACCGAAGATGCTTAAAAGATGGTTAAAGCGGTACACCACTAGATGGCGTTAGTACAAGAACGAAAAAAAGGCTTCGGATTAGTTAGTTTAAAAACGGTGAAAATTCGTGTTCACTCACAGTGGTACATGGGCCAGTGGGTCAAATCAAAGAGTACTGATGACGAAAATACATTCCACTCGTCTAGTATCAATAAAAACTTGTTCTTAAAAAAAAATTTCTTTCTAAGCAAAAAACAATTAATTGCGCTATATTTGGCTGTGCCGAATCTTATATACCATTCACATTGGCCTTCCGAAACCCCAAACTTTTGTTTATTTTTATCCATATTTTTATTTATGAAATATTTCTTATTTTTAAATAACGGTCGGTGTCATATTTAAACGCTCTACGGGTGACTTCCCCGTAGTTGCAAGGGTTTTTATCCTAATTTTTTTAAATTTTGTATGGCGACCCCCTTAGGGGGTGGGATAAGGGGTAAGTATATTTTAGGAATATGCTTGGGGGTCGGTCGTACACTTTATTGCTCTTAGGCCGAATCTGAAGAAGTTGTGAGCATTTTTATATCATTTTTGTAAATATTGAATGGCAACTCCATTAGAGCGTCGAGATAGGGGGTTAGTATGTTTTAGGAACATGTTTGTGAGAAGAAACTAATGGGAGTTTGTCGTACACTTTATTGCTCTAAGGTCGACTCTGACTTAGGGTGGGAGATAGGGGGCTAGTATGCTCTAGGAATACGTTTGGGAGCAAAAACCAATGGGGGTCTGTAATAAATTTTACTCCTCTAGAAGCGACTCCAGAGAAGTTGTAGCCGTTTTTACCTTATTTTTTAAAATTTTGTATGGGAACCATGTTAGGGGCTGAATACATTGGGTAAGTATGTTGCACAAAATTGTTTGAGTGGATAAGCTAGTTTTGGTCGGTCTTACATTTTACCTTTGTAGAACAGCCCTGGAAGCCGTAGGAGCGATTTTAAAAAAATTTTATATTAAGCTTTGTGTGGCAACCCTGTTATATGAATACTAATACTAATAAAATTTTCGTTTTCAGTGTGGTTTAATAATATAAGCATGACTGATTCGGTTTTTTTCTTTTTTTGTTGTTTTTTTTTTTATTATTACATACATAAGTATCTACTTAGTTGTTTTTTTTTTTTGATTTAAAAATAGTAGGTAGTCTTGGGTTTTTGCTAATATCTCGGTTATTTATGAAGCGATTTTGCTGAATTTTAACAGTAATTTTCTTTGCGAATATTTCTGACAGTTTGATACTACTTACGGGTCTATGCAGCGTCGGCGGGCTTCAGAAAGTTGATTGCAGCCATAACACGGACAGACGGCCATCCGTTAGTCGGCTTCCCTTTCTATGGGGATCCAGAATATATAGACTTTATGGAGTCCCAAATGGATAATAGAGAAACTACAAGCGGAATGACAAACTTAAGTATACCCTTATCATGTGAAGGGTATAATTAAGAGTTTAGTAGGGATCGAACTTTAGCCTTAAATTATAATAACAAAATTGTTTTAACACAATTTTGATTTATAGGGTCTGTTGTAGGCTAAGTTTGTTTATACGCATATCATTAGTTCTTACACCAAATCACCATTAGACTTCAACGAAATTCTCGAAAAACTTTAAGAATAAGCATTTGCTTTGGTAAATTAATTTAAATAAACTTATTGAGATTTATTACAAAAAAATAAAAAAACCCCAAATAAATAATATTTTAAGTTTTTGTTGTGCAAAAAACATTTTGTTATTGGTACCCAATGTTATCCATAAATCATATTACGTAAAGTGACCCTAATTCTGCAACAACAAAATTTTGTTTTTTTTCATTTGTCATGTAGACTCCATATGAATATCAATATATGTAGTTTGACAGCTTCACATTATAAAAATTAGAAGTAGCAAATAATCAGCTGTGTTTTTGATTATGCCTTGTTCGTTGTACCATGGCTATCCAGATAAATATAAGAAAAAGAAAAGCAATACAGTAAAAACAAAAAAAGTCTTCAATGCTTTTTCTGTGTCCAATAATTCTCAATGAGTTTATTGAAGTTAGTATGTAACTCCTAGTGTCGTCATATGACGAAAGAAACATAGACAAATTAATTGTGTTGAAAAACCATTTTATTCTGTCAAAAGCAAACAAAACCAAAACAAAAACCAAAAATTTACTTAAAAGTTTTAGTGCAAACTGTTCGTTCTCAGTAATTTTTCTAATTTCATTGTTTTTTGAAAAACTGTAAAAATATAAGTTCATACAAAACGTAAGTGTTAAAAATACCTTTAATTGTTCTTATGAAACCTAAAAGCTAAAAAAAAATAAAAAACCAACATTGCTAGAGTGGGTTTTTTTTAAGAACCTCTGTTCGACCTGTAAAAAAAACTTGTGTTTTTAATGATTGTATTTGGTTGTCGTCATATGACGACACTATGATAATATGAGAACCAAGTTTTTTTATTTTCTTTATTCTTTTAATAGTAAGTTTTTAAGCGTAGCCCTAATTTTAGATATTTTGGAAGAAGACGGTGAGCCAAATGATTTTTACATTGAGCCTCCAGAAGTTAATGTCCTAACTGATGAAGATTCAGGCGATGAAAGCGATAGTTATATAAATACGCTTTCTCGCAATCAACTTTCGGCACCTCCTGAAATAAAAAATACTAGACAACTGTGTGCAGACCCTGCACAGCAAGACGCCAAAAGGAAAAAAAATCAAAAAGAGGATCAAAGTGCAAATAAAATTATTTGGAAACTAAAAAAAATTTTGCAAAGTCCAGTGTTCAATGCACCTGTAACCAAATATGATGAAAGCATGACGGCTGTTTAGTATTTTAAGCTTTTTTTCTGATGGCGGATTGATTGATCTTATGATCTCCCAAAGTACTGAATATTGCCTATCCGAAAATTGGCCAGACGTAAAGTTGAACAAAAAAGAGCTAAGAACATTTTTGGGAATTTTTATAGTTTCTGGATACAGCTGGAGAATAATGCTCCAAAAGGTCCTGAAGGAACATCAAAAGTACAACCTGGAGCTGATTCCACGAGATATGACGGACTTATACACTACGTGCAAAGGACAAAAAATAAAAAGCAAAGACGATATGTGGGTGGCAAATGCAAATCAACTGTAAGAACAGAATGCAGGAAATGTGATAAAGGCCTGTGTATTGCTTGTTTCGCTTACTTTTATCAAACGTCTTAAAAATAATGTGCTTTTTACTTATAGTTTGACATATTTTTTGTTTTTTTTTTTTTTATTTAATAAGTGAATTGAAGAAAAAATAAAAGTTTTAAAACCAACCATTGCTTTCACTAATTTATACCTTTATTATACTAACGTCGTCATATAACGACACCCATATTCTCAAAATCTAAACCACGTAAGACAATTTTGGTTTTTACAACATATAAAGGGGATCATGTTTATATAGTAAATGAAGTATTATAAAATTTGGGTGTGTATTTCTTAAGCCGGGAGAATAGGGGATACAAGTATTTGTAAGGGTTTTCAAGAATTTGGTCAAAGATTCTTTTAAAAAATTGTTACTTTTGACTACTGGATACTACTCGATATCTTTTTGATTAGGTACTCAATTCTACACAATATTTTAACAGACTCTTCATATAAAGCATAAAAAAGGTTTGAAAAAGCAGGTTCATACATGTTCATGTAGCCAAAAATTACGTGTGTTTAACACAGTAAAAACTTAATTTCTGTAGAAAATATAAAGAAATTTATAAATGGGAATAAATAAATCAGAAAGCTTTAATTATTCACGAACCGTGATATTAAGTGATATTTAATTATTTTAAACGCAACCCTTAATGTAAGCAGTATTTTTTAAGGTATTAAATAGGTAATTAAAAACAAGGTATTGAATCCTGGGTACCAACCATACTTCAGCCATCTACCATAAAAATAATGTGCTATTTTTCAAATTCGAGTGGTGATCGTCTATGTTCTTCGAAAAACAGCACATAAGTTATCATGCAACTATAAAAAAGTAACTGCATCCTAAAAAGAAGTCTAAGCTCAAAAATTTCTTTTAAATATTTTTTTTTAACATTTTGCTTAAAATTGCATATTAGCACACAGGACAAAAATATAATGTAAAATGTTTTTAAAAAAGATCAGTCGTTGTTTTTAAAAATCAAACGGGTTCATTCACTGTTTTTTAATTATTCTTCCGCAGCATTTGCTTATCTTTAAAATAAATATTTGTTATTGTGTGCACTTCCGATATTAAAAACAAACATTTATATTCTTTTCTATTCTTAAAATGTTAAAAGATATCTTATCGAATGAACTATATAAGGGTACAACAAATTCAATTAATTAAATCGTTTTAGCAATGCATTAACACAATCAGATTGCAGTTAAAACACACTCCCTAATTAAAAATTTTTTAAAATATTACAAAAATCAAATAAACCTACACAAAACTTATAAACTTAAATAGAAACTGTAGCAGAGTGCATGATATATTTTGCCTTCATATTAATAAACCTACAAGATAACCCTACGAGATTACCTTCAAATAAATTGTCAAAAAAAAAATGATTAAAATATTACTTTTCAATATCAGTTTTAACAAGCAGTTAAACTGATATTTGAACTTTGTTATATTTAGACAAATTAAAAAAAAGAATAAAAATTAAATAAAAAACATTAACGACCGGCAGCCACAAAATTCAAACCTTCAAAGTTCTGAAGGCCCAGAATTTTTAAGTTTAACTATAAAATTTTAAATAGTTCTTTGCTGTAAAAGGTTATTGGCCTAAACAACTTAGTTAGTGCCCTGCAATCTTTAAATATGCAATATTTCATTTTTATTTAAAAGAATTTTTAATTCAACAAATAAAAACTCTTTTTTGTTGTGGAGTTTGTTTTGTTATCGGTGTGTGCGTGCGCAGTGTCATCTGTATTTTATGCATTTTATTGAAATGTAAATTTTTACGGAACTAAAAAACGGAAAACAATAGAAGTTTTAGTCGCATCTGATTTGTTGCGGCGGTTAATTGAAAATTAAAATATTTCTTGTAGACTATAAAATATATTAAACTTTTCAAGGCGAATTTTTAAAGATTTGTTGTTTAATAGAGAATAAAATTTAAAAAATAATAAAATAAATTTATAACAAGTAAAAGATTCTATTCATGTTGAATATAAAAAATGTTTTTTTAGGTAGTAAATTAAAAAAATGCATTGAAGTATTTAACTAATTCAGATACCAAAGTCGCAAGAATTAAATCTGCATCCTACAGCTTAATAGCGTAGTATACAAAAAGCCACTTTCAATCAAATTCGTGCACTTATTTTAGTAGTGTCCTTTACTATCCTATACATTTTTAATTAGACAAATTTCTTTCTAGTCCTCTCTGGCTCAAATCATAGTTAAAAAGTTTAAAAAAAAATAGAAAAATATATCCTTTTAAAATAAGACCCACAATTATTCAAACCAACCCACTAAAAATTTGTTTAAATTGAGTTTTTTAATCTTCTAGTAACTTTTAAGGAACAAAGATGTTTTAGTTTGAAAAAGTTAAGAATTAAATGTTTTAAGCACTTTTATACGTAGTAAAACTAAGATTACAGAAAAATCTACATTTCATTGGTTATATACCGCACAATCTTCAAACCAATTCTTAAAAAATCTTAAGAATATATTTTTTGCCTTTATGTAAAAATTTTAATAAACTTATTGAGAATTATTAAAAAAAACATATACAAATCCTTAATAATATTTAAAGTTAGGCTGTTTTCCTAAACGTAGTATGCTTTGCATCATGAAATATCAAATTTTTTCTGACAGCAAAGCTGAAGGTTTTGGTAATATCTTCTGCTCCCAACTGAGTGTTTAAAGCCATGATAATGCTTTGAAAATACAGAAAATTTTTAAAACTGTAAGTTGTGTGAAATGGAAGAAGTTGAAATTTCGTGATGCAAAGCATACTTCGTTTAGGAAAACAGCCTTATTGTTATACAATACCTTTAATAAACTTATTGAGAATTGTTTTAAATATAAATAATATTTGAAGTAATTGTTCGCGAAAAAGTTTTGTTTTGGCAGCCCTAGAACAGACTTAATAGTAACTAAGGTTATCCAGATGACTAAAAAAAAAATAAAACCAATATAGCAAATAACAGGAAATAGTTTAAGGGGGTCTAAACAAATTTTTGAATACTTTTCTCTGTTCAAAATAATTCTCAATCAGTTTAATTAGGTCATTAAAGAAAGGTCTAAAATTTTTTTGGGGGTTTCTAAGAATTTGCTAGAAGTTTGTCTTGTAAAATATGGTTACTTGTATCTGCATCGTCACATTAGCTCGTTTTTGCCAACAACCTAGTTCATTTAAGTTCTAAGCCCCATATAGATCAAGTGGTGGTTGGTGAAAAACGAATAAGGTTGTTGGCAAAAACCAGCGAGTAACCGATTGACCCAAATCTAGTACTTAATAGTACACAAAAATTTTAACGGGTTATTTACATAAAAAATAAAACACGTATACATACATATAGGCTGAATTCCAAAACGCAGTTTGCCTTGCATCACAAAATTTAAAGTTTTTCCTGAAAGCAAAGATGAGGTTTTTGATAATATCTTCTACTTCCAAACGAGTGCTTACAACTATATTAATGCCCTGGAAGCAAAAAACGTTGTCAAAATTGTAAGAAGTGTATAAGAGAAGAAGTTGAAAATTTGTAATGCAAAGCAAACTGTGTTTTGGAATTCAGCCATACCCTGCAGAAAATGTCAATAGTGAATCACTAGAAATTTACTATTGACACTGTCACCAGTACTACTGACAAGCTTTACCCCATTCAATGCTTCTTGCTATAGACATTTAACATTTGCGTGTTATTGAAAATACACTACTGACATTGGTACTATTAAGAAGGTGGTTCTCTTGGGGTCATATGTTGACATTGGAACCAGTGATTAACTACTATTTTTTAGCCCTTTTAGTCCACAGCTCTACTGACTAGCTATAACACTGGCAATGAGTTTTTGCAATAGACATTTAACATGCGTCTGTCATTGAAAATAATTATGAATTGTCTATATAAATTAATTTTTAAGCACAGTTAGAAAAAACTAACACTTAATAAAGACCATTGTATCGCTGATACACTTTTGCGTTTGACGGCGATCTGGAGGTAAATAACGGCATTCGATTCGTATCGAAATTTTAATGAGAATTTTTTAATTCCGATTCGAATCGAATTTCAAAATTTGTTCCCTGAAGCTTTAATTTTTAACTGAGTTTTCTTTTCTTCTTATCAATGCTAAATATAAAACTGTAGACAAGTGTTGACATGAGGACACCTGGGGGGGTTTCTTTCAGGGTATATAAATATATGTATACAAGTGGTTAAGAACTACTTTTTTTAAACACATTAGTTTGTATAAATATTTTTATGAAGAAAATAAAAATAAGTACTTAAAAATAGAAATTAAAAATAGCAATGAAAGCCTAAACAGTTTTTAATTTTTAAGTTTTAATTTGTTCACGCATTTCGGTAGATTAATATATTTACATACTATAACCGCAACCCTGAAAGTATTTAGTGTTTTTTTCAAGAATTGAGTACCAAAGAAAGGAAATTTACGTCTCGGTCAAAGATTTTTTACCCCAATATGGGGTTATATGACGATTTTCGACAGGAATCGATAATTTACTCAATCGATCAGGTAGTCCATACTTCTTTAAAGGAATTTTAATAAGAATTTTTCAGTTTAAATTGCTACAAAAAATCACAGTTATCTCGCTGGTTTAAAATAGTATTATTTTATAGTCTGGATTGATAAACGAAAAAGTGCATATAGTCCCCCTTTATGATTTTCCAACTAAATCTAGGTCAATCGTCCATAATCTTCAAATAAATTAAAAGACATACCTACTAAGCTCAATTCCGGTTTTAACAGAGTCAAGAACTTTTTTTACTTCAGGGTTCATAGTTCCTAATATCAAATTTCCAGTCTTATAGTCTCAAAAAATAAAGTAAGTTAATAAAGAAAAACTACTTTCTCCGATAAGGGTGATTTTCTGCCTATGTTTCGAGGTTATTAAAACTGAATTTCATATGTTTAGACTAAAAACTCAACCAACAATACATAACTTTATATTATAAAAAAATTGAATAAAGTAAAAAAATGTTAAAAAGTAGTTTTTAACCATTTAGTTGATTTCCAACATCAATAAAGTCCTTTCTAGATTGATAATCCTTAAAATTGGCAAGAAAAAACTACAATAAAAAA
This sequence comes from Melanophora roralis, assembly GCA_963583895.1. Classification (NCBI taxonomy): domain Eukaryota; kingdom Metazoa; phylum Arthropoda; class Insecta; order Diptera; family Rhinophoridae; genus Melanophora; species Melanophora roralis. The sequence goes on from OY757189.1 coordinate 13,123,078, forward strand.
CTTACTTTTCGCCAACTTATTTGACTTGAGACCCTTATCTTGCTTAACTTTTAGTCTAAAAAAAGAAAATGAAATGGGGTCAACATTATCCCATAAGTACTTTAAGACCACTTCAATGATTTACGACTTCAATCATTTTTATTCCTTTTTTCTATTTCCCGAGTCATTATTTTAATAAATGCCGAAATACGCTCAAGTAATTTTTGTCCATCTAGTTGACTTTATCGGGGTCGATAGCCCTTACAGTCTTATCACTAGATTTTAAATATCAAATAAATTAATAAATATATGCCAAAAGTACTTTTTGCCCAAAAGGTTTCCAAAATTTAATAAAGTACTTTTAGTTTTAAGAAAGAAGGATTACGAGATTAAAAAAAAAATATCAAAATATTATTTTAATTTAAAAAGGCTTTTAAAAGCAAAATTCAAAACTTACCTTAGAAGATAATTTTGTTAAAAGAAACAAAAAGAAAAAATCTCATTTAATCTATAAAATTGATTGAAAACTTTTAAAAATTTTAACATACAAAGCAGGGTAATTTTTAAGTAAGAAAATTCAGTAGAAAAAAATTCATTCAAAATCACTTAATTAAGAACTTTAAAATTGAAGTTGATTCCACTTAATATGTCGACTAGAGAAAACATCTTTTAAAATTTCAAAAAATTGTTTACTGTTATTTCTTGAAAATTCCGCTAACTGAAGATTTTTAAATCTAAATTTAGATTTTTAATTTGTTGCAACAGTTGACCGTCTGGATACTCACCAAATGACTTATATTCCTTAATTAAATTTTATTCTCGTTTTATTAGCACATAATTGTTTAAGGACACTTGCGTTAAACTTTTTCTTTACCAAAAGTCTTAAACATTTTTTTGTTTTTTAATTTAATTTATTATTTTTTCTTTTTTTTTTGGTTATTTGCTTAACAATTATTAAAACAAAATTTTATTTACATCATGTACCTTGATTTGCTTCATTTTCCTTGCTTTCTCTACGAAAATTTCCTAAACTCAGTCTTAACTTCAGTTAAAAAACTGAATTGTTTTAAAAGAAAAATTTCGTAGAAGGTGCATTGTAGTGATAGCCATCATCGTGTCTCTCTATGGGAGCTGGAGGTAAGTATTGTGTTTTTGGTGGTGGTAGGTAAGTGGGCTGTGGTGGTGGAGGAGGTGGCAAGTATTTAGGTTTTGGTAATTCCGCAGGAGCCGCATGTGTTGGGGGTGGCAAATAAGTGGGTTGTGGTGGAGGAGGCAAGTATTTAGGTTGCGGTGGCAAGTAGGTGGCTTGTGGTTGTGGTGGAGGTGGCAAGTATTTAGGTTGTGGTGGGGGAGGTGGTGGAGGAGGCAAGTATTTTGCTTGAGGCTGTGGTGGCGGTAAGTAAGTGGCTTGTGGTGTAGTCGCAGGAGGTAAGTATGTAGGCGCTGGTTGTTCAGGCGGTAAATAAGTGGGTTGTGGCAATTCAAATGACTGAGCTGGCCTTTGATAATCATAACCATAATCATGAGATTCCTTTTTATGAGGATAGCCATATCCATGATCACTATCCGAAAGATGAGATACATCAGCAGCCACTAATGCTGCATAAGCCAGCAACACCAATAATATTTTCTAAACACATAAAACACAATAATTTTATAAATATTCTTTTGGATTAATTTTTCTACTTCAAAACACTTGCCATTTTTTTAAAATTTTATTTAATTTCACCTTTTAACGCACTTTTCGTTTAGTCTTGGACTGTTAAAACCAAAATGATATCTCGTGTCTACTGAGTTTTGTTATTTATAGTTTATTCACACATTTAACATCATTTTAACAAATATGTTCTGTTTTTTTTTTAATCTTGTAGCTTTGCTGTTGATTCTCTAGTTTTGTTTGTTTTTTTTTTTTAAAGAAAATAAAAACCAAAGCTGCTGTGAATGAGATAAGACAAGACTACTTCTGAACACTATGAAGTGGAAAAAATTAAAGATCAGTCGTCATAATGTAATTGAATAATTATGTGAGTTTGTCTAGTTATGGCTTTAAATTAGTTTAATGTTTATGTATGTAAATTTTAGTGCGTTTTTTTTAAATATTTATTTATAAACAAAAAAGACATTTAGTATTGTGTTAAGATATTATTTTAAACCTGAAAGCTTCTTTATGGTTTGCTACAGTTTAGTGTCTAAAACTCAACCAAAAGTTGTAGGCTTCTGGTCAATTATTCTTTTTTGATAATCAGAATCTTTTGTAATAATGTTTCGATCCAATATGGTTGAATTTCTGTATTTTTTTGTTAAAGTTTAAAACGTGATATTAGGAGGAGGAAAAAATTTTTGCTCTAAAATTTTTATATTCTTTGTAAATACTTAGCTTTAGTGATTACTTAAATAAATTAAAATATGGTTTATCTTTAAAAAAAAAAAAACAAGTGAACCCCATTGAAATCAATCTCACATAAACAGGCGTGGATTCTGAAAACTAAAACTTTATATTAAATTTAATATATAAAAATATTTGTAGCCATAAAACAAACGTTTTATATATTGTATTAAACAAATGTATTTATTGCATGTTCAATGGTGATGCTGCTTTTGTCTTGAGGTGGCAAATTAAATACAAATATCTGCACTTTTTCTTTACATTGAAAATCGAGGTTTTATTGTCTACTGTAAAAACTATAATTTCCTTTGGAAGGCATAATATACCTCTCCATAATCTTATTTTGTAAACTATACTAAAATATATTTATGACACTCTAAATACTATTTGATTATTTTTGACGAAACTACTGATTTATCAAAAAAAACCCAAATTTCTTTCGCTTCAATATATTTTAATGTAAACAAGAAATTAGTAAAATAAGAATTTATCGGCTGAATCGACTTATTTGAAGAGGCTTTAAATGATTTTGGCGATGACCAGCGTTGCCAGAAGCTTTGAAAGGAAAATCATCATTTGGTAAAAATAAAATCATATATTAAGGAAAATAACATCAATTTTATTTTTTATTAAAAAATTTTATTTTATTGACAAAAAGTATAATAACAATTAAGCTTATATGCATGAAAACAAATTTCTCTTTGATGCATAAAGTAAATAAGCTCTGAAATTTTTACCAAAATGCTGTATAACTGAGATTATCTAAAGGTGCCAGATGACCCTTACAGTTAACAAACGAAGATTGCGAAGTTTTGTTAACTCGTTATATAAATTTTAAATATTCTTTTCAATAAATCTACCAAAGAAGGCTCCCTATTTTAAATTTAAAAGGGCCAAGTTATGAGAGTTCTTTTAGAGGATCAAAAATTAAATAAACTTTTGTTACAGTTAGTTTTAAGCTGTATTTTTTTAGAATAGTTGTTTTAGCAAGATGTGACCCAGATATATACCCAAGCTTGCGAAAAATATTCATCATTTTTGTTTCAATACCGGTCAGTAATGCTACGGCTAAAATGTAATTTCCATCCTTCGCCGTTTTAAGACATGGCTGAGTTCAACCATGACAGAGGACAGGCTTAACGGCTTAGCAATGTTTCATAGACAGAATAAAATTGAAATTGATGCATATCTCGTGCTTAAAGAATTTGCTTAAACAGAAAACCCATAAATTATTGATTTAGTAAATATGTTTTTGGGCCTTTTACGTAATTATAACTATTTTAACAGATCTGATCGTACCAAGATCAGTAAAAATGTGTATTTTGGGAGCGGGGCTAATAATGATCCAGTGTGGAAATGTATGTCAAGGGGTCAAAAATTTTATAAAACATTTTATATAATATTTACTACTGAAAAACTTATCATTCTGCCATGCATAAGTTAGGGCCTACTGACATAACAAGAACAAAATTTAAAACGCCCCGCCTAGAACGTTTTGGAAAACTTGAAACTTAAGGGGAAAGACAGGGTAAAAAATATATTTTAAAAGTGCTGAGGTCGTTTTTGTAAAGCCAGAAACATTAATCAAGTGGTATTTGACAGATCGCAAACAAATGTAAAAATTTTGATGGTACTTTTTTGAGTAATTTTGTTCAGAAATAGTACAAAAAGGTTAAAAAAAGGAAAAGATTATAAATTGTTATTTTTAAAATATTTTTGTAACTTCGAAGCTAATCAAGATAGAAACCAAAAATTATATGGCGTTTGACAGGTCTCCAAAAGATATACCTTTTTTGGTACTTTTTTGAAATATTGGACCATAATGGATAAGAAAAGGGTCAAAATCATATTTGCTTCCCTTGGAGTACGTGTTTGACAGTTTTTTTTTATTTTGACGCTTACAAATAGAAAAAAGGTTTGAACTATTTTCCAATTTCCATCAATAGCTACTTAAGGCTTAAAATGGCGAAACGCAGCTTTTAAAGTTTTGGCTTGAATAAAGTGAAAAGACTAAAACCACTTAGTACTTTTTGGGAACCTTTTTGCCTTTTTTGGAACTTTGCGTTTAGAAAAATGAAATAATAGACTTTTAACCCATATAGAGGTTAAAAGTAAAATAAAAAAACAAAAAGTACTGCTGCACATTTTTGGTACATCTTGGGCTTTTTGTAGGATTAAAGACTAAAAAACTTAACTAAAATGGCAAGACTATTTTATTTTGGAAGTTTTGTGGCTTTTTCGAGATTTTAAATCTAGAAATTTAAAATTTAGAGCCGTTATCCTAAAAATAAAGTTCGCTTGACCCTAATTGAGGCTGGAATGAGCTAAGTAAACAAAAAGTACTTTTTTCACATTTTAATAATATTTCTTGCTCTCTGTAGGACTATGAGCTTAAAAGAATGAAATTTAGGAAAACTTACCCATTTCGAGGTTAAAAGTCAACTAAGTTGGTGAAGAGTATTTATGTTTTTTTTTCTTTTTTAAGATTTTAAACCTAGAACTTGGAAACTTAAAACTGTTTTTCCAAAAAAAAAAAAATGTTTTTTAAGCTGCAAAGTGAATGAAGTATACAAAAAGTACTTTTTTTATCTTTGGCATTTATTTAGTAATTTTTTTTTGTTGAAAAACTAGGTACTTTTAAACTAGGTTGAATCAGGGAAATCTAAAGCAAGACATATGGACCTTTTTCATTTTATGAACTTTTTTGAAATTTCCTCTTCATGAGTTTTAAACTTAAAATGATATTCTTAGAACCCAGATTGAGGATAGAATCCATACAGTAAGACGCAAGAAAAAATAGATTCATTTAAAAATAAAAACTTAAATAACATGGATAAGGACTGTATAGAAAATCATGGAAATCTTATTTTTAATGCCCATAATACTCGTTCGCATTTAGGTTTTTAACTTAAAAAATAATAAAAAATAGTTGCTAGTTATTTTATAACTGCTATTTCGAAGGTTAAGCTTTTTTCAAATTTTTTTTTTTTTTGGAATTTCAATTCTGTAAAAGTAAAAAAAAAATCTTTTTCACTATTCAAGGTCATAGTTTCTACAGAGGAAGTTTCTTAAAAAAGAGCAACAAAAATTGTCTTGCTACAGCCATAAAAATTGTAGACATGTCTTAGTTAAAATAACATCTTTAATTATTTGGTTTTTAAAAATGTTTAGTCCTAACCTTTGATTACTGTTTTGTACTTGAAATAATGTTACAATTTCATATAGTTATAAACGTAAATACTAAAATCTGCCTATTTAAAACAAGATACTTTACTTTTCGTTTTATGCCCACAACAGCCAATAAATGCACATAAAAAAGACATAAAAAATGACAAAGAAAAAACCATATTTTTTTAATTGTTAAAATAATTTCTGTAAAAAATTAACGCGTGTAAGGAATGAAAAAAAATAACTTTGTTATTAAATGGTTGAAAATCACGTTTACGGATATACATAAAACCCCTACTGATGTAGTGCGTCATTAAAGATAAAATGCGAATTTCTTTAGAACAATTATATTTTCTTAAGAAATATGGTATTTCATGGAATAGTTTTTGATAACTTCCTGGTAACAAAACAAAATAAGCTCAAGTTTAAACCCAACAAATTTATGCCCTTTTATCGTTATATGTAACAATTTTAAATCATTTTGATTTAAAAGATTCAATTTATGAAGTGAATTTTTTAAATAAAGAATATTACTTTAAATAACTTATAATAAGCGTTAATTCAGTCCAAATATTTTTTTATCCATCTAATACTTTTTATTATTTATTTTAACGGTCATTGCACCTAATTGATGGTATATAGAGTATTTTCAAATTTAAAATCATCATACAAAAATAAAAACCTCTATAGCTGCTAATAGATCATGTTTAATTTAAATTAAAATAATCTCTTTATTATTTTTTTAGGGCTTTTAATTGTTATTGTTTTCATTCATTTAAGTATGTTTAATGTGTTTTCCTAAAGCTTTTTTAAGTTTTGCTTTAAAAAAACTTTTGATAATATTTCCGTTTAAATTTTTTTGATTTTATTTACAGTTTTTATTTTGCTTTTCTGTATATCTTTTTGTATATCTTTTTTCATAATGGCGTTAAAGGTTTACTTCCGCTCTATTTTAATTAAGTTATAAAGAAGCAATTAATAAATTAGATATTTAAGACTGAATTATGATTAAAGGGGTGGTAGGCAAAATATTTAAATAGACAGAGTAAGAGGAAAGAATTGTAAGATTTCAGATAGTAGTGGGTAATTCTAATGAAGTATATTACGGGAAATTTAATAGCCTTATTTAAGAAGCAAGCTTATTTAAAAATATTAAAGTTTTAAAAATATTTATGATAAATAAAAATATAAAAGAAGAAGTAAACAGCGATAGAATACCAAAAAAAAATTAAGTTTTTTTTTAAATTTTTATGTAGAAAATTTCTACCCAAATTGAAATTTTACTAAGCAAGATATTATAGTTTAATTTTTAATATTTTGAAAAAAATATTTTTTTTGTCATTTTAACTGAAAACGTTTTGAGAACTATTAATAACTTATTGTATAATTGTTCAGTTTCATTAATTCTTTCAAAGTGGTTTTTAATTTTTGGTTTTATAAAGTAAAATATAATTATTTATTTACAGCCCAGCAAAACCTTTGCTTACCTGGTAAGTTAGCAAGTAATATTGGAGATAAACAAGCACTAGTTACCTTTTGGCAGAATAACTAGTGATTTTTGTTTGAGCTGCCCCGAAATTCACGGCCCCTGCATACAAATGTGCTTACAAAAATCAATCGAGTAACTATAGTTACCAATAATTAACTAAAAAAAATGTATAAAAATTAAGCGATTTAAAAACGAAAATATGCTATAAAGACTGTTTCATAATCCTATTTTTCCATATACACCTACAAATGTAATTATTAACGCCCTTAAAAGGTAGTTTTTCTGTTGTAACGACCTTATTACCTCGTAACCTATAAAGTAATGATAGCACATTACTTAAATTTAAAAAAACATTTTGAATTACTTAGCGGCCAGACGTTAAATTTTTGCCTTTTAAGTAGTTGCAATAAACTCACCAATTTTTACTAATAAACTCAAACTTTTCGAACTTGAAAGCAACTTGATGATCAACTTCTCCATTCAAGTCGCCTCGTCAAGCTAATTATATTTATTTTTCATAATGCTTGTTTTTTCACATGTTTGCTTGCGCAAATATTTTATCGCAAATAATTTTAGCTCAATTTTCCTGTATGTTTCATATATTGACATTTATAAATAAATTAATGCAAATAGTTTGTGTGTCGTTGTACCAAAATTCAGTCCCAAATATATAAAAAACTTAATAAAATAATAAATGTAATATATAAAACAATTTTTGTGTTTCTTTTAACAAATATTCTGCCGAAAAGTGAGCATTTTCATTTATTTCTTGACGACGCCATCTTAAGAAATGAAATTGATGATCAAGTTGATTATCAAGTTGCGTGCAGCCTACGTCACGATCATCAATTCGAATGAATTTGACAAACAATATGTGTGATCAACTTGAAAGCGAAAACTTGAACTTGTGGCCGCAGCGTTAAATAAATATAAGAAAGATTTTTATTAAAATTAAAAAAAAAATTCTGAAAGTGCTCCACGAAGCAAGCCGAAAACTTTTTGAAAGGCCAATGCACGACCAAAACTACTGCACCATTTCCAATTGTATTTCAGAACTTTCTAATTGTATTTCAGAAATTTCTAATTGTATTTCAGAAATTTCTAATTCATTTTCAGAAATTTCTAATTTAATTTCAGAAATTTCTAATTCAATTTCAGAAGTTTCTAATTCAATTTCAGAAATTTCTATTTCAATTTCAGAAATTTATAATTCAATTTCAAAAATTTCTATTTCAACTTCAGAAAATTCTACTTCAATTTCAGAAATTTCTATTTGTATTTCAGAATTTTCTAATTGTATTTCAGAAATTTCTATTTGAATTTCAAATGAAAAATTCTGAAATACAATTAAAAATTTCTGAAATACAAATGGAAAATTCTGAAATACAATTAGAAAATTCTGAAATACAAATAGAAAATTCTGAAATACAAATAGAAAATTCTGAAATACAAATAGAAATTTCTGAAATTGAATTAGAATTTTCTGAAATTGAAATAGAAATTTCTGAAATTGAATTAGAAATTTCTGAAATTGAAATAGAAATTTATGAAATTGAATTAGAAATTTCTGAAATTGAATTAGAAATTTCTGAAATTAAATTAGAAATTTCTGAAATTGAATTAGACATTTCTGAAATACAATTAGAAAGTTCTGAAATACAATTGGAAATGGTGTAGAACAAAAAAATTAAAAAAAAATAAATAAAAATTGTGTTTAAACGTACAAAAAAGAACAGGAAAATCATAAAAGTGTACGTATTATTAGCTAAACCGTTTTAAATATTATTCGAGTTCTGTAGCTGTGGATCAAAATTTGAACTGGTTCTACCTTCATTGGTCAAAAGTTACAGAAAATTCTCTACAAATACAAAAAAAATTTGATCTTTTTGTACCCCTTGGGATCAAGTCAAAAAAACAAACTATTTTTAGTTTTTTGGACCTGTCTAGCGCAATTTAAATTAAATTTTTTTCTATATCGGTTAGAAGCTACAAAATGGACTTAAACATTGCCAATTAGTAATCCTTAAACTTTTTTACCCCATATGGCTTAAAATTAAATATATTAAAATTAAAATATTAAATATAATGAAATCATATATTTTTATTTTTATTGAAACCCACCGTTCGTGGTTTATTTTAGATATATCTTTGATGTAATGAAATAAGGTAAACCTTTTTAACTCTTTTTTCCAATTTGGTCGAAATTTGAATTAAACACGTCTCAAAAATTTTTTCATATATTTTGAGACCTGTGAAATTCTTTTTTATTTACATTTTTTTCTCTGTCGGATTAGAAGTTATTAAACTTTTTAAATCTGGTTTCTGTCCTTTAGAATTTAGGAGATAGCAGCATATTGACTTTTCGTTATTAGTTTTTAATAAAAATTGCATGTTTTCGAATAAAGTCCCGTTGTAAAATTAAGCTTTCGTGGCAACCCGTAAGCAATATAATGGGTCATATTTATAAACAATTTTGAATAGATTTTTAATTTAAAAGATCCTTTTTATGCGAAATTTTTATACAAAATCTGTATTTCAAGTTTACTTTAAAATTAAATATACTTTAAATTGTTTTATAAATGTGATCCAGTGTGATTTATTTAATAACTAAATAATATTTATACAGTACGAGATACAAATAAATTTCGTTTTTTTAATACTATTTCTGCCTTTTTTGAACTTTTGTTAATTATTTCATAGCATACTATAAGGCATTAACATATATCGGCCAACAATCGCTAGGTTAACAATATATTTAGGGTCGTTAACAAACACTTTTTTTTAGTAAGGATAGGTTTTTTAAACGAGGTCTAATGTGTTTCAGTGGAGTTCTAACGTGTTTTAGTTTGTGGAAAACAATAGTCTGTAAGTCATACTCTACAAAAATACCTTTTAAAACCATAATTGAGAATCAGTATTTTCGATTTGCGGCAATTAAAACTTTGTTGTGTTAAACATTGTAGAAACATTGCAGTTGACAAAAGTCATAATTCTGCAATTTTTTTAAACAGATTTTCTAGCAGGGACTGTAAAGGATAATTACTTTCGAATTTTTAATGACAAAAGTAGTAAATACAAGGAAACGTCAAAAAAATGTGAAGTGCACCATCTTGATTGTATAAAACTAGATTTTTCGGATATCAAGAAGAGTTTCTAAAATTTGTTTACCCTTCACAATAGTGATAAGGGTATACAAGTTTGTTATTTTATTTGAAATATTTTTAATATCCATTTGCAACCCCACAAAGTATATATTTTCTTATAACATATAGATAGGAAAGTGATGTCCGTCTGTCCGTTTATATGTTGAAATTCAGTTTCTAAAGTCACTTGATATTTTTCGGACCTGTTTGGAGTATCAAAACATCTGGTATACTTGCGAAAATTTTGTGGTTCAAACTTAGCAAAATCGCTTGATAAGTGACAGAGATATAAGCAAGAAACCACTACTACCTCTGTCTATTTCTCTAAAATTTTTACATAAAAGCCTCTACAACTACCACGGAGTTGCTCCTACACGGATGCAATGTAAGACTGACTCCTATTTTCGTGGAACGTACGTACACCTTTCTTCTTCTTTTAACAGGGTTGCAAACAAAGTTTAATTTTTAAAAATTTTTTGAAGTCGCTCCCGCAGCTTTCAAAGTGTTACTACAAAGTTCAAATGTAAAACCGATCCAAATTATTTTTTTTTTCTTAATATTTTTCTGAAACATACTTATTCCTTATCCCCAGCCTTTAACAAGGTGTTCATGCACAATTTGAAAAAATTAGGGTACAACCCCTGCAACATTACCATAGTTGCCCTAAGAGGGATAAAATGTATCAGAGACCACCATTAGTGTTCCCTCTTTCAAACATATTCCTAGAACATACTAACCACCTATCTCCATTGCCCAAGGGTGTTCCTGTAAAAAGTAAGGAAAATTGTAATAAATGCTCCCCTACAGCATCCAGGCTTCCCGTGGATAGGTCAAATGTAGAACTGACCCCAACTTATTTTTCCTTGTTAACATTTTCCTAGGACATACTTACCCCCATCTCCAACTCCTAAGGGGGTTGTTATACAACATTCAGGTTATAAAAAATTCGGGTAAAAGCCCCTACACATTTTTAAGGGTATATAAGATTCGGCACAGCTAAATATAGCGCTCGTTCTTGTTGAAAAAAATCAAGAATATAACAATAATTGTTATTATAATTGATTTAAAAAAAATTTAAAAGTAATATTTAGTTCTGTCAAAAATAATTTTTATTTCACAAAAATAATAAAATCAAAAAAATTATTAAAATTTTTCTATATTCATTTATTTATTTCGGTATAATTATTACGGTCCCTGCTTTCTAGTTCATTTTATTACAATAATGTTTTATTAAAGAATAAAATTTTATATATAATTTCCTGAGACTACCCTAATAGAATGAATTGAAAAGTTTCGCTTCTCGTCAGTATTCAGTACTGGTATGTTTTTTCTTGTTAATGAAATTACTCTCTAGAACTTGTGCAAAACAACGATAGTACCAAAAGTTTTTTTTAATTAAAATTAAGCTAAATGAGGTTCATAATAAAAATTTAAATTGTCCCAAGTTTATTTAAATTTTAACATTTTGGCTTGAGTGAAAATATAATATTTTTTAATAAATCTAATTTAAGCAATAAAAAATGGTTTCGATGGCACCATATACATATAACCCGTTGATCTAGTATCTGCTAGAGGCATAGATATTTTTTCCTTAGAAGACAATGTACTGGAAGTGGAACCATATGGACGAGGATAATTTCCAACTGGATTTTTAGGTATTTTTGTAGAAAATTGAATCTTTAGTGATGCCGATATTGTCATTGAAGGTACAACTGATTGTTCAGCAAAAGAACTTTCCGCCGTTTGATACTCTCCAAATGCTTTTTGTGTTTTTTCATCATTGCTTAAATCTAATGGAACCAAAGGCAGATGAAATGCCAAGGGAGCATCGTATAAAAAACCGTTGCTCGATTGCACTAATTCCCAAATTTCCGCCAAGCTGTACTGAAATAGAAGAAATGTTGCCAGCACTAAACGAAAGAACTAAAAACGAAAAAAAAACACACACAAATAAACTATTAAAATTAAAATACTAAAAAATTAACGCAAATTAATCAATTTTACCATATTTAAGTGTTCTTCTCAAAATGCTTGTTTTAGTATTAAATTTATAAAGATTTTTCTTAAAAAAAAGGTTAACAAATGATCTTCTTATTATTTAGATGATATAAATAAAATGATTTCATTTTCAAATTTAGTTAAAGTATTTATATAAATTTAGAATCAATTGATCTAATATTAAATAATGTATTTCTCTTCTTTGTTCTTTGGTATTCCATCTGGTTTAGTTTGTTCTTTTTTTCATGATAAAGTAAACTACCAAATCCCACTAAGCCGCAGAAGTAGAGAAAAAGATTCATTATAAAGATCCACAAAAGCAAAAAAGATACAAATTATACAAGTATCTGGAAGCATATGTACACTTAAGGCCGTTAATAACCAGCAAGATCAGAAAATCTTCAATGTTTTAATTATTTTTTTTTAAAAAGAACAAGTTGTTAGTTTCATAAGAACATAGGGAATTTTTGAATTTTATGTTAAAGTGCCGTTATGCTTTGAGCATTTAAAACTTACAAATATGTATTTGTAACATTTTAAATATAAAAAAATGAGAAAACATAAAAATTCTTAATTTTAGATTTCTTAATACAAATTTTATTAGAATATTTGCCATAAAATTGTTTAGTAGTAATAATATTCGTTGTAAAATCAAAGCTTTATTAATTGAGTGTCAAGAATATTTAATATTTGAAACATCGATTTCGTAGATAATTAAACAATCTTGTTTTATTATACAGAGTAACAACTAATGTTAGTCACAAGTTATGTTAACCCCTTTGTTGCTGGTCAATTAACTTTTGTCTGTTGGAATATTTACTAGGTTATAATCATTTAATTATTTTGATTTTGGTTATTTAAAAAATTGTATTACATTCCACTTGTTTGAAGTTTTGAATGTACAAATAATATCTGAGTTATTACTGAGCAAGCTCAAAGTCCTAAACTATATAATTTAAAATACATATAGTGCTTGAAATTTTTTTATAAAAATAATTAAATTTTAGGAAAATACCACATCCTTTGCTCTTATAAAAGCAATGTGACCTCAATTTAATTGTCAACCTTAAAAGATCGCTGCCAAGTCTTGTGGCAACAGTGGCACCCCTAAGATATTAGAGGGATACATGAGTCTTGTCTTAAATAAGGATTATCTCAGGTTTCTTAGCAACGACGACTTCAAATAAAATTATTTTGAATTTCTATTTATAAAATTACATACAAATTATACCACAAAATATTTAGTATGATATATAATAAAATAAATGAAATAAAATAAAATGAAATCAAATAAAATAAAAAAAAAAATAAAATAAAATAAAATAAAATAAAATAAATTAAAATAAAATAAAATAAAATAAAATAAAATAAAATAAAATAAAATAAAATAAAATAAAATAAAATAAAATAAAATAAAATAAAATTAAATTAAATTAAATTAAATTAAATTAAATTAAATTAAATTAAATTAAATTAAATTAAATTAAATTAAATTAAATTAAATTAAATTAAATTAAATTAAATTAAATTAAATTAAATTAAATTAAATTAAATTAAATTAAATTAAATTAAATTAAATTAAATTAAATTAAATTAAATTAAATTAAATTAAATTAAATTAAATTAAATTAAATTAAATTAAATTAAATTAAATTAAATTAAATTAAATTAAATTAAATTAAATTAAATTAAATTAAATTAAATTAAATTAAATTAAATTAAATTAAATTAAATTAAATTAAATTAAATTAAATTAAATTAAATTAAATTAAATTAAATTAAATAAATAAAATAAAGTAAAATAAAATGAAATAAAAAAAAACCAAACCAAAACAAAATAAAATAAAATAAAATAAAATAAAATAAAATAAAATAAAATAAAATAGAATAAAAAAATAAAATAAAATAAAAAAATATTAAATAAAATAAAACAAAATAAAATAAAATAAAATTAGATAAAATAAATAAAATAAAGTAAAATAAAATAAAAAAAAACCCAAACCAAAACAAAATAAAATAAAAAACAAATAAAAAAAATTAAATAAAATAAAATAAAACAAAATAAAATAAACTAAATTAAAATAAATATAAATAAAATAAAATGAAATGAAATAAAATAATATGAAATAAAATAAAATAAAAAAAAAACAAAATTAAATAAACCAAAATCCTTTTACCTTTCCAATGTTAAAACATTTCTAAGCAAAATGGTTTGCTTAAACCAACAATGCAGTTAAGTGAAAGGAGAAAATTACATATGTATGTATTTGTATGTAGTTTTAAAACAGATACGGCAGGTCCTGGAGCTATTATAATAATTAAAAATTTCTTGCCACGATATTAATCAAAGAAAAAAGCTAATTCTTAAGGTTTTCAGTTAAGAAAAAAAAGCCAGAGCCAGATATAAGAAGTATGAAAAAGCTATATAAGCTTTAATTATGTAGAACAAGCAACCGTTCATGGAAGAAAAGAAAATTAGACGGAAGTGGATCAACCAGAGTCTTTGGCGAGAATGGAACGCTCGACCGCTAATTAGGCTACCGGGGTACCGCTTAATATTTTAAAGCCCTCATGAATATTTCATAAATAATTTTATTAAATTGCACTAAACTAAGCTTTATATATCTCGTGTTAACAACAACTACAACAATAACATAAAATAATAATAATAATTGTACTACAAATGTTGAAACTTGTTAATTTAACAAGTATTATTTTGAACCGTTTTTTTCATGAATTTAAAAACTAAAACGCTTAGCAGGAACATCATAATGATAACCATCCGATTGACTTGGAGATTCTTGATGATCTTCATGATGGTAATGGTCAGAGGAAGCCACGTACTCCTTTATTGGAGCATTGTATGACGGTTCTAAAGTTGAGTACAAAGGCGTTGAGGCAAAGTATTGAGCTTCAGGAGCAAATAATTGTGTGGCTGAGCTATAGTACTTTGGATTTGGATCTGAATGTTGTGTGATTGCGGTAGTGTACTTAGAGATTGGGGCAAAATATTGAGTAGCTGGAACGAATTTTTGTGATGCTGGTGTAATATATTTAGAAGCTAGTGTAGAGTGTTGTTGCTTTGGTGGTATATATTTACTATATACTGCTGGGCTGGGAGTAAATTTTTGTTGTTTTTGTGCAGAAGTAAACGACAAGTATTCCTTAGAAGGTGCTGGAATAGGAACTGGTGGTAAATACTCGCCAGAAGGCACTGAGAAAGGAGGAAATTTTTCCTGCTGGACTGAAGCTGTGTACAAGTATATATTGGATAAAGTTGGAATTGGTGGTAGATAATCATTCGAAGGTGCTGTAATAGGAACAAAACCTCCCTCGTAAACTGGAGTCGGTGGCAAGTATCCATTTGAGGCAACTAAGTGCTCTTGGTGATGTGTCGTAAATGAAGGCAAGTATTCAGTAGATGGTGTTGAACTAAGAGCAGAGTATTGTCGCTGCCGCTGTGGTTTTGGTTGGTGAACTTTTGATAAGTGTTTGCTTAATGGAACTGGTAGTTCCTGCGGTTGAACAGTAGCCAAGAGTTGTGTTTGAGGAGGAAAATACTCATTGGACGGAATTGCCTCTTGCTGTTGATAAGTGTAAACTATTTGGGGCACATCGAATACTGCTGAGTTTTTATCATATTCATAGGTATTTCCACTCAAATGAGAAACATCAGCCATAACAGCTACAATTGCGCATGTAGCGATTGCAAAGAATTTCTAAAAAATAATCAATAAAATTTTTTTTTAATTCTTTAAAAAAATGGTTTTAGCAACAAAAACAAATTTCGCTATTGTCTTTAATTATCCATTTTTGTCTCCAGTAATCCAAATGAGACTTTTAATATTGTTATTCACTTGTTAGGTACTTACCATTGTATTGTTTTTAGCTAATTTTTTAATGAAAGCTGATACTCCTTCCACAGCAGCGCTGCAAATGATGTCAGTTATTAGATGAAGTTAAATATTTATGCACAAATCTTTCAAATGTTATTCAAAACTATTTCTTCTTTTTCATTATTATTTCACTATAATTAAGACATCAACACATCAAATATAAATCTAGTTTATTTATTTAACCTATCACACAGACTCTTTTTAAATGCTCTTAAGTTCAAATTTTTAAGAGAAATCTCTGCAAATTGTACTGCAGTTTTGTTTACCTCTAAAAAGCTTAATTTGAAATTGCAATTTTCATTATGGAAACACTTACTAACCGCATTAAGGTTTATCTCTAATCTGTACCAGTTTCAAAATTTTTCGTTTTGATTTCTTTAAATGTTTCAAAAAATCATTAAAATATTTTATTTTTAATTACATTTTTTTTTCGTTTTGTTTGGTTTTGTTTGCCCGCGATGAACGTTTTAAGTTGATGTGTTATAAACAGATCTTCAAATGTATTTATTTGCATCCATTTCAATGCCAAGTTCAAATCGTGTACTTCTTATTTTTCCTCTCCTCTTTGTTTTATTGTTGTTAAAAATTCTTAAAAACTTTTAAATATTTTTTCATATTTTTATACGCAATAATTTAATCATCATATTCACATGTTAGTTAATATTGGAGCTAAAACTAATCCAAATTATTAATAAAAATTTTTGAAAATTACGAAATCCCAAAAAATTTGACGTGAAAATAATATGTTACATGTTAACGTGTTGAATGAATAAAATCAATATTTACCAGCCAAGTAATTAAATTTGGCCTCAAGTAAGTGATTGATATGTTTCTTGTTTTTTTATGGTCACTAAATAATTGGCACTTTTAAGTTAATATCTGATTTGTTAATGAACAGTGTTTAAGCAAATAATTTGGGTATTAAATGTGTTCAAATAATCTTGTAAGTGTGTATTATTAAATGGCATATTCAGTCAAAAATTAAAAAAAAAATGTTTTACAGCGAAGTAAATTTAATCAAAAACGTATAATTTTTCAGTTTGCAAGAACAGTAGATAGCAAAAGTATAACTCTTCGCGAAAGCCAAAACGTATATTTGTGTGGCAGCAAATCACCAACTTAATTAATTTTTTTTTCTTAAACATTTTCTGCATTTAAATAAAGTTTATTTAGCTTATATTTACATTAGCGATATAGCCCAAATTTTGTAAGCTTTGTGCGGGTTTTTCCCCTGTTTTGTGTAAAAAGTAAACATACATTTGTATGTATATACTTTTATCGGAGGTCAAAAGAATGCACTGAACAGCCTTAACAGCTAAGAGTACCTCTCACGAATACTAGATCCACTAAAAGGAGATTTATGAACTTTCTTACCCTTAGGGGATGAGTATGGGCCGAAAAGGAAAAAACCCCATCTTCAAAGCTGACGTATGACCGCCGATTATATAATTTTATAAATTATTAAGACAATTAGGAGCAAAAAGTGCAAAAAATATATTTAGTACTTTTTTGCATCATTTTGTAACAACTTAATCAATAAAGATGGAAATATAGTCCGAATTGCGTTTGAGGGATATTGATAATTTTGTCATATGTGGACCCTAAGGGATAAAATTAAGGCCTATAAATAAGCACATTTAAACGTCGAAACTCATCAAAGTAGACAAAAAGTAATATTTTATAATTGTTGGAACTATTTTAAATTTTTTGAAGTTATGAGTCTGGAAATGTAGAGCAACTAAAAGCAAAAGATAACTAAGTGGACAAGAAGTACTTTTTTATGACTTTTGGTACTTTTTTACCTTTGTAAAAAATTATGAGGCCAGCAATGTAAACTATATTTAGGCCGGAAGCTAAAAAAGTGGCAAAAAGTATTTTTTACTCAGTTTTTTAAGATTTTGTGTGTAAAAATATCAAATTAAGGACTATGGACCCTAATTTGGGACTTGTAAGGGCAAAAAGTATTTTTTTGCCCTTGTTGAGTGTTTGAGACTTGAACCATAAAATAATGTACTATTAACCTTTGCATATTGAAGCCGGAAATCAATTAAGTAGCCCAAAGGATTTTTGTTTAAATATTGGTACTTTTTTGCATATTTTGAGAATAAGTCTACACTGAACAAAACAGTTTTCATAAAGTCAAAAAACTCACGTCCATTTATTTGAAATTATGAATATTTTTTCTTGAAAAATGTCTTGATTTAAAGTATTGTACATTGTTTAAAGAAAAAAAATCACTAAATCGCAAAGAAAAATTGAATGTACTTTTTTAAAATCCATTAACAAGCCAATAACGTCTATGAATTTATTCATCAAATTCATTAAAGATTCCATTAGGCTAATTAACTTGAACAAACTTTATTAATATCAATGTATTTGTTCGGTAAATCGGGGTTAATTTATTTACATTCAAGGAACCATTTGAATGAATTGATGTGTTTGTGTTTTTAATTATATTTTATAAACTGGCCCATTACACTCAACAGGCTAATGTTTGGGGTTAATTAAATTCAATGAAAAATAATTTATTCTATCAGAGATCTTTTTTCTTGTGTTATTGCACCTTTTTTTCCATTAACAAAGATTTTTTTCTTATCACACATATTAATCAGGGTTTCCACGTAGCAACACTTATTAAGGAAATTGTCAAATTCGATTGCTTTCATACAAATTCCAAATCGCAAATCGTTGAAGCAATTACTCCTAAGCAATAAGCTGTCAATTCCACCATTTTATTTTATTATTTTTGCAATTCCTGGGAAGAGAATGGTAGAAATATAGGTAAATTGAACAAATATTGATTTAACTTATGAAAAAAGATCAATTAAAACAAAGGAGAAATGGATTTTTCACATGTTTTCCACTCAAAGCTATTAGCAGTCGCTATTGTGCCGCTATTCTGACGGCGTTATTGCTTGTGGATCAGTGAAGACGTTGCGTTAAAAAATGTTTTTGAAGCTTTACTATGATAAGAATCAAAATAGTTTTGAAATTCCTTTATATTTGAAATTTATTTTTAGTTATTTTAAAAACTTAGCAAGTCTTTTTAATTTTTTTAAGTAAAAAAAACCATTAAAGTTAGAGCAACTTATCATGTTAGCCTGCCATGTAGGCAAAAACAGAGTTGTAATAACATCGGTTAATGGATAAAAAAAGTTCTAACTTGCCTAAAAATCTAAGCGAAATTAAAAAAAATACTATTTCTTTTTGAATATTTGCCTTTTTAACATAAGAGTCCAAACAAAAAATTAACGCAATGCACGCAACCGTTCCCGTTCTCTTAAATCCAAGCAAAGTTATTTGCTCTCACATCTTACGAATAACCAAACAATTTGTTTAACAAAAAACTTTAAGAGGTCTACTACTAGATCTTAAATTTATTTACACCTTTAATGTTTCCACTTAAATGTTATAATAAATTTTAAAGAATATTAACATGAACATTATTTGATATGAGTATTTGATTTTTATATTTGTATCTTTATTGTTTTTTATGACATTTTGTTAAAATGTTTGTTTTATGTTGTAATTAGTTATTTAGACCACTACTGGTTATTTTATGGTTTTTCTAAAATCGATTTAGCATACACATATGCATTTAAAGCTATATTTTGGTTTACAATCAAAAAAGGGTAACATTAAAAGAGGTAGCAAAAGTGCAAATCAGTAACGATACTAAATGATTAACTGACTGAGCCATCTTTGGACCGGCCAACTTTTAAAGAATGAGACTTGTAATACAGACTGCCTCTACCGATGCATTGATGCACTTAAAAGTATTTTTCAGAAAATTCGAAATCTAAACTTATTAGAGGAAAAACGGTATCAAACTCTCTAAGCTTTACACGATAGAAAAAAATCGTAAAAACTACCCAATTATACAAAGAAAAATGGACTCTAAAAATTTTATTTTGGTACTTCTTAGGCTCCCTTTTTTAGCTTTTACGCTACTTAAGATAGAAATATAATTCAAATTTATATTTTTAAATACGACTATTTCAGAAAGTAGTACTCGTAAATGATGCGGAGGGAGGCTGGCGCCGTTGGAATTATCGATTGTGCGGATTTGTTAGTCACGATGTCGCAGTGATCGAATGAACATCGCGCTTTCGCTGTGGAGACATTTTTTAAGAGTAATGATTCTTACGTAACTGCTTGTCGACAATTTTGTTTAAAGTTCAGTATTCAGTGAATACGAAATGGACCGAATGAAAATTTAGTTCGTTCGGGGGTGCAAAGACTCCGCGCAACTGCTTCTACTACGAATGCCCCACGACCAGGGCTCAGTCTGTCTTCAAACTCCCGAAAACATTGAACTGGTTGAAAGCGGTTTACATGAAAATCTGCGACTATCCATACGGAAAATAACAGCATCACTGGGAGTTCCAAGAGCGATTATTCATAAAATTTTAAAAAGGATCTAAAGTTCCATCCTTTCAAAACTCAAATCTTTTGAAAACTGAAAGAAAGTGACTTTGATTTACGCAAAAATTTTTGTGAAACGATGTTAAAGCGTATACGCACTGTAAATCCAATTTTTTGAAGCCACATGGCTTATTTTCACTATAATGGCTAAGACATAAGCCAGTTCATAATTGGCCTTTTTTTCAAAAATTCTCGAGTCCAGGCGACGAATATCAACGGTAAAATTGATCGACGCAAGATTGATGAATTCTTTTTCCCAAACATGTGAGCTCAACCATCGACTCTTCACACACTTGGTTCCAACAGACTGGGGCGACTGCACACAACGCCAGAGCTTCGATAAATTGGCTTCGGAAAAATTTTTTCCAAAAACTAATCAGTCGGTTTGGGGACATTCCATGGCCACCGAAGTCACACGATCTAACTCCCATGGATTTTTTGTAATGGGGCTACCTAAAAGGAAGTGTTTTTAAAATTTTTTTTCTGTACTTGTGGTGGCTGGGATTTGAACCTGGGACCCTCTGAACTGCAAAAACAGCGCGCTACAATCTAGGTTATCAAAAGAATTTGTATTTAAAAGGTTAAACAACAAGTTTTTCCTGTTTGATTTTTTAAAGTAATCTGAATTGACTTGATTTAAGAAAGAAATTGAAGTATAGTTTTAGATAAATTCAAAATTAAATTCTTGATTTAACAATGTGTTTTCTTTTTCCATGGGGAAAGTTAACTAAGTGGACAAAAATCACTTTTTTGTATTATTTTCATTTAAAATAAATTTTTTTAACTCAAAAAAATATACGAAAAAACATCTCTGAATATTTCCTTACCCAATTTTGTTTAACCCTTTATTCAAATCTTTATTTTCTTTTGTTTCTATTAATATTATCTTTGTGAAAAACTTAATTCATTCATATCTTTATATGCTTTTAATGCCACTGACATACATACATCCATACATATACTCATATGAATGTTTGTATTTAAACAATATTAAAGCTAAAAATAAATAATAAAAAAACTATTAATATTTATGTAGTCTATCACTCAAAAAGACGAGCACATCTGCTATTTATTATTATTTTAGATATAAAATATAATAAATCATCAACCTACATCAATAAATATTAAATAAAGTTAGAATGCTTTGAATGGCTGAGCTAATCTTAAATGCCCTACACTAATAATATGGAAGCTAAATGATGCATTTCAAGATTTATTTCTAAATAAATAATAAACAGGAAAATCAAAAAGATAAAATTGGGGTTTCCATGAGTACATTTGGATTAAAAACATATCTTGGATGGAAAGCTGATCTATAAACACTATTTGAAGGGCAGACTAATAAAGGCTGACCGTGGTTGAGTGTTGTGTAGGAGAGCTACCGGCTTCAAATAGGCTCTCAGGCCAAAAAAGTCCTACCTGCTATACAGAAGTGTAATTAGACCATTACGAAGCTAGACTTTGGTAATATGGTGGGCATTCAACGTTTATGCTAAAAACAACAAAAGGAATAAGCAAGCAACGACTTTTGTCTGTTAAAACTTTTGTGCGCTGCCAAGCAGCGCTTGCAGTAAAAATCCTTCAAACAACGGGAAAATGCATTGCGGGAATTATTAATCGGACACTTGGGGGATATACAAAGACACTGAAATGTTAAGCTGAGAAGGTTAAGGCCAGCTCTACTGCGCTTATATCAGAATGACAGCCCTAGTGAATGGGGACAGACATCTAGGAAAACTTGTTGTTAACGGGATAGCTTTATGGCAGAGAGAAAAACGAAATTTACAGTCCCTTATTAAAGATCTGTAAGTCTTATTTTGCTCGCCACACTACAACATAGATTCGAGCAATGACAGAATTTTTACCCTGGTCATGGGTACAATCTGGTTAAACATATATTGACATCTGGACAATACTTCAAGCGTCAATAAGAGAAATAATATCTGACTGATGTTGGACAGTCAAAATATGACCAAGAAGCTGAATATTTCAAGGTAATTGGAAATAAGCTTGATGAATAATCTGGCAGTTATAATTATAAAACTGCATACAGTTGATCTAAGCAGCCCAAAGCATTTTGTTGCAATAAAGTCTGAAGGGAAGAAGTAAGCAGAAATTACAGGGCAAAGTAAAACTAAGAAGCAGTTAAGAAAAACGAAAATCTTTTAGGACCTTCAAAATGAGTGTAAGACTTAAGTTGTCCTGAAGTTAAGAAAACCTAAGCTAAGTACGGGAAAAGGTGTACGAAGGTTGTGCGTACTTACAAGTACACTCCCATCGGATTGGGATTGGGGCGAACAGCAGCTGTAGGCTTCAGGCCAGAGTCCGATGAGAGATTTAAAATGAGAGACGTTGAGGTAATTTTTCCGCATCGCCGAATATCTGCAAAAACCTCCCCAAATTTGTTTCAATGCAATAATTGCACAGCAAGCCGACTACCAGCCTAAGTGTATCTCTTACCCTCCAACAAACCTATTTCCTTGGAGACTGAGGCTATGAGGAAGGGTTTAACGTCATAAAAAAACAAAACAACCTAAAATTTGAAATAAAAGGAAGAACAATATTGGTCAGTAGGTGTTACTTTGGACAAAGTTAGCAGTTTAAGAGCAAAGCCACCTCCCGACAGACAAAAGTCACTTCCAACAAGACCCTAATACAACCCTTTGCCTTTATATGGCTTAAAAGCATGAATACTTGCAAAAGGAAACAAGGCAGTGCTTAAGAGGTGTTTAAGAGGAAAATTGTTTAGAGGATCTAAGTTTTAACATGCGTAAGTGGAAAATACTGGGGACATATTAACCACAAGCTTTAGAAGATATTTGCCGACATTGACATAATTACGCGTAGGAAAGCTCAAAAAGACAAAGTGAATGGAAATCGATTCTACTTTCGGTAAATAAAGCAAAAGTTTTGCAACAGCCACTGAAGTAAAAAAGTGAGGCCCAATGTTTTCTGTTGACACATAAACAGACGTAATGCTACTTCCATCTTTCATATTAATAGATGCCATAAATGCTAAGGAAAACAAACCAAAATCCACGGAGCTGATCTCGTCTCGTATGTGTCTAAAATAAATCCTAAGTGTCTGTTTTTTTAAACTTTGCAGGAATTACCTTACATCATCTGTATCTTAACCATCCTTAATAATTATACCATGTATATCCGAAAAAACTTGGAATACAACATTCATGTAAGATTCGGTCCTCCAAAATGTATTTTGAAGCTACTTTACTGCGTACCAGAACAAGCAAGGATACTCATTGGTCATGTGGGGGTATCTAACCGTATATATTCACTTGAGCATTGTCGTAATGTGGTATGTGATTCACTGTTCTATCGATTCTTTAATCGAATGTACCCTGAAGTAATCAGAAAACTTGTTTCTGAGACCTGGGATTTTTATGTTATATGATTTTTTCAAGAAAATCACACTCAAATGTAGTCGACTGACCATTGAATTGCACAAGACATAACAAGGAAAATTTGTTCTTAAGACGCACAGTTTGTGTGGGGAATAAACTTTCTCATTCTTTCCTGTCACTTTTGTTATCGAAAATTTTTAATCAAATGTCCACAAACACTACTCCCTTCCTCTATCCTGCCTGCTTCCCGTAAGCTATTCCATTGCATTCAATGCTTAAAAAAATATCCTAAGTGCTGGGTATAAAATATAAAAAGAACCTTTAAAATGCAACCTGCACTTAAAACAAAAGGCTTAGATGGGCACCTAGCTTTATGGATGTCCTAAGACCTCTTACTGCTGGTTAAAGTCGGATACACTTGTCTTCCTCTGGCGCCATAAGGTACGAATTTTGTTTATAGTAAGGTCCCTTGCTGCAAATGCAAAAATTCCAGATTGTATTAGGGCTTCACGTATACGGCACACTAAGGAGTAAGATACCTTGCAAGCAAAGACAACAAAAATGGTTTTACAACTGAAGGTCGGTATGATAAATGAAATTAAAACCTAAATAAAATTCTTTTGAATAGCAAATGGTTTGACTTTGTTTGTGTTTATTTTTTAAACAAAAGTAAATTGTGAAACAAATGAAGCAAAATTCTGCTGCTACTTGTACATAAGTACTGTTCAAACACAAAAAGGAATTGCAGAGGGCGAATTTTTTGAATTCGCCTTGGGTTTACCTTGTTGACTGTTCCTTGCGTAGTATCAAACTCCATTATAAAAAAAAATGATATAGTAAGAAGTCAGAAGTTGTTTCGGAATTGCGCACACCTAATAAATAGTTTTTACCATGGATGGATAGGTTCAATAAAAACTTGGTCCTTTACTACTAATTTAGATGCTATAAGTATCAACTTTAAAATATAACGCATCAACCAGATTTGAATGTAAATAAAATTAATTTTAAATACTGGTCACCTGTACTCAGGCAATTTTTATCTATCACATAAATTTGAAAAATTTTTAGTTAATAAAGATGTAAATATGATGGAAAAATGTCAACGCATGATTTAATTATAATTAAACTGATGTTAAATTGTCAAAATGTGTTTGTGTTAAAATATTTTGTTGCAGCATTACTGTTGACCTTAAGTTAATTTTTTTTAAATAATTTAACAGCTGACAATTTGTTGCATATTAATATCAATTATAACCATCAACTAAACGAAAAAAATTAAATTTTAATTACAATTTAATTTAAGTTGAAGAGTTTCAAACGTAGCAAGACACAGCAAGTTATAGTTATTGTCAAGTAATTATTTTGATTAAATAAAAATTTTATAATTTTTCAAATAACTATTTTGAGCTTTATAAATAGTGTTAAGGTCATTTTAAATGAAATAGTTTTACTTTTAATTAAAGTTTCTTAGGCTTTGCTTTTCACTGGGTTTTTTTTAAGCCGCAGCTAATATTTGAAATTCTTTACTAAAGAGACTGCTTCTGGTATTAAGCAGAGAAGATGCGGACTGACTGCTTCTTTTACACGTTTGCATAGAAACTGGCTTCGTTGAAATTTAATATTAATTACTGTTTTAAGATGATTTATTAGATTTAAAATTTATTTTTTTATAAGTTTAAAAATAACTCTTTTCTTCTAAGAGTATAAAAAATGCTTAAAACTAAAACTTAAAACACCGAAGTTAAAATAAAATTTTTTTTAAAAGGAAACGTCAGAGAGTGAAGTAAAGAAAACCATCTTGATTGTATTAAACTAGATTTTTTGAAAATCAAATGCTTTTTAAATATTCGATTTTAATTTATTTTTTTTCAAAAAATAATTATTATTTTTTTTGTTTTTATTGCAGAAATAGTTTTAATATTTTGAAATAATATAAAAATCTAAAAATATCGACTATTGTTAACATATTTAATTAATAAAAAAATTTTAAAAAAATAATGAAAATTTTTGCCAAAAAATAATAGAAATAAAAAATTAATAATTATTTTTTAAGAAAAAAATATATTAAAATAATAACTATTTTTTGACAAAAATTATTTATATAAAAAAAAAATTGTTATTTTATGTAATTTTTTTTCTTTCGAAAAATTGTTTCGGAAAAATAAATTTTGATATTTCTAATTGCGCCTTAACAACTTAACGAAACAATTACGGTCAGTTCATTTAAAAAAGCCATTTTATGGCAAGTTAGATTAGAAATTGCTTTTTTACAAAATAATGGGAAAAATTGGGAAAATGCTATGTAGTGGCATATGGCAATTCCCCGCAAAACGACTCAATATATGGAAAAATCGTTGTTTTATTTTTTAAATTATCGATGAACTTACGTTTCAAAGAAAATGAGAATTTAAGAAAAATATAAATTAATTGGTTTATATATTATTTTTATTTATTTCGAAAAAGTTTAATTTTTTAAAAAACTGAATAATCGGCTCTTCTCTGATCCTGATAACAAGGTCACACCCGACACATTTTCTAAAAGGGTTTCCCTTAAGAAAAAATAATTTTTTGTAGAAAGTCAGTGTCAAATACGATAAAAAAAACGCTTTTAACTGCCGTACAAACTCAAAAAATTAAGCCCGCTCTCAACAATATTTTACACAACACGATCTTAAAGTAAAAATTCTCTAATATTAAAATTTGTAATGTCACACCCGTCACAGTCTTCATTCAACTCGTCATTGTGAACAGATGTAATACTTTTTCAGTGCCTTCTTACCATAAGCTTTTTTTAAATAAATTTTTTAATTTTGTTTAATTTATAACCAAAAATGTTGGTAAAGTGGTAACACCCGCCACCATTGAATTGCCCATATGCCATTTTTAACTTGCCCTGGATATTAGCTTTAATGAATATTGGCAGAAATTATTTAACAACTATTAATAAAAAAAGATACCGAATTAATACATCATGATTAATTGAAAAGTAAAAGTTTGCATAAAATTTAATAAAAACTTAAGTCTGCCATATAAATAATAATAAAAATAAATCATAAATAGTCGATAAGCATCTTCATTATTTTGCTAATTTTAATTTAAAAGTATAATTTTTTTGTTCAAACACTTTGTTTAAAAATCAAGTTTATAGTTATAACTATTTCTATTGCGAAAACAGTTTTTCAAAAATCTTTTAACTGGTGATTAGCGGCAGTTTTACATTGTCTCGTTTTTAAGGAGCTTAAAGTTATTTAGGTGTTTTTGATCTTTTGGTTTTTTAAATAAAAGTCATTTAATTTAATTAATAATTGGTGAATTCACAAGGTCTTGTGAAATCATATATTGTAAGATAATAGAACCAAAAAATATGACCGTTGTGAACAACTCTTCGTATATTTGTAGGTGTCGTATTTAAAATCTAAATCAGCTGATACGACCAAACGATAAAAAAACAAACACATATGTATGTACACAAATCTGGTGCTGCTCTTGGCTTAACTTAATCATTTGCAGAAATTAGACCCATGAAAACACAAAATGGTCTATATCTAACCTGGTTAGAATATCTCTAAAATCCATTAAAATAAGCAAAGTTTTAATAAAAAATCACAAGAATTTTGTTATTTTTTACGTAAACAAAAAACAGCTGATGTGTCAGAGAGCAGTGCCGGCTATTTTTGCCGGCGGAGGCGGCTTAAGGAATCTTCTTTGGCGGTTTTGCCTAAGTTTTTAGTATAGACATTTTTAACGGATGCAAGTGCTAGCGGCTCTTAAAATTAAATTAAAAAACTCGCCGTTTCGTTTTAGGCGCTTGGCGCATGACTTTGTATATAATATGACATCACAAAAAACATATCAAACAAAGTTGTATTGTTTCACAACAAGTTTCGTATGAAAAGCAACAACAAAATTTTTATGCTATTGTGAAATTATATGACAATAATACAATATGCTATCGTATCGTACCTTGTGAATTCGCCAAATATTAAAATATAAAAGCAATTTTTTAAACAAACCCAAATATAACTAATAAAGCTTTCTGTTATACGTATATGCATGTATGTACAGTGCACTCGCGATAATATGAACTAATTAAAACAGAGCCTGTTCATATATTCGATATTGTTCATATTTACAATTGGCTTAAATTATTGCAAAAAATTTTGTTTTCTTGCAGGTAAACACTTTTCCTGCTTAAATAAATTTTCTAAAATTTCATATTTTTCTTTTAAAGTTAAAAATTTATGCTTTTTTGTATGCATATTTAACAAAGTATTTACGTTTAGAAAGCACTTTAACTGTTGACAAGTTGCGTTCGCGTACATGTAATAACTAACAAAAAAATAGACCTTGCCCGTGCATATACATACATATTTATGCATGTACATATGTGTGGTTTTTTAAGATTTGGTATTAAAATAAATATAACTCGGGATTTCCCCAACATCTAATGCTTTGTAACTGAAATTTGTATGCTTAAAAAATAAAAAAAAACTGTTCAAATTTTAAAACCTTTGTACAAAGTTCATATTTTAGAGTAGTCAATGGTGAAGAAAAAGTGTTCATATTTTGGGGTGTTCAAATATTAGAGTGTTCACATTATCGCGAGTGCACTGTATATGTGTGTCATTTTAAGCTTTTATAAACTTTTTCAGTTATTTTTTATGTATTAAGGGGTTTCCAAAACCATTTTTTGTTATTATTAAATACAATTTTTAAAAAGCATATTTTAAGGGGTTTTAAAAAGTTCTTTTAATTTAAAAACAGACATAGGAATTTTATCAACAAACATAATTTTTCGTATGTGGGGTTTACCCTACGAGTATAGTCAAATGCCGGGAGCAAGCGTTGTTTATTTTTAATTTAGTTTTTATCTAAATGTATAAATGATTTTCTTAAATTTATATTAATAAGCAAGTTGCAAAACCAATTAACAAGTAATGTCATTAAAATAATACGATATAGTTTTAAATTTTCTAATAGAACATACTGTTTGTAAGTCCTGTAATTAAAAAGAAAAGAAGTCTCAATAAAGTTAACTAACTAACTAACATAATTTTTCAACAGTTCTTTCAAAAACTCCATTAAATGTAATCATGTCCTGACCAATATATGAAATTATTGAAAAGTCAATTATGTATGTTAACAGTAGATATTTTAAATATAAATTAAGAATACATATAACAAATAATTTTGCCAAAAAAATCAAAAACATATTTTTATTTCTTGTAAAAGATGTAAATCAAAAAAAATTTTAATTGTTTGAGAAAAATTAAAAATCCAAATTTTAAAAACCACTTGATTTCCGAAAAATCTAGTTTAATACCGCCATGATGGTGTACTTCACTTGACTTTTCGATTCAATAACTGCGGTTTTAACTTACCTGCTAATTTTTGTTATCTTAATTCACAAAGTAGCAAAATCCAAATTTTTGTCGATGCAAAATATAGGGGCTTAAAGTTTCCTAAATAGAAAAAAAAGAGCGCTTTATTAGGTTATCTCGAATCTTATATACCCTTCATATTGGTCTTTTTTATATCTCGTACTATGATCCAGCCAAGTTGTTAATAATCCGTAAATATTATAAAACAAATCACATTTTGGCGGGTTTAAAGTCTATGGTTGTTATAGCGTACTAAAATCTTCATGAAAGTAGTTTGTAGGTAGGCTTTTTCTCCCCCCTTTCCTCTCCAATTAGTATTTTCAAAAATGTAGATATGGTTGCAAAAATACTTTCTTGTAAGTTTAAAGGTGATACCTGTTAGGTTTTTTGAAATAAAATGAACCCGAAATTTCATAAAAATATTTCGTTCGTAGATTGGCTACCGTTTCCCGTGCTTTTATCCAACTAGTTGTTCTCACAGGTAGGTGCCATTATACAATTACTTCGTAGTAAATTTAAAGTCAAGAGCTTTTATAGTTTCCGTCATAAAATTGATTTGTTTGTATGGGGGTTTCCGCAGCCCCTGCTCCTATCAGACTAATTATTCTTTATATAAATACAACTAGCTTACCCTTCCCGGCGTTGCACAGTAATCATCTTAATTGGTAAAATTTGGAAGCAATTTTCTAAATTTAAAAAAAATCGTATAAAACTTGCGGTAAATTACGGTATTCGGTTCATTTGCTCATTAAAAAATTGAACTACATTTAGAACCATATACATATCAATAGTTCAGTAGTTCTTAATTAATGGTAAAATTGTATACAGAGTGCCCGCCGGCAAGATTCACTAGTTGGCTTTGCCGCCATTTTGGTAAACGTTAGTTTCGACAGTTCATATTTGACAGTCGTAAAGTAGAGACGTGGCAAATTTATTATGGAAAAGTATTCAGTAAACCAACGTGTTTTAATCTTTAAAACATGACTACCCATGACAACCCCGATTTTTATTAAAAAATCCGAATGAGTGACGAGGTACATTTTTATTGGAATTGATATGTGAATAAACAGAATAGTTGGTTTCGGGCAATGGAAACCCCTTAAGTAATTCATCAGTCACCTTTGCATCCACTAAAAGTGGCAATCCGGTGTGCAATTTGGAAACATTGGACCTTGCTTTTTTGGAACTGAAAACGGCGTAACGGTAACCCAATGGGGAGCGATATCATGATATAATTGAAAACTTTTTAATGCCACAACTCCATGTTTGAACCTTGGTTAACATGTGGTATCAACAAGACAGTGCCACATCGCATATAGCCAGGATAACAATGGAATTACTGCGAGACCAAGTTATTTCTAGAAATGTTGATGATAATTGGCCTCCTCGGTCGCCTGCTTCGACTGCTCTAGACTTATTTTTGTGGGAATATCTCAAAAGCAAGGTTTGTGCAAACAAACCAGAAACGTTGAAGCAACTCAAACAAAATATGCGTTATGAAGTTAATGAAATACCGCGAAAAATTTATGAGAATGTAATGAAAAATGTGTTCAAAAGGACTCGCATTTGTGAGGCTAACGGATGCGGACATTTATCTGATATTGTATTTCATACATAATTGCAAACATTAAATAAAATATTTAAAAAATATAAAATCCATTCTCTTTCATTAACTCAAAAATTATAAGCAAACAAAGTAGTATGCCTTGACGGCAGAGACCCTGCATTAAATATATTTCAAAAGGGGTACAAAGTTCTCTTATATTGATATACCTACACCACACAAGGATTATAGAAATGTTTGTAATAACGTAAATTTTTTGGGAGTTTTTAACGAAATAATTTTTCCCGTGTGTGGTATCAAACTATTAGAAACTTCTGCGATTAAATCGTTATTCAAATCCAGTAAAATCGTTTGATAACTGACCGAGATATAAGTAAAAAACCAAGACCACTACTGTTCATTTCTCTAAAGTTTATACATAAAAACTTTTACAACTGCCACGGAGTTGCCCCTACACGGGTGCAATATAATATCAACTCCCATTAGATTTTCCTTACAAACATTTTTGTGAAACATACTTGCACCCTTTTTCCGCCACCTAACAGAGTTGCCATACAAAGTTTAAATTTTTTTAAATTGCTCCCACAGCTCCCACGGGGCTCCTACAAAAGTTTAATTGTAAGAGTTCTGCCAATTATTTTTCCTCCCAAACATTTTAGTGGAAGCACTTACCTCTTATATCCAGCCCTTAACAAGGTTTCCATACAAAATTTGAAATTTGAAACAATTAGGGTAAAAACCCCTACAACTTTCACGTAGTTGCCCTTAAAGGAATAAAGTATATCACCAACCCCCATTAACTTTCCATCCGAGAAATATTCCTTTAACATGCTTACGCCATATCTCCATCACGTAAGGGGCTCCCATACAGCTTCCAGGGTGCGCATGAATAGGTCAAACTTAGGACTGATCCGAACTCATTTTTCCTTGCAAACATTTTCTTAAAACATGCTTACGCCCTATATCCACCTCTTAAGGGGGTTGCCATACAAAATTTTAAAAATAAGGGTTAAACGCCTACAGCTTCCTTGAAGTCACCCGAAGAGGATTAAAAAATGACACCAACTGTTATTTTAAAATTAGAAATATTTCATAAATAAAAAAAAAATGGATAAAATTAAAAAAAAACTTCAGGATTTCGAATGGCCAATGTGATGGGTATATAAGATTCGGCACAGCCGAATGTATCGTTGTTACTTATTTTCCAAAAAATTATTTTTTATAACAGTTGGGCTAAACCAATTAATCTTAATTTTTATTAACAAGAAATATATGACAATAATTAGAATTGTTTTGGAACTTTACATTTCCAAATGTCAGGCAAAGGAAACAAGTTCACGGTCACAATATTTTTTAAAAAACAAGATCTTTTTAGATGTGTTTTAATTCAGAAGAAAATACGTTACATGTTTAAATTAAGTAGTTATGTGTAGTATATGTTTCTTTTAAACACTTTCGTAGGTTTTGTTATAATTTTTCTTAAAGACATTTTAAACTTGTTCTCAACTTTGGTATTAAAATTAATAAATAAGTTCACTTGCATGTCTGTATGTTGTTGATTTCAAAACATCTTTTTTTTAATCAAAGTAAATATTTTCTTAAATTTAAACATTTTTTTTATTATTTCATAATAATAAACTTGCTTGGGTCTTTGCATAGAAAAGACACCAACAAACTTGAATTTTTTTAATCATTTACAATGTCTTTAATTTATATATATGGCATAGTTTATATAAAAACATAAAGTTAAAAAAAACATTTTCTTAAACTAAACTAAATAGAACAATTTTGAATCTTTTAGATTTATACATTTTGCTTTAACTAACTAGACAGGAAAAGTTAAAGAGGCTGTTTATTAATATAATTTAAAAACTTAAAATTGAAAAGAAGGTTGAGGGTTGTTGGGATAGAAGTAACCTTCTGCTTTTGATTCTTTTTTAGGGGCGGGGGGTAAGTATTCAAGTTTTGGAGCTTTTGGCTTAGGCAGTTCTACTTCGGGGGCTGGTTTAAAAGGTATTTTTGGGGGCTCATAGTGATAGCCGTCTTCCTCTAAAATACCGGTTTTCGGTGGTGTAGGCCTGGGTTTGAATAGCGGCACAACAGGCTTGGGAGCAGGAGCTGGCTTAGGGACTGGTGGCAAATATTCGTTCTTGGGAACTGCTGGATTGGGAGCTGGAGATGGCTTAGGAGCTGGCTTGGGTGCTGGTTTGGAGACTGGAGGCAAATATTCATTGATAGGAGTTACAGGCTTTGGAGCAGGTAAAAATGGATTCTTGGGGGCTTCGTAGTGGTACCCATCTTCTTCAAGATCTCCTGCCTTTGGGGGCTTGGGCGTAGGAGCAGGAGCAGCGGTTGGCCTAAATAAAGGAACCACAGGCTTAGGGGCAGGTTTCGGGGCTGGCTTAGGAGGTGGTGGCAAGTATTCATTTTTCGGAACTGCTGGTCTTGGGGCTGGCTTAGAAGCAGGTTTATTAGCTGGCTTGGGAGATGGAGGCAAGTATTCGTTTCTTGGGGTAACAGGCTTTTGAATCACAACAGCTGGTGGAGCTGGCTTTAATACTGGTGGTAGCTTAGGAGCGACCGGCTTAGAAGGTGGTAAAAATGGCTTCTTGGGTGCTTCATAGTGGTATCCATCTTCCTCTAAAATTCCAGTTTTTGGAGGCTTAGGTGCAGGAGCTGGTGTTGGCCTAAACAAAGGAACTACAGGTTTAGGAGCAGGCTTGGGTACTGGCTTGGAAGCTGGTGGCAAATACTCGTTTTTGGGAACTGCTGGCCTGGGGACTGGAGCGGGCTTAGGAGCAGGTTTAGGTACTGGTGGTAAGTACTCATTTTTGGGAACTGCTGGACTTGGAGCTGGAGCAGGCTTAGGAACTGGCTTTGGAGCTGGTTTTGAAACTGGAGGCAAATATTCATTGACAGGAGTTACAGGTTTCGGAGCAGCAGGCTTTGGAGCAGGTGGAAATGGCTTCTTAGGGGCCTCGTAATGATATCCATCTTCCTCTAATGTACCAGTTTTTGGTGTTGTTGGCTGGGGAGCAATAGCTATGGATGGATTAAATAAAGGAAATACAGGAGTTGGTTCCGGCCTAATTACAGGTGTTGGTGGAGGAGATGGACGTGTAGCTGGAGCTGTAGCTGGAGCTGGAGCTGTAGGTGGAGCTGTAGCTGGAGTTGGTCGACGGGTAGTTGCTACAGGTTTACGAGCAGGAGCTGGTTTATATATGGCAAATATTGTTTTGGGTTCTGGATTTGAGACTGGTGGCAAATATTCATTTTGTGGAGCTACGGTTCTCTGAGGTACAAGAGCTGGTGCAGCAGGTTTTACCACTGGAGCTGGCTTTGGAACAAATTCAAATGGCGTTTTTGGATTTTCGTAGTGGTACCCATCTTCCTCTAAAACACCAACTTTAGGAGCAGCAACAGGCTTGGGGACTGGAGGAAGGTATTCTTTTTTGGGAACTGGTTTGGGAGCTGGTTTGAACACTGGTGCCAGCTTAGGAGCAGGCTCAAATGATTTTTTGGGAGCATCATAATGATAGCCATCTTCTTTTAAATCACCTACTTTGGGCGCAGGAGCTGGCTTGGATACTGGTGGCAAATAATCCTTTTTTGGCTTTGGGACTGGTTTGAATACTGGAGCTGGCTTAGGGGCAGGTTCAAAAGATTTTTTTGGAGCATCATAATGATAGCCATCCTCTTCCAAAATACCTGCTTTAGGGACAGGAACTGGTTTATACACTGGGGCTGGCTTAGGAGCTGGTTTTAAGACTGAAACTGGTTTAGGTGCAGGCTCAAATGATTTTTTCGGAGCCTCGTAATGATATCCATCTTCTTCCAAAACACCAGTCTTGGGAGCAGGGGCTGGCTTAGAGACTGGAGGCAAATATTCTGATTTTGGAGCAGGAGCTGGTTTCAATACTGGAACTGGCTTAGGAGCAGGTATAAATGGTTGCCTTGGAGCCTCATAATGATATCCATCTTCTTCCAAAACACCAGTCTTGGGAGCAGGGGCTGGCTTAGAGACTGGAGGCAAATATTCTGATTTTGGAGCAGGAGCTGGTTTGAATACTGGAACTGGCTTAGAAGCAGGTATAAATGGTTGCCTTGGAGCCTCATAATGATATCCGTCTTCTTCCAAAACACCAGCCTTGGGAGCAGGGGCTGGCTTAGGTACTGGAGGCAAATATTCTGATTTTGGTGCAACAGGCCTTTGTGGTGCAACAACTGGAGCTGGCCTGGGAGCAACGGGCTTAGGGGCAGGCTCAAATACTTGCCTTGGAGCCTCGTAGTGATATCCATCTTCTTCCAAAGCACCAGCTTTGGGGGCTGGCTGCTTTGGCGGTAAGTACTCATTTTCAGGATTCACTGGCTTAGCAGGTTCAAATGCCTTTTTGGGCAGTTCATAATGATAACCATCTTCTTCTAAGACACCAGCCTTGGGAAAGGGAATATCAATATTTGGATGGTCATAGTGGTAACCATCATCTTGCAAGTTATTACTGTGTTCGAATAAATGTGAAACATCACCACAGGCATAAGCCACTAGAGCGAAGCCGATTATCAATTTCTGTAACTAAACATAAAAAGCACAAAATAGTATTTTCAAAGCTTAAATTTAATTTTATTAAAATTTAGTCTTAAACTTAAGTAAGAAATATAATTCTTGCACGCTTTTATATAAATTTTTTTTTAATTTTTAACTTTAGTTTGCTTTAATCAATAAATATTGTATTCTTGTCACAAATTTTCTTATTTTAGTTCACATTCTTTAATTTTTTTTATTTTTGCACTAAGTTTT
Source organism: Melanophora roralis (assembly GCA_963583895.1). Taxonomy (NCBI): domain Eukaryota; kingdom Metazoa; phylum Arthropoda; class Insecta; order Diptera; family Rhinophoridae; genus Melanophora; species Melanophora roralis. The sequence continues at coordinate 13,158,667 of OY757189.1, forward strand.
TTCTTTCACTTTTACACTACCGCACACACCGCAAAAATTCTTTATTTTTTCATAAAATTCTTACCATATTTTACTATTTACGACGAATTCGATTCTAATCCACACATCGAAAGTCGACAAATGACTGTGCTGTTAATTTAGATTGCGAAATCATTTATATCACTAAAGTAAAAAAACACACTTAAAATGTTTCAAAAATATTTTTAATTTAAAAACAAGTTAAGGACGTTACAATACGAGAACATTTAAGCAGAGATTCTGTGACGTTTGAACAAAAAAGAACATAAGAAAACTATAAGCACAACTGATGCTGCAGCTGCCAAATAAACCAATGTTGTTGTAAGTATAAGCATTAACATCATCTTCATAATGATCATAATCGCCTTAATAAACTAAAATTAACAGAAGCTGAGAGTTTTTTATTTGTCTCAGTGCGTGTGGTTTGAGGCTCAATTTGTTTTATTTTTTTTTTTTAATATTTAAAGAAGACTAGACAAGATTATTTAAAATTTCTGTGTTTTTTTCTATTTCAGCTCCATTTCTTAGTTGAACAATTATGTAACTATTTTATTCACGATCAATATCAAAATTGGTTTTGCTGCTAATGATGATACATAGCGATGACGTTGTCGTCTTTCGCAACACGAGCAGATAAGCAATTGTCATCAAGAATGTTCATTCTTTTGCGATACACTTTTAATTGGCGGGCAACACAAATTAAAAGTTACCAAATGTTACTTTGGTCTGATATAATCTATTTATGTTTTTAAGAAATGGGCATTTCCATTGTGACTGGTGTGATATTTTTACTCACATTTTGGCTAATAATTAAAAAATTTAAAATTCCAATTAAAAAAAAAAAGACGTCATGATTTTCAGGGATGATATGTTTTAAGTGATTAATTATAAAAAGACACTGAAAAACTTGCTTTCTGCTTACAATGACCACTATAATACTGTGACGGGTGTGACCTTAAAAAGTTGAATCTAAGGAAACTTCGACTTGAGTGTTGAATTTTGTAAAACTTTTATTTTCCTAATTTTCACTGTAATTAAAAGTGATTTTAGTTGCAGTTTTTAAATTATTTTCTCAAAAAAAAATTTTTTTTTTGCGTCAGGAAAACACTTTCAGAAAATGTGACGGGACTGAAACTTTTATCAAAACATAAGAAAGAGCCGCTTATTCAGTATGTGATCGATTCAAGCTCTGACAAAAAAAAAATAAAAATAAAATCTGAATAAGTTTATTTATATTTCGATAATTTCGGTTTTTCCCATCTTGTGCCGTCTTACGTGGAGTTTATTGAAAAATATAACTGAAATCAATGACAAGAACATTTTTACTTCCAGTTGGAATTCCAAATTCGGTTATTTTACTTTCTACGACGATGACGCGCAAATAGTTTACTGCACAGTAATTATATTCTTTTTAGATTTTAAGGTGATTATTGAGCAAAAATTCTTTACTTGTTCCAGTTTTGTGATTGTAAAAATATAGTAGAGATAAAATGTCTTTCTGTCGCCGTTATAAATAGGGTACTTAGAGAAAGGGCTTGCATCGTTGTCGACACAGTTAAATTGTTGTTTAATGAATTTTTCAATTGATTTGGACAGTTACTCACAACAGCGACTACACAAAAATTCTGACTTTCAGCTGGAGATTTTTTTAAAATTATTTTTAAGAAAAAGACAAAGGACTATCATGAATAGAAAACAACAATATGACATTTAAGTATTTATTCTGAAATTTTTTGTTTAATAGTAAAGCTGTAAAAATTAAATAAAAAATAAATATATGCTGTTTTTACCGTCGTTTTGTCTTAAGACAATATGTTCAAAAAGTTAAAAAAAAATAAATTCCGTTTGCCTTTTCAGATAGCATCTAAGTTAAAAAGGTGACGGCAGTCGTTAGTAGGAAAGCATGAGATATATGTGGTTTCCACTATGTTTGCGAAGAACTAATTGTAGGCTCCTACCTAGGATATAAAAGGTCATTGCTAATTGGCAGTCCATGCTAAATGAGCAGAACGACTGATAAGTAATGATTGCGAATTTCGCGGTAAGACGAAAAACAGAGACTATGGATTCATATTCTTAGCTACTTTTTTCTTGATCACGGATTAACTATTTAGGGCCAATCTCTTTTATGATGTAGAAAAACTATTTGGGATTGTAAGATCTGCAGCCTAGAATTTGTAATAAAAATTGGTCATCTACAAGTTCCTAACATCGACCTGCCCCCCTGTTCTGTAACTTGCGAGAAGTTTTCGCAGCGAGAAAATTTTTTTTATTGTCATAGTCTTCCGATTATTAACAGTGTGAGTTAGATAATACATAAACTCTCATTATACAACGTTAAAAGTAAAAATAATTAGGTTTATCGTATTCATCCTGTCTTTCACAAGGCGACTATAAACTTTTCGATGCGAGAAGTTCTCACTAAAGTTACAGAACACAGGCACTGGTAATATTTTAGTGGGCTATCGTATCAAAAGGGTCTATGTGAACGTCTCCGGCCAGTTCTGACCTAACCTAACCAAACTGTAGAACCTAGTTTAATATAGTTGTTTTATTGATTTAAAGAGATGACCATAGTATTAAAAGGCACTCAACATTCTAATGAAACACATATGTTTATAATATGTTTGCATTTAGTAGATAAAACAAAAATGTAGATCTCTAAAAGAATCGCTGCTTATTTTACTTTGACATTTCTTGCTCTTTACAGGTTTTGATAAAATATTTATTACTGGTTTTTTTATTCACTTTTATAGTTTCATCATTATATTCAGTTAAATGGATGCGTCTTCTTTTTAATGATTTACCAAGCGCCTCTTTAACATTAAATTATATTTCTTTTTAAAGATTTTGTTTTTATAAAAAACAAATAATTCTGAAATGCTTAAAATAAATTTTGATTTATTTATTAATCTAAATGTTCTCTTTGTTTTTTTAAAACAGATTTGGTACAAAATTCATTAGTTTGTCACAAGAAGAACACTAAATTGTTGATGAAAAAATAATTTCAAATTTATGTTAATGCTCTTTGAAACTAAATTAGAAAAATTTTTTGTACATAAGTATGTACAAATGTTTATAAATAAATTTGTGTATGAATGTGCTTGTATTATTTTAAACTAAAATAATAACTGAGTGTTTTATTTTTAAAAATTTACATGAACTTCTTGAAATTAGAGCGTTAAACCGGAATTACATGTTTTCATTTAAAAATAGGTTCATAACTTTGACGACGTCTGAATCAGTGATCTCACAAGTGGTTTTTTTAAAATAAATTTGTAGGTTTATAGCCTATTTTTAATGTTAATTAAACAGGCTTAACAATCTGACATATTTTTTTTTAAACAATTTTCTGCTTTGATTTTACCTAAAGAACAAACATCTTTAAACAAAACTCGTTAAAGGAAAATAAAATTAGTTTTTTTGTCTTTTAAGTTGTCTACGCCAAATATACTCCAGTTAGTGCATGCACTTAAAAGAGTTTTTAACGATTTTAATAGCGAAAAATCTTTTGAAGCTAAGCCTTATTATAAGCGATTCTATTCACATCTCAGAAATATACGAACGATAAAGATGTCCAAACACACGAGTAAATTAAATTTACACTTGGTCCATACGTATTCGCCGAATACCGAACTTTCAACAAAATTACTTAAGAATCATTACTCTTAAAAAATGTATCCACAGCAAACGCGCGATGCTTATTCGACCACTCGGGACTGACAAAGACTCATAATCGATAAATTCAATGGCGCCCCCATCCCACAACATCGTTTATTACTCTTTGAAATAATTGTATCTGTTTGCTCAAAGCTTGCGAAACTGAAAGTCAATTTTATTAAAAACAAACAAAGCTCGGATATCCTTTGAACAGCTACACAATATGTGAAATCCGTCATTCTTAAAAAGAAGGACTAGAAAAAGCTTGCTTAATTCGAACGCCAAATCTACACCTTTGAATGGATGCGAAACGTAAACAGCTGGAGCACGTCGTATTCAACCTGTTTAAGTGTACAACAGCAATCTACAAGGAACAATAATCAGCCACTTCTAATGATGAAATATGAAATTAAAAATAAACCAGAAGACTGGAACCCACGAGGTAGCCGGCAGATTTGAAGACCATCACAAAATTTCCGCTTAACATTAAAACAAAAAAAATTTTTGAGATACGATTTTGTGGATAAGATTAGCCGAAACGAGCTCATAATTCTTCTCTCATATTTTATTGACAACTAAGCATAGTCTTAGGCAAGTTGGTGACATGAATATCGTTATAATTTCTCCCAGTCGGGAGCTTAAAGATATCTACAATTTTCACGAAAGAGTAATTGTTCATTTCAAGTAGAAATGTTAACAAGATAATGTTGGATGATGATTCTTTTCAAAAGTACGGACAACTGACACATATCATTAGTTACTGTCCGCTTTCCGCGCAATCAGAGGCAAACGGTCTATTGCTGATCTCTTTCATAGTTTAGAGGAGATATAAATAATGTTTAAGACCAGCAGCCTACCATAAGCCCGGGTTCAAAATATTGTCTTTCGATAATACTAAATACCAAAAACTCTATGTTGGGTTTTACTGATTGGCCAGTTCAGCCTTATTATAAAAAAATATAAACAATTAAAATTCTATTTAATCGTCAAAAAGTTTCTTAAGTACTTAACTTTAGTGTATATTTTCTGTGATATTTATAAGTGAAAAGCCTGTAAATGAATTAAAATTAGATATACTAATGAACTACCTACGGTATCATCACCCTAAAACAGTTGAGATGCGTTAACATCACCACTGAAACTGGTTTTTCTCTTAAATTAAAAATGTAAAAAGTAGATTTAGCAAAATAAGCCGTAAATTATTTGATACAAATTAAATATGTATTTATTTCATCTAAACTTTAACTTTTGTTGTACTTTTTTTTTTGGTAAAAACCAAACGGACATAATTTCTAATTAAAAAGAAATATTTATTTGTTTAATCATAAGAATTTAAATGTGTGCGTCAAATTCTGTTCAAAAAATTTATTCATATAGGATTTGAATTAAACATTTTTTTAGTTATAGAAAAACACGAAGAGCTCTTTATGGCCTTAAAATTTTTAAGATTTTTTTTAACTTTTTTTTTGCGTAAGAGTCATATGGAATTTTTTTTACATTTAGAAACATTTAAAACAAATGTTTTTTATTAGAAAATTAAAACAATTTTTGAATTTATTAATTTTAGATGTTTAGGATAGAGATAAGTGCTACTGTTCTATAGGGAACTCCTCTCAAACTGTCATTATTATCCTTGACATTTTGTTGCCAGAAATACAGAAAATTTAATAGCAAAGTTTAAAAAAAAATACAAAAGAAATTTACAAATTCCCAGGATGAACTTAATTCTATTTTTGACGATTAAGCTTCATCAAGGACCAGTGTTTATCGATGGTATGGTGGTCGTAGTTCACTATTTACAGACTTTCTAGAAAAAAAGGACATGCGAATATTAATTTTATTTTTTAATTTTTGGCGCCTTGCTATTCGAATCAACAATAATAACATGTTAAGTATTAATACCTTTTAGCAAAAAAATTTAAACAAAATAAATAAAAATAAATAACTTTTGATCCCTTTTATAAAATTTGAAGCTCTTGTCCGATTAAGCGATGTGTTAATGTAGTTAACACGAGTGCGATCGGTTATTGCAGTTAAAAAGAGTATTCGATGGACCATTATGAATGTTTTAAAATTGTAGGACGGAAGGAAATTGAAAACATACCCAAAGCAGTTTAAGACCAGCAATATGTTGTAGTGCCATTTAAGTAAGTTAAGTAGAAAATCTTCCTACAATCCGCTCCGAATTAATCATTGGCCCAGCATTGCAAAAAAAATAACCAAAGTTAACCTCCTTTATAAATTTAATTCTTGAACTCAAAAATATGTTTTGACAACTGATTTGTTCTGAAAATAACAATAAACATATGTATTGAAACATAAGGCAACATGCGAACCTTTATTTAGAAAATACAAAGAAGATTCACCCCCATGTAGTGCTGCTGGTCATCTTTGTTAACACAAAGGCTGAAGCTTAACAACCATTAATGCAAATTTCTTACTCTAGAGTTAATTTTGTATCCAAAGCCAACTGCATAGTCCCCTCTTTCTTATTGAAAATTGAAGAGGATCATAAATCGCCCAAATGGGAATTTAAATGAGTTCTTGTGTTTAGTTTATGCAAAAATTGAAACACGTTTTGTCTTTAATATGTTAATTATGATAATCAAAAAATTATGTAAAATCTTATATACATAAAGCCATAACAACAACAATAAAATACAACACTTTTTTTAAAAAAAAAACCAAGAATTTCTTTGTAAATACCTGTCCGTGGAGCTTCTTAATTACAAAATAAGTAACAAGAAGCGAGTCAAATAAGTCATCAGGTCCAATAACAAATTATTGATTTAAATATCCGGAATTGGACAAAAAGCGCAGAAAAACGTTGTGCCTGTAGATCAATCTAATCTCAGCCCAAGACCCAACCAGGTTGTGAAGAGCAACTTAAGAAGAAAAAACGGCTCAAACTAGATTACACCGTTTCCCAATCCTAATAATGTAAAATTTAGTAGCGACAAATGTAAATCAGATGTCAATTTAGTCTTTCCATACTTATCTCTTTGTCATAATTAAAAAGTGTAAATTAATCAAAACTCATGAAAAAATAATCTTTACCACATAAACTAAACTAAACAAATTCAAGCATTTTCCTTTTTCTTTTATTCGAACGCTAACTCTATGTAGGGTGTATGAATAGGGTGAACATTTATTTCTGGTTCGAAATCAGTACGCATTCAAATTTTATAGTCTAAGAACCATCTTAAATTAGAACGATCAAATTAAAATCACTTCCTGGGTTGATTGAATCCTTTCCGTCTATCTGGTTGTCATGTACTCTTGTAAAGAAAATATTTGATTCAAAAAATAAATTTTTTAAAAAATTTTTGGAACCTGTCGATCGACTCAATACAAGATTTTAAAAACTTAAATAATTTTTAATATTTAGTTCTGCTATAATTTAACAAATATTTAAGAAAAAATTAAAATTTCAATTTATCTTGAAAAAACAGTACAATCAGTAAGTACAGTTAAAAAAAAACATTACATTTCAGTACACCGGATGAAAAATCAGTACATGTACTGATAAAATCAGTGCGAATGGTCACCCTATGTTTTAAGCGCTTTATTCATGTAATAGATGGTATATGAAGATCCAATAAGAAAATAAAAATTATTTATTTTTTATTTGAGAAAAAATAAAAAATCAACAGGAATTGAACTTGAGCCCTTAAGAATAAAAACCAGAATTGTCTTAAAACTAAAAGTTCAGCTTAAATAAGAAACATATTTTTATATTAATTTTATAATTTTTATATATGGGCAATTCCATTGTAACGGGTGTGCCCATTTTGCTTACATTTTTGTTCATAACTCAAGCAATTAAAAATTTTTGTTTAAAAAAACGCTATGATTTTCAAGGATGGTATGTTTTTAAGCGACTAAGGAGTATGAAGAAACTGCAAAAGCGTCATTCCTAGTCACAATTATCACTTACGAACTGCGACGAGCGTGGCCTTACAAATTTAAATTAAACAGAATTTTGACTTTAGCATCGAGTTGTGTAAAATATTCCTAAAAACAAGTTCAATTCTTTTGATCGTAAAGGTGGTGTAAAGGGGTTTCAAATGTTTTTTAATTCATTACTTCTTCAAAAAAACTATATTTGCTTAAGGAAAAAGCTTTTTTAAAATGTGACGTGAGTAATATTTTCAACAAAGCGTAAAGTAGGAAAAGCTGATTATTCAGTATGTGATCATTTTCATCTCTTGCAAAATAAATAAAAATAAATTATGAATCAATTTATTTATGTTTATCTCCATAATTTTCGTTTCTTTGAGACGTAAATTCATAGAACTTTTAATATAGAAAAAATCCATTTTTTCCAGTTTGAGCCGTTTTACGTGCAACTGACCATATGTTTAGTTACTAAGCCGCTGAACATTTTTTTTAGAATAAGTTTTGCATTTAGCTTTGCTTCATTTTGTTATCATAGTAGCAGCTTAAGTTTTCTTTGTTAAATTTTTTTTAATATAAATAGTCATGAAACTGCATTAAAATACTTTCGATTTTATTAGTGTTGGAAATTCTTAGTATTGTGATTTAAAACAGCTTTTAAAAAATATTAAGTTCTACGTTATTTTGCAGTAATTTTTATATGCCGCCGTTTTTGTTTTTGGTATCAAGGTCGTTGATGCTATTTTGTCTTCTTATTTTTTAAGCCATACTGAGTTAAACAAAGGGCAATGTCAGGAATTGAAAGCCTGTTTTGTGTCTTACTTACATATGTAAAGTACTAAACGTAAAAAAGTGAACATTTATTTAAGAACTTTTTTGTTTTTGCTATAGAGCTAATGTATATGTATTGGTTTCCCCTTATGCAGGAATTCAGGGATGGATAAACCATATTCTTGGTGGGGGTATTGTGCGGTTGTGTTGATTTTTCCCAAAAGGAACTGTCTCAAATTTACCTTCAATTAAACTGATCGATTAAGAATTATTTTCGGAGATGATTAAAACATGTCCGTCCATTCGTCCGAGGTGGTTGATTATGTATTTTTGAAAACAAAGTACAAGAAACATTTGTGAGGATCTTTTGATAAAATTTTGCACAGATAAGTTTTTTGGTAAAAAAGTAAGGCCTATGCCAAATTACTTTTTTAAATAGAAAATAACTTCCATATAACCTAACAAAAAAAGAATAAATAACTTCATCGAATTAAATCAACAGAGGAAAATCGGGTTTAAATTTTGGGAATCAATTACCTGAAAATCAAGTGAGCTCTACTCATGAAAGTCACCTTATTTTGTATAAATTTTGTGCATACGATGATATTAAATATCAAATAAATTGTGGTATAGGGTACTACTTCAGGCAGGCATTTGTATCCAAATTTAACAGATACTTATGCTTATATAATTGTAAGTTAGGTAATAAGTGGGCTGGATTTTAATATATAAAAAAATTAATATTGGCAGCCTTTTTCTAATTAAAGTCATTGTTAAAAATAAAACTATATTTAATTACTTTTTTTTATTGATTAAATCCCTTTCTTATTAAATACACTGTCTTGACTTTTTTTAATAGTTACAAAACTGAATAATTTGAAATAATTTTTTTTATTAAAATGTTAATTAGTTCAAACAAAATGCTTAATCAAATTAGTTTGCAAGTTCTAAAAAATATGCATTGTAATTTAACATGGCAGCGTGATGCAGTTAGGCTGCTTGCCCAGCCCAGCATTGAATCGCAACAGATGCAACGAAAAAATGTTTTTTACTTATTCAGCACTTTACTTATTCAAGCAATTAAATGTTTTGATTTCCGACTCAAATTTTAGCTTAACTTAAGGCTACAGAATGCCCTTTATAATTCTTTTATATTCCAGATTACAAGAATAACTAATTTAAAAAAAATATGTTTTTTATTGCTTTTTTCAAGAAATTTTTATATTTTTCAAGCATACACGGCCCTGCACTTAACTGTGCGATCAGTAAGAATCAGTTATTTTTACTTGAGTTTGTTTTTTGATTACAAAAAAATGGACAAGTTTGGCACATTGTTGTGGACTCAAGGTTACTAAATATGTGAGTGTATGTGTTTGTAAGTGCTTAAAAGAGTAACATTAAATTGCAGCAAACAAACAAGTTTTAACTGCAATTTATTAAAAGAAGCTGGCCAAGTGAATTCTTTGGTTGCAAAATTTAATTCCTTAAATGATTCTCAACAAGATATGATGGTGTAATGAAATATAAATCTTTAAATTGATTTTGTAGGTAAGAAGCATATTAACTCTGCGCTTAATACATATGTATGTAAGCTCTTAAAGGGCGGATTTTTTTCTTAATGTGACCTTTAAAAACATAAACACTTCTTATTCTTCACTTTATTCCTGGTTAAAAAATGTATTTCCGACTTAAAGATATATGTGGGACTACCTAAAAAAGTTTAAAAAATATATGTATGCTGATGGCAATTAATGTGATGATAAAGAACTATGTATTTATATATATAATTGTTATACATTTTATGAGTAAAAAAAAACAAGTAAAGATTTAAATGATTTTCAATCCAATAAACACAAAATTTTTGTTGCATAAGCAAACAAAAATAAGAATTTTTTATATATATTTTTTAATTAAAGCGAAACTTTTCCTTAGGCTCATTTTAACATGTTATTGTAGTTTGGAAAATATTAGATCTTTTTTGTTTTACATACGCGTTTCTAATTAAACATTTAATAATCAATGAATGTCAAAAAATTTCTTCCTTAGTTTTGCTGTTTCTACAACTATGCAGTAATAGCATTTATAAGGTGAATTCATTAAATTATTCATTTTTGTTTTTAATAAAATTCTCTTAACAACTAATAATTTATGATGATGACACTTAAAGTTTAGGTGAAGTTTAGAAATAAATGGAAACATTATAATATATTTCCTCAACATTCACTTGACTTAAGTAAGGTTAAAAACTTAAGATGTTTAGAACTTACGCATACAAATTGCGACAGTTGTTAAATGTTTACAAATATAAATTATCTTCATAAAAAATCTAAACTATGTGCTTGTAGCATTTGAAATACTCAGTGCGCATGTCCAAATGCATTTAAGCGGAAGTTGTTAGCTGTTAAGTGAAGCAAACATAAAAAACTATATAAGCAGGTAAATAACTATTTGTCCGGGTAATAAAAATATTATTACTTTTATAAAATCAAAAGGCAATTAACAGAATAAATTTCAACAAATAATTAGTTCATTAAATTGCTTAAATGTACAAAATTCGAAAAATTTTTCTTTAGTAATCCAGGATTTATTTCAGAATTTTTTTTGGTAAATGTACTAAATATTTACAAAAATAATATTAAAAAATTTTTGGATTTAAATTCTTTTTTTTGGAAAACATCTTTTTTTTTTTTTGATAACATAAAGCAAGTAATCGAGTTATGTTGCATAGAAACAGGTTTCATTTTACATATAAGACACAAGCCTGTACCATTATTAACAATTTTTTTTTTGAAAGCGTGTGTCTTAAGTCTTTTGATTTACATAAATATTTTATTTTTAAACTTATGAAAAAAATTAATGCTCGTTTCTTCAGTTTTTTTTTTTTAATATTTTTAAAAGTTTGCTTTTACATATTTAAATCCATATTTTTTTTAAATATTTAAACAAATTTTTAAAAATAAATTGAAAAATTTATGTTTTATTTCTAAGAACTTTAAAAACTCTTTTAAAGATTTTATAATTACAAGTTCATTGTAAAGTTTTTAATGAGATGCCATAAAAACGTCAACTAATTTGGCATTTCTCAAACTAACAGAAACAGCAAAAACATAATAAATGGCAAGACAGTGTATTTTAAAATTTTAACAAATTGAGTTTATAGGTTTTCTATTTAATTTTTTTTTGTAAATGCTTTTGCAAAATTTTGTAAAATAAGTTGGGAATACCCTGCATATAAAAAGCTATAAAAATATGTTTGATCTTTTAAACAACAATTTAAAATAACTTAAAATTTGGCGTAACTTTATAGCTTATAAGTAAGCTTTGAACTACAACAACAACATTACATGCATAAATTTTAAATTCTGATCTGATTATATTACGCTTAAGAAAATAATTTCTTTGTTTAGAGATCATCTGCAAACTTCTTTAGAGATTATGTAAATAAAAGATTAACCAAACAAGTTATTAGGCTCTTAAAATATTTTATTAACAAGTCTATTGAACTTTATGAAAATCTCTAAAAATAATAAAACCAAAAAAAGATTTGCTTTATAGTTTATTATTTTATTAAATAAAACTTTATATGTTTATAATGTATAATTAGCCCAGTAATAAAAAGTGAAGAAAAATAAGTAATTTAAGCTCAAAACTAAGTGACTTGAATAACTTCAAATTTTGGAGAAAACTAGGTAATTTTACCCGTTTTTTTTTTGGCAAAAATTATTTCCAGCCAAAAGGCGGGGACAATGTAGTTGATTTTTTTTTTGACTTATGCTTGTGAAGATTTCCTCTTAATTTTCCAAAACCAGTCGCCCACTTTTACGCTTACCATGTGTCACGCGTGACAAGTTTTTCACTTTCGTGACCCGTAAAGTGTTTTAAGCTCTAAATATAAGAAATTTTTCAAAATTGATTAAAAGATTTATTTTTAAAATTATGCACCTCCTGTTACCGTGGTTGATTTAAAGAACTTTTAAAAAAGATTTCTCGTGACATTAAGTCAGTTCTGATTTGAACTTATTCATTCCTTTCTAAGCAAATACTGTTTTCTTTTCACTCAAATTTAAAAGATTCTTTTGAAATACCCAAATGGTCAAAAACTATTTACCAAGTGGTTTTAAGTTCTTATTAATTATCATTTTTTTGTGGCCATAAAGTAATTCTGCTCAATAAATAGAGTTTGTTGCACGTCTCAGCATCTTCTTATTTGAAAATCTTATTAAAAAAAAATTGATTATATATTGCAAAAAAACATTTTAGAAAATTATCCAGGTCTCTCACGATAAAGGCGAGAAACTTAGAAAACAATCTTTTATAAATTTTGACAATATTTTTAGATGTAGAGCCAAAAAAAATTTTAAGCATCGCGAATGTGACAAGCTTGTTTAGCGTAGAGGAAAGTTTACCGTAGAGGAAATCTTCCTACGCATAGGTCTAAAAAATAAACTAAATCCTCCCAGTCATTTGGATGGATTTAACTTTGCCAAAAGAAACGGGTAAAGATAATAGATTGTTTTTGGTGCGTAGATGCCAAAAGTCAGCACATGCAGCACAATGTACTGAAAGATTTATCTTAAGAAATTTCTGTTTTTTATAAATGACAAAAAAACTTGAAAGGAAATACATGACTAATTTTTTATCTTCAGCTGTAAAAACACCTACAGCCATACAGTTATGTTCGACACTGTAGCAAGCACGCACATTGGTGGTAAAACCATTTTTATTAACAGTTTTATTATTTTTATTATGTTGTTAAGAGAAAATCTTAAATTTATGTATAAAATAAATTCTGCCAACGCCAAATCTAAAAATACAATATGTATAATTTTTGGTATCGTTACCTTAACATAAAAAGACCCGAATTTAAAAGACTGTACTTAAATTTTTACAATATTTTAATAGAGTTAGTGGCAAAAGGACGTCCTGAAAAATTAGCCGATTATCTTTGCATTTGATAAGTCTGACCATAATCTGATTAGTATCATACGGATATCTTACATATTTCTGTTAGACATGTCTGGTAATTTTAATGTACGGCGCGTGCTTAAGATTTATAATCGATTTTTTGCAGAAATGTCTTTGCCATTTTTTCTTTGTAGTTTGTTGTTGTTTTAGCTTGTGAGTTCTCTTTTTCTCCTCTCTCTTTGCTAATTATGTTTTTGGCTATTTTTTTTTCTCTCAGCAAACAAATGGGGCTTAGGCCTTCATAAAACAAAGTGAGGCAATTGTGTGTTGGTAACGCATTTAAGCAGATTGAAGTATTAAATACATTCCTCGCTACAGGCTACGGAACACAACCAGTCAAAAATAGAATACACGTGTGCTTATGAGAATAATTTTTTTAATGGCTACAAGGAAACACGACTACGGGTTGCTGTCAATGCTAATTTTGTGGCGTGGTCGAAATTAAACTAATTTCTATTTTTGTACGCGACAGTTAACCAATTAGTGCTGCCAATACGGTAAGATGCAAAAAATATAGCTGAAACAATACAAAAAGACTTTAGGTGGCATCACTGAAAGTCATATTGCTCATATGTTTATTTTGTAGTGGTAGTCTAGTAAATATTTCAGTAGCAGCCATACGGACACAAATATAGCAAGCAACTTTTGTGTTCGTGTGTTCCTGTGTTCATGTAGCTTGAATGTGTTTAATGCTTGAGTTGTCTTATAATAAATAAAAGAAATAAATAAATGAGCAAATAATAATTGGCATCATTAAAAAAAAATATGTGATAATTTTTGTTTACGATTTTTTTAAACAACGCTTTTAAAACAGTTTTTAACTAAAAATTTAGTAAAAAGGTTTTGTTTTGCATCATATTTCTATTTGATTTTTTCATTATAATCCTCTCAGATTTCTGTCAAACTCTGGACATATAAGAAAAGATATTAAAAAAAACATTGAATTTTGTATATATCTCTGTTATTGTGATCTCCAAAACTTTGTAATTTTGTGCGTAGGGGTTTTTGACAACTGTTTGTCAAACACAGAAAATGAAACCAATTCTGTTACACTCTGGAAATGACCTTAACTAATTATAAAACGATTTTTTAATAAAAAATATTCACGCGTAATGGGAAAAAAATTAATTTGTTATTATTTTAATAATCAGGGGATCATCTTTTAATTTTAACAAGAAAAAGAAAAAAAAATTTAATGAAAAAAAAACGAACTTGGACCCTTTACATTAAGACTACGATATTTGGTGTTGTGGGAACGCCAACTTAAGGTAAATGTGGGCTTAAAAACTATTTATGTGATTAAATTTAAATTAAATATTTGATTACTTTTCTACTTAAATTTTTAATGTTTAAAAAATGTCACAAAATGAAAAATGTCGATTTCTTTAATTTTAGTCAACATTTTTGATTTTATATAACTTTTATAAGACACGCTGCTTCGTGGGAGCAGTTTTAATCAGATGTGTTTAATATCGTATATTTTTAATTTTAAATAAAAAAGGACGTACAAGGAAACATTGAAAAGTCAAGTGAAGTACACCACCTTGATGGTATTAAAATAGATTTTTTGAAAATCAAATTCTTGTTAAATTTTTGATTGTTAACTTTTTTTTTATCAAAAAATTATTTTTATTAAAATTTAACTTAATAAAAATTTAAAAACAATGATTACTTGAGCCCAAAAAAATTACCAAATAATAATGTGTTTTAACAAAAATTGTAAAAATCGAACAATTTATTATTTTTTGAGATTTATTCCATAATTATTTTTCAGGACAAAGTACTGAATGCGAAGAATTACTAGAAGCAACAACATATAATATTTCAAAGATTTCTTTTACAATTTCGTTCCACCCTCTACATCTTTTTATTTTTTAAATAAAAGTTTTATTCATATTGATACTCGTAAGACCTTTTAAATTTTGTTGTAAATGCGAATTAAGCAGCACAACTGGTTAAGCATATTACTGAAAATGTG
Source organism: Melanophora roralis (assembly GCA_963583895.1). Lineage (NCBI taxonomy): Eukaryota > Metazoa > Arthropoda > Insecta > Diptera > Rhinophoridae > Melanophora > Melanophora roralis. The sequence goes on from OY757189.1 coordinate 13,173,956, forward strand.
ACAATCAATACAGGAGTCAAAAGAATAAAAATTGCATTAAAAAATCTAACAAAATTTGGAAGTTTTTTATATTACTACAAAAAAGGAACTAAGCAATTGCAGGTGAAAATTAAGCACAGGCAAAAATTAAAAACAAGTTGCTTGACCGACCTAAATTGTTTATTAATTAGCTTAGTATTGATTTTTATATATAAAAAAATTTTTTATTTTTTTTGTTTATATTTCTTTCTTTTAATTTATGTTTGATTAATTTAATTACACATTCTGTTTAATCTACATTAAGTACGACTTAAATCATGGGCCATTTGATTGCAAGGTGACGCTCTATCCACTCTATTTTTGAAATTGTTAGACTTAGTTTTATTTTCTTACTTTCACATTTAAAAGTTTTATTTTCTTACTTTCACATTTAAAAGTTCAATTCCAGCAACTGAACTTGAGTTAAGCTTCGCATAAGCAAAGGCAAAAAACAAGCTTTAAATAAAACTTCATTTTTTTTTAAAGAAATTATAAGCAAACATAATTGTTAGCATTTACTTTTTAAAAACGATTAAAGTTTCAATTGAGACAATTAAATTTTTGATAAGACTTACAAAATTTTTAGATTAGTGAGTTCATTGAAAAAAATTTGGGAATAATTTTTTCTTTGAAGTTGAGGCAAATAATTAATGTCCGAAATTAACTTGTCATTTTTCATTTAATCCTAAAGTACCTTATTTAAGAATTAATAATTTTTTTACATTTGATGGAAAAAATTAACTTAATTAAGGAAATTAATATAAAAAAAAAACTTCTTAAATTGTTTTTATGTAAAATTTTAAAACCAATTTAAAATAATTTAAGCCAAATTCCACCATTATTTTAGACCAGTTAGCTATAAATAAATACTTTTGGAGTTTAGTAAAACAAAATTAACAAGACTATAAAAATAATTTCATTTTTATTGCGCTTTAAAATCCAAAATAAAATTCTAATTTATTTAATAATTTTACAATAAGTAGATCACTTTATATTTTACCCCTTTTGGTTGTTTCATTACAAAACTAGTTTTTTTCTTAAAAATCTAATTCTGATTTTATTACATAAAATTATAAGCGGATAAAGTTCATTCACCAAATTAGTTTGGTTGTTTAGGATTTGAAAAAAAAGTTTTTCAATAAAATTTGCATTGAATACCCGAAATACAAGATTCATTATAAACTATTTTATATATTTGGCTTTCATATAAATTTTATGAATTCTTTTAGCCAGATGATAATCTGGAAAACAAATTAAAAAAAATGCTATAAAAGAGATTAAGTAAGACAGTGAGGTCAGCATCAAAAGGAATTAAAATTTTTTAATATTTTTAAACAATTTCTTCAGTTTTTTTCTTCATTTTGTTTCCAGAGTTAAGACCCTAAAAATAAAAAAAAAAAAATTAAAAACTAAAATTGTTTTTGTCAGTTTAGTTAAACTTCACCCTCAATCGGGAACAACAGTAGGGTGAACATTTATTTCTGGATCTTTTTTGTTTTTATTAACAAATAGCACTTTCATATAAAGCGATCGAATTAAAAACACTTCCACGTCGATTAAAGCATATTTCTTCGTCCGTTTTGGTGTCTATGGAGTCTTGTAATTAAGCAGCAGCAGATCATATTCTTGAAGTTATTTAATTCAGAAAAGAAATAAAAAAAAATCTTTATTTTGTTGTCAGTGGATTTAAAAACAGATTTGAAAAACTCTTAACTGCCTGTTAAAATATCAATTTATCTTAAACAATCAGTAAAATTTGTACTTAAAAAACCAGTACATTTTAGTACAAAAATTTTTGAAAATCTAGTTCATGTATTGACGAAATCAGTACTAGTGATCATCCTATATAACCGACCTGGTATTTGGTTTACTTAGTTGGCCTTTTGCCAACTTCCAGCGTCAATTGGTTTCAATTGATCTTAATTTTTTATTTGTAGAATCAAAATCTCCAAAGAATGCAATAAAGTACCAAAATTACAAAAAAATTAATTTTCGTTCACTTAGTTGACCTTCGGCCCTCAATTAGGTTCATTAGACCCTAAATTTTTATTTATAGAATGAAAATCTCAAAAAAAATATGCAAAAAATACCAAAGATGTAAAAAGAGTACTTAGTTGACTTTCGGTCTTAACCATACTTTAATTCTAATTACCTGGATTGGTAATTTGGAAAAAAATGCATAAAAATCCTTTTTGTCCTCCTTTGACCTCATCTGTGTCTTCCGTTTTAAATTTCATATTTCTAAGCTCATAATTTTAAAAAAGTCTAACAAGTACCAATACTTAAAAAAACACTTTCTGGCCCCTGTATAGACTTTCTATTCTATATTGGTAAATGTTCCTTAAATTTTTATTTTCTAACCTCATAACTAAGCAGTTTGAATTATGTTTCTGTATTTATTGGTTTATATATGATCAACTTTTTTTTTAACCATTTTCATCCTCTTTAGGTCCGAGTTTCCCAAAATCACTTTCGAAACATCCAGGAAGGTACCCGCAGACCAACTTTTAGGTCTCTAGCAGAACGCATTTTGAGCGTCAAAATAATGTCAGTCTGTCAGGCAGTCAGTCTTTATTATTATTTTTTATAAACTTCAATGGATGTAATAATTTAAAAAACAACCTCTTTATAGAAATTAATTTTTAATCATGTTTGAAGTCTGATACGCAAAACGAAAATGTGTCAAAACTTTTTCAAAATAACATTCATTTTTATCTTTATTAATTTAAACCACTTTCTCAACAATAATATTCAGTATATTTTTTAAAATAATTTAATTCATTTAAATAGCAAAAATCAATTTAATTTTTAAGCATTAAAATTTTGTGTTAATTGTTAAACCGTTATAAGTATCAACACATATCTAATGTTAAGCCATAAATTGTAAACTTGTTCCTCTTTTGTTGTTTTCAACACTTTTGAATTAAACTTTAAGATCAAAACATTAAAATTTAAATTTTTTTGTTTTAATTGTCGTAAATTTGGTTTAGCTACAAAATTTAACTTGTGTAAGTTGTTTGTTAAATATCCAATGGTAATCGCTAACTACAAAATATATACCGAGTAGTGCTGGAAAATTTCATTAGTTTTTGTTACTTGATACAAAAATTAATCGAATTGGGTAATGATAATAGAATGCGGCGACTGCACACACACACAAAGCATCGACGAATTTGCATCGGAAAATTTTTCCCAAAAACTGTTTAGTCGCATGGGGTCATCTTATGGCCACCGAAGTCGCTCAATCTAAGTCCCATGGATTTTTTTATGGGGCTACCTCGAAGATAAAGTTTGTAAATAAAATCCTCAGTGTCTTGTGGCACTAAACGAAAATATTGGGCGAGAAATTAGCTTCATTTAGCCAGGTTTACTGCGCCGTGTGGCGCAAAACACTCCTGAGCAATATTTGTTGGCTACGATAGGAAGACATTGTTCCGAAGTATTCAGGAATGATTTAGTAGTGCTCAAGGGCTCGCAGTCATCTTTTTAAAATAGGTGTTATAAATAAAACCAGTAAACTTACCGGTCTATACGGCTTATTTGGTTTCTGAATCAATAGTATCTCAGAACAATTCCACTGAGAAAAAAAGTATTTTAAAATCATATATAAAGGATATATAAAATTAAAAATACATAAAATAATATCAGGAGTCCCCCAAGGGAAGTGTACTTGGAAAAATTTTGTAAGCACTCTGCGCATTAGAAATGCTTATTTCTTATAATGCCTATACCTTAATTGCAGCTTATGTAGATGATACCGCTGCCTTAGCTTCTGATATTTGTTCTAACATACTTAAAAGTAAACCAAATGGAGTTGAAAATAATAAGCTCAATAGAAAATAAAATACAATACCGAAACATGTTTCGTTACGACAAGGCAGCTGTCCAGTTGCAAATCCAGATAAAAATTCCCTTCCCAAAAGTAACCGCGTCAATTACTTAGCATTGCAAATGGATAGAAAGCTGAATTCAAAAGTACATAAAAGTGCAAAAAGATTAAAATTTAATATTAAAACCAAATGACTTAATTAAAAAAAAGAAATAGTGCAGAGATATCAATTAAAGAGTATACCGGGACTTCTAAATGTTCCATGGCTTGTATCAAATATTTAATACTATTCACAATGATCTCTATATTCCAAAGATTAAAGACGAAATAAAAATATATAACGAAATTTATTTAAAAAGGTAAAGCCACCACCACATCAGGCCATTAGCTGTAGCCCTTCTTGATGACACAGCAGAAGTCAAAAGACTGAACTTTCCATTCATGAATGAAATGTTACTTTTACCCTAGTTTTTTGCCGATATTTATCATGCTGTTCGCACTGAAGTTCAATATCATATGTTAATTGATTACATCAAATTTCTGTTTTTCCCTAAGTAGTAGTAAATAAATAAAGTTTATATAACTACTATCAAGATCTTTCTAAACGGTTATATTTTAGCCGCTAAACTGATTGCTTAATGTCAAAAATACAACTGTCAATTACATAATAACTACAATTTATTATTGGGTCCCCAAAGAAAAAAGCAAGTACTCAACACTTGGTACCTACTATTCAATACGTTGGCAGCACTAATTAATGTCATTTTTGTCATGTAATTTGTTAGTGCCCTAAAGTATGCTTTAAAAGTAAATAATTTTTAATTTCTGTGGAGATTTAAAGCTAAAGCGGATAAAGTCGCAGGTTGACCGCTGATATCTTCAAAAAGTGACAGGAAGTCTTAAAGCAAAAAAGTCGCATATAAATAGATGCTTTAAAAAAACTAAGTCACACTCATTTATAAAGCTATAATTTAATGTTTCTTTTTATTAATTTGACAACAAAGAAAATTACGTTGTGTTCTCATGCTCAACTTCAGAATTTCATGAAAAATATTTTTATCTCTCAGCACAAAGCAGCCCATAATTTTTGCAATCATAAGGAAAATCAGCTGTTTGAAAAAAAATAAATAGAAAGTTATGGTAAACAGGATGATGCCAGTCTTTTTATTTCTTAAAAAAACATGCAAGTGCTAGCAGATTTAAGTCCAACAAATTTATTATCTTAAAATTAATTCTTTCGAAAATTTAAAAAAAATCTTTTTAAGCTTCCCTAATTTTGCGAATTATTTTGTTTTGGGAAATCAATTTTCGGTTATTAATTTATCGAACTTTACCCAACAGTAAGGAAGAAGCACTTTCATTTCTGAATTAAAGCACAAAATTTACATTGTTTGGTTTTTTAAAAATGTTGAACTACTGTCAGGTTTGATTTCTTTTGTCGGAAAAAAACTAAGTTCTATAACTTTTGAACCGATAGAGCTATTTTAGAATTTTTATTTTGATAGAGCCAAGATTTTTTGAACTCTTCTACAATTTCAACTTTATGACAATCCGTTTAACAGTTTTTGAAATATTTTTGATGTTTTTAAGCACTAAGGATGAAAGTGCTTTTGATTGAAACTAAGAAATGTGGTATTTCACTGTTTTAAAAACTTATCATTCTACATTAATGCTATATTTCATTACAATATCTTAATTCATGTCAGATCTAAATAATGCTAAACTTTACATTTTAACTTTTTACCCACATTTAAAGCCCTCTTACTCAATATAAATAATAATGTTAACATTTGATATGCCATAAAATTTGCCATTAATGAACGTGCACACATGTTCTTAAAATTTCACAAAAGGGTAAAGAGTCGCAAAGAGTAGAAAAAAGTTGCAAAATATTGGTTTAACAAAGTAGCACAAAAAGTTGAAAGTCGGGAAAAAATGTGCAAATTGCCACTTTACTTGACGAACGGTAACGCTGTAAAGTTGTTTTATCAAGTGATGTTAACTTGTCTTTTTAAAGTTAAAAAATCGTTTGATAAAAAAATTGATTCTTTCAACTTTTTTAGTTCAAATCTCATTTTTAGACTACATATGTATATTGGGTGTTAATACTTTCTAGTTCATTTCGTAATAAGAATCATTTGTATTGAGTAATATTATTGTTTATTCACAATGGACTCAAAGAATCATACTCCCGCTCATCTGCATGTTAATTTTTTAAGTGTTTGAATTTTAATAAATTGTTTTTATAAAAACTTCTTTCTTTCTTGAAAAGTTTTAAATAAATACCCAGTTGTTTTAAATCACATTTACAGTTATCTATACTTCTATAACTTTTTAGGTGTATGTATGTAATACTAAATACGAGTTAAAGCTGCTTTAATATATCATTTAATGCTTCTTTTAATTTATCTGATAAATGCTACAAGTTTCAGTCAGAAAAGGAACACGCAACCTACATATGTTTGCAACACTATTTTCCAAACTAATGAGGCACCCTTTTTTCGATTTTGTTAAATATTGGCTTTTTATTTACTTTTGGACTAAAAAATTTAACTCAACTCAATAAGCAAAAGCAAAAAGAAAAAAAAATAGCAAAAAAAAAGAAAGAACGACAGAGAAAAAAGAATATAAAAAACAGAAAATTTAAAAGCAAGAAAAAAATAATTACCCAGATTGGGCTAAAACCCGGCAGCTTCTGATTTTCAAGCCAAGGTTACTACTTTTCTCTTTTATTTTTAGTATACTCAACATTAAATTTGTGCCATACTAACAAACACGAGTGTCCAACTACAAAATTACTTTAAAAAATTTTTGGTTTTTTAAAGAGTTGGGAAATAAGGCATTAAAGCACGTAAACAACACAAACCAAAGCAATAATAAAAATCAATTTTTTTTTTTGAACAAACTGTTCCTTGAGAGAAACTAAACCAAAAGATTGGCCAGCAAAGATTACCGGCTCTGTGGTGTCTGTGGAACATATTGTATTGTGGTGTTTAGGAATCGTATGCTCCAGAGCGAGCTATAAGAATATCGTCTTTTCAATGAACTGAACAAACAAAAATTTAACCAAATAATATTTGCCTTAATCAAATCGTAGTGTTGTCAAAAGTACGATCCTGCAGAAATTATTGGAGTGCATGATCCGTTTAAAGCAAAAAGAAGTAGTTACAGCATGGTCCGATGTAATGCAAACATGGATCATGATGATTAAAAAAAAGTTATTTGGCAATACTCGCAATACATGATTTTTAAAAAAATACAACTATGGTAACACTGTTACGCCATGTTTTTTTTAGTATGTTTTCTGACAATCTGAATAACTAAAAGTGTGTTAATAATGTGTAGAGTAATTATTTGGACTAGTTTTGGGCCTACTCTGACGTAATGTTTTTTTGGATTACATAGTCCTCTTCGAGGATATTGTAATGTTAAATGGATCATTTTTTCCCATATATAATTGGATTACTTTTGGACTAGTCTTGGTCCTTGTGGAGTACTCTTTGCACGCATGTAAGGAGTAGTCTTGATTTCTGCAGGGGATGAGTAGAGATTTTCTTAAGCCAAGTACTATTTATCTAGTACGAATTTCTTAATGTTAGCACCTTTCAAGCCAAAACAGGATTGATTTAAGTGGAAAACCTTACCTGATGTAAGCTTAAAAAGATTAAATTAAGAGTAAACACTATGAATCCAAACATGAAAATTAATTTTTTTAATTTCATTTTCGTCATTTGTACAATGCCCCGCTACTAAGAATATTTTGTTGAGCCATTGTATAGTCTTTAAGCCTATGATCACTATAAAGCCCAGTAGCTTGGGCGGCGCTGAGTCCCAAATACCTGCTGGTGTAACAAATCTGCCACCTTGGTAGCGCAGCCTCCTACCACAGAGTGCCGGGCATTTGCAGAGTACATGCTTTAAGCTCTCAACCTCCATACAAACGACAGATCTATGTATTGGCCCCGCCAAAATTATGCAGGTGGCATCTAAGATTGCAGTGACCAGTCAGAAAATCGGTGAGGACCCATAGGTCCTTTTTTCTGAGAGACAGAAGGTTTCTAAATCTGCCCCTAGACAGAGTCAAGAATCTTTTGGCCTGTCGCTGTTCCTGGGCCCCAACCCAATGGGCAGCGAATTCAGTGTCCCTCAGGGCAGCCAACTTCCCACGAGATCAACTGCAAGAAACACCACAGAACGGCTCCGGACCAATAAAAGGGTGGTTCGCCTCGCAGTTTGCCAGACGGTTGGCATGTTTGTTGCCCATATGACCCTCATGACACATCATTCTGCGTTCATGCACTCCGTCGCTAGTGCCGATCTAATATCATAAGCCCCAAGGACCCTTACAGCCGCCTGGCTGTCCGAAAGAATTTATATCTGAGCCCCCTTCACTTTCCTCATGACACATTCATAGGCATATTGCGTAGATCTCAGCCTGAAATACAGGGGGATATTTACCCATCGCTAGGGCATTTGAAAATCCAGGCCCAAATACTCCAGCGCCAGTGTCGCCGTTCAGATGCTTTGACCCATTGGTGTACAAGACCTGAGACCAATCCTCAAGTTTCCAGGGTCCATTAGTCCAAGTAGTACGCTCAAAGATTCCCACATCGAATTGTCTAGTAAAGGGTTGTATTCTCGGAATCTGATCCCTAACCCTCGGAAAAGGATCCATGTGCCTACTCAAGCCCCCACTCTTCAGAAAATTCTTCTCCTGAAGGCGTAGGATGCCTGAGCGTGCACTGTCGACCAAAGACAGGTGTAGCGGGGTTATTCCAATCAGAATCCCTATTGCATCGGTTTGGCTTGACATGCTGGCACCAGTAATACCGATACACACAAGGCGCTGAATACGTCGTAGAATCTCCCTAGCCCCAACCTGCTTAACCTTTGGCCGTCACACAAGAGCACACGGTTGGAGATGGTACCGTCGTCCCAGCCCACAACAAAAATTACAATATCGCCCGTGTACCTAACCTTTCTAAAACCCAAGGCATTCAACCTTTTAGGTAGATCATCAATCAGGAGGGTCCACAGTAAAGGTGATAAAACGGCTCTCTGTGGGCGTTTTATTAACTTACTGAGTTTCGTTTAAGAAAAATAGTTTTACGTATAAATATACTCAAAGGCAACAAATTTCTTCTGCGTGATTTAAGAAAACATAAGTTCGCATCGTACTTAAGAATTTCAAGTACGATTTTGGATAAATTCATGAACAAATTTTTTTATTTTAGAATGTGTTTTTTCTTTCTGTGAAGAAACTGTTTGGGATTTCATTCAGAAAGTATGGACCATATTTAAGTTTATTACATCTGGTAGCACTGTGGTCGCAAGAAGGCTATGTATGGTATTCATGACTAGCCAGATCAACCCAATGAAATCTATCACTGACAGTTGCGTACAATTAATATACATATAATGATTTACTGTTTGCTTAAAAACAAACTCCTTGAATAATAATATTTTTTTCCCTGATTTTAAAAATCATATTTTTTAATTCCTGTTATATAACCTGGTCTTTCATACAGTTATAGTGTCTAAGGTGATAAAATTATATAAGGTTTAACAATGTTATTGTTTGTAATATAATTATATTTATCATTTCAATATTAATTGAAAAATTCTAAATAAAATACCAGCTTAAAGAATTTATAATCTATAGTTATTCTTAAATGTATAAGTTATTAAAGTGGGTTATTTATCATAATCAGCTTCTAATTTTATTGCTTCTAAACATAATCTTACAAATAATTTATTCTACTTATATAGAATTCTAGTTTTCAAAAGTTCTTGAAAAACACATAAAAGTTGAGCAGTTTACAAATATTTATATTTTATAGCCCTTTAATATCGCAGACGGTTAAGATTTGGTGAGCCTGTTTGTAAATTTATAATAATATTTGTCATCAGTGTAATTTGAAAGAAGTTTTGTTAAAAACGTTAACGCAATGCCTTAATTAATTTAAATTTTAATCAAAATCGGATTCTCGAGTCGGGTCTGTAATAAACTTTTCTTGATAAAGAAAGTATTTAAATAAATTGTATTAGATTTATTATTTTTTATATTTTAAAAAACTTTTTTGCCGAAACCATGTTTCAGCTCCAAAACAACCCAAGGGGTAGTACCGAATACATTAAAAAAAAATTATAAAAATTATAGGGTGTAAACAGGTAGACTTGCTTTTCAAACACTTTCTCTTTTTTTAATTTTACAATTTTTATGTCAATTAACAACAATATTCTATAAATACGACTGGTCGCATTAAAATCGGACTAAACGATTATGGATTCCCATAAAAAAAAAAACAAAATGTTATTAGGTCATATTGTTTTTATATTTTTCTTTACTACTTTTTTTTTTATTTAAAAGCAAAATTTCAACATTAACATATATTTTATTTGCCTTAATTTGCTAAGCATCTTATATAGGCGCTTCTATTTAATTTTCTAGTTCTTAGTTAACAATGTAACGCTTTATTTTATTACTTTTTTTATTTCACTAGATTAAATATTGTCTGTTTATTTTTTTGTTAAAACATGTTTTAACCTTCATTTCTTAAAAAAATTTTATAATATTTGGCTGCATAAGTTATAACTTTTAATCTTCTACTAAAATATTAACGCTAATTTATCTGTAATGCGTATATAATTCTTGTGTGAATACTTAATGGGACATTTTTTTTATTAATTATAATGTTTAACAAATTTATGGCACTTTTATACGACATTTAACCATAAATAAATAAACGTTGTAAGTAGTTTATTTTATTTATTTAGTTTATTTATTTAAAATTATTAACATTAAATTAGAATTTAAAAAATTTTGTAAGTTTTAAATTTGTTGCTGGTTTTAATATTTTAGCTTAGTTCATTTTTATTTCAATTTCTTTTTGGCTCTGAAAAAATTATTATTTTCCATTAATGTTGAAAAAAAGAAACGTTCCCCCTCTTTACCTATATTTTCGCATTGCAACTTGCCTCGACTACTGGGCAGTTTTTAAATGGGTGCAAATGAATTGTCTATTCACTCATGTGTGTGTGAGGGGATAAGAAACCAATATGAAATAAGCTTAATCAAAAATGGATGACAGGGCACTTCAGCACTTCTGTGGCTATCTCTTTCTGTCCGCAAAATTCGCACATTGCCGAGCTGACCACACCTTAAAGTCTAACTCGCATGAGCTTAAAACTGCGAGATTTAGATATGCGTGATAGACTTGAAGCTCTCAGTCTTAACAGATCGGAGATAAGGCTGAAATTGTCAGTAAATATGGGTTAAAAGGCGATCCAAGAGAAAGTCTTTTATCGACTTCTCTAAAAACTTATAGGAAAAAGAAAGCACTACACGATATTCAATCCAGTACTTTGAAATCAGCAGACTGGGCAATCTTTTAAATGTGGCTTTTAGTAGGGATAATACTAAAATATAATATTATTATGAAACAAGTAAGAGCGCTATATTCGGCTATGCCGAATCTTATATACCCTTCACATTGGCCTTTCGAAATCCCAAACTTTTTTTTATTTTTATCCATTTTTTACTTATGAAATATTTCTAATTTTTAAATTGGGGTTGGTGTCATTTCTCAACGCTCCATGGGTGACTGCGGGGAAGTTGTAGAAGTTTTTATCCTAATTTTTTCAAATTTTGTTTGGCAACCCCCTTAGAGGGTGGTGACAGGGGGTAAGTGTATTCCAGGAATACGTTTGGGAGGGGAAACTAATGGGGTCAGTGATACATTTTATTCTTCTAGGGGTGACAACCGGGAAGCTGTAGCCTTTTTTACTTTATTTTTTAAAATTTTGTATGGCAACCATGTTAGGGGCTGGAGATAAAGGGTAAGTACGTTCCACAAAAATTTTTGGGTGGATAAACTAATTGGGGTCGGTTGTACACTCTATTGCCCTAAGGCCAACTCTGAAGAAGTTGTGGGGATTTTCATATCGTTTTTGTAAATTTTGTATGGCAACCCCCTTAGGGCGTGGAGATAGGGGGTAAGGATGTTCTAGGAATATGTTCGGGGGAAGAAATTAATGGCGGTCGGTCATAAACTTTATTGCTCTAAGGCCGACTCTGAAGAAGTTGTTGGCATTTTCATATCATTTTTGTAAATTTTTTATGGCAACCCCCTTAGGGCGTGGAGATACGGGGTAAGTATAGTCTAGGACTACGTTTGGGAGGAAAAACTAATGGGGGTCTGTGATACATTTTATTCCTCTAGGGGCGACTCCGGGGAAGTTGTAGCGGTTTTACCTTAGTTTTTTTAATTTTGTATGGCAAACATGTTAGGGGCTGGAGATAGAGGGTAAGAATGTTCCACAAAAATGTTTGGGTGAATAAACTAATTGGGGTCAGTCTTACATTTTACCTTTTTATGAGAACCCTGGAAGACGTGGGAGCGATTTAAAAAATTTTTTAAATTAAGCTTTGTATGGCAACCCTATTATATGTATGAATACTAAAAAAAGTTTCGTTTTGGGTGTGGTTCAATAATATCAACATTACTGATTCTGTTTTTTTGTTGTTTTTTTATTATTACATACATAGGTATGTTCTTTGTTGTTGTTGTGGACTAAAAAAAGGAGGTAGTCTTGTTTTTTGCTTATATCTCGGTCATTTATCGGGCGATTTTGCTGAATTTCAATACCATTTTTTTCGCGACTATATCTGATAGTTCGATACCACTTACGGGTCTATGCGACATCGGGGGGGCTTCAGAAAGTTGATTTCAACCATAACACAGACAGACGGACATCGCTAAGTCGGCTTCCCTATCTATAAGACAGGGAAGAATATATATACTTTATGGGGTCCCAAATGGATAATAAAGAAATTACAAACGGAATGACAAACTTATATAAACACTTATCACTTATGTGAAGGGTATAAAAAATGGTTTCCTTTATTAATAGGGTTTGTTGTAGGTTTAGTTTGTCTACATGCATTTCATTGGTTCTTACACCAAATCATTAGTAGACTCCAATCAAATTCTTAAAAAACCTCATGAATATTTTCTGCCTTTAAACAAAAACCTCAATAAACTTATTGAGAATTACTATAAAAAAAAAACCAAAACGTTCAAAGTTTTTTTTAAGAACCCTTTGTTGGGGTTAATTCCTGGATAACCTTTAAAAATTGTTGTAAAAAATAATTTTCTTTACCTTATACTAACACACATTAAACTTTCCCCTTTAAACTTAAACTTGTTCCACGCCTCTGCTTTATAAATCACATCAATATTAATTTACAGTTTTTATAAAAGTAAATGTATCTTTCCTAATAACTATAAACCTCTAACTCGCTTACTGTGATTTTACGATCCATTATATGAACCTGGCTTATTGGTCAGTAAAAATTAAGTTCTACTGAAACCGTAAAAATAAAAACACTTTTAATTGCCCAAACATTTTATTGAAACTCAACGGATAACAACTATTTATGTCAATCAAATTTTAATTTCTGGTCTTTTGACAAATAAATGATGGATTTTTAATTAATGGTTATATTTTTTTAATAGCTTACATTAGAAATTAAAAATCATATTTTCCAAAACATTTATGCTTTTCTTGAAAAAAACTTTTATTCACAAGATGTTGTTAAAATCGTGTGTCGTAAATAGTTGTAAAATGTTTTAAGCAGTATCATTTATCCAGCAAAACCTTTGCTAACCGAGTAAATAAGCAATTAATATTGGAGATGCAGAAGCACTAGTTACTTTTTGACCGAATGACTATTCGTTTTTGTTTAAGTTGTCCCGAAAATCATTACCCCACTTACAACTGCGCTTACAAAAATCAATCGAGTAACTAGTTGGAAAGCGTTTTTGAAAATTTTAATTAAAAATTTTGGATTTTTTGTACAAAGATGGTTAACAGAGTAAGTTTCACAATTATTGCTTTTTTTATAAGGACTTTAGCAATGGGTCATTATTCTGTTGTAAAGACCTCATTACCTTGTAATCTGTGAAATAATGAGAGTCTATTACTTGAATTAAAAAAAATTACTGGGTAGCAACGAAATCATTATGGTCAAAAATTTAATTAGATATTGTCGTTAAGCATACTGCACACTGCAATTTTACATTCTTTTGAAAGTAATATTCCACAAACACACACTATTTACGACTTGTTGTGAACTGCCCACACACTAACATTAGAGGAAATAAAAGAATATGGGTTTACACTTAATGCCAAGATCTTAATGCTTAAAATCTTTAAGAGAAAAAGATTTATTAACCTTAAATATTAATATTTAAATATTTTCAAATCATATAATTCCGCTTTTAATTATTTCATTTGTACTAAGGGTTATGGACTTTAAAAAAAGACTTCTGGACATTGAACAGATTTATTGGATTATAAAAAGTTCTTATATAAATAAAACTTCCTTTGTTGGAAAACCATTTGCTTTAAGCTATTCGACCTTAAAACACAAGAAAGTAATAAATAATTTAAAATAATTAAGAAATGGTAAATAAAATATCTTGATGATTTTGAAAAACTATATTTTCAACATAAATTTTCTGTGCAAATCTGCTTTAGAATTTCGTAGTTTTTTGTCTTATTTTGTTGGCTGGTGCTTGGGCTACAGTTTCTGAATTGAACTTTGATTATCGAGAATCGGCCAGTCACCAAAGCACTACGCCATCATCAATTTATTACTCAGCTCCTCTCCCCCCACCACCGTTTTATCATTTAGCTCCCGCTACAGCTCCAGTTTACAGCTCAACTTCTGTTTCACGTGCTGCTCTTGATTACGATTTAACCCACTTTGCTGTGCTAACTCCTGCTCCAGTTATTTACAACGACCTTCATACACAACTAAAGGCCACGGAATAAATTTTGATTCAAAGGATTAAAGGTATATGACCCAAGTTTACAAACAGAATATTTTTGTAAGCAAAAATCGACTTTGACATTGAAAAAGTTTGGGGCCTTGCTTTTAAAAGGCAAAAAATAAAACAAATAAATTTAAAAATTTTTTAATGCAAATACATATACAAAAAAAAACAGAAAAATTTTGAAATCCGGAATAAGCATAAGAAGTAACTGAAAGTAGAAAGTAACTGAAGCTAAAGCTGTCTGGCCAACAACGGAACTAAGCAGCTTTTTAAAATTCAAAATGGTGTTCGCTTCAGTGACCATTAAGGAAATTGCATCTTATTATAGCTGACGCGGGGCCCTAAACAATTGATGTCCCAACATTGGGTGGAACAAATCAAGACGAAAAGTTCGGAAACGTCAGATAGGCCGCTTCGTATAAAATTAGCTTGAGAAAGGAATCAAAGTCGTTTGTAAGAAGTTCAACTATTTTAAGAGCTTTAAATAATAATCACAAGCAACACAAAGCTGCCCAAACAACTTTCTAGCTGAAATATGATTAAAGTAAATTTTGATTTATTTTCGTAGTTCCATGGTGGAATAAGCCATTAAATTTTATGGTTTCAGTAATCATGTGAGTCGAAAAAGGACAAACGCTTGGTCAACCGCTTACGAGCCTGGGAAGGCAGCAATTGCTGCTGTCAGATGTTGTAGAATGGTAAAAATTTAATGCCGTCGCTTTTTCGTTATGTCAGTTTAAGAATTATTCCCTTAAAACTGCTAAGCTTGCCGTCAACTGCTTCTAGCATGTCACAAAAAAAGGATTTGCTTTGTAAGTATTAACTCAAAAGAAACTATGTGTTGCTACATGTGTCACAAAAAGCAATTTTTTTCATAATATTGAAAAAAAACCAAGTCTAAATATGCTTAGTCAGAATTTCTAAAAATATCATAAATGTAAAAAAAAAAAAAAATAAAAGTCCAAATATGAACGACTATTTAGTTTATAGTAAAAGAACTATATTTAAATTTAATTTTTTAATATATGAATATGATATTAGTAAGTAGTCAGTCTGGGAAATAGGCTTGATTAAATAACGCTCTTAAGCTAAGTGTATCTAAATGTTTTCTTTTATTAGGTTGGTTTTTTTGCAACACCCAAATATGAATCATATGCTCGTCTATATTAACCAATTAAAAGTCAAAATAATTCTGACGTCATTAAGAGGGATTAGAACAATCAAATTCTTATTTAAGTCATAATTTCGTTAAAAGGTAGTAAAAGGGTAATAAAATACGTCCGTATACATATAAAAAACATTTTTGCATTAAATGTAATTTTAAGCCCGTATTCATAGGAAATACGAATTTTCTTCAGACAAATATTAATGTCTTGGTTACAATGGGTCTACCATAACTCCAAAATACTGTACATATATTTGACCTTTTTTGTAGGGTAAATTAGGCAAATCACATCGTAGTTTCAATTTTTAAGTTTAAAAAACTTTCTTTTGCCTTAAGCTAGTTTTATTTAAGAAGATGTTTCTCTTTCGAATTAATATACATACTTTAAATATTATGCAGATTATTTGACATCAAAAAATACGAATTAAATCAGCCATAATATGTTCGACATAAAACTTTTAAGATTTAGTTGTCATTTTCACACATAAGGATCTTTAGAATGACTCATAAGTTAATCAGAGACATAGATTTTTTTTAATTCCTATAAATTTTTTGCCCTTTCAGTAGTGATAAGTGTATAATATATCAGTTTGTCATTCCTTTTTTAATTTCTTTAATTTCCATTTGCGACCCCATAAAGTATATACATACAGTGAACTCGCGGAAATATAAACTAATTTTTACCAAGGGTGTTCATGTTTTCGATTTTGTTCACGTTTCCGATTGGATTTGTTTTATTTAATAAATTTAAAATTTTTTTTATTAAATTTATTGTTACTAGTTCAAAAACATCCAAATCTAGTCAAAACTTAACAACGCTTTAACCCGAAAAGTCCAATTTAAATATAAAAAACTAAGTTTTTTTGGTAATACACAATTGTCTTATTAATCTAGCCACAAAAATCAACCTTTTGCAAAAAAAACTTTGTATATCGCTTATAGATCCTTTCATTGCAACCAACACAGAAAAACTTAAAACAAATTAGTGTGTTTACAAAAAAAAAAACAAAAGTTTAATTTTTTTTTACTTCCATAGCTCCCAGTATGCTCCCATAAAGATCAAATGTAAGACCGACCACAATTATTTTTTCTTCTCAAACATTTTGGTAGAACAAAATTAAAAAAAAAATCGAGTAAAAACCCCTACAAATATTCCGAGTTGCTTTACGAGGAGTAAAATGTATCACAGACCCCTATTAACATTCCCATCACCTAAGGGGGCTGTCATATAAAATTTACAAAAAAGATGTAAAAATGCCAATATTTTCTTCAAAGTGGAGCTCAGTGAAATAAAGTGTAGGACCTGCTTTCATTAGTTTCCCCTCCCAAAGCTATTCCTAGAACATACTTACCTCCTATCCCATCGCCTAAGGGGGCTTCCGTAAAAAGTTTAGGAAATTGTAATAAGTCCCCCCTACAACATCCAGGGTGCCCGTGGAAAGGTCAAATGTAGGACTGACCCTAGGAAGGTAGCCATACAAAATTTGAAAAAAATTCAAGTAAAAACCCTTATAAAAGATATTAAAAAAAAAGGAAATTTTAGATTTTCACGGATAAATTTGATTTTTACTTTTATTTCAGACTGAAAAAGAGAGAGAGAATCAACTCTAAGCTGCGGGATCAATTATTTGGTTTTAAACTACATATTATCACGTTATTGGATGAAGTAGATTATTTTAGCAATTATGGTACTGGTGTTCCCTTTCATTGTATTTGTGTATCTATTAGTTTAGCCGGAGCTAAATATAAAGCTTTTATATAAAGTAGTTGATAAAGTTGATGACGTAATCAACTTTGTCAATAGCCTGTTACAAAATTCAATATTAAATTTAGAAAGCCAAGACAAGGCTGAGTTCAATTGCTGTTGCTCCTTAAGAGATTACCAGATTTACTGATGCTGAATACGCGTCTATAAAGTTTATACCATTTTTTACAAAAACTTCTTCTATTTTGATTATTATCAACTGTTTTTCTCATACTAATAAATTAAATGGGAAAGCTAAGCGTGTGGGTTTACGTAAACAAAATTAAAAACTAACAAACTCGATACAACGTTGACGCAATGTGACATGAAATCTAGGATAAGAATCGGAACATGGAATGTACGTACCCTTTGGAACCGTTCAAGGCTGGCACAATTATGCAAGGAATTCACCACCCTTAAAATCTTATTACTTGGGATACATAAAAGGCGATAATGCAAAGCAGGCGAATTTACAACAGAAAAATATCTTACGGTTTTCTTTTTCAGAAAACCAACGAACGCGATGCTTCAATTAAGTTGCGTCGGTTTCGTTCTAGGGCTTTATGCCACCTAAAGGAGTGAAAGGAATATAAATATGTAACACAGTCCGCTGTGTATCATCCATTGAAAGATTTTAGAAAAAAATATATTTGAAAAAATAAAAATAATTTGTGAACACAAAAACAAAGTTTTGAAATGAACGACCTTTAAAAGAAAAGAACACTTTGTTACAGAATGGAAACTCATTCTGTTATTATTACATTAGGCTCAAGGTCAATCCCTACTAAATGAATTTTTTTTTGTTGTTTTAATAAAACACAAATGGTAAATTTAATTTTTAAGCGGAACAAGCATAAAATCCGTTAAAGTTTATTTTTTTTTTATTTTTTTAAGAGTTTTACTTAACATTAACAGGATGCCGGAAAGGGAAGAAAATTAAACCAATTTTCGTTTCTCCGGAAACGTAACGCATATCATAAAAATAACAATAAAGACTTAATTTTACAGCACCTTGTTACAAAAATAAAAAAAGATCTGACTGTAAACCATAAAAAAAACTTTAAAAATTATGCTTAATTAATGTCTTTTTAATACTAATTTGTTGAAAATTAAACTAATTAAAGCGTTTTGAATGCTTCCATATTACTACCTCTACCAGCGGAAACTTTATTACCTAAAAGTAAGCTCTCACCGCGGGGCTCCCAACCTACCAACCAAAATGATTTGAATCCGTTTATTTGCATTTTATGATGTTTAAAAACAAATGTGGTTTTAACATGTTTAGTAAAACAGCCGGTTAAATGTAAACATAAAAATAGGTTCAACCTATAAACTTTTATCTCTTCTAAGATCTAATCAACAAGATCTGATTAGTTGAATGAGCATTAAATTTAAAATATTATTTGGTAGCTTATGATTTTTTAATCGATTTAAATCTTTACGAAAGAACATATAAAAAAAATATTTTGTTTTTATGCCCAGAAACTTAAAATGTTCTAAAATTTTAATTAAACATTAAAATTAAACAAAAAAAAAACAAAACAGGTAAAGTTAACAAACATATTAAAGACTAACAAAACATTTTAACAACTTATAAGGATGACAATAACTAGTAACTTATATAATCCACTAAATTAAAACTCGCATATACACACACACACACACACACATGTTAAGATAGCTTCTAAATTTGTTAAACATTGATTTTGGCAAACACAAAACTTGAAATATTAAAAAACAATTGTACAAATGTATGTATGTATGTACACAATACAAAAAATAACTAAAATAGAATATGGGAGAATAGAACATTTTATGAGTCTCTGCCAGAAATATTTTGCCTATAAGTCTATCGTATTTATATAAAAGCAATAAATTCAAAAAACTTAACAGTATTAAGCATTCGACCACAACTGAAATAATAACGCTTAAAAATGGTAAGTGGAAGAATGTTTGAACTTTACTCAAATTAGCTAAAAAATATACATTTTGTGATTTCAGAAATTGTTTATAATCAGCTTGGCTTTGGTAGCTGCTGTAGTAGCTGATGTATCCGAGCTAGGCTATAACTATCCTGAAGGTTTGCCACCATTTAACGAAGGAGCTTCGTCTTACGGTGCACAGTCTTCAGGAGGTGGAGGCGGCGGATCTTATGGCGGTGGCAGCAGCGGTCTCTCTTCTGGTGGATTTGGTGGTTTCGGTAGCTCTGGTGGACGCCAATCTTCATCATCTTACGGTAGTGTAGGTCAATCTTCCGGTGGATTTGGAGGTGGTGGCGGACGTAAGTCTTCTGGCAGTTCCAGCAGTTACTCATCATCTTCTCGCGGCAGCAGTGGACTTGGCGGTGGCTCATCTTATGGAGGTCAATCATCTGCTGGTTTAGGTAGCTCTAGCAGTTACTCATCCTCTTCACGCGGTGGTGGTAGTTCCTCTTATGAAGGCCAATCTTCTGCTGGCTTAGGTGGCTCAAGCACTTACTCCTCATCTTCTCGTGGCAGCAGTGGACTTGGCGGTGGTTCATCTTATGGAGGCCAATCTTCTGCCGGCTTAGGTAGCTCAAACACTTACTCATCCGCCTCACGTGGTGGTGGTGCATCTTACGGAGGCCAATCTTCTGCTGGCTTAGGTAGCTCAGGCACCTACTCATCATCTTCTCGCGGCAGCAGTGGACTTGGCGGTGGTTCATCCTATGGAGGTCAATCTTCTGCTGGCCTAGGTAGCTCTAGCAGTTACTCATCATCTTCTCGCGGCAGCAGTGGTCTTGGCGGTGGTTCATCCTATGGAGGAAAATCTGCTGCTGGATCAGGTAGCTCTAGCAGTTACTCGTCCTCTTCACGCGGTGGTTCATCCTATGGAGGTCAATCTGGCTCAGGAAGCTCAGGCAGTTACTCATCATCTTCTCGCGGTAGCAGTGGACTTGGCAGTGGCTCATCTTATGGAGGCCAATCATCTGCCGGACTAGGTAGCTCGAGCAGTTACTCATCATCCCGCCAAGGTAGTGGTACCGGTAGTTCTGCTGGTCGTGTGCAATCCTCTGGTAGCGCCTTCGGATCTGGCGCTAGCCGCGCTTCAAGTGGTGGCTTAAGCAACGTTAATCTTGAATATATCCCACCAGCATCTGGTTCTCACTCTAGCGGTGCTGGAAGCTCTCACCATGGGTCAAGCTCCCATCACAGTTCAGGTATTGGTACTGGTAGCGCCAGTCTTGGTGGTTCTCACCACGGTTCAGGTCTTGGATCGGGTAGCGCACATCATGGTTCTGGCAGTTCTAGTCATGGTAGCAGTCAAGGTTTTGGAGCCTCCGGTAGCTCCCACTCGCAACATTCTTCTTCAGGCCCCAACCTCGAGTATATTCCTCCAGATGCTTCTCACTACAGCAGCGCACCCGCACCAAGCGCTTCCTACTCAAGTGCCCCTTCCTACTCTTCCAGCAGCTCTTCTAATTATGGCGGTTCTTCTAGTCCTTCATCATCAGCTTACTCCACCGATGACTTATCTTACAACGGTGCTGCTTCCTACGAAGATTCCTATGATGATTACTCTTCGAATGCTATTTCTGGTGGTGGAGGTAAAGGCTACGACTACACTCCTCCCCGCCTTGCATACTACATTTAAACTTCAGTGTTAATATCAATATTAGGTGATGACTTAAAATAAATATTTTTTAAGTAAAATTATTTCTGAAGTTATATTGAATGACTATCATTGATAAGGGTATATATCAGTTTATCATTTCATTTGTAATTTCTTTATTATCCATTTGCGGCCCCATAAGGTATTTATATTCTGGATCCTTATAGATAGGGAAGTTGATATAGCCATGTCCGTTAGTCCGTCTGTCCGCCTGTTTGTCTATTGAAATCAAGTTTCCGGAGTCAAATAAAGTGATACAGACCAGTTATTGATGTCAAACTATTAGAAATATCCTAGAAAGAATCTCTATTTAAAGTCAGCAAAATCAGTTTACTATTGACCGAGATATAGGCGAAACCCCAAAATAACCCATTTTTTATGACAAAATCCGTGCATATATCCCTATATATCTCAGTAAATATAGTCATTCTTGCCAGAAAATTTGGCACGGATACTCCAAATATATGGGAGTTGTATTTCCCCTACTATTGCACAAAATTTGTGAAATATTTCATGCGCTAAATCTTAGAAACTAAAACAGCTATCGACTTTAAATGTTCTACAAAAGTTAATTACACAAAAAGACCTATACTTTGAAGAAAAAAATGTTTGGGTGGGGGCAGTTCAAAGGGTAGCTCCCATACAATTTAACAATTTTTTTTTAAATATTCGATTCGATATATCTCGGAAACTATAACAGCTATCGACTTGAAATTTTCAACAAAAACTAATTGGACAAGCAGACCTACAATTTGGGAAAAAAATTTTTGGGTTGGGGCAGGGTAAAGGGTACACCCTTTCAAATTAACATATTTTATGAAATTTTTAGAACTCCTACATCTGGAAAACTATAACTGATATCGACTAAGAATGTTCCACAGAAAGTAAAGATCAAATAATTTATACATTTTGGAAAAAATAGTTGGAGAAGAGCAGGGGGACTAGAACGTCCCATAAAAATTGATAATTTTTGAACTTATTGTTTTAATTACAAATTTTTGCTTTTTATTCTGCCTTAAGTTCATTATATAATTTTTTTTATTAAAAGAAATTATTATTTTTCTATTAATGTTGAAAGAAACTTTTATTTGAAAAAAGCATGCTCTTTCTACAGATACTGAGTAGAATACATTTTCGAAAGCAGCTACGCAATTTCATCATCAGTACTCTTTGAACGGTAGCAGTGTCCGTACTCGCCGACACTGCTATTGCTTGATTTAAGCATGCTACAGGGGGCCTACAAATCGATGAAAAGCTGGTATGTATCGCTTTGTATTGGTTCTCTCAGGACTCATTTAAAGCTAATATAAAAGTGAAGCATTTTTAAATGTAGTCTTTTTAAACACAATCAATCCTTTTCACCCACAGCCTACTCGAAAATTGGTGTCCGCCACCATCCTAACGAAGCTCTGGCGACCAACTTCTGGCAATTAAACTCTATACGCAGTCTGGACTAAGAACATTCAGCATGTCTAGAGCTGGCGAACCCCATACCAGCAACACCGGGTTTGAACGTTCTGGTTTTAACCAGCCATTCGTTAAAAAACTCGATTATCGAACTAAAAATTTGGCGGTTCTATGCTTCCCACACATATATGCATGGATTCATATATGCTTCACTCTCAGGAGAAGAAAGGTTTTACCAACGCATGTTAAAACAGAATATGGTGTAGGGTATAAAATGGCTTTTTGTACCCAAGGCCAACTCATTATACCCTTGGCAGTACTCTTATAAAGTTTTTATAGCATGTCGACAAGGGGACGGCGAAAGTTTCATTGGAAAGATCAGGTCCAACAACCTCTTGCTGATCTGAATATTTTAAAATGGAGAAAAAGGGCCAAAGATCGAGGCGCTTGAGTATAAATATTATAATTCAAAATAATATGAATGAATTTTATATAAAATATTTTATATAAACAAGAATGTAAAAGTACAAGTGCTACTCAGAAAACTTAAAAATTTATTTTTTGGGACATGTATTAACGTAGATACATTCACTATACATAAGGGTCTCTCAGAGATTTTGTTATACTCTTAGTGGTTTATTCCTAAAATAAAAATAATACACGTAGAGATACATACATAAGTATTTTTCAAGTACCAAAACAAACATTTCTCACATAATTTGCATTTTTAATTTATTCAAACAACTCTTTTTTTAAAAACAATTAAGAAACAAATACCAAAATTAACAAAGAAAAAGAAATTGTTGCTTATAAATTGTGGTCGACTAATTAAAGCTTTATATACAAATATTTGGAAGAGTTTCATAAATTTAAGAAAAAAAATTGAATTAGAATAAGAAGTGACGTCACGACTAAATGGCAACTTTTAAAAACCCAAAAAAAATTGTTTTTAATCTTATTTTTTATTTTAGTGCAAAGATTAGTGCAAAATTGTATATACTTAGTAGGTTATTCCCCCAAATGTAAAGTAAGCTTAAATATAAACTTTAAAAGGTAATGAATATTCCAAAAAAAATTTCCATAAATAAGAAAAGGAACTATTTCAGTTCATTAACACTGTCTTTAAAAAAAATATTTTTTTTTCTTTTTTAGAAACGAAATAATTTTAACGGTTAACTTGTTTAGAATTTAAGAATTTTTATAGATATTCTAACGTTTCCTCAATTTTTAATTCATCAATTTTATGATTTTTAAAGGAGTTTAAAATTTAAATTTTAAAGGTTAGCGAAAGCATTTTTAATTTAAAATTTTTTTCAATTAAATTAAATCTAATTAAGTATGCAAATTCTATAAACGAATACAGGCTACACTGTTGAAGGTTATAATTTTTTCATAAATATTTTTTTTTCGATTAGATTACTCAAAGGCCTGTAGACCCACAGTAAATCTGAAAAGTACCAGAAATGGCAGACAGAACACTAAAATAATTTAGTAGTTTTTTTAGGTTTTTGTTGATTTTTAGATCTATTACTATGATTTAAACGGCTTTAGAACCCTATTGAGGTGTAAAACGGTATAGGCAGGCAAAGGCACTTTTTGGTTACTTTTGGAAAAAAAAAACCCCTTTTGCTTATTTTTGGATTTTTCTCTAACTTTTTATAATTCCAGTCGATTTCAGATCTAACTACATTATGTGGAGTTAAACTAGACTTCCTGAATTCTTTTATAACATACACACAAAAAACTACAAAAAAAATTTTTCAAACAAATTCTTGTTCAAAATAATTTATTTTTTTAGTCAATTTTTTTAATAGTCTCTAATAATATTTTTATTTGATTTTTAAATCAAACAAAATTTTCGCCTAGACAAATAAAATATTTAACCAGCTTAGCAAAATTTTTTAACAGAAGCTAAAATTCTTGCAAAATTGTTTGTCTAAATTTACAACTTTCGTTGTAGGTCCTCAGCCAGACAAAATATTTACTGATTTTCTGAAATTTGTTACTGATTCTACAACTCAGTTTTTTCTGTGTAGGACATTCACCCAAAATTCAGTTTTGAGGTTAACGAAGCTGAAATCTGAAATATGAACTTAGGGACTTCCAAAGCCAACCAAATGGACAAAGAGTATTTTTTTACATTTTTGGTAGTTTTTTTCCTTTTTTGAGATTTTGTGTATAGAAATATAAAATTAAAGATTTTCGACCCAGATTTAGAAGTCAGCTACATGGAAAAACGTTTACAGAAAGAAAAAAGCACATTGTAAAATCAAGAATTTTATTTCTAAATTCATCTAAAATCGTTCTTGAAATTTCTAGGTTCGATCCGTACTTAGGTTTGCTTAAATCAAATCAATTTCGATTACTTTAAAAAATTAAGCAGAAAGAACTTGTTGTTTTTGAAAATATTTAAACATTTAAAAATAAAGATGGTAGTGCGCTGGTGTTTGGAGGGTCCCAGGTTCAAATACCAACACCAACACAAGTACAAAAAAATTTTTAAGCTTTAAATATTAAATAAAATATAAAATCAGGAGTATATAAATATGAAATTAGGATTTATGAAGAAGTCTAAGGTCAGCTTAGTATATAAAAAAGCACTTTTTCCACATGTTCGGTAATTTGTTGCCTTTTGTAAAAATAAAGTCAAAAAATTAAATTATTGACTATTAATAAGATCAAGCAGGAAAGTAATTTTAGTATTTTTATGCCTTTTTTAGCATTATAAGTCAAAAATATGATTGTAAGGATTATTGACCCATATAGAGTTTGGAAGTCAATTAAATGAATAAAATGCACTGTTTACGTCTTTGGTATTTTTTTAACTTTTTAATGATAATGAGTCTAGAAACCAACTGGTCAAAAACTACTTTTTATCTTTTTTTGAGATCATGAGTCTTGAAGCATGAAATTAAGGGCTATTAAACCATATTAAGTCTGGAAGTTATCTGAGCAAAAGAAGTACTTTTTCAGTTTTCTGGTACTTTTTGCATTTTTTAAGATTCTGTGTCAAAAATTAAAGTTAAGGATTATTGATCAATATTAAAATTAAAGCAAAAAATAATTTTTTCGGTAATTGATACATTGTGCCTTTTTGAGATTACGACCCTAGTAATGAGAAATATAATTATTTACGAAAAAAGTCGGATGCCAACCTACTGAACAAAAAGTACCTTTTTCACATTTTTAGTACCTGTTTTTTTTTAATTCTCTCAAATATGACTTTTGATATAGATTGATGCCAAAAGTTAAATAAGCGAACAAAAATTACTTTTTCCCAATTTTTGGTACTTTTTTAAATTTTTTATGAGATTATACAAAAGTTAAGGAATATTGATCAAGATTAAAGTTGGTAGTCAAAAGCCAACCCTAACTAAGGTCTAAAGACAGTTAAATGGGCTAAAAGTAATGATACTTTGTTGCATTTTTTGGCAATGCTTCTGGAAAATCTTAAGCCTGTTAAAAGGGTTCCCAATTTAACATTCGTTATAATTGTTTTATTACTCTTTTCTTCTTAAATTATGGTAACTGGGATTCCTCTTGTAACAAGGAATACAAAAAAGCAGCAAAGAAATCAACGACTTTTTCCTTCGTAGAGAATTTCGATCACAATATCTTCTGGGTATTTTAGAAGGAGTTAAGAGATCTTATGTATTATTCCCTATTGCTAGCCATGTAGAGTGAGATATAAGATCTGGGTTACTATGATTACAGAATTTAAAGGAAACATTTTTCCAGTATTATTTAGCAGGTGTTTGTTTGACTATATTTAATCAGCCTGACTGTAGAGTGAAATAAATCAGTATTTTTTTTTTTATTTAACAGAATTGAGTTAAATTGAATTGCAAAATATTTATTTTCAAACAATTAAAAAGTGTCAAATAACAAAAATTTAACAAAAACTAACTGAATTCCAGCAAGAAGTTAATTATTTTAATATGTATGTATATGTGAATACAGACGCAATTAAAAAAACAGGCCAAGGTATAATGAAATTGTTTTATATTTTTTTACATTTTTTCAAAATCATTCAATGCAGCAAACTTAAGACAACAAAACATGGTGAGTTCTCCATTCAATCTAGTAAAAACCGCTTTAAAAATATTTATTACTTTTATTTTAGAAGAAACAAATTGTGCAAATAATTTTTGTTTTATTTGGGTATTCCCTTGTTAAAGCTAATACAAAGGAATTACAAATAAGTGATCGGGCCTATTTGCCTCCCTTCAGGACGAACGTAAGTAATCAAAGTAAAAAAACAGTTAATACAAATCAAATGGAGAAAACACAGTTTATCAAAGAGTCAAATAATATGGTTCCAATAAAAAATGACTATCAATACAATAAGCCCACAGTTATAGATGATCCTTTGCCCTCGAAAGTGGAATATGTGCCTCCTTTGGATATAAATAATTTTTTGATGCACACCCGTAAGCCTATCTTTAGAGGAGCCTTAACATGGGAATTAGTTTGGGGTGAAAATCCAGCTCCACCTTTGTTTACAGCAGATAATAAAAATAAAGTATTTTTTGCTGCACATCAGACTACACAGCCTCAGCTGACTAAAACTTCAAAACATTTAACAAAATCTGCTTTTAACTCCGACACCAAAGCAGACAGTTCCGAACAGCATTCTAAAATTACTGAAAAGCCAAAAGATTTTGTTGTTCCCATTAATTTTTATGCCGACCAGACCACGCAATATAAATTATTTAATTATGACGAAGACACCAAGTTAAGTGGTTCACCTCCTGTAGTAATTTTTAAGCCTGGAGATGATATAAGTTTTATCAATGATACGACCGTCATAGATGATTGGGAATATATGCCTCCAATTAAAGTTCTTAAACAAAATATTAAAACTATAACCGTTGCCCCTACCACAGATGAAGCAGCACCGATTGAATCGACCGATTTGGAAACTCAGAGTTCAAATGACACTGATCCCGTCGAATCATCTGCAAGTGTTGAAAATAAAAGTTATCAAACTAAAGAGGGCTATGTGTATGAGAAACCTAAAATACCATTTTTTTCGTAATTCATGTTTTAAAATATACAAAAAATAATTTGTTTTAATTTTTCACTTAATTAATAAGTATTAAGAACATACTTATATACATACTTATTATAAATAAACAAGTAAGAACGCTATATTCGGCTGTGCCGAATCTTATATACCCTTCACATTGGTCTTTAAATATACCCAGCTGAGCAATTTTGTACTGCAAATAATATAATAAAAAACCTTGTGCGAGTTTTAAAGCCCATAGAAAAAATAACAAAATTTTAACGTTCGTATGAATAATAGAAATAGATGAAGAAGATTTGAGGTCGAAAGTTTTTAAAGTTTTCGACATTATCCATATTTAAAGGTTAATAAAACTTATTAAATGTTCTAGTCCCGCTGCCCTTCTCCAACTTTTTTTCCAAAATGTATGATTTATTTGATTATTACTTTTTGTAGAATATTCGAAGTCGATAGCTGTAATAGTTTTCCAGAAGAAGCGTATGGAAAAATTTAATAAAAATTGTTAATTTGTATGGGAGCTACCCTTCTTCACCCCCCATCCGAAATTTTTTTTCTTTAAAGCGTAGGCCTTGTGTTCCAATTACTTTTTGTAGAACATTTGATGTGGATATCTGTTATAGTTTCCGAGATATAGCGTATCGAATATTTCATAAAAATTGTTAATTTGTATGGGAGCTACCCCTTTTTTTGCCCCCACTCAAAAAATTTTTTCTTTAAACTTTAGGTCTTTGCGTACAATTACTTTCTGTAGAACATTTTATTTCGATATCTGTTATAGTTTCCGAGATATAGCGTATCGAATATTTGATAATAATTGTCGATTTGTATGGGAGCTACCCCTTTTTTTGCCCCCACCCAAAAAATTTTTTCTTTAAGGCGTAGCCCTTAGCGTGCAATTACTTTTTGTGGAACATTTCATTTCGATATCTGTTATAGTTTCCGAGATATAGCGCTTTTAATATTTCACCAAATTTGTGCAATTGTAGGAAAAATGCCCCTTCCCCTGGTCCTATCTGAAAAAATTTTTTCCATTTAGGTCCCTTCTTCAGGAGTATCCGTGCCAAGTTTTGTGGCAAGAGTGACTATACTTACTGAGATATATAGGGATATATGCACGGATTTTGTCCTAAAAAAATGGGTTGCTCTGGGTTTTCGCTTATATCTCGGTCAATAGTAAACCGATTTTGGGTGATTTTAAATAGCGATTGTCTCCAGGATATTTGTAACAGTTTGACACCATTAACTGGTCTGTATCTTTTTATTTGACTCCGGAAACTTGATTTCAACAGACGGACAGACGGACATCGCTAAAGCGGCTTCCCTATCTATAAGGATCCAGAATATATATACTTTATGGGGTCGCAAATGAATAATAAAGAAATTACAAACGGAATGACAAAGTGATATATACCCTATCACTATGTGAAGGGTATAAAAAGCTTACGAGTATTTGCCTTTGCCATTACTTAGTAATTCAAACGGTCTTAGTATTTAGAAAATTCATATCTTCCTAATTTATTTTTTTTTCAAAATTTATGTGTGGTAGGTCACACATGCTTCGTCATGTAGTAAATTAATTTTCCCTCCATCTTAAAGCCAGAACAAACTTTTTAGCTAATTCACAAACCGGATATTGAAAGCTTGTCTTAAAATCTTATTCTTCTTTCTGCTTTGTATAAATTCTTAATATGTCATTTGAAATTCTCATATAAAGCGTTTTTAAAGTACATACAGCTTTGCCAGAATAATGATTTTATAATTTTTGAAAAAAATTTTATTTCAAAAATATGTTGTTAATTTTTATATTTTATTTTGTTAATATTTTTAATGATGATTTTGTTTTTGTAAACAACTTTTTTTTATATTAAGGTTTTTGAGAGCTTGTTATATATTGATTTAGTACGCCTTACTTTTGAGCCTTTGCTTAAGCAACGTATTTTTTTGTTATGAGTAATGACGTGTTTTGAGCAAATCAGCGACTTGTACCCTGTGTCCTGCATACACAAAAATTCATCATTGGTTTTAAATATAAAATAATTATTTTTGAAGGCGATTATTTATATTTAGAAGTATTAGTTTGCAAAAAAAAAAAACAAACGGGTTTGGTTAAGGCTCTAAGTTAATACAACGTCAAGAAAACTTTTCGAAGCACATCCACTCCAATATAAAAATTTTATGATGAAATGAAAAGCCTCAATCTAAAAGCTTAAGAAAGTTTTATAATCTATGTTAACAAAATTTTTAATAAAGAGCTTGATTTAGAATAATTTTTTTTTTACGAAATGAAAAAGTCAATCTAGGTAATTGATAAAAAAAATTATAATTAAAAACTAACTGAGAGGATAACTAACGATAACTTGACCCGTTAAAAATTGTAGTTAGAAACTTTCCTTCTGCCAGGGTTTTTTCTTTAAAATATTATTATTTCCTTCGCAAAGTTTTTGCCAACCTAGAGTATATACAAAATAAAATAAAACTTACCTTATGTTGTAGAAACTTGCATTTGGATCATGCTCCAATTTGTTATGAAAAATTACGGTTTTTTTTTTTTGAATGTTTCCCCAAAAAAAAACGTAATTTTTCATAACAAATAAAACAAAAATTTGCCCTGACGAAGCTACACAAAGAGTAGCGAAATATTGGCAGAATATTAAAAAAAATAAAGAACAATTATTATTGACCTTAAGCTCGAAGAAACCGATTGTGTATTTAATAAACAATAAAGGTCGAAGAAATCCAGGAAACTTGGAAGATTTTTTATTTTATTTTATTTTATTTTATTTTAGTTTATTTTATTTTTTCGAAATTTTAAAATTTTGTAAGAAAGTTGGCAAACTCTAATTGAACTTTAATAAATATCTCTTTAAACAGAAATTTAGTTGTCAGCTATAATGCACATATTAGATGTCGTTTAAATTAGAGACCCCGAAGAGGAAGCTCTTTAAAATTAGCACTAAGTTAGTATAAAGCATAAAAAGGAAGATTTAAAATCAACGGAATAGCTTGGGCTTAAGGGACGTTTAGAGAATAATACATTGTATTAAAACCCATATTCAAAAGAAATATTGTAGGTTTGGTGAAGGCTTATTTGACAATTATTCCATAGAAAATTATAAAAAAATGCTTGCTGTTAACCCTGTTAGTCTTTGCTTTGAAATTCAACTCTGGGGGGGTTATTATGTAATTCGATTCGAATCGAAAAGGCTTTCGAAAGGAATTTTCTATTCGAAAGGCAAATCATATTACGAGTACTAATACTTTTAAAAAATTAAGAGCAGGAACAGAAAGAAATTAAAGAAGAATGAAAGTAGACTTACCAAATCTTAAAAGTATTAGATAATACGTTTTGCACACAGTTTTCTGAAATGGTTTAGAAAAAAAATACACATTCGATCACTTTTTATTCTTATTAGATTTTTTTTTAAGTCTCCATAAAAAAAAAAAACAAAAAAAAATAAATTTTTTTCCGTTATTGAAAAACAAAAAAAAATTGTACATACATACTTACATATGTATGTATACTTGCTTATTTCGTATAATTAAAAGTTATACCTACTACCTCTATAGGTATGTATTTATACAAAAAATTATTACAAAAGTTTTAAAACACAAATTTTTTATGAAAAACCCGTTGCAGCATTTGTACATACATATACTTATGCACATATGTATGCTAAACAATTTAGAAAGGTCACGTGATTCTTGACATGCTCTTACATATTTGCATATGCTTTTTTGTTCACATTTTTTCTCTCTTTACCTCCATATATAAATAAACATGTTGAACTTTTCTCACTTTTAACATTACGCCATTAAGCCATTCAGCCATTAGGCATAATATCATCATTTAACTAAGCCATCTGCATACACACATACAAAAGATGCAACAAGTGGCCGCCCAATTTTGCTTTTAATTTTTTTGACAAACACCATATTTTTATTAAACACTTTTATTGAATTTACATAATTTAACTTTATTTTTTTCACTTTTAAGCACAATATTTTATATTTATGTGATTTTTTCACTTTAAAACGAATTATTAATCCACAATCCTGAGTAAAGCGTCTTGAACTTTCGCAAACTAAATAAAACTAAAAGGAAATGATAATAACCCTATTTTGCAATGTTTTCTATGTTATTTAGTTAAAGAGGAAATGTAGGTCCGAAGTTATCGTTATAAATCACAGTAGAACTTTATAAGTCTACTATAGCCTATTTTTAGGTGTATATAGTGTAAATTGTGCTGCCAAGTATTTTTTACCGACTATTTAAAGAGAATTGGCAAATGTTTGTTTTAATTAAACAATTTTAGAACAAATACATACAGTGTACGTTCAATAAATATGTAGTCCGAATTATGTATATAATGTCAGTTCTTTTCGTATTGTTTGAAAATTCGAATAGTTTTCTTTCGCATTTTATAAAAATTAATAATATAATTCAAATACGCTTTATATTTAAGACAAAAAAAAAAACAAAAAATTTTAATTTAAATTGAAATTAGTGGAATCGTAAGTACGTACTATTAGATGTCCACTGTACATACCATTAAAAACAACGTGTATGTACGTGTACATACATATATTAATTAAAAGTTATCTATTTATATTTTTTAAAATTTCAATTGAATCGATAGTCAATTTATTTAAGCACATATGTTGAGGTTTGCTTATTACCCTAAGTAGGCGCCATATTACAAATACAATAAATCAACAGAAATTTGCTTACAAAAAGTTAGAATAAGTGTTTTTGCTTAGTAAAAATATCAAACAAAAGAAGTACTAAATACATTTTGACGTAATAGGCTTTTTAATTCTAAAACTGTTGCAATATTTTTGTCAATAAACCACTATATGCTTTTATGTATTAATTTTGTTAATGGAGCTCTGCAAGTTTCTATTTAATTTCCGCTTAAGCTGGATGCAAAATATACTTGGTAGCACTATTTACGCTGTGTACACCTAAAAATATGCTAAGCTAACTACGGATTGAAAATCCTCTTAATATATATAACATAGAAAAAACATCCCAAAAGAGAGTTTTTGCCATTATCCGTTATTTTCTTTTAGTTTAATTTTATTAGCAAAAAGTTCTAGACGCTTAACTCGGGTTGTGGAATTAAAATTTGTTTTATTGTGAAAAAAATTGCCTTAAAATTAAAAACTGTGTGCGAAAATGATAAGCTAAAGTTAAATTATATAAATTAAATAAAAAGGACTTATAAAACTGCGGTGTTTGATAAAAAAAGTTTAAACAAATTTGTTCCATCAAAATTAATGTATGAATGTAGATGTGTGTGATTAATGAGGATGTTATGCTAACGGCTTAGTGGCGTGATATTTAAAAAGAATGTGAGATATCAACATGTTAATAATATGGCGTGAGGTAAAAAGAGAAAAAGCTAGAACAAATAAATCTATGCAAAATTGTAAGAGAATGGAAATATTACGTGAGCTTATTTTATCGGTAGGCACATATGTGTGTATGTGGGTAAAGTTGTCAATCTGTACAATTGTAGGTTGTCTGCTATTTTTTTATTGTTTTTTTCGGCTTTGGAAACATTTAAAATTGAATTTTTCTACATACATACTATGTACACTAAATTGCACTTTAAAACGTGTGCCTCTACAGTTTTCTATTCATTATAGGTATTAAAAAATTAAAGCAATTCATTTATGAATTTTGGGACTATTTCTTAAACGCAATCTTTAAAATTAAATTACTTTTCTTTATCTATAATAGCCAATTAAATTTTAATTAAAAAACTGTACGCGCTACTGATAAAAGGTCTATAAAAACATTTCTGGCATACTCAAACCCCAATATTCTGAATAACATAATATGTATATGCGTTTGGTGTTGTATTGATACATAGGTATTTTTGCCATAATCTTTTGTTCAAGCTGTAAGCTCCGCCACTTCCATTGATTTTAAGCCAACTTTTAAAGCTTTATTTTAGTTGTTAGCAAAGACAAATATCATAATCCTGGACACTTGATGCAAATAAATCAAATATTTTAAATTACCGTTGATCTGCTTCCACTAAAGTTATCAAAAATAAAATTTTTTTATCGTTATATATAATGAAATGTGAATAGGAAAGATATAAGCGTTAATGATGTTTACATATAAAAAAAATTTGTAGTAAAAGAAAAAAAAAATAAAAAATCTTGAAAAAATTGCTAATAAAAAACATTGGAGCAGGATAGTCAACAATTTTCGAGGTGTAGTAACTATCATATGCACTACTTTAATACTCTTTTTTTATACAGCTTGATTATTAAAAGTCTAGTTTGGTTTAACAACATCTAGTTTCTGCATTTCTTCAAATATTAAAATATTCCGTTTTTAAAAGCTTTTAATTTAAGTCAAAATTTGTAAACTTTCTTAATATTTCTTAGATCTTAAATTTTTTTACGTGTTTGTTCAAATCATAAAAATGTTACCCTTACGTGATTATTCTGCAATATGTTATATATATTAATTCTTAATTAATATCATTATTTTAAGTGTTTTAAGAAAAGTGCTTTAAATGTTGGCCAAAATTAATAAAAATATATGAAAATGTGATTATAATTTAATAAAAATAAATTAATTTAATTAAGTTAAATAAAAAACAATATCTAAAAAAGCAATAAAGTTACATATAATTAAATAATAAATTAAATAGTTTCATATTTAGTGAAAATAGTCCATAAAATATTATGACAGGATATCGGTGCAAGTAAAACTAAGGTAAGTTTATATATGTATGTAAACATTTTATATAAATTTTTTTCACAAACTTATACAAAGCTAGAAAGAAGCATAAAAATTTTAGCCAAATATTCAGTATACGTTCATAAATTTGCTAACAAGTTTTTTTTTTTCCAAGGCTGGAAATAAATAACACTGTGCAACAAATTAAGATTTTCTTAAATATACAAAAGAAGACAGAATAGCTTTAATTTTTCTATCAAGGGGTAAAAAAGCCTATACTCAGTTTGACGCTTCAAAAAGTGGTGTCATTAGTTTTTGTTTATAATCTGACTCAGATTTGGATATAACGCCAAACTATGTTCGGCGATACTCTTTCAACACTAGTACACATTTCTTATAACCAAATAGCAATAAAAAAACATTCTTAAAATTTTTAACGAATATATAATCTTGTATTTGTTGTAAAAATAAAACAAGTAGGAGAGCTTTATTCGGCTGGGCCGAATTTAATGTACCCTTTACACTTTGAAGTCTACATAAGATTCGGTACAGCCGAATATAGCACTCAGACTTGTTTGCTAAATTGTTAAACGTGTGCAGAATTCAACAACAGATGTTCGTAACATACATAGAGGAACTTAACGCGTCTTTCCTTATATCCATATGTATGCTTAACAGCGTTGCCAGTTGGTTACATTTGTCACATATTTTGTATGGAGCAATCGCGGTATTTTGTCTATGTCTAGGTCCATGGTAAACCGATCGTGCTGATTTTCAGCAACTATTGTCTCAGGAATATTTCTGATAATTTGACCCCAGAACCTGGTACTTAGTACATAAATTACACAGACACAGAGGCGGACAGACAGATATGGCTTAATCGACTTCGCAAATGAATAACAAAGAAATTACAAACGTATTGACAAACTGAGTAATACTCTTATCACTATCTGAAGAGTATACAAATATAATAGATCAACATTTTTTTAAGTTTACACAACAATAACAAAACAAAAAGGGAAAATATACTGAAGACCTCATAGTGATTTGGTTAATTTCCTCTTAATCATTTTAATTTGACAAAAGGGCTTTTAGGTTTAAGTGCTTGTTAAAAAAAAATCTTTTAATCTTAAAATACAATATTTTTTTTAATAACTTAACGCATCAATTCACAGAAGTATTTGAATTATTTATTTCTTAAGAAAAAACTTTAAATATTTTTAAAATATTTTCTTTTAATAGTAATTTATAGCAATTTAACAGAAAGTTTTAAATTTAAATGAAATTAACAATATTTTTTTATTGCTTATAATTTTTATTTAAAAATTAATACACATATATTTATATCTTAAAAAAACCAAATTTAAAAATAAAGATTTTATTAATAAGAAAAAATTTTTTATGTAATTTTTGTCAATGGCAACACTATTCTTATTATCACTTAACACCTAAACAAAAACTAAAATTCCGCAAAACTACAAAAAAGAATTGGGAATGAGAACCTGTAAAAGTATTTAAATTATTAATTTGAATGGCAGACTTATTGGAGTCGTTTGGTAAATTTTAAAAAGTTGCTTTTTTTAATAATTATTAGACATTTTATGCTGCTAACATGAAAGGAGGTAATTTAATAATTTTATTCAAAACTTTTTTTTTCTTTTTTTGCTTAGTTCTTTTATTTGTCAAAAAAGCCATTAGATTTTTGCAGAAATTTTTGCAAAAAAAAAAGCCGAGAAGAAAAAATTTAAATTAACTTTAATTAAAAAATTTTTTACAATTTATGATTCATAAATAAAGGCATTAAATTTGTTTTAAAGATGCTGCGTGTGATATATGTGTATTCGATGGAATTAAGGAATGGTTTTTGTGAGATGTGGAACTTGTTAGTTATGAAACTATTTTTTAATAATTAAAATTGTTTTTGTTGATTGATATCGTTG
Organism: Melanophora roralis; assembly: GCA_963583895.1. Taxonomy (NCBI): domain Eukaryota; kingdom Metazoa; phylum Arthropoda; class Insecta; order Diptera; family Rhinophoridae; genus Melanophora; species Melanophora roralis. Next base: position 13,210,262 of record OY757189.1, read on the forward strand.
TTTTGGTAATTCCTAAATATATTAATTTTTTTTCCTAATCATAGACAGAAGGCCTACAGAATTTTAAGTTTTCTGGGGTTTTTTTAGCCGCATGTATCTACATTTTTTTGCAAAAGATATTTGAATGCTAATTGATTTTAAAGTACTTATAAAAAAGTTAGTTTAACTAATATTATATTAAAAACTTAGATAAAATATTTTTTAAAACAAGACTCAAGCGAAGTTAAAAAAAGAGTTTGAATTGGTTGGTTTGCTCTTTTCGTGAGATGCATTGTATTTTCGAAAGATTTATCGCCTTTTAAAATAAATGCTTGCAACAGGACTTGAAGTTACAGATCCCACCTGTGGCCAAGAGATCATTAAACCTGCATTCTAATAATTCAAGAGGGGAGTCAGAGTCTACTTGGGTGTGTACTAATCACTCCCTTAGAACTGATAACAACTTCAATGCGTTCTTTCAATTATGGTTAATCAGTTTATTGGCATAAATTTACCGACATAAATTTACGTCAACTTGGGGAACATATTTTGAGCTCCTGCTCTTGACAAGCATAAGCTGGACTGAAATTGATTCTACATTGGACATATGCAGAGCATATCCCAGCTACGACATCTTAACTGGCCGTTCATTATCAAAGTCGTCTCTATGGGTAACGACCCAAACTAAAGTAATATTTTGTTGCTCATCTTGCTTAGATTTCTCTTTCGTAGATTTGCTGATAAGTAAAGATAACGTGTTTCGTAAACTGAGTAACAGATAGATCAATGAATATTTCTTTTATATGGCAGCGTACATATCTAATAGGCACCTAATACTTTTTTTCTAAAATACACTGAATCCATCAGGAAAACGATTCGAACAATTTGGAATTGGACGTACTTAACCCGTCTCGGTCAATTTGAATATGCCCGATTCTCTATTTTTCACCTAACTTCCTCATACGGCAAGTGTAGTAGATTACCGTAGACTTATTCATCCGAGTTGGATATTCAAAATCCATGATAGTTTTGTGTTAAAGACAGTTCGTGGTATTTAACATTATCCAAAAGCAAGGGGTAATATGCTTCTTTAAAGCTTTGTTAAAAAACCTTTCATCAGAGGAAATATCAATGTCTTTTACAACAGGGAAATAACTATGAAACCAAAACTGTAACTGGTGAAGGCTAAGAGACAAGCTTGAAACTTTCCCTTTGACATAGTCAAGGTTTCCACCCGCATGGGTCTATTCAGAGGGAGAACTTTACTTCAGCTTGGTTGGCATCGCCACCCGAACTGGAGAGAATCGAGTCCGTGAGTTGAGGCCCTTCATAACCTTCTTTAGCTTTGCTGTAAGGGGGGACTCTAAATAAATCTGTATCTAACTTGTTTAGTCGTGTTGTTTAGTGCATATTAAAAGTTTTTGCTAATGCTGTGTGTTATCATCTTGCCATCTGGTTAAAACCGCCCTTTAAAAAATTAGATTGGTAATGTCTTGTAAGCGAAATAATCAAAATTGGTTAAATCATCGGATAAATGTCGTTCTCAGAGAGCTACCACCGATATTCCGAGGCTAGTCGGAGTTTTGTCTTATACTCTGAGAACCTGCGTAACAGTCTGATTTATAAGAGGGCTTCCTTTAGAAGGAAAACTGGTGGATGATTATCCTCGAGCGATAGCAAAAATTGGTTAAATCGTCGGATAAATGTCGTTCTCAGAGAGCTACCACCGATATTCCGAGGCTAGTCGGAGTTTTGTCTTATACTCTGAGAACCTTTGTAACAGTCTGATTTATAAGAGGGCTTCCTTTAGGAGGAAAACTGGTGGATGCTTGTCCTCGAGCGATAGCAACTGAGAAGAAAAAATGAATACAGAGTTTTATATGGACCTCAAAGTGATGACCTTGAGCGGTCTTATATAACTTTTAAAACTTGCAAGAAAAATGCCTTTGGTATTGATATGTTAGGCCTCAGAAATGTTATTGAAGGAATAGGATTTGTGCGAAAGTATCATTGCCAACACTCCTCCGTTTTGTATATCTGTAACTTCAGTGTAAGACCAATTTTAAGCAAAAATTTTGATATGCCATAGCAACGATGATAGGTGATCTGACATATAATCCGGGAGTTTTGGTCCTACGCGTCATATATCATCTTGTATTAAGGTCCCGTGTAATTTATACCCTCTAGATATGTACTCACGTAAATTTTTATTGTCAAAGAGGACAATTAACTTTTTATCCCTAACGGTGGTAGTCCGAATCTTGGGGTTTTTATCTTTGTGCGAATAGTACCAAATAGACCTAAGAAACTCAACATGATTCCACAAAAGCAATGGCCTTTATGTTTTCATCAACTAGTTTTGTCAAAGTGTTGTTACCAAGACTCGCATAACTATTCTCGTCTTAAACAAAGGTATTAACCAGTTTTTGGTATATTCTTTGCCAACCAAACTGGCTAAATAGCTAAAGTCGCTAAGACCGCTTAGCTATTTTACCTTACTCTTTTCTATTTTAATATTAAAACACGCTGAAACCCTTTTTTGAAACAATTTAATGGGACACCCTAAAATCCCCACCATCCATTAATCACTACGATAGGAAAGAATTATGCTGTCACTTTAAATGTTTATTTATATTTAATTAGGGATTAGATGGAAATTTACATACAAATAAAATAAATAAGATAATTACATAGTTTATTGTGCCATTAACATTATTTTTGCTTTAAATTTAAGCATAACCTTTAGAACCAGTTTCATTCACGCATATATTAAACACTTGTAAATGTAAATTAAATGTTTTTGCTAATTTGGACAATCATCTGTTTTCAAATTGTCTTCTTTTGTTTATAACAAATTAAAAGGTGTTTTGGTTTACATAACTTAATAAATTTGAAAATATATAAATTAAAAGTGAATCCTACTGAATCCTTATGACTGGTAGAGTAGAAAATGTGTTATTTGTACGTATCTGAAATAAAAATAGAAGAAAAAGAATTTTGCTATTTGATATATGTTCTTACTTGGATATTAATATTTAGTTTGATATCTCTTTTGAAGAACTTGGGAAAAGAAACTGTCTTGCATACAGCAACTGTCTGACTTTGGTCTAGTCTGGGTCTCGGCTTATCGGAAATATTCTAATAGTAATGAGCTGACAGTTGAAAGGGACAGATTTAATTTGCTTTGAATATCCCCAGGGCGATTTGTGTTATATTGTCTGTCCTCGCAAGCGAAATCTGGTTACCAAACTAGCTTCAGCCAGTAACAACTGAGTGAAAAAAATGTAAAAGAGTTTGTCAAACACCTCGCCACCCACTATTGCCTTATCATCGATCAGGTATCACCACACTAATATCGGAGTGATATTGGAATGCATTGCCATTTAGTTAAGGGATGCTCGGAATTTGTAAAAAAGTTATAATGCAAAGTATATATCAGTAATGGGCCAATTAGCAGCTCGGATGTCGGATTCAATACCGATATCCTTCACTAATGAAACAGTAAGCCAGTTTGCAGTAGCTGGAAATTCAGCTTGCAGTACATTGCATAAATCGATAAGCCTTAATTATATCTTGAATCCTATTTGCGCAATGAATGTGCCTCCAACTAGAAATGTTCTATTCTAACGCCCGATCGTATATATCTTCAGATCTATAGATCCAAAGGAGATGATTTCATTTGTACGACTCTTTAAAATATCGACGAGAAGGCTCCTACGGTAGTCAATTAAATTGATAACTTCTGGAGTTTCTAAGTTGACATGACCCCCTTTGCTGTCAGTATGAACATACCAGCTATTATGCGGCTAAGGCCAAACTTACCTTCCAGACAACCTACTGAGATACCTTACGCAATAGGGTGAAAACACGTGCAAATGGCCGTTCGAAAAAGAGGATATAAATATATAAATTCATTCCTCTTGGTTCTTCTACTCGATATCGACATGACATTTAATTTCAAACAGATAAAATATGAATTTTGAATTCACTTACTCACATTTGTACTGGTATGTATAGACAGTCTGTAGAAAAATACATTAAAAATTAAGTTGAAATTTCCTTAATATAACATTTGCAGCTCTTTTGTGTTTGTGAAGGATTTAAAATTCTACGAATTATTTACATATTTATGTATATTTAGTGCATGAACATCTATTTAGAACGCGGAAGAAAATCTCTAATCAAAAGAATAAGTTCTTTTTAAGATTTTTTGTTGGTTCGTTGTAACACTAGTATTTCTAGAACATTAAAATAACAGTCAATAAAATTAAACAAGAATTGTGGCTAAAAATACTAAATTTAAAAAACAAACAATAAATAAATTTGGTAATATAAAGCATCACTAAGGTCAAACATACGAACATTTTTTAAATGATTTGAAAAAAAGTCGTACAGAATATTCGCCTACATACTTATATAGATTTTATAAAAAAGAATACCTGCAAAGAAAACACAACAACAAAATTCTTTGTTTAAAAAACAATTAAAAATAAAAATATTTTAGTTAAAGTTTATTTCTTCCAATATCAACCCATTATTTGCCTTAATTTATTAGCATTCAATCATTGTCATTTAAAACATAAATATTATTTAGAAATGAATTCGATTTAAAAGTGATTGTTGTTCTGTTAAGTTTACATGTCGGCTTATACCGATGACAGCGGGCCATCATAAAGGGAATGATGATGCCTAAGTTGTCGACAATTATTGACAATAAACGATTAGAACAGATGTATTCTTAAAAACAACATGTCACAACGCCATTAATGTAATAAAGTTCTAAAGTTTTCTGTTCTTATTGTCGACGAAAAATAAGTATATTAAGTTTGTCTTTAGGTAGGCTACACTGTGAAATCCTTTGTGAAACATTGCGATTGTTTATTTACTTACACACTTCTTTTAGTTGGTACTGCAACCTGTTGTGCTGTGCCTGCATAATAAATGCTTTCCCAGTAGTTCGCTTTCGTGGATGTTCCCTTCAGTTTGTTGAACTAATGATTTGCATGTCTGTTTACACTGGAGTCTCGGTCTGCTGTTTGCGTAATAAATGCCCTCCAATGTTTTTTGGCTAAAGCAGTTGTATCCAGTCGACCGATATGACATACAATGCTGTATTTTGATAAGCTTAACTACGTATATTAAAGAATATAACTCACAGCTTTGTCTCCACTTGCATTTCCGGTTAACTCAAATCTGGCCAGAAATGCTATTTTAGTTCCCCGAGAAATGGCTTAATTCTTGAACTGCCTAATCACCCCAAGTTTCATTTATTTACTGGAATGACCAGTCGCTTTTCTATGCATATAAACCCTTTTACTAAACAAATGCTGCAATTATCAGCCTTCACAACCTCCCTTTTTCTAGTTAACCATCAAATTCCACTTTGTTGTCTATTGAACATAGCAGCGTAAACACAGTTTTTTATTGAATCGCAAGTGTCAAGTTTTGTGCAAACAAGGCGTTTTATGCAGGAAAATTTGCTTTGTGTTTTTTCGATAATACTTCTTACCAAAGGTTATGGATAATAAGTTCCATTGGTATCAACGTGCAATAGATGAAGATTTAAAAGGTCAATAACTAGAGGCTTTATTTCATAGGATTGTTTTAAAAACATAACCCGCAATTTAAAATTTTTGTGTGTAGTTGGGTTGAAGATTAGTGAAGATACATATCATGTAGGCCTAACCATCGGATGAGTTCAATGCCTCAACTAGCGTCTACAAAAATTGCACTTTACCAAACTGGCAAATTTCCGATCGTAAGTAATAACTTAAAGGAAAATATTTGGGCATGACTTTTTCTCTATCTAAAATTCCTTTTGATCTATGGGTCAAGGCATTTAGTTGCAAAGCAACTCCACAGTGAATAGAAGCTCTTTCCGCGATTCGGGTATAAACTAGGTTGCTTAATTAATGAGCCTTCCGCAATCAGGCTAGAGCCAAATCAGGCTAGAGCTAAAGTTGCAGGAGCTTCAGACTCTTGTGGTGCCAGGCTTAAAGAAATGGTCAGTCGTAGGCAAGACTACTACCAGTTTAACATCAAAGTTTCAGGGACTGGTTACTGCTGGTATCCAAAACTACTTAGAGTTTCGACAAAATCCAGGACTATTCTTTCCAGGAACAACATAAAAACAATTAATCACAAAAGACTGAATAGCCACCCTTGAGAACGACACTTTGGTCACTTAGTGGGACTTCGGCAAATACAGAAATCAAGAAATAAATTAACGTACAATCTATAAACATAAGAACCCCCACCAGGTAAGATTAAGTCATCCAAAAACAAACAAAACTGCAGCGTTTGCAATAACCGAAAAGCAACGTAAACATTTGTTGGTGTAGAGTATTACATAGTCTGCCTTACTGATACAATTGCTGTTGTTGTAATGTTTGAACAATACGAAATTAATTCTGTAAATTTTATGTTGTTGTATATTTATGATTTTAAAATGAACTCATATTTTAGAACATATGTATCTTAATCATGTTTAAATATTTATTCTAACTTATTGCTTCCTGCTTGTTTTAAAATAAAACTACACATTTTAATAGGGAGTAATTTATTTTATTTAAATAATAAAAATAAAAAAAAGTATACAATTCCACTTTAGCAAAAAGGCTGATGTCATTTAAATTCTATTAAGTAGGTTTTATTGTTTTAGTTAATAACTTAAATAAATTACAAAGTTTAATTTTAATTTCTTAACGCATAATAACTTTTATAACAAAGTTTATTTAATACACATTTTCCATTTTTTTTAGTTTCAATTAATATTAGTTTCTTAATAACGTTACTCTTTGAAATTTCAGGTGAAAAATTAAATTTTTTTATTATTTTAATGCAAATAACAAAGGAATGGCGAATGCAGATAATTTTAAATTTTAAATTATTTTTACCTTAGTTCAAAGTTGTAATACGGACCACAGGCCAACATTACCAAAAAAAAACAAAAAACAAATAAAATAAAAAAAAGAAAACACGTGAAAACGACAAATTGATTGAAAAGAAGTTTAAATTAAATTCTTATTAAATACTTGATAATAGAAACAAATTTTATTGTGAATTGCTCTTACGAAATGATAAACAGTATTATTATATTTTCAGTTAGCGTTCTTTTTAGGGAATCTTTAATACGCCATCATTTATTTCTTCCAGCTTAAGTCAATCACCATAGATAAAAAAAATATGCATCTCATCAATTGTTTCTGACACTAATGATTTACATAAAGTTCAATGACTTTAAAGGCTGTTAATGCGACTTTTGTTTGTTTTTTTTCAAGTTTAAAAGATTCTCAATCAAACTTTATTTTAAAGTTTTGAAGACTTTGTAAAACACTTCTTTGTAGTATTAGAAGATCTATTTTAAAAACCAGATGATAAGAGGAGTTAAACATGATAAACAAAGTCAACAAACAGCATTAAAAATAAAAATTAATGAATTAAAGCATAAAGGTCAGTGAACTTTAGGTCTTTTATGTCCATCTAAAACAGTAGACACAATGTCTCAATCATTTTGTTCTTTAAATTATGCGCTTTACCAAAAGCAGTCTGCATTTTTTTGTTACTGCATATATTAAATAAATTATAAATGTTAATTTGTAAATTTAAAATCCGAACGATTTGAATTAAAATAAAACTATAATTAATAATAAAATGCAACTAAAAACTGCTTTAAGGGTGTTATAATAACTATTTAATAATGTCTAAAAAATCAATTTGTAAACAAGTGTTAAATTTTTACGACACATTTGATTTAGTTTGTGGTTTGAAGATAAAATGCATGTAATTGTTTGGACTATCAATGTAAAAAAATTAAAAAAAAAATTGGTTTACACACATGCAACTTAATAACTTAATCTACACGTAATATTCGTATTTATCACTCAGAAACAACAATTTAGATCTGGAGGACAACATCAATGCAACAAAAGTTGAAAGTGAAACTAAAATTAACAGTGAAGAAAACAATAAGCCTTTTTAAGTATAGGTTTTTTTCTCATTTAAATGCCCTTGGTTCTTAATTGAAATAAAAGCGATTACCCTGCAAATCCGTTGTCTAACGACCCATCCCAGGTGGCTTAGTTTGCTCGTTTCCATGCAAAGCAACTCAAAGTTATACTAATTTAGTCGAAGATCACTTCCTTGTTTAATTCGACAATAACTATTTGCACCAATATGGTTAAATGGAAAAAGTGCAAAATTACTATATATAGTGCAGTGTTGCAATGTCAGAAAAGGATTAATGTTTGCTCAGAATATGGTCTTAATCGTATGAATTATATGGGTGTTCTTTCATTAGGGGTTATCTAAAATGTACAAGCGAAAAACATGCCGACTAAACTGCCTTGAACATGCAGTGACTAAAACCATTTTCCATTACCTGCCTGAAGGCGGTGCTGCCGACACCAGTCTCAGGATCGAAGGCTTTAGCTAAAATAGCCATTTATTTTAGTTTATATATAAAAGAAACCCCAGCAGATGATCGTAACCAAGCGACTAATATTGAGACTCTTTTCAGCTTCAAGAAATAGTTACGACTTGTAGCCCGTAATGTTTGTACGCTTTTGGATACAACCCGTTTTTAGAAGTGTGTCAAAAATGTTAAAACTTTAATTTTACTTTCAAGGTGTTTGCGAACTAGAGAACTTATATCTGGGGATTTTTTAACATCACATGGCTTCACACAAATAAACCAGCAGATCAGCCGAAAATAAAAGGTGCTGTCATTCTCTTATCAAAAGAAGCTAATTTTCACTTATGGAATGGAAGCCTCACTCTGACAGGATTATCACAGCCCGTTTTAGAACCAAAGCCAGAAACATAACTTACTGCTGTGTACTAACTGATGCCACAAAAATATCGATAAAACAAAAATATGTCTGAAATATGTCTTAGCAACAACTCGGTCATTGGTGGAACATTTTTCTTTTACGTAAAGTGGACAAGGTTACACTACAAGGGTAGTGTAACTAAAAATTTAACAGACCATTAGGCGAAAATCGTAATTATCTTGGCTGGGTGTCGGCAGCAATCGTGATGGTAACCGTAATCTTCTTATAAGCACAATACTCCTTAAAGTATCGACCACTAGGAAAATAAAAAAGCTCAAAAAATATGACGTTGATAATTTAACAAATCCTGCAACCAGCATCCAAAGTGCTGAAACCCTCAACGCTTGCTTTCAGAGATTTTCCCAATGCACACAGAAAATAAAAAATGAAATCAATGGATCTCGAACAACGTTGAAGTCCAATATCTAAAACAAGAAGCACAAAAGGCCTCATAAACAGCGTAAATGATTGCAGCAAAAATGTCAAGGCTATGAGTAATGCTCGGTGTTTTAGATAAAACATTAAAATTTAGAGTAAATAAACTGATGATTTTGGTTAAATAAGCTGAACCTGCAGTCGCAAGGAAGAAATTTCCATAATTGTGAATTCTATACGGGCTTTTAAAAACAACAAGCCCCTGGGTCAGACAACTTGTCTCCAGAACTTTTGAATGCATCACCTCAAATTAGCGCTAAGATGATCTTCCACGTTATATACCGATTAATGATATCTCAGTCGTTTAACGATTAATGAAAAGAAGAGTTCTTATATAAAAATGGTTACTTGTTGCAAAGAAGAAACTGGCCTGGCATCACCTTATTCAATAAAACAAGCAGGACAATCTCTTGAACTGCATTTGGTGCTTTCCTCCGTATGCTTAAAAGGAGGTCACCTCTTTGCTTGATTTTCATCGACTTTGAAAAGGCATTCGACGCCCTTTTCTATTCTTCTCGCCTGCAAAGATAGCCCATCGAAAGTTATTGATTTTTTCAAAGCTTTGTATCACAATACAGACTGACGTATTTATCACGAATGCTGTGCTTTTTATTTTATTGTCCTGGAACACATTATGAGGCAAGCCTCACTTAAGCAAAGGGAAGAACATGGAGATTTCATACACAGAAAGAAAAAATGCATTCCAAAATCAAGAATTTTTTATTGAATTTATCCAAAAGAAAAATACTTGAAAATATGCCTTCGCAGGAAATCATGTTAACCTCCGTAAAGTCAATATGCATTTTAGTAGTGGGAAACTAAAAGAAATAACAAATTTGCAAAATTTCTCATGTTACCATTCTGTAGGCTCATAAATTTGAACAACCAGATAAATACCAAGGATCAAGCTGGATCGTACAAATCTACCCTCAATAAATAAATTAAGCGGTACCGGGTTACAAAGGGATTTGATATAGAATTCCATTTATAACAATAAAATTACTTAAAAAATTATCTGATAAACACTTAATAGAACAAGAGATAAAAAAGTTAAACTCACCTTGTTCTTGCATTTCAATGCTTTACATTTTTTCGTTACACCATAAAACTGAAAACAGTAAGGAATGTTGAAGGATGCAAAGTTCTAAAGCACTGCAACTGAAAAAAAAAACTAAAAAAAACAGTTACTTGATTTTTTACAAATTATTATTTAAGTGACCAAACTAATGTCCTGCAAAGGGAAAAATATAAAAAATGTTAAGTTGCTGTATTTAATATGTGTTTAAATGGATTTTGTTCATTAATTATGTTACAACTAAACCCTCAATTTCTACAGTTTATTTTTCAACCGCGATAGCCACTTGCCTAAGCTCAAACCTAAACATTAATGTCATTAAATTTTATTTTTAATAAAGTGAATTAAATGAATATTAAAGATAAGTTTTAGTATTTTATTAAAGTTAAAAGTTTTCCGCCTCCAAAACCCGAAACCCGTTACATAAAAAATTATTCATTTAAGTTTTTGTTTTTATTTTACACCAGCTGCTCTTTTTAAGAAAAAAAATTTGAAATTATTTCCTAGTTACACCTTCCTGCAAATAATTATTCCATATTTAAAGATGTCTTAACGTTTTGCATACACTTAACAACAGCCTACTTAAGAACATTTCAGATTCTTGCTGAACAATATTTGGGCATGAAGTTTCTTTTGTGGTTTTGTTCTTTAGCCCAACCAGTATAGTTTTGTCCAATAATGTAGTTTCTATTTAAGATGTCATTTCTAGAAGATTGAAAAAAAAATTGTCGTGTTAACAGTTTAATGCTTTTTATCAATTAACTGGTTTCTTAATATGTTTTTTCTTACAAAATATTTAAATTTTTGAAATTTAAAATTTTAAACATATGCTTTAATGAGTTTTTTAATTCTTGTTTGATATTGTAAGTTGACTTCTATTATTATTAAAAAAAACTGTTTTAAATGAATTTAATACATAAGATAAAAAAATCTAAATTTTAAAATCGTATTCATCTGTGATGCCAATATGAAGCGCGTTTTTCTAAACACTTTGATGTTATTTGATGCGCTTAAACAATAAATTTTCTCTTAATAACGTCATTTTTAGGTACGAGTAGTCAGAAAAGTTTGTAGGCGATATATGAGTTTAAACAATTTTTTAATTTCCTATTTTTTTAAGTTTAATTTCATCAGATGACGTCATCGTAGAGCCACTTTGAATCATTTTAAGCAAAGTGGATTTTATGATGGGGCTAAACATACTTACCTTAAAGGTAAATCTATTAAGAGGGTTCTATATTTTGTGGCTGATTATATAGGTCAGGGCCTATATAATGGGATATTAGTATACACTGGAAGTTAAAGGTTCTTAGGCACCTAGAAGCTCAGGAGTTTTAAGTCAAATAGATAACATTGATGCTTAAAAGCAGGGTTACAAAAAAGAAGAGGTAGATATGTAGTAGGAGATAAGTAACATTTTAAGTCTTTTTTTTTGGGAGCTTAATGCTTATAGAAGAAAAATCGTTGCATATGCAGGCAACGTAAACATTTTGGTTAGGAAAAGGTAATTTCAACGGTCGAGGAACTACTGCAATCCGTGTAGCTGTCAGGAAGCGGGTTAAAGGGGATCCTTACAAAACAAAGCTAGTTCACTTTACCAGAGTTTATCACTTTTCTTTTTGTTAGCCTTACTTGATGACCTGTTTTTCTTATTTTTTGAGTGATTATGTAATCTTACCTAACCTTGTCGCAAATATGCAGTCCGAAAGACTTGAATTGAATCCCGAAAAACGATTTTGAAATGCGGCCAGGGGTCATGGCTAAGTTGACTTCCCTTCCTTAGACATGGAATGTATATTTATATGTATATATAACCTCAATAGCATACACAACTATTACTATGTAAAGGGGATAAAAAAGAGGGCAGAGCTTTGGTAAACAAAAGGCTTTTTTCAATAGATTTTGAAATATTAAAGTGCTGCAATTAAAGTATTGTTTCTTTTAAAATATTTTTTACCCTGCAACTTCTAATAATAAATATTTTCACAATGAAGAATTAATAAATTTTACATACAACTACTTACCCTAACGCTAAGAAATCTCATAAAAACATAAATACTTCCTACTTACCCTACAACGGCTAATAACTCCATATTGTAACCAAAATTATCTACATATCGCTTGAGTAATCTTCTTTTAATTTTTTGTTCTATATACAAGTGTTTTTAATGCCTTTAATTTCAAGTTTTGTTTATTGATTTTTACAGCTTAATTTAAAACCACAACTGTTCAATTTTTTATTAGTCTTTTGTTCTACTCCAGAACTTGTTCTAACTTGTGTTTCACCTGATTTCTATTAAGCACCATCGTTATCTAGATTCGATTCTCAACTCATCTTTTTTAAGCTTTTTTGCCTCCTTATGATTTATGGACAAGAGTCAGTTTATTTAACAAAAGTAAATTCATTTTAAAACCGCACACAAACCTGATTAAAAAGTACAAAAATACACACACACATTTGTAGCTTCACACGTTTAAACAAATAAAGAGATAAATATTATTATTATTAGAATAAAAAAAAACGGCTAAAATCAAATAGAACTTTTTATTTTAATTGTTAGAGCAAATTTGGCATAAAATTTAAATTTCAATTAATTAAAATCTTAAAAGGTTTTAAAGAGGAAAAACATTATATGTTTTACTAGCGGTTTGTAACAAACTTTATGGGAAATTATGTAAATTTTATCAGTGTTTTATTGGTTTAATTTTTATGATTGACTATAAAATCTTTTATCCAAATAATTATAACTCCAAATGTAGTAATACAACAAAAACAAATTGTTTTATTTAAATATTTATAACTGGTTTGATTAAATAAAAGTATTTTAATATTGATATATAATAATATCGTCACATAATTAACGCCCAATTTATGTTTTAAACAGTGTTGCCAGCCTAGAATTTTAAGTTATTTTGTTAATCTACACTAGTGTTTGCCCGTTCATTGCACTAATCGCATTAGCATTGTCTCCTAAGTCAATTTAATGGTTATTTGTCTTGTAGCTTGGATTTTAATCCCGTGATCAAAATACATAACACATTTTATAAGAACTCCTAAAAAATAGTGGTTTATGATTTTCTCTAACGCCCGTCCTTGAATATGGCTTAGAAGACTTAAGGACCTTAAACGTAGATCCATTTCTGTAAATTTTTGAACGTGTATAGACTATTGCTTATAGTAAAATAGAAATCTTCCAACCCAATTTTCTAATAGCTGGTTCATTCCGTAGCAGGTATTTACCTGGAAATAATATAAGCCACCATGTCTCATGTACTTTACATTTATATGTCATTTAGCGATAACCAATGGTTATCCAAATGTATAAGGAAAAAAGATAATCAAAACTGCCAATAGCAAAAAATGTTTTGTTGGGTTTTTAAAGAACTCTTGAATGTTTTAGTTTGTGTACAGTAATTCTCAATAAGTTTATTGACTTTACTAAATAAAGGCAGAAAATATTCATACGGCTTTTCAAGAATTCGGTTGCAGTCTACTGATGACCAATTAAATGCGTATAGACAAACCTAACCTACAATAAACCCAGCTTAAATAAAAGTAAACAAAAAAGTTAGTTAATATAACTGAAAAATTTAAACATTTTGTTTTAAAAGTTTGGTATTAATTTGAATTTTTGAACCTGGAAAGTTTCGATGTAATTATTTATTGTCATTCACTTTATTAACGGCAACACCCTCTAAGATTAAAAGTTATAAACATTAATTAAATCTATAATGTAACATTTAGTGTAAACCTTTTTTATTAGAATAAAAAAGATCTATGCAAATTTGAAATATAAAAACAATTTAATAAATTTTTATAGCCTACCGCTTTATTAAAATTCATTTCCTAAATTATGTTAATAAGAACGACATAAATAATTTCTCGTTATTTTATAAGCTTCCTCTTTCTTTACATTTACATAGAGTTGTTGTTTTCTCTAAACAAATCAATTCTAGTAAAAATCTTAGTAGCTTACTACCAATTAGAAAACTTACCGCCAAAGAAATGTGTTGGTGTATACAGTTTGTAACACATCGTAATTTTTAAGTCCCCATAAATTTTATTTGCTAAGGTTTCAACTGAATTATAAATGGATATTCCCGTTAAACACATGATTGAAGTAATTTCTTATTTTAATTTATTGGCCTAAACCCTGGCCGTTTTTGGATCTTTAAAGAGATTTAAGTTTCCGTGTATGCGAAAAACTAGTTTAAGAAACCCTAAAGCAAACAAAGTTCCCAATAATTTTAAATTTTATTTTCAACGCAGCTTTTTATTTGAATTTGATTTACACTTGAAATACGGAACACAAATCTCTTTTGAAGTTATAGCTTTTAAACTGGCAGTTTGTAAAGTAATTTTTATTTGATATTAGTACAGGTTAATAAACAGCATAAATAAATACGCATACGAGTACATATATATAAGTAAAATAAAAAATAGATTTGTTTGTGCTTCAATTTTTGAAGCTAAATTAATTTTTTATTTATAACCTGTATCTTGTGTAGAAAGTGGGCAAAGAACTGGAGAGGTATTGAATGAAATGTGATGGCTGCAAAACTACTGCACCGATGGGCTCATTTGCCAATGAAACAGAGCAAGGGAGGAGTACAGACTCTGCTGTAATTGTCAACACTAGGAAGGCCTGGGAAAATATCACTTCTTTAAAGTCTCTTAGATTTTGTTTAAATGTTAAGACCCGGGAGCGACAAGGAAAAAGGGATTATTTACTCCTAGTGGAAATAAAAAAGGTTATTGTTTGATAGCAGTTCAAAAATAAAAGATACATTTCGGTGCGAATCTGAGACCTTCTGAGTATCTGGCTAATATCCTACCAACTGAAACAATGAGGCATTAAACTCTTCAAAACTTGAATCATCGATTGCCCGTCGAACTTTCGCGATTTTCTGTGTTATACCTGGGCGTTCTGCAATTGCCGCTCTTCACAGCCTCCTCTTTCCCCAATCCTGATATTTTCCTGGCTATTGCAAGCACAAATTTGATAATGACCTTACTCACCATCAGATCAATTTTTGCTGAATTATTTTTAATTCTAAAAAAAACACCAATATTCTTCTCTTTATTTTTCTGGCGTTTCAATATTGCTGTATTTTTAAGTATGATTTTCCATCAACATTTTAAGGAAGTTCCAGAACAAGATGCGGTGACCCTTTCGAAGACCTCTTGTAGTGGTTAATGGCTTAAAAAAATTTGTTCGTATTTTCACAGCAATTCGATAAAGCCGTACAAGTTTTAATGAGGTATTATTCGCAGTCATTATTTTAATAATTTTTCAAAGATCTTTTTTGGATTTGGCAAAGTATGAAAATTTTATAAGAAGATGGCTTTAATTTCTTGCACAGTGGTCCTTTAAGCGACTATATCAACACTATTGCGTTAATTGGAAATAAATATGTAAATAACTTTTTCGTGCACTTACTAGCTGGATAATTATTTGCCCTAAATTCGAAGCACATTTCGCGTAATATCTACCAGATTTCCATTTTCATCTTTATACCAAATCATGCCAGTGGACAGGACTTTTGATTGACATTTAAACTTTTTTTTTTGGAAATGTTGATTTTCTCTGTTCTCAACTCATGGCACTGCTTCAACACACCTAAGTTGTCCAGGGCAAGTGTCGCTGTATGTCTCTTTTTTTTAAGCTTATATAAGGGTTTTACACTCCTCGTGATGCCCTTGGTTTCTTTTATGCAATTTCTTCAGAAAATTGTGTTTGTTTTGCCATTGTCCACTGATATCATCGTATGGAGGAGGATTCAGTAGAAGAATCTAAGATAATTTCATGGAGACGGCTTTAGCTGTAAGTGCATTTTTTCAGTGTTTTACTTTCTCTTTGTGTGGTTGAATGCGTGTTTTGCGGTAGCTAAATATCTGCTGACCTTTGCCGCCACAAGGTAATGTATCGGATCTATGTTCACAGTTCGAAACAACCGTACGTCTAACATGCTGTATGCATGTCTTCACTCTGATGATCGATTTAATTATTTTTTTGCGCTATCTGATACATATACAGACAAAAAATTATCTAAGAAAACTTTACTTAAATCAAGCCATAGCGGTGTCAAAAGTACGGTGAGTACGGTTTTTCTTAAATCAAGTACGAAATTTCTTACTCCAAGTTAAATTTTTCAAGTACGAATTTCTTACTTTTAGCCACAATTAAGCCAAAAAAGGATTGATTTAAGTTCGGAACCGTACTTGATGTAAGCGTGAAAAAGATTGATTTAAGCCGTAAACTGGATTAATTCGAAAGTGAAATGTCATTTTTTTTTGACTTATGGAGCTTTATTAAAGAAGAAGAATTTTATATTTATTTTATAATTAATTTATAATTTAAAAATTTCATTTTTTGAATTTACCGAAGCTGAGATTCGAACCAGGGATTTTTGCACTGCAGCACAAGCGCGTTACCTCTAGGCCACCGGTACACTTTGTTTTTAAATGTAAAATAATATATTAAAACAACAAGCTTTTTTCTGCTTGATTTGTTGAAGCAATCCGAATAGGCTTGATTTAAGAAAATGTAAGTAGGGATCGTACTTAAAAAGATTTTGGATAAATTCAAGAATAAAATTCTTGATTTTAGAAGGCGAGTTTTCTTTCTGTGTAGAATTTAAAATTTTTGAAAAAAAAATTTGTTAAATCGTTGCATGAAAGTGGTGCCACCATAAAAATTCATTATCTCCATTATCTCCGTGTCTTACTTTAATGGAAAGCTTATACAAATTTTTTATAAAATTTGCAAAAAAATATAGGGTTTTAAACAGCAAAGCTTATAGTCCTTTGCTGGCATATTTAATTTATTTTGGCTCAAAGTCATTTATTTAATATATTTTTTTTAATATATTATCCATTTATAATTAAGAGACACAAATATATAATAAAAGTATTTTGAAATCTTACTTTTTCACAGCCCAAACAACGCCGGGTACAGGCAACTTATATTTTTATAATATTGTAATTCCTTATTTAGGAGTAATTTAATTTATGAGAACATTAAACAAAGAACTGATACATATTTTTATTCGAAACACCTAAGAATAAAAAAATCTAATAAACAAATATAAAAAAAAAATATGTAAATATTTAAAATAGTTCTATATTAAGAATGACCGAAAGCACCACAACAAAAAGATATAAATTAAATAATATTTTTATTTTCAAACAAACTTAAGATCATAATCACGCATTCTCCCTCCATCCGTTAATACAAACGTTATAAGTTAAATATTCACACATAAACATATATATATTTTTACTACTTACTACTTCAGATCACAATCAATTGGTTGGCAAATTAATTTAAATAAATTATTTAAAGAGAAGAGGCTAAGACACATACACACTTATATATAACCACCACACGCCAACATGTTCTTAAACAAGAATTATTAATTAAACCCTTTTTTCTATTGTTGGATCTACGCAATGATTGTATTTTGTGCAAAACTTTTACAGCTGATCATGATCTTCTTACGTTACTAGTTTTCTCTACGAGTTGATGATAATTCTATTGTTTTTAATAGTTAAGACCATGCCGAAGAAGAAGAGTTACAAACATTTGAAATTTAAAAGATTCTGTATAAATAGTTTGAAAGAATGCTAAGACTACAACATTCTAGTTTTATAGTTACTACTGTAAACATATAGAACGAATACTGTGAAAAGTTGCGGATTTAGTTTAATACAACTAACCAAAAAATGGTAGGTTCAACAAGAAGGACAATTTTAAGTGATTTGGATTATTGCCAGGATTTGTAAACGTTTTCTTTATTATTTTAGAAAGTTTTCCTGATCGCCTTTGCTGTGATTGCAGTTGTAGCTGCTGACGTCAGCCACTTGCCATCTAGTGAATATTTGCCTCCAAGTGAATCTGCTCCTTCCAGTGAGTACTTGCCTCCTATCGCAGAGGCTGCTCCCGCTCATGAATTGGCTGATGATGGTTATCGTTACAAAACACACCGTCGTGTTGTTTACCGTCGCCACCGTCGCGATGCCAACCCTGAGCTTTCGAGCGAATACTTGCCGCCCGTAGAAGAGTCAGCCATTATTGAAGAAGCTGCCCCTGCTCACGAATTCGCTGATGATGGTTACCGTTACAAGACCCTCCGTCGTCGTGTTGTTCGCCGTAAGCGCCGTGATGTCAGTCACCTTCCTATTAGCGAATACTTGCCCCCCGCAGAAGAGTCAGCCATTATTGAAGAAGCTGCCCCTGCCCACGAATTGGCTGATGATGGTTATCGTTACAAAACTCATCGTCGTGTTGTTATCCGTCGCAACCGTCGCGATGTTAGTCATCTTCCCACCAGCGAATACTTGCCCCCTGTAGAAGTATCCAACTCCATAGCTGCTCCCATCAGTGAATATTTGCCCCCTGTCCATGAAGAAGCTGCTCCCGCCCACGTCTTGGCTGATGATGGTTACCGTTATAAGTCCCGCAGACGTGTTGTTATTCGTCGCCGCCGTCGTGATGCCAATCCTGAGCTTTCCAGCGAATATTTGCCTCCTGTAGAGGAGTCAGCTATCATTGAAGAAGCTGCCCCAGCCCATGAATTGGCTGATGATGGTTATCGTTACAAGACTATCCGTCGTCGTGTTGTCCGTCGCAACCGTCGTGAAGCCAGTCACGAGATCTCAAGCGAATACTTGCCCCCTGTAGAAGAATCAGCAATTATTGAAGAAGTTGAGCCAGCCCATGAATTGGCCGATGATGGTTACCGTTACAAGACTCTCCGCCGTCGTGTTGTTCGTCGTAAGCGCCGTGATGTTAGTCACTTGCCCACCAGCGAATATCTGCCTCCCGCCCCTTCCAACGAATACTTGGCTCCTGTTCATGAAGAAGCTGCTCCCGCCCACGTCTTAGCTGATGATGGTTATCGTTACAAGACCCACCGTCGCGTTGTCTATCGTCGCCATTAGATTAAGCGCTCAGTAATAACTTTAAACTTCTTCTCTATAAGTTCTCTTTTTTGAGAGACTAAAAAACTATGTATAACATTTGAAAGTGTTAAGACTTCTTGTGCCGGAAACAAAATCTCAAAACAAAAATGTGCAACAAAAATACAACGAAAATAAAAAAAATTAATAAAAAAAGTTTAATACTTATAAAAAACATTTTGTTTTATTTCTTTTAGTTTAAGATTCTATAATTTTTTTTTTGCTAATTGTTGTGCAAATAAAATTAAAACCAAACAAGTTCAATATTTTTAATTATTAAACTTTCAAAGAGCCCCAATCCAGTTTTCCAAACAAAAAGGTTTAGTTATTTGCAATTGAAACATTTGCTAGAATAATAATATAAATAATGTTTGACTTTTACTCTGCCATATGGGTAGGGATTAAGATCTGCTAGTGTATGTGCATTTAAATTTTGTATAAAAACCTCAAGTGAAATAAAAGAAATTATCATTTTTATTCAGAGTTTAGGTGTTTGAATAGGCAATCATTTCAAAATGGTAAGTAATATATTGGAAAGAAAAAAAACGAAGTAATAAAAAGGATCCGGATTATCTTTAATAAACTGTTTATTGTTTTTAGAAACTTTTAATGGTTTTGTCTGTCTTTGTGGCCCTAGTTTTTGGAGATGTTAGCCATTTGCCACTAACCAAATATCTGCCTCCAAATCACCATAATAATGCTGCTGTGGCCGCAGCACCTGCTATAAGCTATAGTCCTGCTGCTGCCATTTCTTCTAGCTATGATGAAGCAGCCTCTGCACCAGCTATTTCATACTCTGCTTATGCCGCTTCTGCTTCAGCTCCAGCTGTTTCTTACTCAACACCTGCCAGTCAGTTCCATCATGTAGCTGCTTCTGCTCCAACTGTTTCATATATTTCCCCGGCTGCAACACACAACTCTGCTTCTTACGAAGCAGCTGCATCTGAACCAGCTCACACCTTCTCTGCCTCTGAAGGCTACCATTATAAGACCGCGAAACGTCGAGTCCTCCGTCGCCATCGCCGTTATGTCAATCACTTGTCTGGCGATTATTTGCCTCCTTATTCCGATTCTGCTTCTAATGCTTCTGGTCAATCCTTGTTTTCTGCAGCTGCTTCCGCTCCCCATGTTCAATATGAATCAGCTTCATCTTACAGTTCAGCTCCTTCTGATCCATCTTCTACTTATTCCTCTTATGAAAGTGAGGCCTCAGAACCTGCTCACTCCTACTCGTCTGCAGAAGGGTATCGCTACAAGACCGCCAGACATCGTGTCATTCGCCGCCGTCGCTTTTAAATAAGGTCTAACTCGCTACATAGCTTGGTATTGTAAACTGATCTTCTCTTAATGGTAACGTAAAAAAATACAGAAGTGAAATTTATTTTGCTAAATAAATATTGAAATAAAATGAACTAAAAAAATCCCTTAGAATTGTTTAATTATATTTTTTCAATGATTTATGGAAGGGAATAAAATTACCCAAATAAATGGCGTTTTTTAAAAGCCGTTTATTTAATAGACAGAAAAACAGACAGACAAACAGACAGACAGATAGACAAGCAGACAGACAGAGATGCAGTCGACTTCGGAAGCGATTCTACGTTGACCGACAGAAAGTGAATCTTAGACTTGTGTTTTTAGGCGTTACAAACATCTGCACCAACAACTACTACCCTTTCACGTAGGTGAGTTTTACAAAGAATAAAATAAAAATCATTTTCAATTAAAAAACCTTGTTGAGATGATTAAAAAAATGTTAAGAAATTGTCATATTCAATTAAACAATTTTATTTGAAAGTTTAAAAAAAAAATTTTAATTAAAAATATATTTATTATTCAATTTTATCAAAACACAAACAATTTTGAAATTAAATACAAATAAATAAAAATATTAGTTGAGTTATTATATATATATTAAAACAAAATATTTTAGGTTTTTTGTTTGTTTTTATTTCCATTTATTTATGTTTATTAAATTTAATTACATATTATGATTAATTTACATTTATAATTTACATGGGCAATATAATTGCAAGGCGTACTCTCTTTCCACTAAGCCAACCAAACCAAGCATTCTATTTCTTAAATTGTTAAACTTAGTTACATATATTTACGTTCCTACATTCAAAAATTCAACTCCAGTCAACTGAACTTGAGGTGGAGCTTTGCATAGGTAAAAGCAAAAAAGAAGATAAAACCAAGAAAATAAAAAAAAATTAAAATATAACAAAAAAACGAAAAAAAAACTCTACCACTAGACTACAGACGCATTGATTTTTTGAAGTTTAAGTTCTTATTTTTTTTTGTAAAATCAGCCTTAAATGTGTTTCATCCTAACAAAAACGAGTACATAAAAGCTTTAAACTACAAAATGTCTATGCAAAATTGCAGTTTTTTCAAAGATTTTGTAAATATGTATCATCATTGTTGGCATTTACTTTTCCAAAAACAATTTAAATTTTAATGGACACAAATACAGTTTTAATTAAAAATAGTAATGTTTTTGATTAATGAGTTAATTGGAAAAAATTTCTAAATATTTATACCCTTCACATAATGATAAGGGTATATATCAGTTTGTCATTCCGCTTGTAATTTCTTTATTATCCATTTGCGACCCCATAAAGTATATATATTCTGGATCCTTATAGATAGGGAAGTTGATATAGCCATGTCCGTCTGCCCGTCTGTCCGTCTGTTGAAATCAAGTTTCCGGAGTCAAATAAAAAGGTACAGATGTCAAACTGTTAGAAATATCCTGGAGACAATCGTTATTTAAAATCAGCAAAATCGGTTAACTATTGACCGAGATATAAGCGAAAACCCAAAGCAACTCATTTTTTAGAACAAATTCCGTCCATATATCCCTATATATCTCAGTAAATATAGTCACTCTTGCCACAAAACTTGGCACAGACTCTCTTAGAGTAGGAATCTCAATAATGAAAAAGCTTTTTTTTTCAGATAGGATCAGCGGAAGTGGTATTTTTCCTACAATTGCACAAATTTGATGATATATTTTATGCGCTATATCTCGGAAACTATAACAGCTATCCACTTCAAATGTTCTACAAAAAGTAATTGTACAACAAGACCTACGCTTTAAAGAAAAAAATGTTTGGATGGGGGGTGAAGAAGGGGTATCTCCCGTACAAATTAACAATTTTTATAAAATTTTCGATACGCTACTTCTGAAAAGCTATTACAGCTGTCGACTTCGAATATTCTACAAAAAGTAATAAGCAAATAATTCATACATTTTGGAAAAAAAGTTGGAGAGGAGCAGGGGGACTAGAACATCCCATAACATTTAACAAGTTTTATTAACCTTTAAATATGAATCATATCGAAAACTTTTAAAACTCTCGACCTCAAACCTTCTTCATCTATTTCTATTATTCATACGAACGTTAAAATTTTGTATAGTTTTCTATTTACTTTAAAACTCGCACAAGGTTTTTTTATTATATTATTTGCAGTACAAAATTACTCGGCTGGGTATATTTAAAGACCAATGTGAAGGGTATATAAGATTCGGCACAGCCGAATATAGCGCTCTTACTTGTTTTTCTTTGTATCGGAATCAAACAATGCAAAGCATTTTTGGTTTTTATTTCAGAATAAGGTTTTTTCTTTTTTTTTGCTTTTTGTACAAACGCTCTCCAATTAAACTAACTTTGTATACTGTGCGATATAGACATGTGTCCATAGTAAACAATCATATTTATTTAAAGATTTTATATATGAAATAACAATGAGAGTGAAATATTAATACACTTTTATAATCACAATGCGTTCCTTTAATTTAACGTTTAAACTAGAAATTCCAACTTGTATGGAAACATGCTAGTTTATTCCAAAACAAAGAGAATGGATTTTAAGCGATAAACCAAACAACCAAAAAACAAATAGAAACCTGCTTCCGTAAGATTCTTTTGATTATTTCTACATGTGGATCTTTATTGCAATAAAGTATTTGCAATAACAAAAAAGTCTTAAAAATAAAATCTTTGTTTCATTTTAGATTGTAGAAAATATGCAAATTTCTTGCATTCACTATTTTGTATAAAAACGTTGTGTTGCGCAACTCAAATCATCATTTAATATTGAAATCTAATTGTGTCAGAGAATAAACTTCCTTAGAATGGTAAATATCAATCAAAAAATTTTCAAGTGGAGTTTTTATAAAAAAAAGTATTCTTTCTTAACTGCAGAAATTCCTGATTATTCTAAGTGCCTTGGTAGCCACAACAATTGCTGATGTCAGTCATTTGCCAATAAACAAGTATTTGCCTCCAAATCACCATCACCATGTTGGAGCTGCTTCAGAGCCAGCAGTAAGCTATAGTGCTGCTCCAGCTACTAATTCCCATAAGGCTGAGGATACTTCCTCACCGGTTGCTTCTTACTCAGCTACTGTTACACAATCACATCACCTTGAAGCTGACTCTACTCCAGTTGTTACTAACCCTTCGCCAGCTGTCACTCATGAGTCTTCCTCTTACGAAACAGCTGCCTCTGAACCAGCTCACTCCTACTCGTCTGCTGAAGGTTATCGTTACAAGACAGTCAGGCGTCGTGTTTATCGTCGCCGTCAACGTCGTGATGTCAGTCACTTGTCCAGCGAATATTTACCACCTTTTCAGGGTTCTTCTTCTGCCATCTCTGCTGATTATTTACCTCCAGCAGCTGCTTCTAATAACGTTGTTCACTATGAACCAGCCCCTTCTTACACTGCAGCTGCTTCTGTTCCAGTTGCCTCTTATTCCTCTTATGAAACTGCTGCTTCTGAACCAGCTCACACCTACTCATCTGATGAGGGATATCGCTACAAGACCGCCAGGCGTAGGATCTACCGTCACCGTCAACGGCGTGATGTCAGTCACTTGTCCAGCGAATATTTGCCTCCTCACCAAGGTTCTGCTTCTGCCATCTCTACTGAGTATTTACCTCCAGCAGCTGCTTCTAATAGCGTTGTACAGTATGAATCAGCTCCCTCTTACACTGCAGCTGCTTCTGTTCCAGTTTCCTCTTATTCCTCATATAAAACTGCTGCTTCTGAACCAGCTCACACCTACTCATCTGATGAAGGATATCGCTACAAGACCGCCAGACGTCGCGTTATTAGGCGTCGTCGCTTCTAAAGCTTAATTACCCAAAATTACAACATATCTTACCGTTTTTAATTGTATGTAAATATTTTTACCCATGATTATATGTATGTAAAAAAAAATTTTTTTGAATAAATTTTTTAGCCTTAAAGAACCGAAAATTCAAATGTTAAATATTTTAAACAGCTTATGAGGGTTCATAGTTAAAGAATATCTGAAGCTGAAGATGCTCTTCAAAAGTCACAATTTCTTTCAACTCCTCTATTACCTATCAATCTATCATTTTTTTTTAATGTCAAGTAAATCCTCCTGGAACTGCAATACCCTTTAATAACTATTATTATTAAAATTATTCTTGATTTAAAAAAATCTTTTAAGAAAACTATTTAGCAAAAAATGGAAAGTAATTGATCAAAGAAGGGTGAGAGATTGGAATTAAGGTCCTATTTTTATTTTTGGAATATTTTTCTTTGACTGTTATCTCTAACTTCATGGTCACATTAGTCAAACAATTTGTTTTAAACTCTTTTAATTAACGGGAAATATATATTTAACATTGTAAAAAAGGTTTATTTTGGGGCAAAAAGCATCAAACAATTAGTCGCTTAGAACAGTGGTTAAGCTTTTTTGTGCAAATATTTGGCAGACCTGACTTTAAAAGCAAGATTCACAAGATACACCTTAAAAATAAATTAAATTAAAATTTTACTTCTACTTTTCACATTTGTTAAAAAAATGTAAATAAGTAAGAAAGTTATATTTTGTCAGCGCTGACCATAGTATACCCTTCACCACAATTTATTTCTTATTAAGTACTAGCACTCATATATAAAAAAAATTAGAAGGCTTAGGTTATATATGGAAATTTACGTGGAATAAATGCCGAAAAACTGTACAATTATATTACGGTTATTATTGTTTCCGGGTAAAAGCCTTTTATCGGAGGTTGGGTTATAAAAAAAAACTTGTAGACTGGTATTGTATCGTGATAGAAAATTTTATTTGCAATTTACATGGTAAAATGAGGAGAAAATTATTTTTGCAAAATTTTTGTCAAAATGTTTAAGGCCATGTTCTTCGATTATACACATGCGTTGTCACGCAGACAAATGGAAGGCTTTGATTGATTTAGAAAGGAGAATCACTTTGATCAGTATGATTGTTGCATATAGATCTCATAGTATTTTTTTTTTGGCGTAACATAAAATATATTACTAAATGCCTTATAATAAATAATACCATAACAATACATTAAACAAAAACAAGAACGAACAAACACATTTAAAATTGTATTCTTAATATAAAGTAGGCTTGCCGTCTATTAAGGGGTTATTTAGCTTTCAACACTTCAATTTTTTTCGAAAGCCTTAGCATATGCAATACTTTATATAATTTTTATTTATATTTTAAAAGCTTATTAAACTATAGTTTTGTTTTGTACAAGGTATATTCAACCATGGTTTTGTATTTTCAGATAAAACATCAGTGCCTAAAATGGTAAGTAATTTAAAGCTTTTTTGAAAATAAAAATAAAAAATATTATCGTTTCCGATAAAAAGCTTAAAATCAGTGATCAAAATGTTGATACGATTGTACATGTTTTGATACTATTAGATGATGGAAAATACCGTGTTACTCCTCAGGCATATTTGATACTTACTCTTATACATACTTATTTTATAATCTACATTTTTGCTATTTCAATAACTGCCTTTTGTTCATGTGGTCTCTTTAATACTTAAATGTGTTTCAACATGGCTTTCAAGAGAGGTTGTAAACCAAATTTTATAATAGTGACAGCCCCTTGCTTCGCGCTTTATTATCATTGGGTAGAGTCAAAAGCATATTTTATAGAGTCGTTAACAGTAACGTATAATCTTATTTATTATGGAAAAGGTTTTAAATTTAACAGTTTTTATAATTTTATCTTGCCCCTACAATTAAAGTTCTAAAGCGTAGCGTTCACGATATAATATGAAAGATTTTTAAAGATGAAAAAGTTTTTTTAACATTAAAAGCAGGAGCTGTGAGTTTTGACAACATAAGTAAAAGTATTTATTATTCAGTCAAAAAATAACTAGTTTTATTTACTAGTTTATCTGGGTTATCTGGTAGAAATTAATGACATATTTTGCTCACCCCTTTTTTAAATCAATTTTTAAAATTTTCAAAAAAAACAATTTTTTAGAGATTTGTAAAGAAGATTTCAGAAAATGATAAAATAAATTTATGTTAAATTTTTAAATGAAATGATAATGCGGTTTAAGAACTTTTCTCTAAAAGGGGGTTTTTAGGTAAAACCAACAGCATTTTACTACTACTTTTTAAAATTTTTTTTTAATGAAAGGTTAGATTTTAAAAATTTATTAAAAGCTTTGAATGACATTAACAAATCTAAACTATTAACTACAACAAATATATGCAGCTTTCTTAAATAGTAAAATCACTTAAATGTCTTCATGATTCTTTTGATATTTGTTTTCTTTGAACAAAAGTAAAACAGAAAGAAAAAATATTTTAGTACTATTGGGGAGAAAAAAGTACGTCCAAGAAGTTTTTGTGATACGCAAATTTTCATCACTGCTTCAAAAATACTTTTTTTTTCAATATTACTCTTTATGTGCCTTTTTTGTATATCTAGAATATGAACCTCCGTTATAGTTATTGTAGGTTTATAAAGGACTTTTTTTGACAAATTTTAATGGAAGAATTGTCATACATATTGAAATTTTAATTTTCAAAAGGGTATAACTCAATAATTATTAAAGTTAGGTAACTAACACATGTAATCTGCTTTTCGTTGGACTTTAGGTAGACTTTGAGCATCCAAAAAGCTTATTTAGTCGAATGAATAAGAAAAAAAATTCATATCAAAGTTGCACCTTTTGCCACGTTTTAGTGCCGCCCGAGGGATGTTCTGCCTCAAACCCTAAACTTGAATTCTCTTCTGCCAAGTTCATGTAAAATTTTATGTCAATCGAACATTAAAAATGGCAGGGGGAAAATTTCGGCATTCAGTTCGAATCGTAGAATTTCGATATTCGAGTCGAATTTCAAAATTTTCCTCCAGAATTCTTTCCGAAAAATTTCGATTTCGCCTACTGTGCGTTACTTAGTCTGTTCTTTTTAAATTAAAAATTTACAGTGGTTTTCTAGCGCACAACCTTTTAAATTCTATTTTTTTTTATGAAATTTCAGAATGTACTATCAGTGAAAAAATTATAGATAATTAAAATACATATCGCTACTCTTATATAAAGAGGTCCTAACTCGTATTTGTTAATTCAAGATTTTTTTTGGTTGATTGTCAGAAATTTTTCGAAATAAACGAATATCTGAGTTAACAAAAAAATGCCAGTGAGGACCTTCCTTTATTAAGTTGATTATATAAAGTTTTTCATTTCAATATTTTGTGGTTTTTTAAAATAATTTTTTCCAAATATATTATAAAACTTTCTTAAACTTAACTTAAAAATTATTGACAAAATCTATAAAATCGAATATAAAGGTAAATACAAAATGTTAATGCATAGTTTATAATTTAATTAATGATGACTAAGATTTGTTTCTTCGATTATTCGTAAATATATCTATAAAAACTCGAAAAGCTAACAACACTATTAGAATTACACTAATAAGAGTTTAAGACAATAATCACATTAATAATCAAAGCTTATTGAGGATTTTGGATACGAGTAACCATTTCGTACTGGTGTGGGATAGTTAAGTTTTACTTCGGGTGAGGGATATGAGTAACCGGCGCTTTGTGGTCGCTGCGGTTGCAATTCAAATTGAACAGCAGGTGTTGGATAGAAATAACCAGAGTTTTGAGAATGTTGGGTAGGTAGTTCAAATATTTGTACTGGCTTGGGGTAAGAATAACCAGAATTTTGTGTCGGCTTACTGGGCAACTCAAATTTCTGGGCGGGAGTGGGATATAAATAACCCAGATTCTGCTTTGGTTGTGTATTTTCTTCGAACTTAATAGCAGGTTTTTGATAAGAGTAGCCGGGTTTTTGTGACGATTTAATGGGTGTTTCAAATTTTTGTGCAGGTTTGGGATACGAGTAACCAGTCTTTTGAGGGCTCCGTGTGGGTAATTCAAAACTAAAAGCAGGTGTTGGATATGAATAACCGGTTTTCTGCGTTGGTAATCCAAAATTAACAGCTGGTGTCACATAGGAGTAGCCGGTTTTTTGGGGAGCTGGTGTTGGTCTTCTGTTGGGAGTAGTTGTATATTCAAATTTTATAGCTGGTGTGGGATAAGTGTAACCGCTCTTTTTGGTGGGCTGAGTAGAGTACTCAAATTTTTGATATGGTGTTGGGTAAAAATAGCCTGCAGGTTTGGTTGGCAATTCGAATTTTTCAGCTGGTGTGGGATATAAATAACCTGATTTCTGAGGTAATTGCGTAGGTTTTTCAAATTTGACAGTAGGTCTTGGATACGAATAGCCAGTCTTTTCTTGTTTTTGTGTAGGTGTTTCAAATTTAATTGCAGGTGTTGGATAGGAATATCCGGTCTTTTGTGTAGGCAGCTCAAATTTAACAGTTGGTTTTGGATATGAGTAACCTGTTTTTTGTGGGGCTGGCGTTGGAGCTGGTGCTCTTGTTGTTGTATATTCAAATTTAACATCGGGCGAGGGATAAAAATAACCCGCCTTTTTTGTAGGCAATTCAAATTCACTTGCTGGTTTAGGATAAGAATATCCTACTTTTTGAGGAACTGACGAAGGTTTTCTTGTTGTTAAAGAATTAAACTCAAGTTCAGGCCTGGGATAGCTGTAACCCGTTTTTTGAGTAGGCAAATCAAATTTCTGTGTTGGCCTGGGATATGAGTAACCCGATTTTGTTGTTTGCGGAACTGATGTTGGCCTCTGAGTTGACCTGGTAGGCAGCGAAAATGTTACTGCAGGCGGTGGATAACTATAGCCCTGAGGAGCGGATGTTGGTCTTGGATATTCCAAAGGCTGGTTAGGCTTCGCATACGAATAACCTTTTGTGGAACTTGGCGGGATGTATTCAAAAGGCTTTTCTGGTTTGGGGTATGAATATCCCTTGCTGGGAAAATCAAATGGCTTTTGTGGCACGGGATAAGAGTAACCAGATGCCTGGGGATACTCAAACTTATTTTCAGGTGGACTGTAAAAGTAACCATCACCTTGGTTTTGCTGCTGAGATTCACCGAGATAATTTGAAACCGGCTCATAGTAGTATTGTGCAAAGGATTGGCAAAATATAGCTGAAAGTAGCCATAGCTGGTAGGAAATATTCTGAAAATAAAAAAGTGGAAAATTCAAAAACTGATAAAGTTTGATTTAAATAACCAAACGGTCAATTAAAATAAATAAGAAACTTAATAAAAAAAAGGATTTGTGTAAAGTTTTTCCTTTAAACTAGTTGTTAAAAATAAAATCTTACATGTATTAAAGTAAAAACCAAAATCACTATTTGGAAACAGTCTCTGGTAGATGCCATAAAATATTAATGGTAAGGAATTAATGGTTAAGTAAACATTTTAAACTTAAACTAGCAAGTGTTTCGAATCTGGAATTACTTATGTCATTCTATTCTGTCCCAAAGTCCAGTATTTGATATCCTTTGAACGAAACAAATCAAAAAGTTAGGATTTATTTAAAATTTGTTTCAAAAACAAATACAATCGGTCGAAAATTCAAGGAACAGTGAATCTGAAATGTAAATGCCAATACAAGCAGCCCTCAGGGTCTGGAAGGCTAATTTTTTTTAAGTCTGGGTATTTTACCGATTGTACAAGTGGAACTGCATAAAAGAATGTTATTCTGTTAATTGCCTTCATAACTAGGCCTAACCTTATGATTTCAAAAGTTGCCCGCATTACGCGCAAGCTGTCTAAAAAGTTTTAAATGACACTGTTAAGACAAAGTAATTCAGCTTGTCAGTTGAAACGTCCTCTAGTATCCAACAACACTAAATGCATTCAACCTTTTCGAGCAAGTGGCTAAAAATTTTACTTCTAAATGTACCTATTAGAGATGCAACTGACTTTTCGTTGATTATACGTACAACAGTTTTAGCTTAAGCTAGCTTTTCTGCCTGTTTATTACCAAAGTGATTGCTACGCACTGTGACCCAGACTAAAGTAATATTTTATAAACGACCCAGCCTTAACAACTCTCCCTTTCATTGGCCAACCAGTGACGATGTAGTAGTGTGAAAGCTCTGCCTTACCAGCGCCACCTAGCGGTAGACAAATAACCGATTATTCCTGCAAATATCGGTATCACACTGAAATGCTGACTGAAATTAGAAACAAAATATGAGAAACTTATCCCTAGATTCATTTCGTGGATGCTAGATCATCCACACAGTCCCTCCTAAAACAGCCTGTATAGATGAAATTACTCCTTCATCCCTAATCGATGGAGGATATAAGAGCACTGAACTCTCTGACAAAAGTTGTATAATGTGTAACATAGCCAGTAGATCAATTCTAAGTCAAAGGTAAGGCTACCATAATCCTCGAGCGTTCATTTGCCTTCGATATCTAACATTCACAAGCATTGAGCTTCACTTTGGGAGCGTATATGCAAAATACTGTTCAGTACTTCTGAAGCGATAGTACGTAGTGCACCTGAAATTCCAGGAAGAGACGATCTACGAACTTTTCCAAGCTGGTTCACCTCCTTTTATACATTTGGTCTATTTAAAAAATAAAGAGTAAAGATTTTCATTGATTAATATATGCAGGACGTGATTTTTTGTCTATCGGTACAGCGCATATGGTGTGGTTGTAAAAAAATTTGCTTCGTTGTACTAAGCTTGGTCAAACCAGAAATTTATTTAGGAATTATTTTTGGGACAACTTTAAATCAAAAATTGTTTCTTCTTCTTTTAAATTAAATGTTTATTTAATTGAATTATCGTAAAAACTATTTTAACGCTTTTTTTCTTTTTTATTCAAAATGTATTGAATTAAAATTTCCATTAAGCAAAACATTGAACTTTTCATTGGCATAACGCTGACGCTTATGGTTGAGATGATGTTAAAGACAATGGCACAATTTTTTTTTTCAAACCAAACATTGACTGCTTGTTGATAGTAAATTGAAAATTGTTTTGGTTTTAGGCCGTCTGTTTTTTTCTTTTGTTTCGCTTCCACGAATGAGTTTGTAAAAAAATTTGAGCTTTTTTCCCGGAAACTCATGTTGAATTTGAGGTGTTTTTTTAAGGTTTATGATTGTGATGATGATAATGATTGACCACCAAGCAATGTGTGTAAATTTTTATATTTAACGCTTTAAATATGTTTAAATGATGAAGGAAAAATCTAAAAAACATAAATTATTGGACACAAAAAAATACTTAAACCATGAAAAGAAATATTCATAAAGTTTAGGTCTTACTTAGAACAACATTAATAATTTTAATATTTTAATGTAGGTTTTTTTAGACAAATTTTTTTCAAATAAAATTTGGTATTAATTTAATTTAATATCTTATATATTTTGTTCTAGGTTGTGCTTAAGTTTTCCGCCATAAATTTGTTACGATCTTGACTTGCATTTAAAACATGTTGAACAACATAATTTTCACTTGTTGCTCGCATTTGTTTGAAATTTAATACATTTATTTCAAGGTCGTTTCGAATAAACTAAACAAAGATAGCAATTGTTGATACATATTTTTTTTGCGTTAATATATGTTTAAGTCAAAAGTTTTAGCTAAAACTAGTCTTTAGTTTTTTTTTTTCTCTTCATACATATTCATATTCATACATATTCATCTTTTATTTTTATGTTTAAGCAAGTTTTCTTTATGATTTGTTAATACACGCATCGCATCAGTTCTAATGCGTGCCAAGCAAATATTGAAATGGGAAAATTTTTTTATGGTTTTTCTAATAAAAACTTGATTCAAACAATCAGCATGTACAGCTGCTTGCTAACAATGTCATTGTTTTTTTCTGAAATTGTTTCAATTGTAGGTGTTGTCTGTTTGTTAGCAATACATGATTTCAATTTCAAAGTTTTAATCATAAAAACAATGTTTTACTTACAGCTCAAAGTTTTGAAAAATATTTTATAATTCACATTAATTTTATGAACAAAAAAAGTGTAATTTTTACTGTTTGACCTACAAAACTCTACCGCCCCTGTAATTAACAAAAAATTCTCATGATATTTAACTACAAAACGATTTTAATGGATAAAGCTAATGTCGCAAAAAACGGCAATAGTTTTTTAAGCTTAAGTTATGATGTCGCGTAATATTATGATGAAAAAGATTTTGTGCCTGAAAAAGTTAATCAAATAAAGGTCTTTGAAATTGGGTACTGGAGATCCAATTTTGCTAACAGCAAATTTAATCCGTTTAAAATAAACGAACACAGAAAAAATTTGGTAACCTGCTTGAAAGAAAAGAGTCTCCCAGAGAGAGAGAGAGAGAGAGAGAGAGAGAGAGAGAGAGAGAGAGAGAGAAATCGTTCGATTAAAACAAGTTGTAGTAGGACGAGGCAAAGTCTGGGCTAATCACCAGGTAAAAAAAATTTCAATTTCTTTGTTTATAGTCTCAAACAGGAAGTGAAATATGTAGTCAAACGTATTCTTGACTTAAGACTACAATTTCAATACTTTTCCTATATATATAATGGGCGATCCTTTGTTTAGTAAAACATATTAGTTGCTTTAAATACATATTAAATGTGATGATTTGTCCTGGTTCTTGTCACTTTTATAGGAAGCCCTTTGGGTCGCAAAAAAAAGAGAAAATAGAGAACGACATAGATGCAGTTTGTCTTTGGTGGTAACTTGGCTCATTAGTCAGGCTTGAGATACGATCTCTTACTATTGAAATTAACGCATTTTTGATTGCGAGTAATAGCTCGGAAAAAAATAATGTTCATATCTAACAATACTTTTAAAATATTATTTAGGATTTAATCCCAATTTTCTTGTATATTTATAGGGTTTTTTGTTGGTTAAGTTTGTCTATATGCATTTCATTGGTTCTTACACCAAATCATCAGTAGACTTCAACCCAAATTCTTAAAAAACTCATGAATATTTTCTGTCTTTATATAATAGTCTCAATAAACAAAATGAGAATTACTATAAGCAAACCAAAACGCTCAAGTTTTTTTAAGAATCCAACAAACCAATATTCCCTATTCGCTGTTTTGATTTTCTTTTTCCCCTTTACATTTGAATAACCATTGGTTTTTACTAAATGTATTTACTAAAAGTTTTATCAAATTAGCTTAAAAAAAATTTAAGCATAAGCCCTCAGTCAAAGAACAAATAAAATTTACCGACTACGTATATAGAGTGGATATAATCAATAAATCAACAGAATAATAGTTTGTCAATTTATTGATTAATATGGATCAAGTATTTTATTTCACTCATAAGAAATGCTACAATGCACAGTAAAGACGACTGGGTTTTCGACCAATGGATGGTTATTAGAACAAAATATTTCTGGAATATTTCCTGTATTAAACTTAAGCTTTTTAAGGTTTCTTATTAAACTGGAATTATTACTTAAAATACTGAAGGCACAAAAGATTATATGCGGTTGTAGAGAACGTTAAAAAACAAGCTATATAAAACCCAAAAAATTATATTTTTAATATTTTTTAAATATTATGGTGGCGAATGCTGGTACATATACGGAAATGTCATATTATCTTAAAAAAGCCCTAAATCATAATTGAAACGTATTGCCAATGATAGGGGATGCCCTTATAAATCATCCATAAAATGTAATTAAATTTCAAATCAATAATTTTAAGATATAATAACTTTTTATCCATACAAAATAATATTAAAAATTACTTAATAATTTTCTTTATAAATATAAGCTTTTTTCAAAACTTTTTGGCTTTTAAAATTAAAATTTATTTTTAAAGCATAAATTAAACCAATTACTTATTTAAGAGCTTTCTATCATAAACAAAACAAAAGACTTAAGAAACAAGCACCATAAATTGTTCTCTTTCTCTCTTGTAGAAAAATCGGTATTTCTGCAACAATTATTTTATCGTTAAAAAACATTAATTTCAAGAAAAATTAGTTAATTGGTTTATTTAAATTAAAGAATGCTTTTTACTGGTTCGCTAGGTGATATTTTGTACTTTGTTGTTAATTTACTAACTAGCTCCAGCATTTTTAAGTAAAATTCACATTTAAAATATTTTTGGTTATTTTTAAATAAAATTTAAGGGCAAAAGTTCTTGTCTAGTTATTATTTATTTTGTTTCAAATTAGTTATGTTTTTATATATTAGTTTTTCATAGTTTAACTAAATGTTTGGCATTAAAAAAACCTCCATTTTAATTTAGTAATTAAAAGATCTGCTGGTCTCTATTTTTTGTCTACTAATAATTGTTTATTATTCTTTATCTTTTAAGTCTTTATAAAAAAATCTTAAAGTATATGGTTAAATTAGATTAACAACTTTTAAAAATTTTAAAATAAGCTGAAATTAATTAAATAAACAAAAGTATTTCCGTTAAACTCATATATAAGTAATATGTTAAGCGTACTATTAAAAGATTAGGTTTAAAAATGATTTAGTTGCACAGACAGAATCTGAATGTACAATAATTTAAATATTTTTTTCCTCTTGTAAGCAACAGGTCTTTGTATTCAAATGTATATGAGACATCAGTTTTATTATATCGGTTATTCATAAATAAACAATATTGCCTTTGCTATTTGAAAAAATTTTTGTTTTGGGCTTAAAATATTTATTTTAATTGATTGTTTAATATACTAAATGACACTTGAAAAACGGTTCACTTTTTTATGGTTATATAAGTATAGTATGGTTTAAGCTAAGCTGCCCAACATTTTTCTATTTAACAAAGATATTAAGCTTTAGCGGCAAAAAGACTTAGCTTACATAAAAAGAATTTTTATAAAAATATCTTCTCATGGTATTTTTTCACTAAATCTTGCATTGAATACTTTAATATTCTTTAAACAGAAACTACAGATTGGTCCTTTTCGAAAAAAAATTTAATTTGAAAATCTAAATAAGCTTATCCCTTTAAAAAGTGAACTGAGAAAGTCTTAAATCATTTAAGTTAAATGTATATTAATCAGGTTCTTGACTAAGCAAATTAAATAATTAATTCAAAAGGTATTAACTTTTATTAAACATCAATTACTTTTTTTTACCTAATTTATTTAAACGATTTTTTTAAAGTGAGACCTTTTCGTTAGACACAGCTCAGTCATGGTAAGGTTGAAAGAGGTAGAATATCTAACACAGACCTTTAGTGCCTTTAGCGCTGCCAGACAACAAAAGGCGATTACCCGTTTATTGTAATCCAAAAAAACATAATGGTTAAAAATATTTCGTTTAGCGTATTGTTACCTAAATCTTGCCTCCAAGCCCACAGTGCAACTATTACATATAATGTCATTAATATGAGTAAATAACTGACGTTATTTTATCAAATTAGCATGTTTAATATATTAAAACTGATTTCCTTAACATATAAACAATGTCTTAAATATTTGTTTGTTATTCTGAGTAATATGTTAACATATTTTTAAAATTGGTGTTTTTAATAGAATGCATGTAAAAACATATGTATTAACACAGATAACAAATAGATGTTTGTTTTTGATAATCAAAAATGTTCCTAATTAATATGCAGCTGCTGGTAAAATAATAGCACCAACACAAGAAATTTAAAAAATTTTTAACATTTCAATGAATCAAAAATGGGATTGCTTTACAATTTTTTAAAGGCTGAATGCTGGTAAAGCTTATAATAAATAAAAAAATCTTATTATTCTCCAGAGTTCTAAAATGTATATAAAGGTTTGGTTTGAAAAATTTTACATAAAAGTAAACTTAGGGTATTCACAAGGTAGTCATAAAGTCATATGTCTTAAAAAAATTAATCGAATAATACTACTGTTGCGAGCATCCTGCTGCTGGAGAAAACAGAAAAATAATTAATTTCAAAAATATTTTAAAATTAATGACTGCGACTTGTTAGTTATATCAACGGCTTCACTAAAGAGTTTCGGCCGCCCGGCTCAAGTTTCTACTGTTTATGACAAAACAATAAACACAGTTCAAAAAGTCTTATTATTATAGAACTTTTTTTTTTAAGCACAACAAACATTTTTTTAAACTATTGTAAAATATTAAAACTTTAAGACAATATGACTTAATAGCATACCGTTTGAATACCCCAACTGTATCAAAATATTTTTTTTAATTTAAATGAAAAAAAAAACTATAAAATGCTTATATAATTTTACCAGCACTTTTTATTGTAGCACCAGTTAAATAAGATTTTTT
Organism: Melanophora roralis; assembly: GCA_963583895.1. Lineage (NCBI taxonomy): Eukaryota > Metazoa > Arthropoda > Insecta > Diptera > Rhinophoridae > Melanophora > Melanophora roralis. The sequence continues at coordinate 13,246,955 of OY757189.1, forward strand.
TATTATCTAATTTTTTTTTGGCTAATACCCGTTTAATACTGGCTTTACTCTTTTAACGGCCTACAGCTATAGCCCCAATAAAGTTATTTTAAACTTTTTAGTATTAAAACATACGTAAGAAACACTAAAAAAATTTTAAAAATCTTACAAAAAGTGATGAGCGCTTTAGACACCCACATTGGTAACGTCTGTTTCTTTTTTGAGTCATATAAAGCAGTAGAATTTCCATTTTTTCACTTAAAAAGTCGTATATAATCATATAATGTACTGATTGCCATGGTTTAATTAGAACATTAACCCTTTTTTGTTTATTTAAATATTGTTATTTATTCTTGATACAAAATTAAATTAAAAATCAAGTTCAGAATAAAAAAAATGTTAATGTTTGGGAAAATATATTGAATAGAACTTCGTTGGTTAAGCAAAGTGATTTAATGTTTTTACTAAAAGACATTTGTTATAGAAATTAAAGTTAATTTTGGGAAACATTTTTATATATAATTTTATTTGTATTTTTTTTTAATTATCAAATTTAAGATCTTAATTAGTTAAGTCAAATAATTTGAAGTCAGCAAATAAGGTAGTAAGATGTTAACCAATTAGAACATATGTCAGTCAGATTGCAATACAAAAAACTTCAATATAGACAATTCATGATAATGCTGAAAGTGTTTTAATGTTTGTTTTATTTATTTTAGAATTGATTTACTTTAAGAATAATTGTAACTGATGAAAATTTAAGTTTTTTTCTGAGGATGCCCAAGAGAAAAGCTTTAATTATCTAGCTTGCATAAATTAAAGAATTGCTGATTATCAACATTTATAATTTTTTTTATTAAAGGGACTAACCTTGGGATATGCTGTCTGTCCGTGTAATAAAAAGGTTTTTCTTTCTTCAATAAGTATTACATTCAAATTGGTTTAAAGACCTATCACGTCATTGTCAAAACTTTGAATTTAATACTAAAAACTATCTCAAATAAAATAAAATTTGGTCCTTAATGTTATATCACTAGACTCAAAATCTTAAGGCACTTAGTTGACTTTCAACTTCTATATGGGCTAAAAGTCCTTAATATTTAATGACTTGACTCTCATAAAAGCCAAAATTTTAACAAAGAACTAAAAAAACACTTTTTTCCGCTTAGTTAACTACTTATCTCAAAATGATTCAAAAACTCTTATTTCCTTATACCTGAAAATATGCAAAAAAAAAACTAAATTTCAAAATACTGCTTCAGAAGTTACAGAAATGACCAAAAAACTACCAAAATATTTTTCTCACACTTTTTTCCCTAAGGATTTAAATATGGTCCATTTTGTTATTAAATAGAAAACAAGTCTTTTTAAATTTTGTTTATATCATGAATAGTTTAAAGGACCGATTTTTTACCTACTTGGTACATTTCCCCCCCTTAGGGTTTGAATTATCCAAATTCTCTTATATTGGATCTATACATCGGGAGAATTACCGGCAGTTAAAGATCAAAATTCTTAGTTTTCACTTTGAGCTGTACGATAAAGAAGAATTCAGTGAGTCTATCAGTCAGCCAATCAGTCAGTCAGCTAACTATTAACATTTTTAGCTTAACACAAATTTTTATTTATGCTACACAAACCTCATACAAATACACACACAAACATCTTAACGCCATCAAAAAATGTAAAAAAAATTTGCAGCTATTAGACGTATAAAAAAATTATTTAGTATATTTCGTTTGCAAGTGGGTGCTACACCCCTTGAATTGATGCTCCAAATCTGGTTTGTTGTCCATGTATTTTATACCCTTCACATTTGTTATTCCCTTTAAAATTTCCTTACTATCCATCTGTGACCCCAAAAAAAAATATGTATTCTGGATCCTTCGGAAGTCGATTAATTCATGTCCCTCCATCCGTGTGTGTGTCTGTTGAAATCAAGTTTTCGGAGTCAATTTAATGTTGATATATCCTTTACATAGCGGTAAAGGTTCATATCAGTTTGTCATTTTGCTTGTAATATATTTTAATATCCATTTGCGACCCCATTAAATAAATATATTCTGGATCCTTAAATATAGAGAAGTCAAAAGAATTCTTCAGATCTTGTAAGTTTTCTGTTTAGAAAACTATGAAAGCTATGTCCTTTAAGCCAACCACATATACATAATTATAGTATTTTGGGTTTTAAGACAACTGGCTTATATTAGATGACTGGGGAAACAAAAAAACCAATGTGGAAAGTATATATGATTCGACAAAGCCGAATATAACGCTCGAGCTTGTTTACAGTACAGCTCGCATGTTTTAAAACAGCTTCATAAACAGATATACGACTCAAATAAGAGCTTACAGAAACTGATGGTTTCAATTCAAAATTTTATGGAGCTCATACTCAAATATTCTTCCACTTTAAGCCAGTAATATTTCTAAAAAAAGGTTGTACGATCCAAAGGTTAAGGAAATGTAGTTTTTTGCATTCTTTTTTTCAAATTCCAGCAATTTACACATATTTATTTTCTTATATTTTAAATATAAATTTAATAACTAAAATTAATATTTTTCTATATATTATTTTGTAAGTATTTATCGTTTAAAAAACAATTTGAAAAAAATCCTTTGTGTAAATTTAAGAACATGAATTAAAATAAATAGATTATCAGGTTACCATCACACTTTCTCACATTATCCGAAATTTTTTTTAATTTATACAGTCAACTATCATTTCATTAGATTTAAGTTATAGTTTTTAATTCAGTCCATATTTGTATTTATATCCAAATTTTTCACAACACTCACCATTTTTATAAGACTTTAGTTACAAAGTTGATCAACTTTTTTAAAGCATCTCCGCATTAACCCACCCTGTATAATTTATTTTTTACTGCACCTATAAAAAATTATACAAATAAATTTAAGTTATTAATTTTTAAAATAAGTTTTCGAATTTTTTGAGCACTTAATAATTTATTTTTTTTATTAAATGTTTGGTTTAAATCTTAGAAATTTTCTCAATCATTTTTAAAAATTTAATTGAAATAATTAATAACACCCACTTGATTTGTTACGCTTTAGGTATTTCTGAATTGTTGAATGATTTTTGTTTTAATTTTTTTTTTTAGAAATTAAAAAGTTAAAAATATTTATAAATTGCTGCTCTTGCAAGCATTTGACTTGTCTCGTCTCAACTCGTACGTACTATAACATCAAATAACAAACTTGACATAAGTTGTTGCTGTATATATTTGTTTCAAGTTTAATTTAACTTTTGTGTTATGCTGTTGTAGTTGCTTTAAAATTTCTCAACTGTGTGTGGCATCTTGGTGCTCATTTTGTGTTTGTCTGCAATCGGAGCCAGGTGAAGTTTGTTAAGAGATAATGAAAAAGAAACTATAACACAACCACAATTAATTGTGCTCGAATATTTTGTTCTTTCAAGTTTTTCACACAATATTAAGGGCAAAAAGATAAGAATTAATGCATAAAGTTCTGTAGACAAAAAAAAATACTTTTATTTTCCATTTTCTGTTAATAAAAGATATCTTAAAAAACTCCTAAACTTGCCCTAACTTGTTGTTGTTGTTTTGAAGTGTAACTCAAGAATCAAGTGCTTTTGTTATTAACATTAATGTATGCACATATGTGATTAAGGAGAGAGAAATATACTAATCTACTATTGTATTATATTTGCCAAGAACGAATTTAATTAATTTTTCTTTTTGTGTTACATTGTAATTAAATTTCACATTGCAATTTTCGTTTGCATTTTTTATGTTGTTCACACTTTTAGTGCTCTTCTAGTTAAGCTCTGTTTACTTAAAGAATGCATTTTTATTTTAAAGGCTTTAGCAATGCTTTTTTCTTATCTGTTGTATTTACAATAAAATATTTCACATAATATATACATACATAAAAAATGAAACGGGAATCGCTTAAAAAACTTCAAATTTTAGGCTAAATTTAATTAAATTTTTTTATTGATTAAATTATTTATTTAATAAAAAAATGTTATTTGTAATACTTCCCTTATTAAGTTTTTGATTTATAGCTTTTGGACCAAAAGCTCGAAAAACTAATTTGTTAATTGTATAAATTCTATTGTCGAATAAAATCTCGAACTGAAAAATTAATTTTTAATTTTAATTAATCAATATATTGCTTAAAGTAAACATTATATTTGATCATTATAACCACACATTATACGTAATAGAAGTTATATGCGATTGTGAAAATGTTTGTAATGCCAAAAAATAATGGTCTGAGACCCACCTTATATTAAAACGGTAGACTTAAAATCTCTTTTAAGTCAATTTAAACATGTCCGCCCGTCCTTTTTTCTTGAGGCAGGTGTGTTTTTGCAATCAAACATTTTTCTATTAAATTTGGCACATTTTTACTCTTTGATATAATGGCCAAAGGTATTAAGACTGTTACTTATTGGCCCATTTTTTCATATAATTCCCGTAAAAACTTCTCAGCGGTAGAAGCTCAGGACCTAATGCCATGAACTGTCGTATTAAATATTAATCCATAATTTATATTCGGTCCCATATATGTTAGCCCAGTTACGGAAAATCACCTCTTGTTGCATAAGTTTTTCACAATACGTTATCAATAATATCCTGGTGTAGGGTACCATAAGGTAGGGCTTGGCCGACTAAAACTTTTTATTTGTTTTAGTAATAAAAAAGGTAGAGCAGGCTGCTGAGGATATGATATTAAGGTATAATGCAGCTTACTTATAACTTTGTCGAATTTACATAAAAGAGGAAAAGAAAAAAAGCGACAAGTTCAGGCTAGGAAAGCCGACCCGTGCCAGCTTACTATATGTGAACCAACTGCTTTTTTTCGTTAGGTAAGATGGATGCGATAATCTAGTTTAAGTTATTTGCTACACGCTTCCCAGATTATTTAATGAAATTCTTCTTTCTCTTTTTCTCTGCATCCTGACAACTTCTAAAAAGTCATTATTCTACTGGCATTGCATCCAAATCGATGGTGACCGGCAAAAGCGGCGACAGCATTTCTGAGCACAATTTGTCCACATTGGAAAGACTCCTGGAATACTTTTGTGTCGGCCTTGGCCGGGGAATGTTAATAGTTCCACATCAAGGCCATTTGATCCCATCGAACCAGCCAGTATATGCATTCGTTCAAAAAAGGAAAATGCCTAAGGGGTAAAATTGTAATATTGGCACTTTTTGTTACTTTTGAACTTATAACGATAAAAACATACTAAATTCAAATGGTGTCCGAATGGGCACACTAATTTTTGACAATTTTTAAAAACTTTGTTTGTGGGGTCCAGAAATGTTAGATATTTAATTATGGTACTTTTTATGCTCTTCTTTTCCGTATTTTTTAAGTTATGAGTATAAAACTATAAAAGAAAGGGCAGTGGTCAAGTTGACAGAAGATACTTTTCTCTTAAATATGTTTCTATTTTTAAATTTTTTTAAAATTTGAGTCTACATATGTATATGAAATTTACGGCCAAAAGTCAGCAAAGTAGACAAAAAGTACTTTTCTACATTTTAGGTACTCTTTGCATCTTTTAATATTGTGAGTTCATAAATATGAAACTAAGAACAGCCAAAGGTAGAAAGTAAGCAAAGTGGACAAAAAAAACTTTTATTACATCTTTGGAATTCTTTTGTGATGAGGACTATAGAAATATCAAATTAAACGATAGTTTTCGGTACTAATTGGATACCTTGAGATTATGAGTCCTAAAGTATAGGATTAATTCAGATAAGGGAAAATATACGCACTACGCCAAATCCTGTAAAGATCCAAGAAGAAAAATCCTGCGATCGATAGTCTTTACTGATACACAATTCTCAGTTAAGAAAGGCAGAAATATTACTAAACTCTTCAGTACCAAACGAGGTTTGAGACAAGAATACAGCCTTTTGTGTAATCTTGTTAACATCCTCATGGAAAAGACGAGACGAAAATGTGAATTGAACTGACACACTATTTACAAAACAGCACATGTTACTCGTTTACGCTGTAGATATCGACATTGTAGGGCGACCGTTGTGTTCAGTAACTTCCAACTTTGAAAAAGTCGAGAAAGAATCAGCCAAAGTGAGTCTGGCAGTAAATGCAGATAAAACCAAGTAGATGGTATTAACGCACAAGACATCCAGTAGACTTGGGCAGACAGTAGAAGTTAAAAACTCTAACTTTGAATTGGTTTACGATTTGATGTACCCCGGCACCGCCATAAACAAAACAAACAGCATCAGTTTTTAGATTAAAAGAAAATCAATTTTAGGCAATGAATGCTACTTTGAATTAAGTTGACAGTTTAAAAGCAAAGCCACCTCCCGACAGGCAGAAATCACTCTCTAAAAAACACTGATTCTACTCAATCTTGCAAATGCATATAAAGCAGTGCTTGAAGTTTTCGAGAGAAAAGTTTTTGGAAAATCTATTAACCAATTTGCGTTGACCGAGTACATCGGTGTCGTATGAATCGCGGCATTTTCTAAGAAAAGTTTGAAAGCAAAAGTAAAGTGGAAAAATAAAATGTTATTTTAAGCACTAATATAATTATTTAACAAAAAAACTCTAATTTTTCCATTGAAAAATAGAAGGCATTTACCTACTAAAACTGCATAAACCAGCAAAAACTATATTACAGCTTTTATTTACAGTGATTTAATGAAAACTGTTATATTATATAATACAAAAACAAATGTGTAATAAAAACATAAACCAACGATTAAATGGTTATATATTTTATTGTTTTATTATTATGTATTTTATTAATTTAAGGTAAATAATTAAGGTTTTATTAATATTTAATTTATTTATATTCCCTCCCTTAGGGTGCTATAAACGTTTAATTAGGTGATGAGGTCTTAATTATAACAACAAAATATTTATGGTTTATTCTGCCGTAGCTGTTCGTTCTTTTAACTTTACACGCTGCTGCGCATGTGCGGTAAGCTTACATGTTTACTTATACATACATAAAATTATATGTGATAAGCTTAGATCAGCGTTGACCAACGAGAGGGAGTGATTTAGGAGAATGTATTCACGATGAATATTCTCCTGTGTCGTTGTTGTTACTTTTCTTTTGTTTTTCTCTCTTTGTTTTGTTTTTTGTAGGCTCTCGTGTTGTATTAATGTAAGCCCGGTTTAGTCTTCGTCCCCTGGAGATATTGTTGGCTAACCCAAATTTAAATTGAGCTTTAAATTAGCGTTTATATCCTAAAGCATTCTTAATTTTCAAACTAAAATTTTTTTTGTACTAAGACGTACATACATATCGTTATCTAAATGTAGGAAGGACCTAACTCGTATTATTTTTAAGTCCAGATGCTCGTTTATTTAGATTAATGGTCTGCTTATATCACACAATTAGTCAAATAAATCTTGACTTTCTACATTACGGTAACGATATGCAAGTTGTGGTATATAAATGTAAATAAAAAAATTTGATTATCTCTTTACAATTACAAACTAATTTACCAAGTTTTTAATATTCTAAAATTTTTATTTCAAAATTTATTCAATGCTTAAAGCCTTTTTCCCAAAATAATTAGATCTTTCTAATAATCTAGTTATTATAAGGCTGTCAAATTATCCAATTTTAGATTAATTATAATCATGGTTTTGTATAAGTTGGTTTGGCTAATTATGTTGTTAACCAAAAAACAGCCAGTCATCAAATATTTTGCTCTTTATATGTTAAAATATTGAAATATTTTTAATAAGTAATGTCGAGATAATCTGTGTTAATATTTTTAATAATGCTGTCAATTATGACATACAAACATGAAAATAATTAATTATAAACATACAGTTATTAGTGTTATCAGTTGATTTCTAAAACCTTCAATTAATTTGTGGTTAAATGTTTTTTAATTCTTAATTTACCTTAAAGATTATTTTAAGAGATAAAGCTAAGCTGTGGATTATCTAAAAAAACAATAAAATCTAAGAGGCGATTACTTGTTGCTGTTTAAAGTTGAGGTAAAATCTTGGGAATTTTTTTTCGTGGAAGGCAGATTAAACCTTTCTACATTAACCAAAATCATAAGACTTTGTGTTTTTTATCTTTTTAGGAGAAAAGCTGCTATAGTAAGCATGACCAACCATATTGTACCGAACGCTATAGTAAATACAAAATAAAATTTTTGAAGTAAATTTTTAGTTAAAGCCCAACATCAGCACGACAGCACGCATGCGCCTTTAATAAGAAATATTGATTTTTTTATTTTTAATAATAATCCATCAAAACATTTAAAAATATACAAATACATTTTTTTATGGATTTGACGGTATTCTTAAAACTTTGGGTATCTTTCTTGATGGATAAGTCTACCAAGTCGAGATTTCATGATATGTAGACCCTAAGGGGATAAAATTGGGCCAAATAGGGGATAATAGATGTGCTACTATCTCTCAGATGGACACAAAATTTTAAAAAGTATTTTACTCTCCCCACAAAAAAAAACGGTGTTTGACTTTCTCCAAAATTATGGTCTAGTCTTTTTTCGGTACTTTTTGTAACCTTAAAGCCAATAAAGATAAAAAAAATCAAATCACGATTAAAAAATTTCAACAATATAGAGTTATATTTTGGATATTTTTATTAAGAATTCTTTCTTGCCAAAAACTCAAATACCAAGACCTTCTTCCACCTTTCACTCCAACACGATGTTTTACAATGACGATTGAGCAATTACATATTGTTTGTCCTGACGCATAACACATAAAGGTCCTAAGGACGAGATAGCAAAGGATCAATAATATCAATTATGTTCGGTATTACAGAATCAAAGAAGATGACTAATGGTTACTCAGAACTAAGCAAAGTACGTATTATACAGGGTGTCATGGTGGAAAAATTATATTTTTAAATACGATTATTTGAAAAAGTAATAGTAGTCGAGTGGGCATCGCGCGTTGCTGTGGAGACATTTTTTAAGAGTAATGACTCTTACGTAATTGCTCGTCGACAATTTTGTTCAAAGTTCGGTATTCGGCGAATACGTTATGAGCCGAGCTTGAATTTAATTCGTTCGTGGGTGCAGATATTTTGCGCAAATGCTTGGGCGTTGAATGTCCCACGGCCAGGACACAGTCGATCTTCAAAGACTCCCGAAAACATTAAACTGGTTGAGAGCAGTCTACGGAAAAATCCGCGACTTTAAAAATGAAAAATAGCAGCCCTACTATATAAAATATTAAAAAAGGATCTGAAGTTCCATTTATTTAACTAAACGAAGGTGACTTTGATTTACATAAAAATTTTTGTAAAATGATGGTGGAGCATTTTCGAACTGTAAATACCAATTTTTGGGAGCAAAAGGCTAATTTACACTTTAACGGCCACGTCAGCAAGTAGAACTACCGTTACAGGTCTCCAAAAACCCGCACCCCTCGATTAAAATATCCAAACCCATTCCATTGCCCCAGGGTAAAAGTTTGGTGTGCCTTGTCCACGCATGAGATAGATTAACCATTATTTCGAAAATTCTCGGGGCCAGGCTAAGAATTTCAATGGTTAAAATTATCGACGCATGATTACGAAGCCTGCGAGCTCATCCTTCATACTATTCACACACGTGGTTTCAACAGGGTAGGGCGACTGCACAAACAGCCAAAATTTCGATAAATTTGCTTCGGGAAAATTTCCCCTTAAAACGAGTCAATCGCTTTGGGGACATTCCATGGCCACCCAGGTCGCCCAATCTATCTCTAATTGACTTTTTTATAAGGCTACCTTCAAGAGAAGATTTGTAATGACAATCTCCAGTCTCTTGTGGCTTCAAAGGAAAATATTTGTCGGGAAATTAGCTCAACTGAACCAAGTTTACTGCAGTGTGTGGTACAGAACACAAGCAAAATTTTCTTAGGTTTCGTTTTGTGAGTTGGCTCCTTTTTAGCTAACTTTGAGTCTTCCGAATCTTTTGTTGAAGATTTACTACTTTTCTCTTGATAATTTGATATTTCCTCATGTCCAGACTCTTCACTTAATGAACTTTCATAGCCTGAATCTTCAGAAGATACATTCTCTATTTCTGGATTAAAGTGTACCTTTTTTGAAGCGGCTCCGTTTTGAACGGTAAGTTTGACACAACGGAAGACATTTGGATGACATAATCTTTAAAAAAAATAAAATCCGCATTTTCAATATATCGCTTAGTGCTCTTAATAAAACTTTGTGCCAATTATTACATTTTCATTTGAGTTTACAAATAATAATCTGCCACCAGACACCCTGCATATATGCTTGGACATCGAGGAATATTCAAAAAATAAGCGAGCGAAATCTTTCGACTAAGGCAAGAAAACAGGAAGTATTCACATGAAAAATCCAAAGCTTCTCATTGCAACGAAAACTGGACTAAGTGAGTAGGCGAAATCCTAATAGTAATGCTGATGATGAGAATTACAAAGCAAGCAGGGAGGAAATTAAATCGGAAAGGTGTTGTCTGTGTCACTGCCCAGGTTTTGTACACCCAAAGGCCAAATATTTTATCTTTGATATTAAACTAGATGTGGCTCAGGTTAAAGATGTAAATCGCGCAATGTTAAAGCAGTTTACCAGCATCTCGAATTTTTAGGAACTTTTCCCTCAAGATTTGTTTTATAGCTAGGAGTGTCCTGCAGAACTTACGACTTTTTTTTTGGGTATTTTTCTTTCAACCGTTAAAAATAAAAAAATTCCCGGTTGAAAAGTGACGCATAGTAAAAATATAATATCTTATAGCCCAGATAGAATCAGGCAAGCTTGTCAGATGTGAATACTTTTATTTTGCTTTTGCTATAGTTTTAGACTTTTTCCAAATTTCTAGGCTTAAGCTTAAAAAATCGTAATTGTTTAACACGTACAAGAGGTTGAATTAAATAAATATTTTAGTGATTACATATATTAATAACTTCCTTTATTACACCATTTTTGTAAAAATTATTATTTATTGTTCCTTTTAAATAACATTTATATAACTTTCGCTACATTAATAAACATACAAACAATACATATATGAGGCATGTTCTAATATGTATGAACTATAATTCATTAAAATGTTTTTACAAAACCTAAAGTTGTTACACAATTTTTTTCTAAATAGCATATTTAAGACACAATTTTCAACATAGTAGTTACTACGTTATATATTTTATAAAAATTATGGTAATTTTTTATCTTCCTTTGTTTACAAATGTTTTTGCAAAGTAAAACAAAAAACGCAAAAAGTTTTTAAATAGAAATAAAATTATTATTAATGCATTAAAAATTAATCCCTTTGTTCCTAAAATCTCAGTAAAAAATTTATAAAAATCTTTGTTTCTTAAATACCACAAGTCTTTAAGCTACTGCCATTTTTTACGTAAAAAATTTTGCTTTTGAATAAGCAAGATTTAAAATTTTCTAAACTTTGATTGTTATACAAACATATTTTAAGTACTTAAACACTTGTCTAAAGTATTTATTGACTTTTTTTGATTTTAAATAATTTTTTATAAAACAGTGTGGTTTTAGGTAAAAAATGATAGAGTATATCGTATATTTTAAATTTTTTTTAAACTGCTTAAATGCCAAAAAAAAAAAAAATACGTAATGAAGACCAGTACAGCCTCTTATATATCTACAGTCAAAGACCTCTGATAGACCCAGCACGTACTCTTAAAGAAAGCTAGACAGTAAATCAAAGAGAAAAAAATTATAAGATTAACAAATAAAAAAGAAGATAGTGAAAATCGAGAAAGTAGTACCCACATGGACCTCCCATCTATCTCTCCCTTTCCTAGTCACCTGGTTACCATGAAGAGCCGAAATATACTTCAATTCTTTGTAATTCAAAATGTCATCACCCGTCCTCGGGTCCAAGCTTCCCAAGATAATGACCTTTACCGCTATTATTAAGCTCAGCCCATATTATTAAGCCATGGATACCCTACATTCTTTTCTATTCCTTAATTGATATTTTATCATGTTTGGCACCTATATCAAATGTCAAAATACTTTATGAAAACTCATTGGGATTGTGATTGCAAACTCTTTTTTAGTGCACATAGTCTGAATGGGTAAAATCGAATAACGTCTTAGCTACCTTGACTTATTGCAATATGCTTACAAGGATTTAAAAGACGTTTGACTAGCCGTTGAAACGTGCCTCCCCTTTAAGATAAGTTTCTTTCGAAATGGCTAGTACCTCTAGACAGAATACACTAAAATTATCAAATAGTCTTCAAAAGCAGTGCCTATTGCAATTCATTTTACCTCTAAAAACTGCACACCGCTCAAATATAATAGCAAAACCCTAACCAAAAATCCCTCTCAGGGGCTTGTATTCTCTTAAAACTGACCTCTGTAACCATACATTTCATTCTTGAACCCGCCCTTTACTAAAAACATTGAATCTTATTTTTCATAATGCCCTAGTCCTGCCTACCTTCTTGCCCTTAAACCCTTCTGCAAGTATTTACCAATTACTATGGGGAGAGTGGCGTTTTGTGCTTTTGAGTTTTTTCATAGCACCAGTGATGCCAAGCGAAGCAAACTTTCATACCTTTTTTAAGTTTTCCCTATAAAGGTCCTTTTCTACCGCCTTACATTAATATATAAAGATGAATTTTCCTTATTTATTGTCGAATAGTCCTTTAACTAATTTTTTTGTTTTATAAGCGGATGACCGACCTTTACTATCTTATTGTTAATTTCACCCATCTTATATGAATTGTTGTGTTAAAAGCAGTAGCAAATTCGTTCCATTTGTTGCAATAAGTTTCTTAAACAATGAATCGTTTCCTGAGTATTTTGTTTAAAACAAACAAATATATTGAAATTTGCAATATGTACCTTTGTTTGCAAAATAACTTTTTAATTGTTTTTGTACAAAAGTTGAACAAGTTGTGATTGCCGATAAATATAGAGATTTAAATATTATATTTTTATTTTTTTTTAATGTGCAAATACATTTTTATTTGAGTTAAATTGCAATTAACACTTCAAGTATTTCCTGATTACTAATCTGGGTAGAATTTGTTTAACATTTTAAAATTGTTTTTCGTTAAACAAAAAAAATTTAAATCCGATAAAATATTAAATATCAAATTAAATAAGGATCAATAAACCACAACATAAGCAATTCTTAACTCACTCACATTAAAAAAAATATTTATAATTTTTTTTGGTTTAAAACTTTTTTGAATAATGCTTATTCATCTTTTTTGGAGTTTTTGTTTTAAAAATATGAAATTCTTTTTTCTAAGATAAAAGGCGTTTTCGTTCTATTTATGAACAACCTAGCTTCGCTGCAAAAGACACATTTTTCTAGAAATTTAATTTAAATTGCAAAACAAAAATTTAGAGTTTTTGTTACTGAATCGCACATTAAAACAAAAACAGGCATAACTCAAAACTTTCTTCAAACATTTCTTTTTTCTTAGATCAGTCATCAGATCAAGCCCTTAACGTACAAATTTTTTTTTCAGTTATAGGAACTTTATATCAAAACCATGTTTTAACAATTTAAAATAATTTGATTATACAATTTCCAGCTAACCGTTTTTGTTACAGAAGAGCCTTTCGGGAATCACATGTAGGGTGTTTTCAATTGACGACGGGAAAACTGTAACACACAGATAGTTCGTCCGCAAGACTCGTCTACATTTTTGCAAAAGATATTCATACTAATCTTTAAAAAACCCCTTCAGAGTCGTGTTAGGCTTGCAAAGAGATTATTTTACTGATCCTGAAATACTCGTACTCGTTGTTTTAAAGGCAACGTGTTCAAATCGTCAATTGATGCTGGCTAGCTGGGATAAGACCTTTAATCAGTCTCGGGTGAGCTTTTAAACAAGGTAGACGATTATCGCTTGTTTTTTAAATTACACTTACTACAATGTGGAGTTCATACTATACGAAGATTTTCTGCAACTGCTTATATACCAAAACAAATGGAATAGTATTGATTGCATATCCCTGTATAAGAATCATATATTTAAATGGAGAGCACCTCCCTGCTTGCAAAGAATAATGATTTTGAGTTGTGACTGTTTTTGATTTAGTGTCCGATATCTGTTGCCAGATAAATTTCTAATGGTTGCTTACTTTAGGTTGGTCTTTTTTTGCAGAAGACCATTGAACTCTTCTTTTTGTTTAGATGTTCGTTAATAAATGTTTTGGAAATTTATTACCTTTTGTTTAAAACACAAATCATGTCAGAATTAAATGTTAAAAATTAAACAAATCTCTCAAATTTACATATAAAAGAAACCATATTTCTTTCATTTGGAATAAACAATCTCGAAGAAAAAAATTTTTATGTTTAAATAACATGCCTATATCAAAGGAAGATCAGTGGGAAAAGCTCCATTTGAAGTGACACACGATATAGAGAAATTGTTAAATACCAAAATTTGCCCCTTGGCTGTATTCATTGGCATAGAAGGATTACCTAAAAATATAGGAACCTAGATGTTTATCCAATTTTAGGACCAATTTAATATTGATTCAGTTGACTCAGTAGTTTGAATCGGTCATATACTAAGGAACATCAGGATAGCTTGCAGACTATAAAATGCGATTATTGAGGGAAATGTAAAATATCGAACCTTGAAAATGGCATTTTTTCGCCCTTTCTGTTAATAACTATTAAGTTTTACTGACTAAGGGTCTTAACCAGTTTGCTTCTCAGAAAATTTCGTTATACTACGGAGGGGAAAAGCACCCAAATCAGATTTATAGAAGCGGGACAGGATCTGAATACTGCGCATAGTTGGATTTAGCCTAGGGAGTGAGTGTAAGCCAGATTGAAAGTTATCTTTTTATCAATATCCAGCCTTTTGAAATTCGTGCTGCTCACAGGCAATCAGGGAACTTATTGAAGAGGGTTACATATCGAAAAATTAATGCATTTTGCGACCCTAGCATGTTATGCGTAGATAGTGGAATTTTTTGTTTGTATAACTTAAGTGAAAGTCAAGGTTGACTGCAAATTTGCTGAAATCAGATCGACAATCCTGGTTGTCAGGGAATTTGGAAAAGTACTAGGAGGCACATGTTGTTATACGAGGCGCTCTAGGCTGAAGCCAGGGACAAGATTCGCCATCCTTGTTTATTCTACAAGTACTGGTCCCAGCAATCGTGTGGATATCCAAGGGTTAATAAAAGCAATTTCGCCTGGGAACTTTAAATCTAAAACAGTGCCTAAATGACAGATGAGGGATTTTGATTACTTAGGTGATGGCCAAGCACGCAGATAAAAGTTGGCAAATGTTTTGGCGATTAAGCCCTAAGCCTATCAGTCAGTTAACTTGGAAATCCGGACACAAGCAAGTTGGTAGGTCTATTGACATGTCAGACAAGCCTGCAAGCACACCTCCATTGCATAGGGGTTGCGAACAATCAAAAGGCATTCAGGGAGGACATAAAATCAACAGAGCATTTGCCTTGTCATTACACAGCTTTTGAACAGGCTAGAGTTCAAAGTTAAATGTCTGGTATTATGTCAGATGTGGCTCGCTTGAGAGAAGAAAATAAGAAATGTTGAGGCAGTTCACATTATCGAGTTTAATTTTTCTGCTTTCTTAAAGCCATTTAGTATAAAATTTTCTAAGCACATGCATGGTTTCTGTTACAAATTTTTTATTAAACAAGCTGGTAGCATTTAATCTTTGGACAGAACAAAATATTAAAGCCAGCTTTAAGGCTAATTTATTCTCACAAGAAAGTATAGATATAATGGACTCAGTGATGCTAAACTAAGTTTAAAATTTGTACGGCGCAAATGTCCAATTAACCCCAAATAAATCATTTTGTATTTAAAGTCTTTTAAAAGTGTTTTGTTTAAAAAAATATGAACAATCTGGATTTACAAGGCTTTCCCCATGCACGTTTAAAATACCAAATAGTTGATTGAGTTTAGGCTACAACGAAAGGTTTATATTTTTTGCATACAGTGAGTTTTAGAAAATTTTGCTTAATTTATTGAATAAATATTAAAAAAATCCCTTGAATTGTTGTAAATTTTACATGATAAATACGTAAAAATACCGTTAGATGAATGATATGTATTGAACGCTACTTAGACAAAATTCATATATTAATTTTTTTTGTATTTATTTCTTCTAAGTTTTTTTAAATTAATAAAACTCTTTCATAATTTATTTATATCGAATTTAAGTAAATAAAAGATATTTTGTTAAAATTAAATATTTAAACTTATAAAACGACTGTAGCGCTCAATACACTGAAAATTTGTTAAACCTGAAAAAATTAATTTTATTTCTTGTAAATATCATTAAATAACTAAATAAATTTTTGTTTTTATATTTTCATCAAAAATATAAAAAGTTCAAATATTTTTATTAAAATTTTCGATTCAAAATGAAAATAACCCATATGCTCTATGTTTCTTACTTTTTTAATTTAAATTTTTACATTGTTTATGTTTGCCATTAAAAAACAAAGAAACCACCCGTCTTAGTATAATTTTTTTCCGGAAGAATTTAATAATACATTTATATTAATTTAATAGAATGTCTTAATTAAACTTAATTAAATTAAAAGCATAAAAATTTGTTTAAATTAACAAAAGAGAAACGTATAATAAAAATACAAAAAATGAAGTGCTAGATATGGTTGGTTGCATATATAAAAAACACAAAATATTAAATAAAGAACTTAAGAATAAAAATGTAAAATTATTAAAAAAAAATTCAAATAAACATATCTTAACATCCACCAATATGAAAGGTAAACAAACGAAATAATTACAAATTTTACACCCCAAACTTGATGTAAAACATGTGTTAAAAACTTTACTTATTTACATGAAACAAACAGATTTACTTAATAATTTATACATATTCTCGTTTCGCCTTTAAGACTTTTACTTGGGATTTTAATTACTGACTTAATGGAATTTTTGCAATTAAAATAAAATCTTCTTCTTAAAACAAATGAATATAACTCAACCTTGAATTAATATTTTACGTTGATTTTTTCAAGCAAAACTGTCATAATGACTGATATTATACAACGTTATAAAAGTGTTTTTTAAACATTTTTTTTTGTAAAATACTTTAGCACCTTTAACAAAAGCAAAATATTTTTTTGCATAATAATCCGCAAGCCCCTTTTAAGAGACGATTTTCACTTTCATTAAGTTTAATCACGCATTCTTTTTACCATTTTTGTTGGGCATGTTAAGGCTTTAAAAATTGAATTAAAATTACAGTTGACGTGTTTCAAAATACAACAGTCAGATTATTAACAAATAAATGCATCATTCATAAAACAAAACATATCCTATAAAGCAAGCTTATTTGCAAACAGGAACTACATTAATATTCTGAATTTTTTTAAAAAAATTCTTAATTGATAAATTTATGTCGTTTTAACACTAAAAGTTTGATTTTGTAAGTTACTTTAAATTGCTTTATATCGCCAAAGTGCAAAATAAAAAGGAGGAAATAAAGAATTTCCACATTTACTTAGAATTATAAGGTTAGGTTTCCAAATATTTTTCGGTTCGCTTATGTGGTAATTAATAAAAATATTGCAATTATATTAATTTCTTTAAATCCTTGAACTCATCGCTTGAACGCATCGCGCGTTCGCTGTGGATACATTTTTTAAGAGTAATGATTCTTACGTAATTGCTTGTCGAAAATTTTGTTCAAAGATTTGTATTCGGCGAGTACTTGATGGACCGAGTGTAAATTTAAATCTTTCGTGGGTTCAAAGATTGGCGTAACGGCTTGGGCTATGAATGTCCTATGGCCGGGGCCCAGTCGATCTGCAAGGACTCCCAAAAGTACTAAACTGGTTGAAAGCAGTTTACGTGAAAACCCGCGACTTTCAATACGGAAAAATGCAGCTTCACAGGGAATGCCAAAAGTTATTATTTACGAAATTTTAAAAAAACCATCTGAATTTCCATCCTTTATAATTTAAATCGTTCAAGAACTTGAAGAAAGTGACTTTGATTTACGCAAAAATTTTCTGACTGTTAATCCAATTTTTTGGAGTGATAAGGTTCATTTTCATTTAAACGGTCACGTCAACGAGCAAAACTTCCATTAATGGTCTCCAAAAACTCGCAATTCTCGACTGGAATTTGAAAAACCATTGCATTGTCCCAGGGTAACTGTTTGGTGTGCATTGTCCACGCATGAGATAACTGGACCATTCCTTTCGAATATTCCCAAGGCCAGGCGAATAATGTCAACGGTGAAAATTATTGACGCATATTACGGAATTTGTTTTGCCAGCCAGAGCTTCGATGAATTTGGTTCGGCACAATTCCCCCAACAACTGGTCAGTCGCCTTGAGGACATCTCATGACCACCGAGGTGGGCCGATCTAACTCCCATGGGTTTTTTGTCGGGCTACCTCAAAGAGGTTTTAAAAGAAAATACTCGTCGACTGTACCAAGCTTACTGCAGTTTGTGCCGCAGAACCCAAGGCTCCATTTTTAACAATGTGTTCAACTCAACGGAAGTTATCTATATGACGTACTCTTTAAAAATTATATTCCGCATTTCTGTTTTATCGTGCAATGCTCTTAATAAAACTTTGTGTGAATTATAAAGTTTTTTATTTAAAGTTTGAAAATATAAATCTGGCACTAAACACCCTGTATTAAGTGGTGTGAAATATATCCTTAATTGACTTTTATTTATTCGACTTTAAACTGTATTAGCTTAGATTGAGAGTTCTATTTAAAATTAAGTAGTTCCGATATATGCCGAGTTAATTGTATTTTCCAAACCAGTTACGATTTTCCGTCAACCCTATTCAGTACCTCTTTGAATTGAATGTGAATGCGTCCTTTTTAAATAAATTTTCGTGGAATCCACATAAAATCCTACTTTCTTTTATTCTCATTTAATTTGAAATACGTGCTAATATACTCAATAGTTACATTACCTTTGTTATTCTTATATTTAAAATTAACATCGTTAAAAAAATTATGTAAAAATTTAATTTAATGAATAAACGGTTTTATTAAATTTATATTGCTTATCAGTCAAAAGCCTATCGTCTTAGTTCCGTTAGATGAAACCTTTTGAACTGTTTAGAACTTTAATTTTAATTTGTTACGGGCTGCACCACTTTTAATTAGTTAACTTTAAGATTTATTTATTGACTGTTAGTTCGCGCAAAGCGAAGAATCAATTATAAAATATATGACAAACAAAATTTTACTAGCAAACCTTGTGAACTGCTTCAGCTTCGCTTAAAGTACGTTTGTATTCGTCTATAAGTCTAGATTTGAACTTTGAGGGCAGTCTGACTAGCACCTCATTCTATCGCCCCTGCGCCTATTTTTGACACCCTCAATATTTAGACAATTAAATACAATTGAAGCTAACAAAGGTTAGCTTAGTTCACACTGGCTGGTGACAACCACCCCACGAAATCCCTTAGTCTTTTGGAGTTACCAGACAAAAGAAACGAAACTCCTATAGCTATTTTGATGTGCTAAGCTTGTGGAGACTGCACACTCTTTTGGCATATTCCAACAGTCTTGTCTTTACAATCCGAGATAGTTCCCCTAGGGCAGGGAAGAACACATACCTCATACATTGCACTCAGGGATGCCGAACATGTCCAGTCATACTGCTCCTTTCAGACAAACCGTTCTTCAACAATGATCTGTTCCTTCACAAATATAGTGAAAACCTCGTCGTTCTTAGATCATAATAATCATATGAAAAGATCTTAAATATTCTAAACAAGGTGGCAATTACCCAAACCACTGTCTTCTTACCTCTGTAAATATTTTGGTTGTTGATCTAAAGTACTCTTTCCACTGGAAAAGGTTTGCCTTGCCAATTCATCATTACTATATGTGGTTTATGGTTTTAAACAGAAAAATTTTTGACACTTTTTACTTAACAAAAAAAAACTAAAAATATATCTTGATAACCATCTTACCACCAGCAAATAGAGAAACTTTTTCATCTGTGTTATTTTTCAAAAGTTAGCTTAAGTTCAATATCCATAATATAACGGCTTTCTCTGCGTAATTTTTTTCCTGATTTTAAGGCCCCGATTTTTACCTTTAACACCTGAAATTGAAATTTAACAAAATATTTTGCACTTTGCTGTTATCTACCAGCGCTTGCTTAACTTACATACATATGTGTAACGTATATTCAAATGCATAACACACAAAAAACTACAAAAAAAATTTTCAAACAAATTCTTGTTCAAAATAATTTATTTAATAGTCTTTAATAATATTTTTATTTGATTTTTAAATCAAACAAAATTTTCGCCTAGACAAACAAAATATTTAACCAGCTCAGCAAAATTTTTATACAGAAACTAAAATTCTTGCAAAATTGTTTGTCTAAATTTACAACTTTCGTTGTAGGTCCTCAGCCAGACAAAATATTTACTGATTCTCTGAAATTTGTTACTGATTCTACAACTCAGTTTTTTCTGTGTAAGCGAATTTACCAATAATAACTTCAACCAATTTACATTAAATCTAAGAATTCTATCCAGCCGACATAAGTCATTTTGAATAAATTGCGGGGTATTTCTTTAATATATTTGCACACTGATTTCCATTTACACTCTTTTTATAAAAAAAATGTTTTTAAAGCAGTTCATTAATTAAATTGAACAAAAATTGAATACATACTAATTTACTATTTTACTGAATATTTATTTGCGTTTTTATTAGTTTTTGATTTTTTTATTGTCACAATTATTTACGGTTTAATTTTTTTTAATTGTACGTATGTCTGTAATGAATATTTGCTAGTTTTTGGCACAAAGTTTAATGAAATTTTAAAAGTTTTTATTATAAATTTAAAACCGGCTATTTAAATTTACAGAAATTGTTTAAGGAAGTTTAATTAATAATCGAGATTTAAGATTTACGCGTTTTTGTAAAACAGATCATAAATTGTTAAAGTTAAAACAATTTTTGACAACCAGAACTAAGAACTAATAATTAATTAATCACCGCCCTTTTCTATATTTATTTTAATTGTACTAATTAAATTTAAATTCAAATTCTAAATAAAATTAATGCGGCTTAAGGTATTTCAGGGCTTTATTTTAGTAATTTAAAAATATTCATGATATAAAATGACAATCAAATTATTTTTGTATTATAGCAAACATTTTAAAATTTATAGAATTCTTTTTAAAAAATATTAAAAATATTTCACATATTATTTAAACATAAACTACCAAAAATATTTTCAGTATACAACGATATTTTAAAAATGTCCAGCTTTGGCAAATGTTAGATTAAGGATTATTGAAGTCAAGAATGATAAGGGAAACCTTAGTATTAGCAACTGGTGGCAATTTTACGACAATAAAGTAATTTTACAGTTCACAGTCTTACATTGATCGAGTCTAAAGAAATGACCTGTGGTGACCCTGTTACTCAACAATAGACTGACAGATGTCTATATAAGTTGGAGAGCAAAAATTACTTATGAAAATGAAAAGCTACAAAAATGTTTGTTTTAACAAAAATTATCTCACCATTAAAAAAATAAATACTTTTAAACATACAATATTATTGAAAATCAAAACAAAAGAAGAATGTTGTGTTTCCCAAAAATATGTCATAAGATTAATCATTTTACTCCTACACGTGAAACAAAAGAAATATTACTTTTTTAATTTACGTTTTATGTTTTATTGATTGCGTCAATTATTTTATAGAAACAAATTAAATATCGAAAAAAAACTAAAAAAAAAACATTAAGCCTAAGCAAGTTTTTGTTTCTCTATGTAAAAAGAACAGAAAGTTAAAAAAATATCAATATTTAATTTTATGATCAACCCAATTAATTGCCCCAAATACTTGACCTATAAAATGTACCAAGAAATATATAGTAAATCAATTATAGCCAAAAATATATTTTTGGTTTTTTATATAATTCTTATCAGTTTAATTTGTAATAGAATTTTTTTTGTTTAAATAAACATTTAAATGAAATTTAGTTTCTTATAAAAAAATATTTATATGTAGTTAAAAGGGTATACGATTTTCCCAACTGCTATCAGCGATGCCAACTTATTACTTTTAGCACTATTTTTGGTACTTTTAATGACTCAAGACTCCAAATTTTTAGCTTTAGTGCCAAACTGCTTTCTCGATTTTTCGATAGTGTCGTGAGAGCTTTTTACAAAATTTAAAATTTTTAAGTTTATTAGAATTTAACCCTGGAGTACTAATATATTTTTTGTGTACACTAATACTAATTGTTAGTCAAATCGACTAACATAAGTATATATCCAAATTTTTCAGATCTATGTGCGATAGTTGGAAAATTTTTTCTTAAAGGCGAAGTCTTAAAGTCTTCTACATGTATAAAAATTAAAAAAAATAAATATTTCGTAAGAAGTGCTACTTTCAATATTGTTTTATAAAACCCAAATTTTAAGCATAGTTGTGGATACATGCTTCACTTTATTCAAAAAAAAAAAAAAAAAATAAATAAAAAATAAGTGTAAGATTTCAAAATCCATAAAAAATTTAAATTAAAAAGTCTACAAAAACTATTATATAAATACTAGTTTATTTTTTTAATTTTATCACAATATGTCAGACGATTAGAATCCATGGTAAAAAAGTACGTTTTTAAAACAAATCAACAAAGAAATAAAAAAAAATTAATGTCAAAATTATCTTAAAAATAATAATTTAAGTGAAGAATACGATCACTAAAATAAATAATTCAATTATAAATAAAATAATAATCACATAAAAAAAATTCATTATCAAAATATTTGCTTGTATGTTGCATACACTGTATCACTAAGCACACTCAAACTTTCATCTTCGTCAGTCAAAAACTCAAAAAACTTTGTAATGAAATCATTACCAAACCCTTTTTTTAAACTAATTTTGTGTTCTGTAATAAAACATTTAACAAAACAACAATTTTGATTGCAAAATTGAAATGTTTTTATATATATCAAAAAGTTACGTTGTTACTAATTGTTAGTCCAATTGACTAACATGACCCTAAGAACTAAAAAATAATAATACCTACTGTTGAAATTAAACTCCTTACAGCAAGAGAACACTATCGAAGGAAATTACGAAAAAAATGAGAACGATCGGTATGACAACAAAGAAGCTATGCACGAAAAGAAGATTAGTGTAAGTCGAAATGACTAACATTAGTACTCCAGGGTTAATGTATGCTTTGAAACTCCTTTTTTATCTCACAGCATAGTGGTATGTTTATTAAAAAGTAAATTTACCGCTTGATTACAAATTTGACATAAAATATTTTTTTTTTTGTTTGCTTAAGAGAAAATTTTACATAAATAGCAAAAAAATCAAAATAGAATATACGCGAAAATTGGAAAACCTCTACCTTGAGTTACAAAACATTATTTTTTATAGATATCCCACTCGCATCCCACTAAGCAACCTCCAAGTTCTTCAAGGAAAAGATCTAAGCTTTCTTTTGAGCAAAAAAAAAAAAAAAAAAAATGGACACATTTGAAAAAAAAAATTTTTTCTAATTATTTTATAAAAAAAAAAATTTTTTTTAATTTTAAAAATATTTTTTTCTGGAAGATTGAAAAAAAAGCTATCGAAAGTATTTGGGACAAATTTTGTTAAAAGCAAAAGGTAATAAACTACATGTATGAGAAAAAACACCTATTTGCCGAAAACGTCAAGTTTTGAACCCCTCTAGCTCAGAGAGTTCTTGACCGATTGTGTTAAAAAATTGTGTTTAAACTACTCTCTGCAAGAACTTACTTTGGTCCAAATTTCTTTCCAATCGAAAAAAAAAGTTGGGTCACTTGGCATGAAATCCCCCAAATATAAATTCATATGCTAAGCAATTAAAAAAAACCGCTTAAATATTTTCTGCCTTTATGTAATAACTTCAATTAACTTACTGAGAACTATTATTAACAAATCCAAACATTCAAGAGTTCTTTCAAAAATTCAACATCCATTTTTCGCAATTCAGCTGTTATGATTTTCTTTTTTTCTTATATATCTGGATAACCATAGGTTACAACTAAATGTATTATGAGGAATACTGAAAACAAAACCTTTTCGTATTGCAACAATTTCTTAGTATTAGAAAATTGAGAACAAATCCTGAATGATATTTGGAAATTGCTGCAAAACTGAAATTTTAAGTTTTCCTTTAAAAGACTTGAGGGCGGGGGGATGGCATGGTGTATAATGGAGAGGATTCAGTTTAAACAAGGCTATTAAGACATGAAAAATTTTGTGAAGCGAGATATTAAAAGCTGATTTAGAAACACACAAACAACCAGTCGGATGGACATGCCTTAATCGACTCAAAAAGGGATTCCCAGTCTACCGGAAATATAACAAGTGGTTCTTAGAATTTAACTTTACGGCGATATTAACATCTGCACAAATGCATTACATCCCTTCCACGTTTGTAGTGTGTGTATAATAAGTCTAATGCTTTTTTCCGCTTTTTTGAATGAAAAATTACGCTTTTTGGTGCCTTTTTTCTGTACGGAGTGCTTTTTTCCTCCAAAAAGTTGGCATGGCTGACTGCTATGACCAAATCCATGAACAAATAACTTATTAGTTCGTAGCAATGAGCCTCTTTTACTTTTTTTTTTCATTATGTATATGGAGTTTGACCCTTTCGTGTTCATAAAAAAAAATTCTTAGCGTTGATGTATCAAAATACATAAAAGAAAAGTCAGAGTGGTCACGACCTTATGAGTGATTTGCCCATGACCATGTCAAAGTCATTCCAAACTTTCGAATAAATTAAAGCAATTTTCAATGTTTAAAAATTTAAAAATCACAAGGTATTCTGTTATGTCCTACTGTCATAGTATTATAAAATTTTACAATGGTTTTAAAATATTTTTGCTGACTTTCAAACAAAAACAGTTTTAAAAAAATACTAAGTCGTATGGTAGGTTTATTAAATTGTCATAACAATTAAACATACACCTTCGCTGGTTGTTTAATATTTAGCGAAAGTTTTGAAAACATTGTGAAGTTTTAGACCATTATGACAATAAGACACCATGTGAATCCCCGTAGTATATTTATAGTCAAAAATTTTTACCATATAACGAAGTTATTAGCTCTCATTTCTGATGGGTTCGATGCAGAATTTGTTTTAATTGAATCAAGTTAGCTTAAGTGTTTTTTTTTTGCAATTTTTAATTTATTATTAGCGTCAGAAAGAGAGAGAGAGAGAGAGAGAGAGAAAGAGAGAGACAGAGAAATAAAAAGAAAAAATATATAAAATATTATTTATTAAAAATTTAAAATATTGATATTATTATTGAATCTCCATTTTTATGAAAATGTTGGAGGCAGAAGCAGTTCCCCGTTATACCCAAATTCCGTTTGAAAATCAAGTTGTGCTTTAGATGTGGACAATAATTAGAGACGAAACACAGAGTACCTACCAACCAACCTATGAAGTTTGGCTGATTTCATTCTAGTTAATGTTACCTGTGGATCATTTTATATGCAGCAACGGTCCAAAATAAGGCCCAGGGTACTTGGGGGCAAACGTGCTTAAAATTCGTTATAATTTTTTTTATTATATTTGGTTTTTATTTCTTAATTTTACCTTTGCGTGAACTAGAGTATTATCTTTTCTCATTTATAATCGCAATTAACAAACTTTTTTGTAACAAAATTTAACATTTACCAGACAAACATTCAACACTTAAATCTATTCAATTTCATTTGGTTATTTTGATTCAGATTGTAATTTAAAGACAATTACGCTTCAATGTGTTTGTTTTGTAGTTTTCAAAGAAATCCATATCAAAATATCTTAAGGCAAACAAAGAGTTTATTATTTAGAGTTAAGGTATAGATTTTTTTAAACTTAAACCGGCATTGAGCACAGATAATTTTGTCTTTAATAAATTTTAATTCAATTTTCATTTAAATAAGCAACTAAAAATAGTTTAGTGTTTGCTTTGCGGGTGTTAAAATAATTTATACAAAACAAATTGATATATAAAAGCATTTTTTTAACAATTGTTTTTAAGATTTAGGTCATATAAAGGTCATTAGTTTTTTCGAAATTATTTTTTAATAAATGAGGTAAAATTCTATGCAATCTTTTTTGAATTTTTTGCAAAATATTATTATTTTAAGTAGAATAACTTTATAAGAATATCTACATGTTTCTTTTGTAATAAAATGTGTGATAAAGGTTTTTTTTTAATTTTCGTTTTAAAGAAACATACCTACATTCGAAAGGCCCTTAGAAGCTTTACCTAATATAATAATGCACGCTTAGTTATAGGGTACCTTAAGTTACTTTAACTCCTGTAGCCCTTAGCTTCCCAAAGGAATAAAAGGAAATCGAATAACAAAAAAAATTAAATTATTAATTCTTTCAGATTTTGGTAATTGCTTAATATATTTTTAGCCCGTAACTAATTTTCTAATATGAAAAAAATTTTTTTTAACATTTATGTGTTTTACTTTTGATTCTTTGGCTTTGATCTTTAACCTTATTACAATCATAATTTTTGTAATGGACAGAACCTTTTTCATATATTTAAAACAAGAAAACATTTAAATTATGAACGTCTAAAATTAATTAATCACTTAAATTATATAAAACCTTTAAAATATGCCAGACTTGGAAAATCTTTATACATATAAAAAGGAGTAAATTTACTGACAGACAGACTGAGACACTGATAGGTAGACGTACTGACTGACAGACTGACAAACTGACAGACTTACTATACAAACCAAATGCAAAAAAGCTAAAGAACTTGGAAGTTGGAGTGCGCAGATCTCTTTCTATGTTGAGATTCACTCAGAAATAATTTTTGGAAATACATATGTGCTTAAGGGGATAAAAATAAAAATCAACAATTTGCTCTATTCTTAATTGTACATTAAACAAATAAAATTTAAAAAGCACCGTGTTATACTCACACGTGTCTGATACTTTTTCCAAATTTCGGGCCCTAATGGGTTCAAAAGAAAAATTGATATTTTTGCCTTTTTTGGGCACTTTTTGTAACTTCTTAAACTAGAAAAAATATTTTGATTTCTGTACTCTTTTAAGTTTTTGATATTTTTGAGGTAATTTTTGTAGCTTCAAAACCAATAAATATACCACCATTGTCGAAATTGGTTTAAGCATGTCTATTTTGGATTTTTAATTGAGAAATTAAAGAATATTGACTCGAATTAAGGCCAGAGATCATTTTAGTCGGCAAAATGTAATTTTTTCACACTTTTTGGGTTCATTTAGTTTTTTAAGGTTTAAAGTCTAGAAATATAAAGTTAAGGGTTTATAACCCAATTTGAGGTCGAAAATCAACTAAGTGGACTGAAGGTATCTTTTTAAATTTTTGGTATCTTCTTGTTTTCTTTTTTTTTTTTTGGACTGTGAGGGTGGATATATAAACTTAAAGGCTGATTACACAAGTTGAGGTCAAGGACCATTTAAGTAGAATAAAAGTTAGGTGGAATCGCTCCATGAAAATTTTACTTTTTTAAGAAACACGTCAAGAATTTTGTTTCCATTAAATAAAAAAAACTTTTTTGCATTAATTTTGTTTGTAAGTCCGAAAATTTTATTAAAGAATATAACATCAAGCTAAAGGCTTTGCTATCGGCACATACGATTTGCCTTTCAAATAGAAAATTCCTTTCGGATGCCTTTTCGATTCGAATCGAATTACATAATAACCCCCCTGGTTTAAAAATAATCAAGACTACCCAGGTCTGTAGACGTAAGCAACAAGCAACCAATTAATAAAAGTTAACATTAAAGTGAACGGTAGCAATCACTTCTTTTTTAGATTTGCTTACTTTATTAAAACTTCAATTTTAAATTTATGTTCTTTTAAGTTTAATTGTTAATTAGAAATAAAATCTATTTAGATGTTTAAATAATTACTTGGCTTTTTGGGTGTGTATTTTTCTTCAGTAAATCATTAAAATTAAAAAAATCACTTAACCTTATGCATTAAAACTTTAAATAAATACCCTTATTTACGTAAATTTAATAAAAAAAATGGCAGGAATTCAATATTTAATTTAATAAATTTTATTTATTTATTTTATTTATTATTATTTATTTATTGTATGCGCTTAAGTCTTCCTTATTATTAAATATTATATATTAAAATTTTATGTAGATTTTTGAGTGCTTTATTCTAACAGACATTTAGTTTAAAGCTTGAAAAAAAAACATTTTTCCTAAACTCAAGCAAACATTTCGACACGTTACAAATAATGTAACTTAATATACTTACCATATCATCTCTTGATTTTGAGTTTAAAAAAGAGTCTACGGGCTTGTTAAGAGGTGTTTTTAATCATTTCGATTTTTTTTTTGGGGTGGGGTAATCGCACATCCAGTTCATATTTTTTTATTGTTAATTGATTTATTTAATTTCATTTAAATAAAAAACCCACAGTTATCAAGGTTTTTATTACTTTTGATAACTGAAAAAAAATATAAAATTTTATGTCATTTTTTTCTTTATTATAAAAAGAAACAAAATAAAGTACACAAATGACACATTATTCACTTTTACTTTTCCTTTTGTTTATATGTTTATAAAGTATATATTCTTTTTGTTGTAAAAATGTTATTTGTATTAAATTTTTTTTAAAAAAACTAGATTAGAACACTTTGTTAGTTGGGTAAACTTTAAAAAATATTGAACACATCTTTTAATTGTACTTGATATCTAGAATATAAAAATTCTTCAGAGACTTAAATTCTGAATAACTAAACTAAAAAGAATATTATTCCTTTTTCTCTAATAATAGTGTCCGTAGAGACCACGATAGCCATAGTAGCCGCCATAATAGGGATAACCTAAGAAAAGATTCAAAAAAAATAATTTGTTAATTGTAATACTTAGAAGAAAAAAAATTATCAACTATTCTTAATCGTTGCAATAGTAAACATTCATATATATTATAGTTAAACTATGGCCCTAGAAAAGGTATTTATAGTCATAAAATATGCCGCAGAATGTAACAAATATACTTTAACAAATTAAAAGTATATGATTTAAAAGCAAGAAACTTAGACTAAAGAATCAGAAAACTGCGTACAAAAAACACGATCGTTAAAACACGAACGCATATCACTTAAGTAACTACAAGTTCTTGTTTGACAATGACATGGTCCATGACTGCATTACACAAGGACCATGATGTAACTAGTCCATTTCAGCTAAAACGGACCATGTGGTCCAAGTTGTTTGTAGGTAGGATAGAGTAGTTTTGAAACTACTCCGACGTAATGCAAATATGGGTTAAGTGGTCCGGCCCTAGGACATCATAATGTTAAAAAGACCATGTTTTTTACATGCATTTGGGTTAGTTTTGGAGTAATCCTACTCCTTTATGGACTAGTCCATACACGCATGTATGGACTAGTCCTGTTTTCTGCAGGGTACCTGATAAGTGTACCCTGAGCACACCTACGTCCAAATGTACATACAGAAACTTAATGTGTATAAGTTCACACCCATATGTATGATTAACAGCGATGCCAGTTGGTTATATTTGTTACACTTTTTGTATGAATTTTGTTTTGCCTTTATCTAGGTCTGTGGTGGACCGATTTTGTTAATTTTAATTTTTTATTTAATTTTTGACACCAAAACCTGGTCCGTAGTACTCAAATTGCCTCCAGAAACTTGATTTTACCAGACACAGAGATGGGCATATGGGTAGGCAAACAGAGGGACATGGCTAAATCGACTTCCCTATTCAGAAATGTTTACGCGGTCGCAAATGGATAATAAAGAAATTTGTTACAAGCGAAATGACAAACAGATATATACCCTTATCACTAATTGTGCAGGGTATAAACATCAAAAATAACAGAAATTTTTTTAACTAAAAATTTGTTTAACAGAAGGTTTTGGCGAAAACAACATATGATTTTTTACAATATTTATTGATTTATTTATTTATAAATCCTTAAATCTGTTTTCTTCTTAAATATGTATTTTTTAAACAAGAAGTTTAATTGCAGTTGCAGTTGTGGAGAACATTAAAACAATAGATATTCAATTGTAACCGAATCCTTTTTTGATTAAATTGCTTTTTTCCTTTCTTTCAAACCGACTTTTCTTTTGTGATCATCCTAATTATTAATAAATAATTACAATTGTTTAGTCTTAACTTTGGAGCTTCAATCAAAAATAGCCAAATTAAAAGCTTCGTTGGCCTGCGGCAATTTTAACCTAATCTAACCTGTTAATTTAAATAAGCAATTCTACAAATATACCCCTTGCAGCTTCTCTTTTAGCATCCAAACATATTTTCATTTGTTCACTTACCTAAACCATAATATCCCCCTAAGCCATAACTTCCATAGGAGGGATAATATCCACCGTAACCTCCATAGCCCCCAAGGTAGGGTGAGTAGTAACCATGACCAAATGAAGAGGAACCTTCTAGATCAGAGTCCTTTTCGGCAACAGCAGCTGCACCTGTTTCCAAGTCCTCTGCTTGTGGGCGAGGCGCCAACTCAACAAGTGAGCAGGAAGCCAACAGAATTATGATTAAATTTAAAACAAGCAATAATTTAGACATTTTTTTATTTTAATAACCGATTAATTTTATTTTGATTTGTTTTTACAGTAAACACTGGACGAGTACAACTGACTATGACGATAGCAATACATCATGTTTTTATATTTAGTTGAAAAACTCCATTAAGAATTTTACTTGGGAAATTGTAAGACAGTGTGAGTGTTTTTTTCATAGTTTTTCTAATTTGGTAAATAATTCATAGATTTTTTAATACAACACAAAAACACACACACACTTACACACATTGAAAAAAGAAAAATAATTCTTATGAAAATTTAACAATAAATTAAAATTAAAAAGGTATTCATTCGTTAATGTTATTGTTTAAGTCGATTTCAAGGTTTTTTGGGAGCCTAATCACAAAGAAACTACGCAAATTTGTGGGTTTGCGATTCCATAAAAAAAAACAGAATTTAAAGTTAAAGGCCCGTGGCAAACACGGAGCCAACTGTCTAAATTATGTAACTAAAAAAAGTAGCCACACTATAACAAATAAATTGAAAACGGCTATTTGATAGTCAAATACAAAACTGAATTTCTAGTATACTTCACAGTGGGCAAATATTTGAAGACATAGATGTAATCTTAAATCAATGTTTAGTAAAAAAACAGACGAAAATATTTAAGTGTCAATAAAAAAATCAATCGTATGTTTTCATTTTATAAACATATTTCCTATATCCTTAAATTTCAATTATTGGGAATAGAAAAACTAATTATTTATTGCTTTTTGAAAGAAGTCGGTGCCCATTTACCTTTATGTTTTGGGAGCTTTGTTCTCAATTATACTTTTTTTATTATTGAAAGAATCATAATAGTTTTATGAAATAATGTTAAATAAACAAATTGTTTCTGTACTTACAATCTCCATTAATGCAAAAAAAATAAGCCAAAAATATAAAAAAAATATTTGCGTTTATTTAGTTGACTTTCAACCTTAGTCTGGGTCAATAAACTCTACTTTTATATTTCTATTCTCGTAATTTAAAAAAAATTTTAAAAAGTAGCGTAAAATCGAAAATATGACTTTTTCAACAATGATTTGATTTCCGCCTCAATATTGGTTAATGTTCCTCATTTCATAGTTTTTGACCGATAATTAAAAAAAACCTCAAAGCAATACCAAAAATTGCAAAAAAAAAGTCCCTAAGTGTATCAAGAGTTATAAAATGTACCTCAGAAAGTAATTTTTGTTCCTTTGGGGTAAAAATTTCTAAAAAGTCCAATAACGGTTTCGTTATTGTTAAACGGCATTCGAATTGTGTTTTTATCTTTATCGGTTTAAAAATATTAAAAAGAACTTAAAGGTAGCAAACCATAAGGTTTACTTTTATTTTGTCCCTAAGGGACCAAAACTTCCAAGAAGTACCACTACGTATTGATATTATTTTGAGAGCTGTCGAACAAAATTTTAATTTTGTTACTATGTTAGTTATTTGAAAACCCTAAAATGGACCTAAAGGTACCAGGGGTTACCCTGGGATCCAAAATTCTTAACAAGCACGAAAAACTATTTTTATTATTTTTTTGAGCCACAAAGAGTGCCTGGTGGCAGATTTGAATATATTTCCAAACTTAAATACAAAACGTAATAATTGACACAAAATTTTATTAAAAGCATTGAACTATAGAATGATAATGCGGATTTCATTTTTTAAATGGTATGTCATCCAGGTGTCTTCCGTCAAGTTGAACACACTTTTCAAAACGAAGACTTGTATTCTGCGTCACACGGTGTATTAAACTTTGTTTAATTGAGGGGACTTCTCGACAAATATTTTCCTTTAAAGTAGATTGGGTGACCTCGGTGGCCATTAAATGTCCCTTAAGCGACTAATCAGTTTTTGGGGGAAATTTTCCCGAAGCAAATTTATCGAATCTCTGGCTGTGTGTGCAGCCGCCTTATCTTGTTGAAACCACGTCTGTTAAGAGTACAATGGATGAGCTTGCATGTTTAGTAAAAATAATTCTCTTATCATGCGTCGATAATTTTCACCGTTGACATTCGTCACCTGACCTCTACGGGTTTCAAAAAATATCAAATTATCTCATGCATTGATAAGGCACACCAAACAGTTGCCCTGAGGCAATGCAATGGGTTTTTATGTTTTAGTCGAGGGTTGCGGATTCCTGGAGACCAGTAGCGGCAGATTTGATTGTCGACGTTGCCGGTTAAGTGAATGTAAGCATCGTGGCTCCATAAAATAGGATTTACAATGCGAAAACACTTCAACGTCATTTTACAAAAATTTTTGATTAAATCAAAGTCACTTTCTTTCAGTTCTTTAATGATTTGAATTTGGATGGAACTTCAGATCTTTTTTTTTTAAATTTCATGAATAATCGCTCTTGGAGCTCCAGAGAGGCTTCTTTTTCCGTATTAAAAGTTGAGGATTTTTACGTTAACTGATTTTAACCAGTTTCAATGTTTTCAGGAGTCCTCAAAGATCGACCGAGCCCTAGCCGTGGGACATTCATAGCCGAAGCAGTTGCGCAAATTAAATTTACACTCGGACCATCAGTTATTCGCCGAATGCCGTACTTTGAACAAAATTGTCGACAAGCAATTACGTAAGAACTATTACTCTTAAATGGTCAGTTAGTCAGTCTGTCGTTCAGTAACGATGTTCCTTTATATACATAGAAGACAGGGGCTTAACACATAATCCATCAAACATTTGACAAGTGTGAAATAGGCTTTATTAACTGCGTAAAAACTCTTAAAACTAAGTTGCGTGAATAATGCTTCATTTGTTATTAGACTTGTATGTGTTTTGTATTTTCCATAAGTGTTCTTAAAGGCAACTTCCATAAGAATAATATAAGATCAAATTATGTTAAAAAGGAGAACTCATTATATTTTCTAATATC
The DNA here is from genome assembly GCA_963583895.1 of Melanophora roralis. Classification (NCBI taxonomy): domain Eukaryota; kingdom Metazoa; phylum Arthropoda; class Insecta; order Diptera; family Rhinophoridae; genus Melanophora; species Melanophora roralis. Next base: position 13,280,344 of record OY757189.1, read on the forward strand.
AAAATTTTCAGGTTAAAAAAGGTTTTTACTTTTAGTATAAGTCCATAATGTATTAAATAAAACAAGCAAGAAAGTTAAGGTCAATCAAGCTCGAACAGGTAATTACCTACACTATTATATTGGTGGGACGGCGACATGGTAAACGGTCTACAAAAAAAAATTAACTTAATAAATTACTTAAAATAAACTTATAAGTCTTTTTTTGAACATTTTAAAGTATATATCAAGTGCTATTATTTGTAAGTTCGTCCTTCTATTCCTGGAAGTAACTAAAGTGCATAGTAAATGCAGCATATTTTACAATGTTTCGATCTATTTCTTTTCATAGTTACAAGTCAGTGACAATTTCAATTTATGTGATTATGGCACCAAAAACCCCCTTTAAAAACATCGTAAAGTTCACTTTGAAGAGTATTATTCGTTCGTTGTTGCTCTGGTTGCTGCTAGTTTTAATTTCATGCCTGAATGTTTTCTTTATGAATTGTATGTTTACATTTGTCTAGTAATAACAATAATTTTCTTGTGATTTTTTCTTTTTTAATTTATACACAGAAGATTTTTTGCCAATAGCAAATGCTGGGAGGTCAATGTCAAAGTAATTTTAATGAGAATTTTTTTTTCTCAAAAAAATTTTGCAAAATAAAAAATTAAACAGAGGAGTAAAAAATTCAAAGACAATAGCAACAAAGAAACTTTAAGAAACTTAAAATTAGAGAAGGGCTTTAGTCCAAAGTGAGTTTTAATTGATTCAGAGTCAAGAGGTTAAAATGTTTAGGTCTTGCATTGAAAATTGTTTTTAAAGTTTTTTGGCCACAGACCGTCACACTAGTGTAAAAAATTTAAAAAATATGGAAATAATATTGTATATTTTTATTTTATTTTGTTTTTGTATAAATAATTCAAAATAATAATTTATATTTTTTGATTATTTTGCCAAAAAATAAATATTTAGAACTTTAAAAACACTTTTTATATAGCACCCAGTAAATAAATTTCATATAAATATTATTTTACATTTAATTTTTTTTAAATTAATCACTACTAATTTCCGAAATAGCACTTAACGAATATTAAACATAAAAGTTTTTTTTTTACATTGACTACTTATTACTGCTTATTTGGTTATATTTTTTCTTTACATTTACAGGTTAACAGGTTACAATAGATAATTTTCAGCTTAATACTTCGAAGTACTTATAAGCAGGCGCTAATTGTCATATCGCGTGTAACGTTTCAATTCATTAGCTTTTTGTTTAACCTAATTTTAAAATATTTTTATCAAAGTATTAAATGAGTGAAATTAAAAAAATAAAAAACAATTGATTGACAAAAGTCCAAATAGCTTAGTGTTATAAAGTATTCAGTGATGCCATTGATTTTTGTTTCCGTTTACAGTTTGTGCTTTTGATGTAAACGAAATACTTAATGTGATTTAAGCTTAAAATATTGTAATTTTAAAAAAAAAAAAAATTTAATAGGTTTATATAAAACAATAACGGCCTTCCATACCAAAGACAGCGACAGTGCCTTAAAGAAATTAAAAAATAAACAAACTAAAATTTGTGACATATATTAGTTTAAGCATATGCTTCATGGTATGTTAAATGGTGTTAAATACAATCCTGTTCATAATTAAAAAAAAAGTACGAAGAGTTAAAGTGTACTAGTTTTTGAATAATACGGTAGAAACTATTTTTGAAACCCATAATGAGCGTACAAATCTCATAAATATCGTTTATTTAAAAGTACTGCTACTAAAAGATTATGGTTTGTCGGAGTTACATCGCCTTTTTCTTTTGACTTTAAAATTTTTGACTATAACAATTGTTGGTCGAAATAGTATTTGTGTTGAGAATTTATTTTTAAAGGCGTGGCATTGCCTGCATTTATTCTTTAAAATTTTAACAAAAGAAACTTCAAATTTTTGTACGTTTTATACGTTTGTTTTCGCCAAGTAACATGCAACACGTTTTGTGCGAAAAGTTATTTGTTTTGATCAGCTGTTTTGTAGCACAACAGACATGACACTTAAAATATAAAAGTAGTCGATAACAACAATGTCAATTTTTGGTACATAAGAGTGTTGTTAAAACATAATTTTAAAATATTTTATTCTTGAAACTTTTTGCAGAATTTATAATAAAAGCATTTCCTTAAATACTGTTTTAATGACAAAATATTACAAAAATAAATCTACCACAAACACATATTTTTCGATAGTATTGAAATTTTGTCATTACTGGACAACAAAACCAACCGCAATTTTCTCATTGCGCATGTGACTTATGCAAAAGTAGAAAAAAACCTGTTTAATGCATTCTTTGCCCAGATGTGTTCTATGCAATTTGTTATGTTTCTTTTCACATACAACTACAATGATTCTACTTTTTGGACAGCTACAAAATCAATGAAAATGAAGTCTTTATATTAAATGCATGATTTTTGTGGGTAGAGCATCGCCTACCTTTTTTATTTTAAATTTTGAAATTAAAAGCATACAAAGTCTCAGGAAAATCAATAAAATAGGAATACCTTTTTTGGGGGTGTCACTGCCCAATTTATAGCCCTTAAGATTTTGATGGTAACAGTCTTATATACTTTTATCAAGTTTTATAAAAATTAGTTCAACAGAAGCAAAACATTACCCTTATTTGGAAAGGCCCTAGCTCGTGTTTTTATTAGTCCAGATTTTTGTACACTTTAAAAAATTGTGAACTCATATCTCGCAAGTAGCCAAAAAAATATCGATTAAAAAATACGAGTTAGGGCCTTTATATAATAAAGTTGGAATCAGTATAAAGAATTCAATTTTTTCGGGCAAGACGCCATTCACCTTTCTGCAAATAAGACTTCAGTACTAGAGGCATCACTAAGTTGTAGTTAAAAATGCGTATTGAGATCATAATGTATGTGGGCGCCGCCCTGTCTACTTTATTGCCTTCCGGATTTTTATTCCTAGTTTTTTGACACTCTCAAAAATTAAAACTTTTTTTCTGACACTAAACTCAGATAAAAACTCAGGTTGTATAAATATAGCTTAAAGAATTGTATGGTCAACAATTCTTCTCGGGCTTTTAAAAAATAGGTTTTTCTTTTAAATAAAAAAAAAATATAATAGAAATACTATGTAGAAGGCTTGAGGTCTAAGGCTCAAACAGTTTCGGAGATATATCGTATCAAAAATTAATAAAAATTGTCATTTGTATCGGGGCTTCCACTTCCCCTGCTCTTATCCAACTATTTTTTTAACAGTAGGCGTTGTGGTAAAACTACTAAATATTAGCGGACTAATATTTTTCCGAAATGTACACTTTGTACTGAAACTAGCAGGGGTTTCGTCGATAACTTTAAGAGTTTCCTAGATATAGCGCATGAAAAAATTAACAAAATTTATGCAATTATAGGGGAACTACCACTTTCCCTACAAATACCAAAACAAAGTTTCCCTAATTAGTTTCCTGTCTCCAAAGTATCTTTGTTAAAGGTTTTGGCAACAGTGGCTGTATTTACTGAAATATACAGGGGCATATGAATTGATTTAAATTTTTTTTTTATTTTTCAACATAATCTTTCTTTAAGATTTTTCTTTTTGTTCATATTTTAATAAACAAACAAGTGCTTGCAGCACGCAGGTTAAAAGTGATTTTCATGTTTAAAATATTTAATATCTTCCTGTCTACATTCAATTACACTCCAGCTCCTCGCCACCACCTCGTAGATGATAATACACAGTTATATGCATCAAATTTACATATTGAGGTATATGGAGTAAAGCAAATAGTTAATATATTGAAAATCTAGACAAGATAAACTTGTTTCTGGAGTGCTAATGGCAAAAGCAGCAGCAATAAACAAATAGATGTGTCTAATTATCAAATATGTATGTATAAAGCTGCTAAAAACAAAATACTCAACGCTGACCATGACAGCGTTTAAAAAAATATAATTTCCCATTTGTAGTGTTAACTTTGAAATAGTGCAGCACTTTACTGGAATAAAACTAAACCAGACGTAAACAACATTGCGGAAAATTGCTGCTGCTCCTTCTGCTGCTGTCGTTTTCACTTTCGTTTAAAATTTATTTTTGTAAAGTGTTTTTTACACACATTTTTCTTTGACATTTTTAAAATGATGTTGAGGTAACAGACAAATGAAAACCCAAAATGACCAGTTAATGGAAAATTGGAAAAGCTAGTGGAAGTGCAGCATTGAAAACAAACTGAATTTATATTATAAAGTCTAGTTCAACTGAGATTTTTTCCATTAGTTGCAAGTTGAAATCGAAAGTGTTAACAAAGTTATTTTGAAAAGTTAAAAAAAGCGAAAGTAAAAAATAAAAAATTTCTCATGTAAAGTGTTGGAAAAATGTTTAAAGATCAAATAAAAGTTATTATAGTATGTGGCTATATAATGGCCATAAGTGTAGGTCTGACCATAAGGGAAGTCTCAGATGAGGATGATAGTTTAACCACTAACACAAGTTCAGCGCGCACTGATAGCAAATATAACAAATCAGTGACGAAAATACAAGAGACTTCCTATAGGGTACCTGAACAATTGCAATTCATACCAAAAGGTTTCGTTTATGAAGATGCTGATGATGTTATACATGTAATTGATCCACCCAAGCACTTTGAAGAACTAAAGCGGATTATGCAGCAGCAAGGGCTGCATCAAATTCATAATCTAAGGCCTGTAGCTTTAAGAAAACAGAGACCTAAGCCTCATATTGCTAAATTTGCACTCCCAAGTAAGCAAAACCCCAATTCAAAGAAACTTCAATTGGGACTTGATTTGGAAACCCAAGAAACACAACATTTTCCCTTGGAAATCTTAGCTTCTGTACGCAAAACGGAAAAATATTTAAGAAAATATAAACCCAAATTGCCGTTAGTAAAGCAGCGTTTACAAACAAAGAAAATACAAACAGTTATTTGGGAAAAATCTCAAGAACAGCAACAATATAAACATGGAAAAGATCAGCAGATACAAGGTATTAGAGAACAACATGCTAATAATCGACGTTATTACAAAAAACGTTTCAAGCGTAATGCAGCAGAGCCATTGAAAGGTACTTTCTCCCTAAAAGGAGAGAAACTATTAAATCACATTAATGATTTAATTAAAAATGCTTCCTTCTACCTGCAACAAACCGAAAACTACGAGGACTATATAGACAAAGAATCGGAAACAACTGCTTCGCATGGAGAAGTTTTTGACAAAACAGCGAAAGCTCCTTTAAATGAAGATAAGCCCAAGGAAGATATGGTGGTAAAAATATTGGAAAATTCGGTCAAAGCCACCAATGTTATAATGCAGCAAATTAAGAGTCAAACAAATTTGACACAAATTTCGGAAAAATGTGATTATCTAAAGGTAACTTATCCGAATCATATAAAGAGTTTACAAAATCAAATAAATTGTATGCATAACCTTATCAAAGATATAATGCAGGACCAACAAACGCATAAAACTAATAGAAAATATGGTGAACGCAAAACAAAAGACTTAAGACCCAAACCTTTTTTAGTAGCTCAACTGGCTGATGACTACATAGACGATACTGCTCCTTCTCCCGTCAACAACTCTTTAATATATGATGATGTTATGACCACCATACGAAACATGTTGGAAACACAAAATTTACGATCTGTAAGGGATGAAACCTCTACACCGTGGAAAGACATATTTAACGATGCCCCATTTACATATGACAAGTCATCGGAACCATTAGATTTTCAAAACTTACAGCATTATTTAATTTCTCTGCAAGCAATTGTAGCGAATTTACCCACATTTAATCACAAATCACTAAATTTGCAAGAAGTAAAGGGTGGATCCAGCTCAAAGTATTATTTTATAAATCCTGAAGGTTCTATTTACAGTCTGCCGCCGCATCCCTTTAAAAAAGATCAAACTACACAGGCTCCCTTCAATATATTTCATTAGTTTCCAGACTAACCCACTGTCATGGAATATTTGCAAAATGACACTTTATTGCCACTTTCTCATCAAGTGATAGAAATTAAATTTTATTTTAAAAAAACAAATTATTTTCACTAACGTTTTTACCACGAATACCAATAAAATCTGTTTTTGTTTCTTGTTTGCTTTATTAAATTAAATGTGTTTCATTTAAGCGTTTAATGCAACAACCTTCAACTTGAACTCTTTGTTTTCTGTCAAAAATAAATTTACAACTTGTTTGGTTTTCAAAAGTCATCTTGTTTATGCAAATTAAAACTTGCTGATAAATTTATATGGAATGATTCAGTTTTTCCTATGTTAAAAATTCAAGTCACGTTTATGTGATTTGTGTGTGGTTTATACAGTGCAAGTTATTAAAAATTTTTTTTGTGCTATTAATGTTTAACAGTCTCTGTTAAAGTTAACAGTTAGGTTTTAAAAAAATTTTAACGAGCGGAGTGGGCTTTTTGTTTGATTAATTTAAATAGAGCCTAAGAGTATGTGAAAGTTTTTATGAAAGATTGGAACTTATTTTGTGTGTTTTTTTAACCATGGATCATGTTTGAGAACACTATGAATAGGGTGACCATATATTTCTTTTCAAAATCAGTACACTTGGTTTTTTTCTTAATAGTATTTTTTTGTTTTGAAAGACTGAAAGCATACATACATATCTTACATACATTTTAAATTAAAGAAACTTCAGCAACATTATTTATTTTATAAAACTATAAAGAACATTTTTTATACTTTTCTTAACACAACTAATCAAAACCTACGTTAAAATAAGGCAAAATTAATTTTTTTTGCAAAAATTTTGTGAACATAACAGTAAAAATCTCCTTACTATTGTCAGAATAGGCGAAATTATGATTTAATCGTCCAAAAATTGACAACAAGTTCGCAGTATCACTTAGGAGACTAAAAAACTCATTCTTGACAACCGCTTAATGGTCGTTAGGATATTTAAACGACGATTGTAACCAATCGTTGCTTAACAAATGTCAAAATATTGCTGAAAAATTTGGTTTAAAAGATTTAAATATTATCACAACTTGTTAAGAAATCCACAAAATAGCTCGTCAGATCATATTTTATAAGAGCCAAACATAAGTTGTTACAATCAACCGTCAGGCTATTAAAAAAGGAGTCGCGAAATAATCGATCTTGTTAAGCATCCCTTTATTCTATATGTAAATGCTAGATCAACTAAGTCTCTAGTTTTAATTTATCTTAGCAACTTATTTAAAAAAAACTAATATAAATAACAAATTATTCTGCAAAATCAGTGCAATCAGTACTCTTTTTAAAAAATCACACACATTTTTAATCAGTACACTTAATGAAAAAAAAGTAAATGTTAATGGTTCTTAAACTACAAAAACCGTCGGAACTTCAAATATATTTTTTCTTAATTTTTAGATGTTGAAAAGCCCGCTCCATCCACTGTACAATAACGTAAAAAAGAGCCATACAAACTGTCATAAAAAGACCATTAGGTTGAAAAAAAACTATCTTTATATCAAGTTAAATTTTTTGTGTAAAAAAATTTTCTAAATACAAAAATCCACATGGAATTTCGTTGTTAGTAAAGTTTAATTCCTGTGGAAAATGTTATAAAAATTTAAACTTGAATAAAATAATGTTGAAGTTCGTATTGGTCAGTAATAATAGTAGATACACACTTCGAATCGAAGACGGCGACGTATATTGTGAAAAAATATAATTTTTGATATTAGCAGGGGGAGCGTTAGCCACCATAGAAAAGAATAAATTTTTGGTATCTCGGAAACTACGAAAGTTTTTAACTTTAAATTTACCACACAGTAATTTTTAACAGCACTAACTTTTTAAACAACTAGTTAGATAGGAGCAAGGGTAGAAGTAGCCCCATACAAACGAACCATTTTTTAAATTTAACTGCTATCGAGATTTAATTTACTAGAAAGTAATTTTACAACCATTTCTTCAGTTTGAAAAATACTAGGAGAGCGATAGCCCAGCTACAAACGAACTATTTTTTTTAAGCTTTTTATACATTTTATGACTTCAAACGTGCCACATTTGTTTGTTTTATAATATTTACGGTTTATAAGCAACTTGGCTGGATTGTAGGACGAGATATTAAAAACACCAATTTAAAGAGTAGATATATAAAAATTGACAGAACTTAATATAGCGCTCTTATTGGTTTCTCTAATAAGGAGCCTTTAAGCCCATATATTTTGCATCGACAAAAATTTTGATTTTCTTCTTTGTTAATTAATAAAAATTTTCAGGTTAGTTGAAACCACACTTATTGAGGTCTACTTTGCTGGGACTAAAAATAATAACTATTTTGGGACTGTAATCAAAAGAAAAACCTGCCCCAGTATACATGGCAAAGTCAAGTGAAGTACACTATCCTGATGGTATTAAACTAGATTTCTTTAAAAAAGTAGTAATTTTTAAAATTTTTTTAAAATAAATTTTTTTTTTTGATTTGTATTTCTTTAAAAAAATAAAAATTATTTTTGATTTTTTTTTTTGCAAAAGTAATTGTTATATTTTAAGCGAATATATAAATAAAAAACGCTTTTCATAATTGATTTTTTAACAACTTTGTGTATTATTCAGGATTGTATCTAAATACTTATAGAGTTTTTACAGAACTCTTGAATGTCTTATTTGTTTATATTAATTCTCAACAAGTTTATTAAGGTTATTACATATATAAAGGCAGAAAATCTTTATAAGGTTTTTACAGAATTTATTTGAAGCCTACTAACGATTTGGTGTAAGAACCAATTAAATTAATATAGACAAACTTAGCCCACAACAAACCTTTTTTTACATTTTTCTAAAAAACAATTGAAATTATTTTGTATTTTTTAACAGAAATAAAAATTATTTTTTTTAATTTAACTGTTGCCAAAAATAAATATCATATTTGTTTTAAAATTTTTTTTTTTGGTAAATATGAACAACTATTTTCTAATTTTTTATTTATTTATTTTCTCCAACACAAAAAATTTTAAATTTCTTAATTGTTTATTTTTAGTATTGAAAAATATATATATTTTTTTTTAATTTTGATGATTAACAAAGGCTTCTAATGATTTTTAAATCAAGTTAGTTCTTAAGCACTTCGCGCCTACCACTTGCATGAATTTTTTAATCCATATAACAGTCTGTTCAATTATTTTTTTTAATTTTATAAAAATTAGAAAATAGTTATCACTGCTTGCAAAAAAATTTTAATTAAGAATAAAAAAATCACTTGAATTCTCAAAAAAAAGTAAAATATATCCAGCAAAATTAACATTTCGTTCTAATTTTGAAAGAAATTAATATTTTATTACCTATGCGTTTTTCAAATATAATAAATATTTATTTATATATATATTTAACTTAATTTATTTAAACTAGTTTTATATATAAAAATACAAAATTAGTATTTAAGAATATTTTTACACTCCTAGGAAATACGGAAAATAATAAATAAATAAAACTTAAATAAAAGAAAAAGAATTAAATAAATAAATAATAAATCTAAAAAAAAAATATATTTAACTAAATTAAGTAAATCATAAAAACTAGAATTGTTTAACTAAACCTTTTAAATAATAACGGGATGCCAGACATCCGTTTCAACTGGCGACTGATAATCAGTCCCGCCAGCTGTGGTTGTTACTAAAGTTTCATATTCGCTTTGGCGAACATTTGATCTTACATTAGTGTGTAGTACGGGAGTACTAAAAACGACACTATCACTACTACTACTACCAACACTATCAGTAGCAGCTGCAACAGCAGCAGCAGCAGCGACAGCACCGTAACCAATTCTACGTTCTGTTTGTTGCGGCCGATATTTATATTGTTGTTTGTGTTGTTTGATGTGATGCCTTATGGTGGTAGTGGTGTTGGTGGTGGGGGCAGGTGGTATGGTGGGAATATAACCTTGGACTTTTGAAATTTTGTGTGGATATAAATGTGTGGATGACAAATATTTGCTGGATGATTGCGGTGTTGTCTTTGGTGTTACGGAATCTGTTATATGTCGGTTGTATTCAAAAAAATCAATTATTGGATGATAACTGTAGTTTATACGTTTGGGAGAGGATGGATATGGCGACAAGGAACCATTGGCCAAAAAAGGTGTGGTAGTGTAGGTTAAATTAAATTTGGTTTTAAAATGGTTTTTGAAAATTTCAGGATTTACAGCGTAAATATTCGGTTGCTGCGATGGTGACGATGTTGCTGCTGTTGTTGTTGTAGTTGCCGAGACGTTATGCTCGAACTCTGTCGTTGATGCTGTACTGGCCTTTTGGCTGCCATCACCATTTCTCGCATTGGTTGACGTGATCGTGTATGGTATGCGAAGCCTTGATTTATTTTTGAGGATATGTCGTGAGCGGGTGTAATAGTGGGTCGGTAAAGATGCTGCTGATGATGGTGGTAATGTGGCTGTGATTGTTGTTGCAGCTGCTGCTGCTGATGATAATATGTTTGTTGCTGTTGCTGTTGTTGATACAATTGTTGCTCCTGTAACTGATGGCCTTTGGTTGGCATTGGTATCATAGAGGGAGGGTCGTCTATGGTAGACTGTGGACGGTGTTGTAAAGGCATGAATGGTTCCGGTGCTGCCTGAGCTGGCCGTAGTGCTGCTGTCGCTAATGCCGCTACTGCCGGTGTTAGCTGTATGGGTAACAGAATAAACAGTTTTACGTTTTTGGTGAGTACTCTCATCACCTGTGCTAAAGTCGTTTACCTCTTTTTCTGCATGATGTTCACTGGGCGAGTAATCCTGATCAGACCTACCCTCACTATAATTTTTATGGGGTCTCCTGCGTGAATAGTGCTTTTTCGAAGAATGAGATGAAGAAGAACTATGCTTGCCGCTACCGGAGGAAGTATCCCTTGGTGTTTTATATGAATAACGTTGTTTATAATCTTCGCTGCCGGGTGGACTTAAATAAGAGCCCACTGTAGGACTTGGTATTTTACTTTTAATTCTATTACTGCTCAATTCATCGGCATCAAAACTTGCATCGTTCTTATGATGTTGATGCTGTATAGCAAAACCAATATCATCATCTTCATCCTCTTCCTCGTCTTGGTAGTCCAATTGTTGTTGTTGCCTGGGAAAATCTTGTTTGTATATGGGAGTAAAACCTTTCTTTGTATGAGAAGTCATATGTTGAAACTGCTGTTTGTAGCCATCTACTTGGCAAGAGCAGCAGATGGGCACTTTAAATATATCCACATGTAGACCTCGAGTTTTATCCCAACTCAAAAGGCGATGATAGTTGTAGACCTGAGCACAATGAGAACGATAAGTGGAAGACAAATAGTTGCAACTCTCTTGAGGATTCCTTTAAAAAGAAAATGTAGTTTTATTAATCGCCTTTACATAACAAATAAAATTGTTTTTAAACTTACACGCATTTTTCGAGCCGCAAAGTTTGAGTGTGTTTACCAGTGTTGACAATATATTTCCATTCCCCTGAAGCCGAGCGAGCTTTTTGGGGTCTGGCATAACGTACAATACTTTGACACAAACCACCTTGCACATCATTGTCTTCACGTCTGCTAGATCAACATTTTATTAGACAATCTACTTAGTCAATAAAAATTAAACATTTTGAATACCTCTTCTTAGCAAAAACATAATCATCAAAGTCCTCTGTTGTGTCCAAAGCACTTAAAGGCTTATCATTATACTCGGCTAATAAGGCGGTCATAGCATTACGATGTCTTCTTATGCTTCCCATTATTTGATTGCTGTTTTAAAATTTTATTTTCATAATTTTTTTGAAATTTTTAATACGTGAATAAAGATCCTTTAACCAGGGCTGGGTACTTAGCCTTTTACCAAGTTAAGTAAGTGAAATTTAATTTACAAGCAATGCATAAATATATTTTGTGTTTTTTTAATTAAACTAATCATATGTTCTTAAATTTAATATGGCAAAACTACAGTGCTCATATAAATGTTAAACATAACCATAGGAAGCAAATTACAATAAGATGAGTCTGCTTTACTTTTTCCCAAAGTTAAGTTTTTAAATTTGTTTTAAACATTGCAAACATTTAAAAGAAAAAGAATTTTTCTAATAACCACTTACTTCAGGGGCACAGCAATTTTGCTTTATTTAAAATTATACCCTTAGGACCATACGCGTCTAAAAAGTAAAGCATACTTCAAGGGTAATATTAAGGAAATAAAAATTAAAACAAAATTAAAAAATTAAATAATTTAAAATTAAACTAAGATATAAAATAAATTAAAATCCAACTAAAAACTGAAACAAACACCTTATTTTGCCCTTAAACAAAGGCTTACATTGGATAGTCATCGGTTTTAATGCACATGGAGGCCGTAAAGCGTTCACACTTCTTTGGTGCTGGTACCCCATTTCCAACACTACCTTGTTTTGGTCTGGCCCTTACTTGTACACGTTTGCGTTTAACAGGCACTACCTTTGTTCGTACTGGTATTAATTTGTTACCGGATTTACGGTAACGGGGTTTAGCTATAAGCCCTTCGGGAGTTGGTAGAATTTCTTCATCTGGATCACTTTTCGTTTCATCCGACAAATCATTTTCCTGTGGCTCACCCTCATCGAGAAATGTCTCTGAACCATTAAGGCTGGCAAAAGCTATATCCTCTGCTAGCTGATATGGCTCATAGTTTTCTGTTACCATAGATTCAGGTGTAATGTTTAAAGGAGTTTGGGTAGTAGTCTTGGGAGTGCTAGTTGGAAAGGAGGAATCGGTACGTAAAGTAGTTTCTTTGGGTAAAGCAAAAGCTGTGGTATTTAATTTAAAAGTACGTTCAGCCCCATTTCTATGAAAATCTTCTTCATCTAGGGTCAGAGGCACAGAACGTACTAGCTTGTGAATAAATTCTCTGGGTTTTCTCACTGATCTACGAAAACGTCTTGTTGGTGTTTCTGGGCCATTTAGAGGAGTAGACGAAGAAAAGTTTGTATTATTTCCAAAAGGTAAAAAATCAGTTGTTGAATTTATTTTTTTGCTCTTGTTTATCTTCAGCAATGTTAAAGTGGGCACATCCTTTTGTAATTGATAATTAATATCAAGAGGATAGGCTCTATCATCCTTTTCCTCTAAGCTCATGTCTAAATCCAAATCCTCTAAAAACTCTGAGCTATTACTGCCTACACCCTTTAGCTGTTCCAATTCTGCACTGATTTCCTTAGGATCTATTACCTCTGTAGACATAAAATCTTCCAGAGCATCTAGATCCATAGCCTGGGTCATTTGAGCTGATGCAGGTAATGTTCCAATATCCTCATTATTATTCTCTGCTTTCATTTCTTTAGGAGACAAATCAAACTTTCTTCTTCCATAGAAACTTTTTGGTTTAGAAAAGTCTCCAAAATCTGCCAAATTATAATCAAATTCTATATATTTTTTAGCAGAATCACGCACTAAATTGGCAATATCAAAAACAATGGGTAGGATAAGAGACTTGTCATCGCCAAACATCATGCGCGCCTAAAGTAATAAAATAAATTAACAAAAATTCCATTAATATTAACCGCAACAGAAGAATTACCTTATCCAATTTAAGCTCATTTCCTTTTTTGGCATTAATTTGGGCTGTTATTAGAGCCGATAAAGCCAAACGTTGCTGTTTCGATAACACCCTCAATATGGGCATTACCTCGACAAACTTCTGTCTGGTGGATTTATTTGATAAAGCCTTAGACAAAGCTGTCCTTAGAACCTTCTCTCTCCAATCGAAAGGATGAAATTGATTGTTGTCCATTAAATCATTGTCATCATCAAATTTTATAATATTTTCATTTGTTGTACTTTTAGACAATAGTTCTTTACTATTGTCTGTGTCATAGTTCCAGTCGATTTCTTTCAAATCGCTAAAATCAAAGTCCATCAGTTCATCGCTTGAAGCATTTACCAGAAATGAAATGCAGTAGATTATAAACCAGAACAGACATTTATAAAATCGAATCATTTTAACAGAGACTGAAAGAAAAAAAAATAATTTTTGTAGGAAAAAACTGGGGCAGTAAAAAGTCATTTAAAAATAGTAATAAATTAATCAAACTTAAAAAAATATTTAATTTTTAAATCACAGAATAATTTACATTCAAAAAATGTCAATTATTAAAGCAAAACAACCATTCCGTTTGTAATGGCTTTAATATTCATCTGTGACCCCAAAAAGTATATATTTTTTGGTCTTTATAGACAGAAAAACCCCTTTTACCGATGTCCGTCTGCCCATCAGTCCGTTTTATGGTTGAAATCAACTTTTTGAAGCACCCTGATGTCGCCTAGACCCATAAAGGGAATCAAACTATAAAAGCATTTGCAAAAAAACCTCTATTGAAATCCAGAAAAATCGCCCCATAACTGATCCAGATATAAGCCAAAAACCAAGACTACCTCTGTTTTTTTTCTAAAATTTGTGCATTAAAACCGTACAATGTGCAATGTAAAACCTACTTCCATTAATTTTTCCCTTCAAAAAGTTTTGTGTAATATTTTTACACCCATGTCCGCCCCTAAGAGGGTTACCATACAAGGTTTTTTGAAATCGCTCCCAAAGCTTCCAGACCGACCCCAATTAATTTTTTCTCCCAAACATTTTTGCGAAACATACTAACCTACCATCTCCAGTTTCTAACAGAACTGCCATTCAAATTTGGAAAAAGTAGGGTTACAACCGCCACAACTTCTCTGAAGTTCCCACTGGTGAAATAAATGGTATCACAGACCCCCCATTAATTTTCCCTCTCAGACATATTCCTTGAACATACTTACCCTTTATCTCCATCATCTTAGGGGGTTGCCATACAAAATTTACAAAAATGATGAAAAAACGCCAAAAACTTCCCCAGAAAGTTTAAAAAAATTAGGGTAAAAATTCCTACACGTTGTGAAGGATACATAAGATTTGGCACAGCCGAATATAGCGCAGGAATTAGGCATAAGAAAATTAACAACTAAAAACTTGGGCAGTAATTAGTTTTTCCTCTTCAAAAAAACATATGTATATACAAGCAGAAACGCTGCTTTAGATACTTAAATCAAAATTACGCTTTACCTTATAAAAAGGCTAATTTGGTGTAAAAAAATATACTGCTTAAGTTAGCTTTACATGGTAAAACAAAGTATTTAGATTTTGTATAATCAAAATATTATGAAATACTCTCCGTGCTTAAGATGAGGTTGGTAAAAGCAAAAGCGGTTGTTTCCTTGCTAGTTTCATTTTGGGGTAACGCCATATGGTTAAAGGTCTACAATATTAACAAAAACAACATGAAAAAAATTCTGCTTTGATTTTGATTGTTTGTGTATTGTTTTATTAAGTGTAGCCACATTCATTAGATGCTGTAAGTGCTGCCAATCTTTCACGCCTCTGATGTGATGAGAATACACAAGTTTCTACAAGATTTTTATCAAAAGCAAGGCGGAAGGGCATAACTAACAATATTTTAAAATTAACATGCCGAAAATTTTTTTGTAGGGCTTACCTTTTCAAAATTAATACACATGTTTGAACACACATTTTGCCATAATTATAAAAACAAGTTGTAAATATAATTTAGAAGAGCGTGTTTATACGTACACACATACTTGCTTCATGTAACATGTCAGTAAAGTGCGTAAGCAGAGTCAAGTGCAATTAAAAAAACATACATAACGTTTAATGTGCATGAAAAGCCTTGTGTGGCAGATCACATTATCAAGGAAAAATGCCACAAATTCAACGGTTTTCACCAGGGATGGAAAACTGAATGGTTTGGTACATTATGATCATATGGCTTCTCTGCAGAGCCAACAGAAATTTGTCTCCTCATTTAGAAAATAAATGCTTCAAAATAATTATTTATGTATTCAGGTATAATATGTGTTTTCAGCAACCTTTAAGTTGGCAAATTAGGCAGAAAAGTTATTTATATATTTTTTTTTTCATTTAAAGCCTTTTCAATAAATCGGGTTTTTATATGTATTTCTTTAGCTAGTAGGGCCTAATTTCTCGTGTGTAAATAAAAACTTGTTTTTTTACAATTTTGCCAACGTTTCGTCGATTTTTTGTCGACTTCCTCAGGGCTTTGTCTATCGGGTTTTTACTTATAATTTACCTGTCCCAATAAAATATTTAGGTTTTTATAAAAATTTAACAACAGTAATAATGCTTATTAACAAATTTTTAAAAAAAGATCAATAATTTTGCATACACATTTTGTAGTTACACGCTTTTGTACCCTCGTTTTTGCAAGTATGCAACACATTTTAAGTTGAGTATTCGAAAACAAAAAGGAATTTAAACTTCGTAAATGATATGTTTCTGTAGTCTAAGGGTTACCAGAAAATGCCAGATGTAATGTTTACACATCTAAGATCAAAATGCTTCGTTGGTTGTGTGGATAGAGAAACAGTAAGGTTCCAGGTTCGAGTCGCTGTTGAGACTAGTAATTTAAAATAAAATTAATTTTGCTTGTAACTTAAATTATAAGTTAAATGATAAAAAATTGAACATTAACATAATATATATATTATAACATTTAATAAATTTAAGAATATTTATATAAATAATTAAATAAATATTTTTTTTAACTTATTGTAATTCAATTAAAAAGATTTTTGCATTTGAATTAAAAATCTCAATTGAATGTAAAATGGGAGAAAACTTTATATTAATAAATATATTAATTGCAACTTTCGCTTTGATTGCTGGCTACTATTTATTAAAAACTTAATTGGGATTACAAATTTCTTAATTAAAACTGTTTTTTTATTTTTTCTGTGTATACAGATGTTTTTTAAAGCTCATATATTAGACTAAATAACAGACAGTCTTAAATTTTACTTTTAAATTTCATTATTATTATTCAAATTAAATTCTGTTAAAAAGGCAAATAGTTTTTTTTATATATTTTCCCTTATCTCTACTATGATTTTTTTTACTTTTTATACAGGGTGCTTGATGGAAACTGCCAACAAAAATTTTATTGAAAATTTTTTTTTGTGGTAGCAGCTTTCATTAGTCACCCTCTATCATAGAGTTACTTAATGTTTTTGATATTTAAAATGCCACTTTTTACCATATTTTAATGGTCATTTTAAAAATATCAACTTTCCATGCATGTTTTTGTCTCACTGTTGGTATTTAACGAAAGTTTATTTACCTTTTTCTTTCCCGTCATGTAAGTAAGTAAATTACATTTAACACAGTCTTTGTTTATTTCTTTTAAATAATTGTTTTTGTTACAGTTTCAAATATTTTTTGATAACAAAAACTGCTTAGTTTTAATAACTTTAAGTTGCTTAAGTTAATTTTAGCTTGATTTTGAAACTACCATCAAAAATATAAATTTGCAATAAGCATACTGGCAACGAAATGATGTTACATTTATGGAAGTGTGTACTTGCTTAAAACAATATTCAGCCGGTTAGAGCGCTGGCGCCCTTTTTTCTGCTCAACAAGATCTAATCAAAGACATTTAGGTTTTTATTATGATAAACTTTATCATATTCGCTAAAATGAATGTCATTTATATTGGTAATAAATAGAGGATGATAAAGACTTTTAATTAATTTTTATTTAAACAAATTTTATTTTGTTTATTTAACGAATTCAAAACAAACAAAATAGAATAAATGTATGCACATACATACATATATATTTTATAGGATTTTTATTGTGTAACAAAAATAAATACTAAATTAAGTGTTAAACTTTTAAAAGGTGCTTTCTTTCTTTTTATGTTTTTTCGATTTATATGCAAAATAGTTATGGCGAATTTGGTAACTAATTACTTTTAAATTAGAAAGTCTTTCTACCATAAATTTTTAAATGTTTTTTCCCTCTTTTTGGTTGCGTTTTCAATAATTACTTCCTCTTTTATTTGATATAAAGTAAAGCAGACAAAAAAGCCCATATTCAGACAAATAGTTTAACTAGTTTTAAGCTGTTGGCAAAATAAAATTATTTAAAAAAGTAGATGGAAAAAATTTAATCATTGATTTGGTTTTTGTGCCAAAAGCCAATTTGTCTAAATCTTATTTGCTTCTTATAACTATCAGTCATGGACTATCACCTATATATGTGGTTAGGTAGGTTAGTATCAAGAAAACAGTTTATGGGAAGAAGGATAGGCACTGTAGGGCTTGGTGGGTATCTGTTGTAACAAAAAAGACATCTATAAGAAGTTAATTCCACATAGTGTAATTTGCCAGCTCTTTTATCACAAATGCGTGATGTCCATTTCTAAGATGTATATTATGTACAAAATCCCAGATTTCAGAAACACATTCCAAACAGTGAAACATATCCCACATTACAATAGTTCTCGAGTGAATCGATACGTTATATATCCTAACGTCTCCGCTGATTATCTTTGCCCATTTCTATAGGCGGTGAATTATCTCTTAAGTAGATCAGCCCATACATATGAGTTAAATCCATTATTGCTTGGATATAATAACCAGATAATGAAAAGAAAGTCTAAAATCGTTTTACAAAACAAAGAAACTTGGATGTTTTTTTCGACAGAAGATTTAAGTTTCCATACAGAAGACATTGCACAGCATTTTTGTACCCACAACATTAAGGGCTTCTGTCATCCAAAATTTATACCTTTCACTAATGTAGATAAGGCAACATGGCCAACTGTGCGCTTATGTGGCAACAGACAACTTTGTGTTAGTATGACCCTAATCGCGAAATACCATGAGATTTTGTCTGAGTGTGTCGCTTATACTCCCCCTCATGCCCTCCATTTTTATCTTATATAAGAGCATAATCTCCATTTACAAATGACTAAAAACTTTGATAAGCATAGAAAGCCACTGATCAGGGTATAGGTTACTCGCCTAAAACGCGAGTATTACAACCATGGTGCAAGTTATATAAATTCTGCTACAATTAATATCCTCTAAACTGCCCAAAAATGTATCTCTGAAACGCAAATGGCACCTGACAACACAGAAGTGAACTAAAATTTTTTCAATTTAACTATTTACTTTCTAAAACTCATATTAGATTTGAAATAGAAGCTAATTTTTAATTAATGATTTTATTTTTTGATGTGAAGGGCAGAAGAGATAAATCATGTGGTGACTAGGCTTTATTGATGTAATCAACAAATATTCACCATTTTATGGATGGTTTTTTTGACCCTTATATTCAGGCACCTAACAACAGCATCGAAGAAATTTTTCAGAACTTTGTGTTTATTCCAATCAAGATTTTTAACAACGAAAGTTCAGCACAATAATTTTATAAAGCCCATAGGTGTCCGTTTCATAGCTGCTGGCAACTGTAACGCCAAACACACGTAATGGGCTCCCAGCTTTTTAGTCTTAGAAAACGTGGCAAAATAGTTGGGGCAGTCTTACATTCTTCCTTCGAAGGAGAGCCCTGGAAGCTGTGGGAGCGATTTAAAAAAACTTAAAAAAATTGAAACCCTGAAACGGGACAGAGATAGGGTGTAAGTATGTTCCAAAAAATGTTCGTGGGGAAAAATTATTGGGAATAGATAGGAAATTCGATTGATCCATGTCTGTCTGTCCATCTATCCATCTGCCCTTTTGCCCGTCTGTCAGTGTTATAGTTGAATCGACTTTTGAAAGTCCTCTATCAGAAATATTTCTGGGAAAATTGCTGTTGAATCTTAACAAAATTGCCCGATAACTGACCGGAATATGAGCCAAAAACCAAGACAACCTCCGTTTATTTCTTTAAAATTTGTACATAAAATCTCTACATCTGCCGCGGAGTTACCCCCACGCCAATGAAATCTGGGACCGACTCTAATTAATTTTTCTTCACGAGCATTTTTGTGAAACATACTTTCACCCTATCTCTGCCGCCTAACAGGGTTGCCAAACAAAGTTTATTTTTTTTAATCTTTTTTTAATCGTTTACACAGCTTCCAAAGTACTCCAACAAAGGTCAAATGTAAGACCGACCCAAATTACCCAAGTTATCTTTTCCTTCCAAACGTTTTTTGGGATCTAATTTATCTCCTTTCTTTAGCCCCTTACAGGGTTGGCATAACAAATTTGAAAAATTTTTTGTTAAAACCTCAATAACTTCCCCGGAGTCCCCTAAAGGAATAAAATGTATCACAGAACCCAATTAGCTTTCTATCCCAAACATATTTCTAGAACATACTTACTCCTTTCGTTTCCCATCCCAAACATATTTGTAGAACATATTTACCTCCTATTGTCTAAAGAGGCTCCCAAACAAAGTTTGGGAAATTGTAATAAGTCCCCCCCACCCGTGGATAGGTAAAAGACAGAACTGACCCCAATAATTTTTCCTTGCAAACATTTTCCTGAGCATACTTACCCCCTATCTCCACCCCCTTAGGGCTTAGCTACACAAAATAAGAAAAAATTCGAGTAAAAACCACGGCACGTTGTATAGGGTATATAAGATTCGGCACTGCCGAATATAGCCCTCTTACTTGTTTCTTTTATTTAAGCAAAAATACATTAAATATTTCAAATTGTATGACATATGCAAATTTTAAACAAATCTGTAAGAAAGAGCCTTATAAAATTCCTATTAAGCGTTAAGCATTTTTTAAGATAAAAGACAATCACCAACTTTCAGAGTTTAGTTACAAAACGATTTTGTCACACAAGGGGCTTTTAGATTTTTTGTCTTTCTTTGCAAAAGAAGATAACCTTAAACAGCATTAGCCAATAATATGACTCGTCTGAAAAAAATGTCAACCTACGGCAGATGTTTACAATGTCATTGGCTTTAGCTTGAAGCTGCTAAGCACATGGAAAGCAAATTCCCAAAGCCGCTGCTGTTAAGGATTGCTAATATTTGTGTAACTTCTAAAGGCATTAAACGATAATGATATTTTAAAACGTGACCTGAGAAAAACAAAAGTGAAATTATATTTGCACACAAAGTGCTTGCAAAAAAAAGTTCAAATATTAAATAAAAAAAAACATTATTTGTTTATATAAATGGTTAAATAAATCCTACACAAACCGAGTAACATTCAAATGGTTGTTGCTGAGTTAAAAACAAATAGAAAAAAAACATAAATGTCTGTTGATTATTAAGCCTTTTGCCTGTACTCAACTATAGAAGATCCCAAAACATCCATGTCCTCGCCAAAACCAAAAAACTATTTGTCTTTAACCTCAAACAATCTTGATAAAAACAAAACGGATGATGGCAGCCAAACTTAAGGTTGGTTTAGGCAATGGTGCAACACATTAAACTTGTCAATTGTTTTTGATCACATTGAATTTCGTAAGCATTATTTTCCAAAGCGAATTAAATGGCATCTGAAGTAGAAAAAGATGCTGCTGGTTGCCATCTCCTTTGCCAAGAGCAACATCGTGATAATAATCTTTGTACTGTTTGGTGTTTTTTTTTCTTTCCTTTCTTGGTTTAAAAGTTGGCATTAATTTATGATGCACACCTGTACGTTAGATTACGTATTGAAGATGACAACAACGACAGGCTATAGCACCAACAACACCAACAATACCATTGAGATGACTTGGTAAAAGAAACATCCTCTAATTATAAATTAAATATTTTTTTATTTATTTCTTTCCACTTGCTATTAACAGCTACTGATTGTGTGAATTCTGGTATGTTTTATGAGTTTTTTTGGTTTAACTTAAGACATTAAATAATTTCAAAACACTTTGTTTCAAAATATTTTTTTTAGAATTAAAATTTTTTTTTGCTAAACGTTGAAATTTAATTTTTATCGTTTAAAGAAAGTTGTTGTTATTTTTTGGGTTTATCTTTCCTAAAATTTAAAGTTGTCTTACTACTGAAGAAACATTTTAACAAAGTTATTGACTTTAGTTTTTAACAAGGAAAAGTGATTTTATATTAAATTATACAAAAAAAATTTCTGTTTTTAGAGACTAAATATACGCTTAGCGCACGCACTTTATTAAAATAAGAGTTTAACTTTGCCCCCTTAAAAGGGTAATACGGTGTAACAACTCAAAGACATTTACTCAAGCTTCGAAATCGCCTTTGAACATTTAAATATTTTTTGGTTTGAAAATAATGTTAAAGGTTTCTGCCACGCTTTGTCATTTTTTCCGATAAGAAAGATTTGACGTTTTCTTTTTTTTTTGGCAATTATTCGTGCGAATAAAATTTATTTGTTACTCCTCTGGTGAGAAGAGGACCTAGTGGGAAAATTAGGCTTAAACAATTTATGCACTTGTACACAGATAAGCAATTTAAACGTCAACTTTACCCTCTACTTCATGGCCTGTTTGTCCCCTTTTATGCTATTGAGGCTTTGGATAAGGCCATCGCTTAAATTCGGCACATATCTAGTGTGCCTGGTGGTGAAGTTGGCACCCACAACATTAGAATCCGACGCTATAGTGGAAGAAGCTGCACGTCTTATATTATTTATTTATTTTATTTATTTTATTTATTTCTTTGAACTATTTTCTGTACAACAAGACTAAGTCTTATATTTATAGTACAGAAACGGAAGGCGTCAAACTTAAAAAAAACATTTATAGTTTTAAAAGCTTTTAAGCAAAACAAATAAAACAAGAAAAATTAATTAATAATTATAATAAAAATTAAAATAATAATAATTAAAATACGAAACATATATGTATATTACAATTTTGCACATAATAAATTAAAAAGTAACCTCCAAATTTAATTTTATAATTTTATTTAAAAAAAAAAATTATTTAAAAAAATTAACTACAAATTGTTTGAAGCTACTAGCATTGCTATTTAATTGTTGACATAGTGGAAGATTATTCCAAAGTCTAGCGGCATGTACATAAAATTGCCATTCTGAAACTAGGGATTGATATCTAGGTATTATAATGTTCCGGTTTCGTTGCGATTGAGAAAATCGTATATTTTCAAATATGTATTTGGGAGTTTGATTATGTTATATTTTATGCATGAAAATCAAAACGCGAATTTTTAGTAGGCTGTCCAAACTGACTCCAAAAAGGTTTTTGGACACAGAGGAAATATGATCAGATCTTCTCAGTCCGTACACATACCTTGTAATATTGTTAAACAACACATTCAATTTTCTTCGACTAATAGAGTCACAGTTTGCAAATAATTCACACCCATACAATAAGGAAGGGACCAAGTATGACTTGGCAAGCATTAATAAATGGCTTTTAGAGAAAATTTTTTGTGAGAGTCAATAAGCTAAGGCTAGGTTACGAAAATTTAGGCTAAGATAGGGTAGGTTAAACTGATCAGCGCTAAAGACCGTACATAGAACTTTCGGGTCCCTAGTGTTACCAGTTAAAAATAAATGATAACCAGTTTAACTTGTTTGGTGTAGTAAGCTTCAGGGTGGTATACACTTGCAAGTGCTAACAGCCTTATTCTACCAACCCCAATAATATCCTCTAAGCTTTGGAGCAAATCCGACCCGGAAAATTAGCTTTTGATCGAACGAGTGGTAAGCGGTGACACAAAATACGCTCAAGACTCTCCTTAATTCCGTTCTTACCGCAGTGCTTGAAAATCAGTTAAAGTCCTTACGTAAAGCTTAATTTAGGTCTATTGTTTTTTCCTTTGAGCTTTCAACCATCAGCTCTTACCAACTCTAGAGAAATTTTTCAAGCCATGACGAAATGAGATTCCGGTTCTCTTAGTTTTGGCAGGAGTCGGAGAGTAACGTATAGTATTGTTGACAGTCCCATTATCTCCCGCTGCTTCATAAACCTGCAATTATGATTTCATGGTCAACTGGACCTGCGACATTAATTTTTTTCATTCCCGTCTGCGAGGTTATCGCACGCCAAAACTAAATAATGCAATATTTTGACCTTTGAAAATTCCCTTCAACGAATGTATTAACGAGTTTCTGGTTTTTGTAATTATGGAAGGCAGGCAAAATCACCCAAAATTTACAGATTATTTTTTTCAATACAACCGCCTTAAATACAAAGTCTAACAGACGTTCTCTTTATTAGTTCAGATTCAAATACAAAAGGCAACAAACGAATTGTTTTTATTTTAATTTTAAAAGATATATATTTCTTTTCACAATATTGAAAGGTAAAAAAAGGTAAGTATAGGAACATACATTCAAATAAAAAATGAAATTTTAAGAAAATTGTCCTTAAAAAAAGATTAAGCTTTTCATTTCTAGATAATCGGCTGATAAATTAACTTTATACGTTTCCGAAGAAAGATGTCGGCATGGAAATACATTCAACGTTAAAAAAAAGTCGATTAAAACAAACAAACAAATAATTTATCAAATACCCGATTAGGCCCTATTAAAAGGTAATAAAAACCAACGCCGTTTATATTAATGCAAACTTTTATTCAAACTCGATACTTTTTAATCTTAAATATGGTAATAATTTTTTGTTTAATTTTACAACACCTTTTTTCCAAGTTATTTTAAAAACTTTACTATAAACACGTTTATCTAATGGCAATCTTTGAATTTCCACAATAGTTTACTTTCATCTATTTATATATGTTCAACATATATTTAAATGGTCAATGACCCTAACATTCGGGAACTTGTTTTTTAAAAAAATTTTTATTTTACCTACAATTCTTTTTGTTGTTATTATTTTTTTAATAATTGTTGTGTTGTGAGTCGGTCCGCTTTACTCTCCCTTTTCAAAGGTTTGTTTCCTAAGTCTTTTGATTCATGGTAAAAAAAAATTATAAAATCATAAAAGTGCTACTGCAATTTTTGTTGTAGCACATGAATGCTAATTTTTATTCCGATAACCCAATTTTTTAAGGTTTAGTTCTACTATTTATTTACAATCTGAATTTTCTTGAGAAATTTTGTTTTAATATATTTTACTTTATTTTGTTTGTTGATTTTATTATATTTTATTTTATTTTATTTTGTTTTATTTTATTTAATTTTATTTTATTTTTTTTTTTATTTTATTTTATTTTATTTTATTTTATTTTATTTTATTTTATTTTATTTTATTTTATTTTATTTTATTTTATTTTATTTTATTTTATTTTATTTTATTTTATTTTATTTTATTTTATTTTATTTTATTTTATTTTATTTTATTTTATTTTATTTTATTTTATTTTATTTTATTTTATTTTATTTTATTTTATTTTATTTTATTTTATTTTATTTTATTTTATTTTATTTTATTAAATTTTATTTTATTCTTTATTTTATTTTATTTTATTTTATTTCTTTTTTATTTTATTTTATATTTAAAAACAACAGTAGTTCAACTGACAGAAAATTTTTCAGAGATTTTCAAGGCCTGTCATTTCCTTACAAAATGTAAAGATCCGAAGCATGTACATACATATACTCGTATAATTTTTTTTATCGCAATTGAAGAACAATGAATTTAGAAACGAAAAATCAAGCCAATAATTATCTAGTCGCTATTTGAGAGACAAAATAGAAGTATTGGCAAATTTGGCACAATTACAGATATTTTGGTTAAGTTAAGGTTTTTACCAATTTTTGAGGACTATATCTAGTTTAAATACAATATGCAATGCAATACAAATATGTACGTATCGGTAACTTTGTATTTAAAACCATTATTTTTTATGAAGATTGATCTTCTTTTGCATATTTCAACTATTAACTTTGTATTTAATTTTCAGTTATTATTAACGCTTTTTGGCAACTTTTAGACATGAGATGCGTAAATAACTTGTTTTAAAGTAGAAAAATAGAAAGATTGAATTTATTTTAACTTCATCTCGCTTAACCGTTGTATTGATCTAAATCATTTTAGAAAAAGAACTTGTTTGCTAACATGCGCTATTAGAAAATTTATTTTTCCTTTTCAATTGTAAGTTTTAGCGACATGAAATAACTAGAACTGGTTAGAAAAATTTGTTTTCACTTTAATCAAAAAGGAAATGTGGTTTTAAGAAAGAAGTTTCCACTAAAATAATTAATGGTGTACGGTGGGGATTTTTGTATAATTTGAACTTAAAATATATGTGTGAAACCTAAAATGTATGTGAGATTTTTCAAAAAAAAAACTCCCGGTGGATCAGTAATACTTAAATATAAATACAAAATAAATTATTCAGCTCAAAGTCTTGTAATATTGTTACTGGTTTTTAGAATTTATGAAATTAAAAGGGTTAAGTTGGTTGGCCTCATATTTATCGTTAAGATTAATGTAGATAATGAGCCCATAGATGATGTTCTGTTGGCTGCATTTGACAGAACTTAATTCTGATTTTCTTGCATATGAAAGTTATTGAGAAATTTCTCCACTTTAAGTTGTGACACGTACGGTAGAAATAACTTTTAATTTATTAAAATGCCTGCTTTTATGGCTCCATGAATAATTCTTTTTTTATATAATTTGGATCTAGAATACTCATATCGCAGAATAAACAAAAACAGTCAGAACTTTAAGTTAATCAAACTTAATTTTGCTCTTACATCACAATTTATTAAAAGTGTTTAGGTTTTAAATAACTAATTTTGTTCTTCACTTAAATACAGCCATTTTGTTCATTACCGTAACAATGAAAATAATTTTAAATAAAGTTGCTGCACAATTTATTTTCCTCTTTCCCGTTATGCGTTCAATACTTTCTAAATTAAACAAAAAAATGTACACATATGAGTAATTTTTCTTTTAATCTCGCTGTTAAAAAATGTAACACCTCATAAAATATTTGATATAAAACTGTTATATTTACAAAAATGAGATTTGCACAGTGGGGAGCCAAAACACACTTGATTAAGTCGCCCTTTACTACCAGAGTACTTGTAATACATGTTAAACATTAACACATCAATATATTAAGAAAAGTTTTAAGAAAACAACGTAAATTTATAAA
The DNA here is from genome assembly GCA_963583895.1 of Melanophora roralis. Taxonomy (NCBI): domain Eukaryota; kingdom Metazoa; phylum Arthropoda; class Insecta; order Diptera; family Rhinophoridae; genus Melanophora; species Melanophora roralis. The sequence continues at coordinate 13,307,114 of OY757189.1, forward strand.
AATAGACAACAGCATTCAAAGCGCTGATTGAACTTATAAACAAAAGACTTAAGAAACAAACTTTCATAAACCCAAATGAAAGTAAAAGAAATTACGAACGACCTTAAAACAACTTCCACTAATTAACGAAAAAATAAGAAAAAAACAAATAAATTAAAAGAATTTTTATTTGCACATCCACAGTTGCTTATTGTAAAAATCAAAAAAAAAAAAAATATTAAATAATAATTTATGCGTACGAGCGACCCGAATATTTAAAATAAAAAAAAAAAAACAAAACCCACACCAACAACAAATTGCTAAAAGAAACACCTTACAACTTATGTTTTGATGCTTCTTTGTTGTTGTTTTCTTTCTTTTTTTAGTTTTTTTAATAAATAAATTCATGTAGAAAGTTACCTCGTTTGTAAGAGATATAAAAGTTCTTCCGCGTCAGTGTGTTTTAAATGTATGTAAAAGCTACATATAGTTAATCCAAAACTACTTGAATTGTGGTTTAAAGAGATTCTTTTATTATAAATTGATTTTTAATAAATCCGCTTTGGTTACTATTTATTTTCACTTTTTTTGTCTTACAAATAATAATTAATAGTTTGTTTTTGTTTCACTTGATTTGGAAAATTTTTTTTTTTTGCCTAAAATGTTTGTAAATTTTTTTATTATTTGTTGCATTTATTTCTCTTTCTTTAATTTTTTAAAGCATCTACATAGATAGTAAATTTAAAAAAATATATTTATAAATTTTTATAATTTTTTATATTTCTTTTCATTTGTTTCCTTAAAAAGATTTTTTTAATTATTTCTTCTCTATTTTCTTTTAAAATTTATTTTCTTTTTTCAATACAAAAAGGCTTTAGCTTTTATCTTTTTAAAAACACATCTTTAACGTATAAGTTCTCTTAGCAAACTGAATTGGTAGATAAATATTAAATTGGTTGGTTGTTTTGGTCTTTTTAGCCAGCATGAGTGTTACTTACTTACTGAGTGACTTTTTAGCTTTTATATTGTTTAAACTTACTCTTTGAGTAGGTTTTCCTTCAGTTTATACATATTTCTTAAAACTATTTGTAATTTTTAATTTTAATTACCTTGTATAATATTTTATTACTTTTCAATTGAATAATTATTATTTTAATATTGTTATTTCTTTGCGTTTTTTAACCCCAAAAAACAATTTTATTGCTCTTCTTTCTTTTTATTGGCCAGTAAAAATATTTCTAATTGCAATGATTTATTTCTGAACTTTTGTGCAAAGCAACAATATATTAATTTTATCTCTAATTTATTATTCGTTTCAATCTCTAACTTCTGAATGAGTTTCACAAAAAATTCAATGTTTTGTTACACATAACTATTTTGTTAGGATGGAAAATAAATGTTTGTTAAAAAAAGCATTGAGGTAAAACTTAAAATAAAGTAGCAGTAACAGCAGTACTTTAAAGTTGGTTAAACTGAGGAGGTTATAAATGGTTTGTTGAACGTTTCTTGTAATAGAGAAGAAAAAAACAAGAAGGGTTTTAAAAAACAGAGTATGTAGTTTTATTTCTTTAATGTTGAAACCTACTTAATGAATCTGTCAAAATATCACAAAACACAATTGGACTATTTCTTGTATAATAGCATTCGAAGTGCTCAGTCGATTTGTTGTCCTACCTACCTGTCCTGCAATTCCTGCCCTTCATTCGATGGTAGTTTGCTTCTAAGTAGGTTTGAGTGATCCACAAATATACTCGTTATCTTACCTAATTATAAATTTTCCATCCTTTTATAATTGTGGCCTTAGGGTTAGTGCGTTACTAGTTCAAAGCTCCTGATTATACTGCTAAGGCTGTCATCAATCGTCTAGGCAAAAAAGAAAGCAGTCGAACTTCAGTGGCTTATGATGGCCTGCGTTTAACCTAGTAACCTATCTTTACATGTCACTAAGGCGGCTCAAAAACTGCTCGCATTTTTACGTTACAAATACTAAATAGTTACACAGAAAGAAAAAATACGTTCTGAAATCGAAAATTTTATTTTAGAAATTATCTAAAATTGTACTCAAAACTTTAAAACATGATTGGTACTTAGGTTTTCTTAAATCAAGTGTAGTCGAGCAGAAAAATGTATGTTTTTAAAAATGCTCTCGTTTGCTTATATTGCAGCTCGGAGAGCCCCAGGTTCAAGTCCCAGCTACAGCAAGTACAAAGAGAAATTCAAATTATAAAACTTAGCTCCGTTAATAAGGCTCCGTAAGTCAGAAAAAATTAATATTCATTTTTGGATCAATTTTTTATTCATCTTTCGTCCTTAATTTTACAAATCACGTTAACCCTATTTGTTATAAATTTATAGAAAAATCTTCTTAAACAGAAATAAAAATAAAAGTAACCAAAAGGAATAAGTTAAACAGAGTCATAATGTTACTCAACTAACAAGTTCTTGCCAAAATCTCTTTGCCAACAAACTCATTATTTTCCTGAGAGCTGCTTATAACCTACTCAAAAAAACATTTAAAAGAAACTCATTGTATCAGGTTTGTTTTGTCTTCTTCACCTATTTGTTTTTTAATCTTTTATGCTGGGAAAATTCTTAATCCCCACAATAAAAATATTCCGCAAGAGGTTAAAGTAACAAATAGTAAAACATAAAATAAAAATTGCGTTCTGCAGTTTTAATTGCACAAACATTTTAGTGTTTTCTTTTATTTCCACTTGATTGCTTTCTGTGTGGTTGTTAACATATTCATTTTAAAACAAATTTTAGTGAATAAGTTCATGGCAATGTTATTTGGCTTTTTTTACCAACAACAAAACACTGGTGCAAGTAAAAATGGTAAAATAGCTGTACACTTTACTTCTAACACAGGAGTTAAATATACTTTTAACCGTTACTTAGATATCAAGAGCAAAATAAAGAACTAAATTAAGCATAAATAAATTTTTAAAAAGAAGATTAACAGACAAGAAGACAGACAGACACACAGACAGGCAGATGGACAGACAGACGGACAGACAGATGGACAGACAGACAGATGGACAGACAGACAGATGGACAGACAGATGGACAGTCAGAAAGGCAAGCAGACAGGTTGAAAGAAAAAGTCACGTTAATTTTGTATTTTAGTTCGTTATCTGCAAGAAAAGTTTCCAATGCTTAGTTTCGAACACACAAACAATTTTTCAGTTCTAGCAATCGTATGCCTAAGGACTAATGCCGAAACCGCAATTTTCTAAATTATCAAAAATAAACTATTACTCAGTAAGTAATTTTTTAAATTAGACACCCTAAATAGACTTAACTGCAGTGGTAAAGAGACATGGTTACAGTTTTATCACGTTAATAAAAACCATAAACTTTGAAAAAAATTAAATATAAGTGTACTTATAGTTATAAAGCACACTATAAATGTACAATTTTTAAAACAATGGACTGTTTTATTTATAACATGCAATAATTAAAATTAATAAATTTTTACTTCCTAATTTTCTTAAATTAGACACAAAATTAATTGATATACAGAATTTTATTTAACAAAAATTTCAAGCAGATAACGAAATTATACACTTGAGCAACTTTTTAATAAATTTAAATTTTGTTTTTATTTTAGCAAAGAAAACCCATAAAAAGAAATCATTTTAAAAAATTGTTTTGTTGGTTCATTTACTTCATCCGCTAAATTCAGTTTAACATTTCCAAACATGCAAATCTGGATAAAATGTTTGGTTTAAAAACACAATGCGCTAAGCTAAGAATGGTTTCCTTAATTCAAGTTGTTTCGGTTATGCTAGTACATTTTATAAACTGCATGATCACTAACAATCGTTTTATTATTTTTTATTTATTGGTCAATGCAAAAGAAGCTACATGTCTTTCAGAGAAAAGAGAAAAACATATATGAAGTATAAACATTTGTAACAAAATGACTTCTGAGAGAGAGGATTTCATTATCTAAGAATTGGAAAAAATTTGGTAAAACGATTTCTATAAAAAAAATTTTGCGGTTCAATATGTCTCTTTGGGTTGGGCTTAATTAGATGGGTCTTTTAAAAAATTTCCATCGATAATCGGGAAAGGCTGTTGTTTCCTTTATATATAAATATTTCTATCCTTAGTTAGCTTTGATAACACCCACTTTTAACTAGGTTTTTATGAGGGTTAATATTTTCTTTTAATTAACCCTTATGCAGAAGATACGGTCGATAATGGATAAGTCTTAATATGACTTAGTATGACCATTACTCTTTTACAAAAGACTAAGGTGTGCATAATAACATCTTGATACTTTTTTATGTTGATATCCGGTAGGCCTACTATGAGAGCTATGGTAAATAATCTGACAGACAACAAACAAATTTGGTATAATATTTGATGGCACGAGGTATTAAATATAAAAAATACAAAAATCAAAGATTTATATTTAAGGAAGATATTTATGGCAAATTTATTCCAGTTATCTCTAAAAAGGATACTTGGTCCCTTATCCCAAAAATATATGGACACTAAACAAGGTAAACAGACAAACGGACACTGAAGAAGCAATTCTGGGTCAATCAAAGCAACAATGCACTTTTACCCAAATAATAATGCCCATACCACATATTTTCGTTGTACGGGAATAAAAATTACAAGGTAAACTGCCACGAGATTGGCCAAAATGGGTTGAAGTTTATGCAGAAAATTTTATTAATTTTTAAACTTTTCTTATAGACAACACATTTATTAGCTCATAATACCTTTTTGCATTTCGTGTACTTCAGGCCGCAAAGAAAGCATGTGATAAGTAAACGACAAAGTTTCCGTAAAAAAACAACTTTAGCCCTACATACATATGTACATATATTGAAATGGCCTTTTCTGCTTGACAATATATCACGATAAGAAAAGTTGTAAGTTTATTTAACCCTTTGCCCTTCTATTATTTAATCAAATATTATAAGATTTAGTAGGGATTCCTTTGCACAAAATTTAAGGCAACACAAGTATAAGCGTATTAAACAACTTTGACGGTGATGCCATTAAGGCATACTGCGTAGCAAATTCCTTTCGCCAATTTTTTTTTTTTGTTTTGAACGTGCAAAAGATTCACTCAGCTTACACAATAATTTCTTTAACTGTAAGTATTGGTTTGCTGCTACCTTTCGCCAGCTTTTGTCTTTTTAAACTATTATGACATTAAAAGAAAATAAGTTAATTATGTGCAGCAACATTGTTTTTCATAAAAAATAAAAAACAAAACAGTAAAAGAAAAACGAAAAAAACAAAATTAAAAACAAAACAAACGTTTAAAAAACCGTTAAACCACACAGACTAACCAAAGCTTTAGCTGACATTAAAACATTATTATTATTGTTGATGTTGTTATTTAGTTGTAACATACGAGTTAAAGAAAACAAATTACTTTTCACCAATTGTTACTTATAGTTTTCATAATGACAATTATCAATCATTTGCCAACAAAAAAAAGATTATAACAATTGTCAAGACTAATGTTTTGTTAAACAAATCTCTTACAGTGATTTTCAATAGTTGATTTCAAAAAGTCGATTTTTTACATCTGTAATGTGATTTGTCTTTGCAACAAGTTTTTAATAACAGATTTCATAAACTGCATTCATATCAAAATGTATTGTTTTTTAATTTTTTATATATTTGAAATTGTATTTCCTTTTAAGATATTTCTTTTTAGCGACAGCAGTCTGGCAACACAATGCTGCTGCAAGCCGTTAAAAGTTGTATTAAAGTCAGGGGCGTTTGTATAAATATGAAAAAAATAGCTTGAAAATATTTTAAAAATAATGCATTCTGAAAACCAGTTACAAATTTTTATCGTCAGCACTCTTTAACGGCTTTATAAAGTGTTTTCTTAAAAACCTGTACGAAATGGAGTTGTTTGTAGAAGTAACAGTAATATTTTCTAGTTTTTTGTAATTTCAAAAATTTTTTGTGGAAAAAGATATTAAATTGTGTTGAAAAATATTTTAATAATCTATATATAAGTAAACAAAGAAACACAGCAAGAAAAAACACATTCTAACATTAATAAATTTGTTTCAAAAATAATCTAAAAGTGTACTTTAAATTTTTTAGTACGATCGGCTTAAATCAAGTGAATTCTTAAAAAAAATCAAGCAGAAAAATTTTATAGTTTGCAAATAATATTTCAAAAACAAAGTGCCTCGATAGCCTAGATGGTAGCGCGCTGGTGCTGCAGTCCGAAGAGTCCCCGGTTCATTTCGCAGCTATGGAAAGTATAGAAATTTTTTTCATAAAAATATGAAATATGCATAAATTAAAAAAAAAATATTTAAAATTCTTCATCTTTTTTAAGCTCTGAAAGTCAAAAAATTACTTTTAAGTTTTGGATTAATTCCGTTAACGCTTAAATCGATTTTTTTAACTTAAACTAAGTACGGTTTCGAACTGAAATCAATCTTTTTTTGGCTTAAATGTGGCTAAAAGTAAGAATTTCGTACTTAATAAATCATATTTGGTTTGAGAAAATTCCTATTTGCTTTAAGAAAATCTATCTTACTGTACCTTTGACACCGCTACGGCTTGATTTATATAATACTTGGCTTTTTTTGTGTGTACAGACCAAATACCTACTGTTATAGACGTAAGAACGAGGCGGCAGTAGCAACGCTAGCTGCCAAAGGAGAAAAAAATATGTAAACAAATAAAAAATAAGGATGCCAGCTTGATTTAGTTAATCCTAAAATAGGAGATTTTTTGTAAATTTAAAAAAAAATATTTTTAAGGTTCTTTGTTAAATAATGTAACCAGATAAGAAATAGGGATACCAGCTTGATTAACTTAAGCCTAAGATCGTAGCTTCTTTGTATATTTTTGAAAAAATTATGTTTAACGCTGTTTGTTAAAATATGCAAGCAAGTAAGAAAAAGGGATGCCTGCTTTACTCAGTTAAGCCTAAAATCAGAGATTTTTTTACATTTAAAAAAAAATATTTTAAGGTTGTTTGTTAAAATCTGTTAACAAATAAAAAAGAGGGATGCCAGCTGGATTTAATAAGTTAGGACTAAAATCGGAGCTTTTTTGTAAATTTTTTAAAAAATATTTTTAAGGTTGTTTGTTAAAATCTGTTAACAAATAACAAATAGCGATGCCAGCTTGATTTACTTAAGCCTAAAATCGGTGCTATTTTAAATTTTTGAAAAAGTTGTCTTTAAGATTATTTTGTTTTGTTTTTAATTTTTGTGTTTTTTTATTTATTTTTAATATTATTTCATTTACAATTATTTAATATAAAAAGTCATATTTATCTTATTTACGATATTTTACTGGGTAATTTTTTTTGGTATGGTAGCCAAATCTTTTTCGTGATGATAGCACAGTTTGAAACACTGTTGCATTAGAGCTTTGTTTTATAAAATGCAGCCTTTTCCGCGTCTGTTTAGGTTTGTCTGAAAAGGGTAAAAACTATATTTTTATCTTCTTTAGGTTAATTACAAAACTGTTTAACCAATAAAGATAGAAACTAGAGGTTAGCAATATTTCCGTCCTGTGATTTTTTACATGTGCTTTGAAAGTCATTGATTACTACGCTGATATAAAGTATGATGTAACGGTTGCTGCAATACTGTTACTTTGATAAGTTATGAACTCAACAAAATGAACGAAAAGTTATTTTTTTACATTTTTGGTACTTGCTGGCTCTTTTTGACATTATAGGTTTAGAAAAATTTTAATTTAGGGCTGGTGGTGGTCCATTAATATAGGACTGCTTACTTTCACTAAAGCCGAAAGTCAGGCTCATATGGCGGTCGGTGGTTTACTAAATGGAAAAAAGTATTTTTTTTCTCCATTTTAGTACTTTTCTGCATTATTTAAGATTTCGAGTTTGGAAATATAAAACTAAAATTTGTTAACTCATTAGAGGGCAAAAGTCGGCTAAGTGGAAGAGTTTTTGTTTAACTTTGGACCTTTATTGCCCTTTTTAATCACATGGACTAATGGCGCATATAGAGCTCGGAAGTCGACAAAGTTGTCGAAAAGTGCTTTAAATATATTTGGTGCATTTTTGCTTGTTTTAGTATTATGAGTCTAAAAAATAGAAAATTTTGGGGCTATTGAACCAAAAGAAAAACAAAAAGTATTTTTTATGTTTTTGTTAATATTTTTTTTTTAAATAGGGGCTAGCGATCTAGCTTAAGTAAGGCAATCATAACGAAGGATCATATGCACTTTCTTATTGTTTATGGCGGTAAAATAAAATAATTTTTAAACCACAATGATCTTAAAATTGAGTGAGACAGAAATGGACTTCTAAAGTTATTGTATTAAGAAATATAAAATTGGAGATTCAGGATAAAGATTGGTCACATAGACCAATTGGTTAAACGGCTGATGTTTACAACCAAATTTATAATTAACAATCGAACAAAGAGTACTGATGATGAAAATCGTAGATGTTTTTCGAAAATGCATTCTACTCGGCTAGTATCGGTTTTTTCAATAAAAATTTTCCCTTTTTAACTAACGCTAATAAAGTAGTAAAATCTAAAATATTAATTTCTTCATTTGCAATTAAATGAAAATTTAGTAAAGTATTGAACTTGAGCCTAAATTAAGTAAATAAAATTGTCTTAAAAACAAATAGTTCAACTATGAGTAAATAAAAGTTGTATAGAAAATCATGAAATTACTTCCTAATGGCCGTAGCACTTCTTCGCATTAAGTGTTATTTAAAAAAAAATAAAACTTCAATTACGAAGTGGCGGGTTAATAAGCACAACCTTTAGAAGACCTTAAGCCGCATTCAATTTTTTAAATATTAAATACTGCTATCAAAAAAAATCGGCATAAATTATTATAAAATAAGTTTTTAGTGGTGTTTGCCATTACAGAAAAACGGTTTATAATTCGTTTTAGACATTTTAAAATATATTTGAAAATTGCATAAAAACTATTAAATTAAAAACAAAGTGATGATTTCTATAAACATTTTGTTAATTAAATACTTGGTATTTGTCATATGATATATGTCTTTAGATACAATTTCTTTTAAAAACTAAATTATTTACAAACTAATATAATTAACAACTTAATTAAACAGTGCAATGGAATTAAAAAAATTAAATTATTTTATAAAATACAAGTTAAGAAGAATTAAAAGCTTTTTTACTTAATATTTTAAAAACATAATTTAAAAGAAATAAGGACTAGAAAACTAAAAGATTGTAAAAAATTAAATAAAAATATTAACATCAATCTAAAAGAAACTATCTAATGGAAACGTTTATTATTCAATGGATTTGGATAAATAAATTTATTTTGGTTTAAAAAAATAATTTAAAATTTTCAAATATTTCAGTTGTTTGCAAACAATACTGCAAAGTTTGCCTACAACTTATTTATGATTTTACAAATTTTGTTAGACATTTTTTTAACTAAAACTTAGATTAAAATTAATTTAAATATTAATTATTTCGATATATTTACAATATTTGCGAAATACATAAAACTTGCTACGAGTTTTCTTAAGTTTTCCGCTGTTAAATTAAAATTTGCTTAAATATTTAAAAAAAAACTTTCTTTAAAGCACCTTTTTAGCACTTGAAAAGCTTACGATATCCAAAATATGTTAAGCAAAGTTAAGAGAATAATACTGCTTAGAGCACTTGATAAAGATGTCAGTGAAATTAAAAAATGTTACAAATGTTTAAGTTGTTGGATGAAGTAGTTAAAGCCGGTGAATGGGTTCCCCTAATGTCATATTTCACATTCAAACTCTGATATGCGATGATTAAAGTAGACCATGCCCTGTTCGAGATCTTCACTAAAACCACTAACATCCATATAATCTGAGGCCGCTGAATCGTCATCCACCCATTTGTGCAAAGATCGCGATATTTCCAAACGACATTGATTGAAACTGGGACGCATTTGTGGATCTTTGTGCCAGCAGCGTGACATTAAATTGTAAAACTCATGGCGGCCTTCTTTGGGTAAATCTGGTCTTAGGCCCATTGGTACACGCCGTATAACTTCACGTCCCGCTATTTGCGAATAAGGCGTGGATCCTAACAAATCATAGGCTTTAAGAAAGTATTCAAAACCTTATATTCATAAATAACTTACCCAGTGTAGCTATTTCCCATAACACTATGCCAAACGCCCATATATCTGTTTCTGTGCTGAAGAAATTATATTGTAGGGCTTCAGGTGCCATCCAACGTATGGGCAGAGCTGGTCTCTTACCAATTGTGTCTTGACCATGCGATTTCTTTTCATTGCAATCTTTGTTTGAACTTTGTGGCCAATGATTCATTATGAATTTTCCGCCAAAATCAAATTTAAATTTATTGAAATTGCTACGCATTATTTCGTTGGCACAATTCTTTTCCAGCTCTTTGCGTTTACGTTCTGCATCTAGATCTATTGACATGCCGAAGTCGCAGATTTTGCAGACACCATTATGATCGAGTAAAACATTACGGGCTGCCAAATCACGATGAACAATCTGAAGAAAAAAATCAATTTCTGTTCTAATATTGTTTAATGTTTCTACTTACTCTTCTCTCTGCTATATATTCCATTCCGCGAGCAATGTCCAAACAAAAACCGGCCAAAGTGCGTGGAGATAAAGGTGTCAAACTTCTACCCCCTGGTACGGAAGCAGGTAAAATATTGGTGGCATTACGGGCAGCCCTTAGCAATGATAGCAAACGGCCACGCATTGCATATTCCATAATCAGCATATGAGGTTCTAAAAGACAATTAAAATAAAATATTAAAAATATTTGCTTTTCATTACTGGTGTGAAAAAGTTTACCCGTATCCACACAAGCACCCAAAAGGGTAACTACATTTTGATGTGAACCCAATTTACGCATTATATTTGCTTCATCCTTCAGACTTAATTGGGTACTGCAAGCCTTAATGGTCTTTACGGCTACTATGCGTGTGGCTCCAAAATGGCCACTCAAGTCATCGGCCTCTGCTTTCCACACTTGACCAAAGTTGCCTTCGCCCAAAAGGCTTTTCAAACGTATATTTGTACGATCGAATTCTTGATCGCTTGACATAGAACTTTTATCATCGTAACGCTGTTGATTCAAAGATAAATTGTGATTGTTGTCACGGGCCAGAGGAGCCGAAACCAATTTGCTATGGAGGCTGTGCTGTCTTTGTGGCACTATTTTATGATGATGATCTACCACATCTTCATCCTCTTCTTCTTGAAATTTTGAATCGATTTTCTTAACGGGACTTATGGGCTGTTGATCCGTTATACAAACATCAAAATCTTCATCATCTTTAATTGGTCTTTTAAGCAGATAGTTGCGCAGTAGATATAAAATAATGGCTAGTAATGGAACTATGCCAATGCCAGCCAAGACCATTGTAACAATATTCATGCGCTGCATTTCCAAAGAAATCTCTTGGTCGTCCGTTACCACGGTAGAGCTTATTTCACCAGTTATTCCTGGCTGTTGCGTGGTTGGGGAAAAAGGGGCTTCACTTTTTTTCACTGGATTCTTTTGAGAGCTGGTAATGGGCAATGGAGTGGAGCTAAAGGTATTTAAAATTTCTTTGTTGCGAGAATGAACGGTAGATCTTATTGAGGTTAGGACTGTTGTATGAAGTATATTTGTAGAAGAATCGGTTGTTGCTGTCTGTGGTATGTTGCCCGGATCATAGGATTTCTCGGTTGTACTGCTGGAAGGCACATCGAGCTTGTGGTTGTTTGTGGTTCGATTGTAAAATATTATAAGATTCGTTTTGTCGTCAGTATTAATTGGTTGTGTTAGACTGGGGCCTAATTTTCTTAGCAGTTCAGTATCTTCATCGCTTATTATGGGCTTTTTGGTAGTTTGTACCGAAGAGACTAAAGATGGTGTTGGAGGTGGCTTAGGCGTTGCCGTGGTGCTTGTAACTCTTAATGAAGTTTTAGCAACTGAAGCGGTGGAAAAGGGCGGACTTGGAGTAGTCGTGTTTGCAGTAGTTGTTAAGGTGGTAGCAACTGTTGTGCTAATTTTATTTGACTTCCTTGTTGCTGCTGTGCTTTTTGTAGTTGCAGCTTTTGTGCTAATTGTGGTTGGCTTTCTAGTTGTCGTTGTGCTGGTTGTAGTTGCAGCTGTTGTGGTTGGCTTTCTAGTTGTTGTTGTACTAGTCGTTTTTGATGTTGTGGTGCTAGTTTTTGTAGGCGGTTGTTTACTTGTTGTTGTTGTGGGTGTAACAGTAGACATAGTCGCTTGCTTCCTTTTAGAAGTGCTAGCAGCACCTGCATCTGGAATGGGCGTAGCCATTTCCTCATCACTTAATACTGTTATTATCAATGGTGTGGATGATAAGTTTAATTGATCAGCTTCTAAAGCTTCAGTCAACGGTTTAGGTGAAGTAGAATCTTGAAGTTTTTCCAAAACTTCTGTCTTTAAAGGCGCCACTTTAACACGAGGTTCTTTAACCATTTCGGTAACCACTTTTAAAGTCGTTGTTTTGGGTTCAGTTGGTGCTTCTGGTGTCGTTGATCGATTTATAGTGGTGTATCTGCGATTAAAGCTTACACCATTTCTCATGTTATATTTAAAGCGAGCACGACTTCTTTCTACCGCCGATAAAGTAGAAGCTGACCTTAGACTTACCGGCGTCGTTGAAGAAGGTTCTACATCCGCCACCGATACCTCTAACAATTTTGGATGCTCATCGCTTACCGAGGTAATGGTTAAAGCATTGGGCTTTAAGGGTGGCAATTTTTGTCCAAAATACAAATAAGGCTGTATTTCATCATCTTCTATGGATGTCGTAGCCACTGTAACACTGTTTACTTGAGTTTGTTGCTTGCGCCTTCCCCTCAGCTTGGTCACAGTACCTCCTTTATTTTCATCTGGTATATGATTAAGAGTATCATTTTGCTCTTTGGCAATTACCAAAAGACCATGAGATGATTCATCGGTAAAGAGGATTTCATTGGTATCCCTTTCGCCCGCCTGGGCTGTACCCAAACCAGATTTCGAAGAATTTTTAACCACTAATGTAGAAGATCCCTCGCTCTGTGTATTAGAGGCAACTCGGGAAAAGTTGGCACATTGTCTCATGCAGCTGGCTGTTGTACGTCTTGTAAAGTTTTTAGTGCAATTTCGTATACAAATTGAACGTGGATCGGTGGGTGATTTTGAGGTTGCCTCTACAGCCGTGGCCGTACGGCCGGTAGTGTTAATACGATTACGAAAGCCGGGTCGTTGCAAGGCACTACGTCGAGCTGCCAAAACGTTCATTAAACGCCTTTCACGTTCTTGCGCCGACGTAAGTGATGGTGCTTGAGTGGAACGAACAGGACGATAGGTTGTGGTAGAGACATTGTTTAAGTACTTGTTGTTATCTGTAAGAAACAAAAGAACAAAAGAAATAAAAACAAAATTGTAAAATCAGATAAACAGTTTTATTAAAGTTTTGAAAAAATTTATTTGGGAAAAATTCCTTCTTTTTTCAAAAAAATATTTATGCTATTGGACAAATATTTTTTTAATGTTTGTTTTTTTTTGTATGATTTAAAAATCAGATAACAATATTATTATAATCTAAAGAAATATTGTCTGAAAAAAGCATAAGTTAAAAAAAACTTTGTATTTATTTGAAAAAAAAAAAAATGTGAAGTTGTTTTTGTGTTCGGTATTGTTAATTCCTTACACGATTTATTTTATTGCCTTAACGTCTTCTTCAAAGCACTTGCAAAAGTATGAGGAACAAATAAAAAAAGTAAGTTCAAGCTTTATTTTAAACAATCCGTCATGCATTTATGCATGAACTAACCACTAAATGAGTAACGACCATCTTTTAATTTGTATGCACTCACACATACATACATATGTTTATTAATTCCCAACCAACAAAATTGGCCGACATCTGTAAAATATACAACAGAAACAACAAAAAAACAGAAAAACTTAAAAAAAATTTAAAATTAAAAATATCCATTAGAAAATAATATTTTGTTATTAAAAAGATTTTTATTTCGATTCTTCACCATAATTATTTCAGTATTCTGCTTAACACGTCATTTGTGAATTTTTAATGATGTGTCTTACAGATTCAGTGTCAACTATTTTTAATTTTTCTGGGTCACAAATCTGACGGATCTTAAGCATTCGGCATATTTGGCAGACGTTTTTACTAGATATCGTACAGATGTCAGCCAATTTTGCTGGCTGGGCAATGTCCCGTTTGTTTGTGTGCTCACAGACCAAAACAACAGCAAAGCTAAATGAAATAAAAATAACATAGACATTTCAACGAGAAATCCATAAAAAATCTTAAAGACGGTATATAAAAATTTCGAGATATTTCTAAAATGAATTTCCAAGATATGCAGATGATTAAACTTAGATTTTTGTCAGATTTCTCTGTTACAGACATTGTCAGTCAAGTTTGCACGCTGGGTTGTTCCTTTTTAATATTTTGAAATTGTTTTTTTTTCAACGCCATTTTTTTTTGTCAAACAATAAATATTTTTTTTAATAATTTACAACACAAAAACTAAAAATATACTAAAATAAAATTTTGAATTAAAAATAATTAGGGTATTCACAAGATAGTCATAAAGTCATATGTCTTAAAAAAATTAAACGAAAATATACTACTGTTGTGAGCATCATAATTAAGTGTGCTTTTTTAAATTTGAATCACCTGCTGGATAAAACAGAAAAATAAGTAATTTCAAAAATATTTTAAAATTAATGACTGCGACTTGTTAATTATATCAAGGGCTTCACTAAAGAGTTTCGGCCACCCGGCTCAGGTTTTAACTGTTTATGACAAAACAATAAACACAGTTCAAAAAGTCTTATTATTATAGAACTTTTTTCTTTTAAGCACAGCAACAATTTTTTTAAACTTTTGTAAAATATTAAAACTTTAAGACAATATGACATAATAGCATACCGTTTGAATACCCCAAATATATAAAAAACTCAAAGTTTTTTTAATAAAACAATAAATTTTTGCTTTAAGCTGATAAAAAAAATTAAAAATAAAATTCAAAATTTCGAATATTTTTGCTGAAAAAATAATATAAAAAAAAATTTAAAAATATTTATTAATTAATTAAATAAAGTTGTGATGTGCTTAACATACTTCTATTTTTTATAGTGTCAAACTAACTAATGGAGCATTTTGATTTTTTAAAACATCAATTTTATTTCTTTTTGAATGCATGTGAATAGACGAAAATAAAAAAAATATGTATAAAAAAATTTACAGAACTAAAATTTATGTTTTTAAATAATACCTATAATATTTTTAAGCTTAAGACGAAAAAAAGTCAATTAGTTAATCTGAATATACAATAATCAGTTCAGTGAATATTAAAAAAAGTTGTCTAATATTTTTTGTACAAATGTCCAAAAAAAAATTTAAACTTTTATTGCATCACTGTTTTTATTATTTAAGACATTATGAACCCATAAATTTTAATAAAATTTGTGTGAATTTTTTTTTGTCTTTGGTTATGTGAAAAATGTATCATAAATTAAAAATTAAATATGTATGTGGGGCAAAAAGCGTTGTGCATTTTTCTTCAATAGGCAAAAATTAAAACTGTTACAAATGAAGATGATATGAAAATAGTCATGAATATTTAAATAAATATTGCATTGATATTTAAATTTATAACCAAAAAATATATTAAAGTTTATTGTTTGTATAATTTTTTTTAAGTTATTTTTATTTGTGGTCAAAATTTTTAACGGGTTTCCCCCAAAATGTATGTATTTGCAATTTAGAATGACAAGTGTATGTTTCTATCTAGTGTAAGGTAAGTTTAAGTTTAAAAACATCTACATTTGAATTGTTTATGGTTAATTAACTTTTCTAAATAAATTAACATCTTAAAAATAAAGAAATAAATCAAAATATAACTAAATTCCATATTTTAATTTTTTTTTATTTGTCAAGATATAAAAAGGATGATATACCAATAATTAGGCTTTTCTTAAAAAATTGTTTTTTTTATTGATATAAAGCCTCAAATACAATCAAGAGCACGCAAAACTACCAAGTAAATTAAATATTTTAAGCCTGTTCTCAAAAAGGTGTTGCACAACACGACTATTAAGTCAAAATTTGGTCAAATTTAAATTTGTAAAGTCACACCCGTCACAGTCTTGTAGTGATCACTGTGAGCAGATCTATGTTTTTTCATTTTTTATTATTTTTTTTAAATTTTTTTTATATTTTGTATTCAGTAGAAATTAAGAAAAAAAGAGTTTATATATTGTGCTTGTCACCACCTATTTTGCTTCTCTGAAATTTTGACATTTAAAGTGAAGAAGAAGGACACTTAAATTTAAAAACATAAATTTTAGTCTGGCACGGCCTAGACAAATATTAATTGTTTAATTTTAAGATTTGAATACTTATTGTGGATTTACATTAGTTCAGATTTTATAATTAAATAAATATGACTAAAAAGAAATAAAAGTCACCAAATAAGTGTACAAAATCCTAGAAAAATCGGTTTGGTAGAAGTACTTGTATTTTGTTTCTTCATAGCTCCGATGTAAGGGGCTTTATGTATGGGCCTTGGCATTGACCATTTTTTTGGTTTTAATAACATTGACGTTAAAGACCTTATATACTCATACATAGTTTAAAAAATCGGCGTAAAGAAGTACCAGTGTAAATACTTTGTTTTTACAGGCTTGGTCTATCCATTTTTTGTCTGCAATATTTTGACTTCAAGAGTCATATAACAAAGTCAATGCAATTTAAAAGGATAGAAGAGTTAGAAATAGTCATTGTTTGTGGGCTTGACACCGGCAGTTCTAAAAATTTAAGTTTATCGTTTATGGAGGGTCTATTTGAAAAACTATTTTCATAAAAGTAGTTGGATTACAAAGTTGTAATTGTGTGACAAGTAAACAAATAAACAAACAGGCTGGCAACTTCATTTTAAAATAAATATACAGAAATATATAGGAATTATTCTTTAATTTGCGCAAAGTACTTTTCTTAGTTTTGAAAGTTTGCCTTTAAATTAAATTGCTGCTCAAATACTTCTTTAAAAAGATGGTGGGTATTTAAGATTCGACATCGTCAAACACAAAATTCTAGCTTTTATTTAATTAATTTTTTTTTTTTACCTCGTTCTCCAACATAATTTTGCATTGTTAATCAAATAAAAACACAACGTGTGCTTACACTAAAAATCACCTTCAGAAGACAAATAAATAAATTCAAACATATTTAATTTTATTCACCATTTAGAGTATTTTTCATATTTTTTTTCTAAGCTGGCCATAAAAAAATTAAAAAAATTAAAATTCCAACTTGCAAGCCAAACTAAAGAAAAAAAAACAAAGCTGCAGCAAGCAAAAACCGCCACCATAAATTAAAAAATGTTAAGAAGGTTTTTATAAATTGTGAAGCTTTATTCACACTAGACAAATATTTGACAAAATGACAGGACCACTCAAACTTTGAATTTGCAATTTTGGTGAGCTGAAGTAAATTATCTTTAGTAAAATAAATAAAGATAAATTTACACTTCTTTCTGTTATAGTTTATTCAAGAAAATAATAGAACAAAAGTAATGTGTTTAAAAACAAGTCAGTAAAAAATAGTGATCACGTTTGTTTTATTATTGCCGGTAGCCTGTTATTAGCGCTTAGTCGGATCATAAGCTTGTTAAGATTGTGGTTATAATATCCAGATGAAAACAATAGGTAAAACACTTACTAATCAGAGACCACCAAGTACTGGTATCAAAAGAAATTAATAAATAAATAAAAAGTTTAAAAATCTAAAATCTACTTCTAAAACAAATACAAAACAATTTTATTATTCATGATCATAATAAAAGACCAATTAAATTTAGCTTAATTTCAAACACTAGACTTGTATATATTTAAAAAATCTTGAATTTTATTAAAATTTATATTCTATTTTGCAAAGCTTTAAATAAAAAAGTTATCGACATGAACAACTAGTTTAACTCTTTCACAAAACAGATGATTATAATTATATTTTGAAAAAAACTAATTTATCATTTCTTATTACTATTTTCCCCTAAAATTTTGTTTCTTGAATTTTTTCCTTGAAAATAACAAAAAGTTTTATTCTAACGAATTTTAATTATGCATTAGGCCAAGGCTATGTTAATGTCAAAATAATGCTTAGGAAGCTAAAATAACAAATTAAATAAATAAAAAATCTGAAAAGAAAAACTTAAAAATTACAAAAGAATTTTGTAAATTTAAAAATAAAACAAAAAAAATCAAGAATTTAATAATCAGCAGCCAATTGAGGGCTTCTTAGTGTTAGAGCGCATTCAATATGATTCTTAATATTTTTATAAAATTTAATAGAATGATGGATGGTTATGATAAAATCTTTCTAAAATTAATACAGCTGGATTGTTTTCCCTTTATGCTACTCGCCAGTTAGATGAACGCTATGAAATTAGCAAAATTTTCCAGCTGAAAACAACAATATTGCTTACGGCATATTTAGGATGATGAACTAAGAAACTACTTTTAGAAGCAAATAATTTATCGTAAATGTAGTTCACAAACATACACATGTACAAGTCAAGCAACTACTACTCAACTATTGTAGAATTGTTAGTTGTTGTAAAATTTAATAGCGAGCTTAAAGCGTTTTAACTAAGAGTTAAATATTATTTAAAAATCAGTTAAGATTCTTAAAAGGTGTTTCTTAAACTTGAAAAAAAAAATCACAAAACAATCAACGATAAACTCTGTTAAATTGAACATAATTTTTTTTCATTCTTAAATATTTACTATTTACTTTCCCACACTCCTTCTATTTAAATACTTCTCTTCAGAAAATTTTTTAAGTGGTTGTAGCCTGATAACACCACTTACTTAACTCAATCTTATTGCTATCGCTTCATAATTTTCTATGGGACCTATAAAAGCAGTTCAGTCATTTGAAACTAAAAATATTGTGTAAATCTAATTTTCATTTAAAATTTTGTTTCATACCTGCTTCCTATTAGCTTAAATTAGGTTGCGAAGAGTTATAATGGACGATGTATGGGAGATCAACACTCAGAGACTTTCTGAGTGCATTCAAAGCAAAATAAGGCAAAAAATTAAATAAGAGTAAGAATGAAGTATACTAAGAAGAAAAAGAGAAATAGTCTAAGTTAGATCGAGAAGAAATAAATCAATCTGAGAACCCGTGTAAAATACCTCTCTCCCTTGCTTGTATTCTAGCCATCGAATATTGATAATGAAACCAATATTGTTTTTCAGTTTACCACCGGCAATATCAGCTAGTTTTTGGTAAAAAATCCCACCAGACTTGACTAAACAGTTTTGATAGCCTTGGCAGTGACAAACTATATACTCGATCACTGTCGAACTTTTCTTCATCCTCACATTTCCTACAATAACACGATCGCCTCTGTTTGTCCAATTCCTAGCCGGACAGCGCTCAGCTATATCGCAAAACGTCCTTAAGCCTTATTTTCTCTATAATCACTTCTGTTCTCTCATTCAAGATCAGTCATGTTACGCATCCATGTCTTAATATTTCTCTAAAAGTGACGCATTAATGGTCACACAGACTCCTAATTTTGTGCCTACCCAAGAGCCGAGCCACTGCAAGCGAGCTTCTTTAAAACTTCATTGTCAAATATGCCTGATGGTAAAGGTTTCCCTGAACAACCCCGACTTGACGGAATGTGTATTCAAGGTCTTTCGGGATGCCCAAATGTGTCACCATTAATGATGACCTTGGCATTTCTTGAAACATATCCCACTCTAATATCTTTACTTATCATGACACTAGTAATATCAACTGAATCGCAACTTAGGTCCTGAAAAAGAAGCGTTCTATAACAGCTCTAGTGTACAACCTCGTACCATACAGTGAAATCTTACAATTGTGTAAATCCAGTTTACCAATTTTCGTTGCCAGCCCCGATCTTTCGCTCGAAATTTTTGCACCCTCTTTCTCTGTTGGCTTTCAAGAAGTCACGACCTTATCCTTTCTGGTAAAGAGAACTAATCCGGTTCTTCCAACACTTACGCTCAACCCGTTTTTGGTCGCCCAGAAAGTAATTGCACCTATTGCTAAAGCTTTTCTTGACCAGGATGACAACGTCGATTGAAGATGCAGTAATTTTTCTCTCTGAAGCATCATTAGTGTAAAAAATTTATTCGTAACGTTGTGTAGCAAAAGCAGAGATCCCATTTGCGCACGATGATAAAGGGTTCTCGCAGGCATTACCTATCTATTTTATTTTTTTCGTTGTCGGCAGTTTCTTCACTATCTTTTTTCGGGTACAGTAACCCAAGGTCCCTTTCTGGACTATTTCACTGTACCATCGTTAACACGCAAACAGCCAGGAAAATGTATTAATGTTAAAAGATAACGCTGACTTCTCCGAATTAGAGTGAGTCTTTGGTACCATAAAAGCTCATATGCCTATTATTTGGACTCGAACTACTTTGACATTAAAGTCCTTTTAGCTCTTCTGAGATATCCATTGTACCTTTTTTTCGGCATTCTGTTTCAAATTCTGTTTATTACATTAAAAATTTTTATTCTAACAAAATTTTCCACAGCCACTGAAAACTTTTTTTCTATTTTTATTTTATATTTCTTTTTAAGTTTAATAAAACGAAAATATTCGAATTTATATTTTTATAAAAAATTTGTCCAAACAATTTGTTTAAAGAAAAATGGGTCATAGTAATCCAGACTTGGGAAACTCTGCCTTTTGTATGTAAGCATAAGAAAAATCTATTTTTTAAATTTAAACAAAAATGCCATCGGAATGAGCCACCGACAACACTTAGTTGCCTTTTGCAGCTGTTTGTTTAAAACAGTCATGAAATACTTCTATTCAAACTTGAGTCAAAACATTTAATTTATTCTGTTTTTGTTTTTGGCCATTTTTTCTATTTCTTTTTAGTTTATACTCATGTATGTCTGTATGTATTTTAAGGCGTATGTATTGTCACGTTGCCAGTATTTCATTGAAATAAAAATAAATAAAATAAATTTAAAAAAAATTGTGAAACAAGTTAAAAAAGAGTTAAAAAAATAACTACATGTTATTTATATCTGCCCACACTTGGAAGACTTGAAACACAATTTACACCTACAAAATAAGCAAATACAATTTTTGGGCATATTCCCATATTTGTTAATAGTTTTTAAAATTTTAAGGCTTATTTAACAACATTTTTAAACAAAATATGATTTATAAGTTTTTGAAGATCTTCAAATAGTCTACATATAAACGTATAATACATGATTTAAGCAAAAAAAGAATTTTTAAAATAATACAAATGATTTCCTTCAACTTCAGTTTTATTTTTTTTTCTATGTTTTTTTCAAAAAAAAATTTAAAATGGAAAAAAAATAATTTAAATTCACTTTCTAAACGTTTTTCTTGGTTTGAAAGAACTTTTTTCAAATTCATATTTTTTATTAACACTAATTTTTTATTAGTTTTTTTTTTTACAAAATATAAAACCCAGTTTATACGCCAAAAATTTCAACGATTCTCGACAACAACCCATTTTAAATAAAATTACATTACAAATTTTCTTTAATATTTTTTAATATTATTTTTTTCGTCTTGTTACGAAATTTCTCTATTCAACTGCATTAGAGCTCTTTCCAAATGTTATTCTTTCTATTACGTAACACCTACACATCTCTGCAAGCCAACACATACAACAAGTACAAACAAAAATAGGTCTTACTTTTACTTGTGTTCATCTTTAGTCTAAAATAACTATTTTTTCAACTTTTTAACTACAAACTTGAAACAAAAAAAGGTAAAGAAAACTAAATGTAATGCATGATTGCAATTCATGTTAAATGCGTTTCGAAGACGACTCGTAGGTATTTTAAAAACAAAACTTTGATGTTTTCCAATTTTTAACATTACACGAAATTGTAATAAAATAAAGCGAAATGCCAGACTTTTACATGATTTTTACAACTTGAAAAAATACAGAAAGTTGCGACTTAAGACATTAAGGGTATTCACGAAACAAAAAACATTATAAAACAACATTAAGTACTTCAGGAAATATGTTAAGTAGAATACATTTTTGAAGCCAGCTACAAATGCTTATAATTAGTACTCCTTGAACTGCTTTTTGGTTGCATGCAGCAGGAGCATTCCATGAAAAAACGGAAATCTGAACAATATTACAAACATTGAATTTTTTTATATTTTTGCATCTACATAGAGAGATTAAGTTCTCATCTCAAAAAAATTGACATTCATCGTGACGAGTAGATCACTATTTTCATAAATACCGTTATTTGTTTGAGAGTATAAAGAATCTAGCTTTCCTTTTTCATTTTACACCATTTTTTGAGAGGTCGCTTCTAATACTTTTTTTCACATTAGAACTAATATTCTTTTCTATGTTAAAGGGAGTGGTGAGCAGTATTAAACTGTATAATACTAATTGTTGTAAAGTGCTTTGTTCCCGAGAAAATAATTACAATGCAAAGGTAAATTTCTATGTCCCACACGTGACGCCGTTTTCCTTTTTTTATTAATAACTGTAAGGCAAGTCAACTAAACAAATTGATTTTTATTGTTTACAGCTAACTTTTGGTGGTCTAAAAGCTGACAAAAAAATTTGCACTTAAACACTTAGCAAATAGTTTTTCTTTCGTGATAAAAAGTGTCCCACACGTGACGCCAAGAATTAACATATCTGAAATCTTTCAATCTTTCTGCCATCTACAAACTATATTTGTAATTTACTGCACTACATTTGTGGCTTATCCAAATATGACTAAAATACAACCTTCCACCAGTACTGAACATATCCGGAAACTTCGCGGAAAGCGTAAGAAAGATGATCCAACCTTTAGCCCTAGCTGATAGAGAAGAATACGTGAGCTTTATAAGCGAAAAAGAGAAAGTATTTCAGAAATCGATTTAAAAACTTTGCAAGTTAAGGAAAAATGTAAAAAAAGCCTGCAAAGGGCCTAATAAAGAAATCGATGTCAAAATATTGACAGACCTTCTGTTAGTACCAAAACTTTCTTATAAGTCCAAACAAACTTTATCGAAAGCTATTTAAAAGGCTTTAAAAGCCCTTCCTCAATTGCCAAGCAAAAAAAGAGCGATAACAACCAAATAAGCGCCTAAATTGAATATTGCTCCAGCCGAAAGTTCAAGCTTGGACATGTCAAATGTCAACTCGTAATACGAGGATGTGAAAGCCTTTTATTACCGTCCAGATATAGTAAAAACCTGTCCAGGCGCAAATGCTTTGGTTGTGGTTTGGGGAAATGGAATTAAAGAAAGGCGTTGGAAGAATTATTTAACTATGTATCTACGAGAAGCTTTCTGCATTTTTACGGAATTTAATCCTAATATAGAAATAAAATTTAAAAAACTTTGTAGTCTTAGACCTTAAGATGTGCTTCCCATAAAAAACACTCCTTCAGATCAGTGCAAATTTATAACACATGAAGACAAACAAAACTACTGTAACGACTGGTTGCTGAAAAATTTATGTGATCTTTATTTAGATTTTAAGTGCTGGAAAAATTAATGTGACTTTTTTCTGATAATAAAAAACTATTACTGTCCATAGACTTAAGCATAAGTCTGCATATGGAAAGAAGGGGAAAATTCAGATAATAAATTACGTTTGACAACCCATTAAACAAGTTAAGTTGAACTGAAAGACAAACTGAATTCAGTTCATATTGTGATGAAACATGTTAATTTAAAAAAAATCCAAGGCGATGAAATTAAAAAAAAACTTAATGAAGGTGTACGTATCCTTCAAATTGATTTTGCAATGCCTTTCGCTTGTGAATACCAGAATGAAGTTCAAAGCGCACTATGGTCGCGAACGAGTGTCCTGTTGTTTAAGCTGCAACTTTTTACGAAGTAAATTTTCAAGCATAGAGTAATTGCGGGTAATGTGGTATACCTATATGTTTTTTAGATTGCCACACTTTTAATTTCGTGACGATTTTACTCATATATCGACTTTTGCTGATGATACCGCCTTTCTCAGTATTCATAAAGACCCTAAAGAGGCTTCGAAACAACTGCAGCATCACGTATCCCAAGTAGAAAAATGGGCAAAATTATGGGGTATTAAAATAAACGAACAAAAATGCACCCACGTTACATTTACGTTACGCAAGGAAACGTGTCCCCCAATTTTTATTAACAACCATACGGTGCATCAACGTATTGAAACAAAATATCTTGGCATTCACTTAGATCGCCGCCTCACATGGAAGCTCCACATAGATGAAAAGTTGTCACAATTAAAACTTAAAACAGCCCAAATCCATTGGCTAATTGGTAGAAACTCTGTGTTACGTCCTGATTGTAAACTTCTGCTCTGCAACTCAATTTTTAAACCAATTTGGTGCTACGGGATACAAGTATGGGGCACTGCTTCCGCCTTTAACATAGAAAAGATTCAACGCCGTCTAAACAAAATTTTAAGAATAATAACTGGTGCTCCTTGGCATGTTAAGAGCAGCAACATCCAAGGAACTAGAAGTTCCACAAGTAAAATGCGAAATCCTTAACTAGGTGGACAAGTACTTTAATAAGCTGGAAAATCATCCCAATCCGCTAGCTCGAAACATCTTGCAACATAGCGGACACGCCGTTTAAGGAAAAACTTGCAAAAAAAGTCGATCACACACCAAAACGATTTCTTGCAACTGACTCCCAAAATTACTTGCAAATATTAATTAAAGTATTGCTTTATTAATTTTCTGAGAGCAGCAATATATTTAGCCTGTTTTTGTTATTTTTATATTATTAGCTTAAGAAAAAACTTACAATACCACAATACCAGTCTATACAACGTTACCCGCACTTACTCCACCTTATGTGCTCGGATGCGAATTTTAAAGACAAAAATGAATTTTTTTTATTTTTTAAATAAGCTTTTCGATTTAGTAAATACAAAAAATTAAGATTTACCTTTAGTGGAAATAGTTTGGAGCAATGGCTCGACATCAGAATTGAAAAACCGCTATATGGTAAAATTAATATCAATGCTGAGCGCAAAGTACGCAAAGCCATTTTTTGCAAATATTTTGCTACAACTAATGGAAAGGGTATAATAGATGGAATCGGCGAAAATATAAGGAGATTGGTATGAGAGAAAATGATAAGCCAAAGCAAACATTTTGTCATTTAGTCAGCTAAATTTTTTGCTTATTTGGCTTCTTAATTAGTTTCAAAAACCCAGGTAATTTATGTGCTATCCTCAAAAATCTGAGAAAAAATTTAATCTGAATCACCATGCCATTAGAGGAATTTCAAACTTTTATTTCATCAAGGCCAATCAAAATATTGTGGACTGCAAAGTTATAGCTTATCTATAGACAAAACTGCAATTAACTTTTGATTTTTGTGTATTTTATAAAAATAATTTCAACTGTGTCCCTTACGTGACGCCATTTGTCCCTTACGTGACGAAATAAAAAAGTTAATTTTTACCTATAAATATTTTTTTTATTAAAAATTTATTACCATCATAAGAAAGCGTGGTTGTTAGTTGTAATTTCTTTCTTAGACATCTTTTCTCTATGTGCAACTGATTCGCTGAAATTTGGATTTAAACACTACAATTTTAAATGTTGGTTGACTCAGGCTGTCCCACACGTGACGAAGTTTGTTTAATTTTTTCTTTAATATTTTCTGAATTATTAAAAACAAGTTCGATGTAAGATTAAAGACTACCACGCAGTTTAATTAATAAAAGAAAAAAAAAAATTGAATTCTGAATTACCAATTGGAAGTTGTGTGTAAAATAAGTGCTAAAAAATAGTTGAATTTGTCCAACACGTGACGGTGGAATGCCCCAGCACCTATTTAACTAACATCTTATCAAAAATGGAAAACGGATTTTTTGTTTTTGTTAATTGAACAAGGTTTTTTAATCTTATAGTCTATAAGAAAAATTACGAAAAATGCAAAGCATTTAACTAATTTTGTTTTTATTCTTATAGCTTTACTGTAAAACAAAACGGAAAATCAGTATTTTTTTGTAGCCGTTGTTAGCCAAACCAGTAAAAAAAGATTTAAGACAACAGTTAACTATTTCTGCTTAAAAAAATTCTACTGAATACTACTTAAATAGCTTACCGTCAGTTACTGGAATAATTTTTTGGGTGTATAATGATCCTTTCAAACAAGTTTTCCTTTTAAAACAAAGAAATTTTAACAGAACTACCTTGTAGAAAATTTGAGATTGATAACTTTTACTGTCGAGATATTTCGTATAAAAATAAATAAGGGGGCTACTGCTTCCCTTGCTCCTATCAAACTAGTTATTAAATAAAATATGGACATTGACGTACAATGACTTTATATTAACTTTAAAATATAAAGCCCTTTAAACAATTTAATTTTAATTTTCAACTCAATTTTTATAGGGGCTACCGCTCTCTTGACTCCCAGCCAACCAGTTTTTTTCGAAATATATGAATTTCTGTACAGTTGCTTTGAAATAAATTTTAAGTCAATAGCTGCTAAAGTTTCCGAGATATAGTGTCATTAAACTTTCAACAAAAAAAAGGTTCGGTTGCAGAAGGGGTACCACTTGCCCGGCTTCTGTCCAAAAACAAAAATTGCTATATATATTTTACCAATTTCAAACTATCTGTGCTATACTTTTTGGCAACAGTGGCTTTATATACAGAGGTTTAAAGGGATATATTCATGAATTTTGTCGTAAAAAAGTGGTGTCTTATGTTTTTCTTATACTTGTTTTGGTCCCGAGTTTACCGGTCTAGATTTGACTTGGCTATAAGAACTTGATTTCAACCGATGAACTGGACAGACGGTCATGGCTAAATTGACTTCCCTTTTTATAAAGATTCAGAATATAAATACCTCATGGAGTCGCAAATAAATATTTTAAAAATTACGAACCAGAATGACAAACTGATATGTTCCATTATCACTTTGTGAAGCGTATAAGATGTATTGATTTTAGCTTTTTCTTAAATACTTCTTTTACCATAAATAAACCTAGTACTATATAGTGTGGTCTTTATAAAATCAAAAAGAAAGCAACAATATCTTTAAAAATCAATATGTACAGACATGTTTTAGTTTCCTCTTCACGCTATTGATCTGTTAATCTTAAAACCAAAACAAGCGAATAATTTTCTTCAATAAATAATGGTTTTGGATTTGCAAATGAATGAATAGAAAAAACTTAAATTCAAAAATATTTCGCTAAGTATTGAGGTTGTTGGTTGGTTTGTTTTTCTTTTGTATTATTTTTTCCTCAAAGTTAAATTTTTAGATAAAAATGTCAGCTACCGAAGCTAACATTTGATGTTGTAATACATAGTTTTTCTTTTCTTTGTTGAATTTTTAAAAATTATTTAATTTGCTACAAAATAAATAAAAACAATTCAAATTACTTTTGAAACCCCACAGATCTTCCTTTTACATATTTAAATATTAAGGCCCATATTCATAATAATTATAGCTGGTTTATTTTACAGATATTTATGGGATAATTGCCAAATAAGTCTTTAAAAATTATTATAAATATGTTTCCAAATAGATTAAGCAAATTTAAGTCGGTAATTTGTAACGGGTTTTGGTTTAATTAAAATAAATTAAATAAATATAAAAAAAATTCGTTTATCTTTCTGAATAGCATGTTACTTAAATAAGTAATTTTTACAAACAAAAGCACTACCACCGTTAAAGGAATGCTGATGATGAAAATCCGTAGCTGGTTAACAAAATGCATTTTACTCGGCTAAAATCAGTAGAAAAAAAAATATTTTTTTTTAACTATGTTTCTTTCTTCCTTTTTAATATTACAGGCCAACAGAATTTATAAGGTCAAAGGTTTTGCAGTCAATTTCAATACATGTGATACTGAACATTAATGCCTATAAATCACTTTCTTTGAATTGACTCTGTATCAGGAGATTTTCGTTATAAAGAAAAAAGTGAATGCTGCATCACATAATTGGCATTTACTCAAAATTAAATTGAAAGAAACTCAAGATAATAGAAAACAAAATAATCTTTGAATTTTGTCAAAATAAATTTTTTACCAGTACTTTACTTTCAGAGATATTCTGAAAGTTTCATCAAAAAAATTTATTTTTATTAAAAAAAAATTAATTTTCTTTTTTTTTCATTTTTATTAAAAAAAAAATCATTTTCTTTTTCTAAAAGGCTCTTTGAAATTTTGTTAGTATGTTGCAAATAAATTGAGCTAAAATTTATTAAAATCATTTTATAAATTCTTAACTTATCTCAATTAAATGGGAGCACATATTACATTTACACAAACGCATAATACCCCTACCACGTATGTTTTTCCATTTTTGAGCTCGAAATTTAGTTTTTTGGTGCCATTTTGGATATGATACCCTTTTTGCTTTAAAAAAGGTGGCATCTCTAAATTTTCTTAAATTACTTAAAATTTTAAGTAATTCACACTTTAAATCTTTACAACGTATTTTGAATAAAGTTCAAAATTATTCAGTTTAAAATATTTGAAAGTTTTTCAAATTATTAAAGCCATGTACACTTTGAAGGAAACATTCTACTTATAATTATGTCCGAAAATTTAAAATTTTTAAATTTAAAAAATAACATGTTTTTAGTGAAATATAAATATTTCTTGGCATCAAACTATAGAAATTAAAAAACAAGTAAGAGCGTTATATTCGGCTGTGCCGAATCTTATATACCCTTCACATTGGTCTTCAAATATACCCAGCCGAGTAATTTTGTACTGCAAATAATATAATAAAAATCCTTGTGTGAGTTTTAAAGTCCGTAGAAAAATATACAAAATTTTTTTAACGCTCGTATGAATAATAGAAATAGATGAAGAAGGTTTGAAGTCGACAGTAATGCAGGTTGTTGACATTATTTTTATTCAAAGGTTAATAAAAGTTGTTAATTTTTATGGGATGTTCTAGTCCCCCTGCTCCTCTCCAACTTTTTTTCCAAAATGTATGAATTATTTGATTATTACTTTTTGTGGAATATTCGAAGTCGATAGTTGTTATAGTTTTCCAGATGTGGCGTATAGCAAATTTCATAAAAATTCTTAGTTTGTATTAGAGCTACCCCTTCCCCTGCCCATCCCCAAAAAAACTTTTTTTTGAATGTAGGTCTTATCCTGTTACTTTTTGCAAAGCATTTGAAGTCAATTTCTGTTATAGTTTCCTAAATTTAGCATATCGAAAATTTCATAAAAATTGTTAATTTGTATGGGAGATCCCCTTTGTCCATCCTCCACCCAAAATATGTTTTCTTCAAATCGTAGGCTTTGTTGTCGAAATACTTTTTGTAGAACATTTGATTTCGATATCTGTTATAGTTTCCGAGATATAGCGTATCGAATATTTCATAAAAATTGTTAATTTGTTTGGGAGCTACCCCTTGTTTTGCCCCCACTCAAAAAATTATTTCTCAAGAGCGTAGCCCTTGATGCCCAATCACTTTCTGTAGAACACTTGGTTTCGATATCTGTTATAGTTTCCGAGATATAGCGTATCGAATATTTCATAAAAATCGTTAATTTGTATGGCAGCTACCCCTTGTTTTGCCCCCACTCAAAAAATTATTAATTTAAGGCGTAGCCCTTATGGCCCAATTACTTTTTGTAGAACATTTCATTTCGATATCTGTTATAGTTTCCGAGATATAGCGTATCGAATATTTCATAAAAATCGTTAATTTGTATGGGAGCTACCCCTTTTTTACCCCCACTCAAAAAAGTTTTTCTTTAAGGCGTAGCCCTTATTGCCCAATTACTTTATGTAGAACATTTCATTTCGATATCTGTTATAGTTTCCGAGATATAGCGTATCGAAAATTTCATACAAATCATTAATTTGTATGGGAGCTACCCCTTTTTTTGCCCCCACTCAAAAAAATTTTTCTTTATAGCGTAGGCATTCTTTCCCAATTAATTTTTGTAGAACATTTTATTTCGATATCTTTTATAGTTTCCGAGATATAGCGTATCGAATATTTCATAAAAATCGTTAATTTGTATGGGAGCTACCCCTTGTTTACCCCCACGCAAAAAAGTTTTTCTTTAAGGCGTAGCCCTTATTGCCCAATTACTTTATGTAGAACATTTCATTTCGATATCTGTTATAGTTTCCGAGATATAGCGTATCGAAAATTTCATACAAATCATTAATTTGTATGGGAGCTACCCCTTTTTTTGCCCCCACTCAAAAAAATTTTTCTTTATAGCGTAGGCATTCTTGCCCAATTAATTTTTGTAGAACATTTTATTTCGATATCTTTTATAGTTTCCGAGATATAGCGTATCGAATATTTCATAAAAATCGTTAATTTGTATGGGAGCTACCCCTTTTTTTGCCCCCACGCAAAAAATTTTTTCTTTAAACTGTAGCCTTTAGCGTACAATTACTTTTTGTAGAACATTTTAAGTCGATAGCTATTATAGTTTACGAGATATAGCGCATAAAATATTTCACCAAATTTGTGCAATTGTAGGAAAAATACCCCTTTCCCTGGTCCTATCTGAAAAAACTTTTCCCGTTATTTAGGTCCCTTCTTTAGGAGTATCCGTGCCAAGTTTTGTAGCTATATTTACTGAGATATATAGGGATATATGCACGGATTTTGTCCTAAAAAAAATGGGTTACTTTGGGTTTTATCTTATATCTCGGTCAATAGTGAACCGATTTTGCTGATTTTAAATAGCGATTTTTAGCGGGATATTTCCAATAGTTTGACACCCTTAACTGGTCTGTATCTTTTTATTTGACTCCGGAAACTTGATTTCAACAGACGGACAGACAGACAGACAGACAGACGGACAGACGGACATGGCTATTTCAACTTCCATATCTATAAGGATCCAGAATATATATACTTTATGGGGTCGCAAATGGATAATAAAGAAATTACAAACGGAATGACAAACTGATATATACCCTTATCACTATGTGAAGGGTATAATTAATTAAGTTATTGAATTTAATAATAAATTTCTAAAAGAAAATATTTTTCAAAATAAAAACTTTTTAGAAAAGTGACGTCTGAGACATTTTTATATAAACGTAGAACAAATTCTTTTCTATAATTTTTGAATTTTTTTATTTTTTATACATTTTTGTTCTCTGTTTTGTAACCCTTTAACAATTTTTTAAGGTGATTATTAGCCCTTTTGCTTGCATTTAAGTTCACGATATGTATACACGGATGCAAAAAAACTTTAAGAATCTTTCCTTTATAGAATAATTATTTTATATGACAATAGAACAAAAATTTACATTCATTAGTAACATTTTGCTTATTCTTTGTCATTAAGTCTTATTAATTAATTATTTTTTCTATTTTTAGTTTCCCCTTAACCAATTGACCCACAAAATTCCAACTAGTAAGCACAATAAACAACAAAAAATATCAAGGTAAGTAATTATTAAAAACAATTATTTTTTTTGTTTTGTAAGAATAAATAACTTAACTTTATTTACTGTTAATACCTACAATGCATACAATTTTGTCATTGTAACAGAAAATAGTTTTGTCGCTTTGCTTTTTTTTGTTTTAAATTATTACGACACAGTCATAATTAAAGTTCTAAAGATACAAAAAAAATTAACAAAAAAAATATCTAGACTCTACCACAAGGGAAAACTTTATACAACCATAGTAAGACCTTCCCCTTTCCACCAAAAAAAAAATATTGAGATACAATTTTAAAACCAAAAAAAAATAATAGCAAACTATGAATGGCGAGAAAAAAAATAAAAACAAAATGTGGTTAGTCCTAGTGACGGCTACTAATTAGCAAAATTAGCAAAATTGTGCAACAGAAGTTGTGAAAAGTAAGATTATTATGAAAAACAAATTACAATAATTGAAAATTAAATTTGTTTTTTAATTTTTCGTCAATGATTTTTGTTGGTTAAGTAATCTTTAATTTTTTGTTTATTAATTTAATTTACAGATTTTACGTGATGAGAAGGGGGTGGGGGGTGTTTGATAAAAAAACAGGAATTATGTTTTACCTACTGTCCCCTTTGCTACATTTTTACTATTCTCTTTTGGTATTCAATGTAAATGCAATGAAAATTAATTGACATTTTCGTAAAAGTGCTTATAATTTGGTATATATTTAGTATTAGCGACTAAAAATCGCTCATAAAATCTGTGATAGTAGTTATGTAACCAATAAATACTTAACTCGAAGATTTTTTGGTATTTTTTTCAGTTTTATAGCTTCTTTTTGTCCCGAAAGGATAGATAATGCTGCTGTCAAATGTAAAACCTCAATATTCCTTGCAAACTCACATAATTTTTTTTCATAATAATTTATTAAAATAATGTTGTTACCTCTGGATAGTTTTCTTACCATTATGCTTATGCTTTTTACTAGGAGAACTTATTAAAATTATATCATACTAATATACAGTTTTGTGGGGCACCCCTATCCCCAAAGAACTATAACACTGAACAGCATTCGTTAATATAAAGGGTGTTTTCAGGATCCGTTCAAATTTATATCCAAATAATAAATCTTTAAAAATAATAAATTTATTTTTTAAATTTTAACAAAAAAATTACAATAAAATCAATATTGATTTTTTTTTCAATAAAAAAAAATATTGTTTTATTTTTTCCCAGAAACATTTATTATTTTTAAAATTTTTTATCAATTTTGATTACAATAATCGTTATTTTTTTTTCATTTAAAAATACAACAATTATTTCTGCCTAAAACAATTACATTCAAAATAAAAAATTATTATTTCTTAAAAAAAAATTAAAACTAAAAATTTTAAAGTCACTTGAATTTCAAATAATCTAGTTTAATACCATCAAGATGGCGTACTTCACTTGACTTTCCAAAGTTTTCTTGCACATGCATTTTCCATTAAAAATTAATTGAAAAAAACTTTTTTTCAATTAACGCATTAGTTAGAAAAGTTCATCTGCTTTAATTAAAAAGCTAGTTTTCCCATTTAACCCTTTGATTGTATTTTAAAGTTAAATACTAACAGTGATGCTTGTTCTCAAATTAAAAAAAACGGTTTTGATTAGGAACTTTATAATTTCACGCTCTACACACTCGTTTTTGTAAGCAAGCAGCACATTTTTAATTAAGAGCACAAAAATAAAAAACGAACATGAGCGCTAAAATAAAAAAGAGTTAAAAATTCGAAAATCAAATGGCTAGTTGGCCTAGCGGTAAGTTCCTGAAAATTAGATGATGCCGGGTTCAATTTTAGACTGGATTGATACAACTTTTTGTTTTACTTTTATTTTTTGTCCTTTTTTTCTTTCTTGTGTCTATTTTTTTTTTTTTTTACCTAGACTTACGCTTGTTTAGTTAAGTTTTTTAATGTAAATTCATTTAAGTAACTAAATTGTTTAAAGTTAGCATTTTTTGGTAATTTCAGTAATCAAAATTTTAAAGTGTGTAATTTCAAAAATAGTTTTTTTCAATACCAAACTTACACGATAAAATTGTTAAATTATTAAATTACTTCCATAAAATTTTTGTTTGTAGCAAAAAAGAGTGAAATTTTAAAATTCTTATTAGAATTCCTATAAATAAAGCATTGACAACTCGATCGATCCAGTGAAATTTCGATTCGAATCGAATGCGACGATTTGGCCCTGGTTTTTTTTTTATAATAATTTTTACTGTAAGAATAATTTTTAAATATTAAATACATATGTATAGTATCAAATGCGGTAAACTTTAGACATGGGGCGTGGCTCAGTGGTTGGAGCACTTGCATACCACAATCCGGCTTAAACTCGCACTCCAGTCAAGCCAAAAAAAAATTATTTTTCCTATATTTTTTTAACGTGTTGATTTCTTTATGGGGTTCAAATGTGTGTAATAAGCTTTAGTTTAGATTAATTCAGTTTTAATTATTTAGGTAATTGTTATAATCATTTTGGTGATATGTGAAAATTTGAACATTTTATTAATATATATAATCACTTAGGTAATTGAAACCGATTTTTAGTTTTTTTCTGCAGCTAAAATAATTAATTAATTAGTAGGAGGATAGCAAAATTTGAAGTAGAGATATTTATGACATACTACCTTGTGTCAGTACAAAAGAGATAAATTAATACATAAAAATTTAAAGAATTGTTAATACTCTAAATAAAATCAAATTTCTTGGGGGGCTGATCATTTTTAACTTGCTTTGCCTCCATACCGAAAAGCTTACTGCGTTAAGTTTTGTACTTTTTTTTATAAAGTGCCTTTTGACTTATTAAAAGCTTCATATGGACAGGCAGCCAGTTTGACCGACGAACGGGTAAGGTTAAATTGACACAAGAGGAAATTCTAATTGAAATCGGAAAATCTAGGGTACAAATTGAACTTTTTTTATTTGTGAGAGTTTCAAACATCACAGAGAACCATTATACCTCTAGCACCATACTCTAGCAGTGGTGTAGGGTATAAAAAGTATAAGAGAATAGAACAGAAACTTTTTAAAACAAAGTTAAAAAAACCGAAAATAAACAATATGTCAAACTATCAAAAGTTTAAAATTTATTAATTTTTTAAACCAAAACGTGACATTATTGAAAATTTGTTTTAAAAAACAAAATTAATTTTTTTAATTATGGTTTTAGCTTAAAATCTATTGGCTTTTAAAGCTTAGAAAAGAAACAAATCTCATTTCGATTTCTTAAATGTAAATGAGTTTTTAAGAAATATTAATACAGAATAGATTTTTCTTGAAAAAAATACATATAAGTATGTTATTATTTATTATTTTTCCATTTATAATTCAATCGGTCTTAAAATTTTTTAAATTTTTTTTGTGTTGTTTTTCCTACGTAAATTATTTCCAGTAATTAAAAAAACATATTTTTTATC
The DNA here is from genome assembly GCA_963583895.1 of Melanophora roralis. Classification (NCBI taxonomy): domain Eukaryota; kingdom Metazoa; phylum Arthropoda; class Insecta; order Diptera; family Rhinophoridae; genus Melanophora; species Melanophora roralis. Next base: position 13,341,937 of record OY757189.1, read on the forward strand.
GTATTTTTACAGACAACTTCAAGTTTCTATATAATATTTACTTTTGTTTGTTAACTCTCTCCCTCTTTCTTTTAATATTTTCAATGCACATGTTGCAATAGCCATAAAGTTTTTTTTAAACAACAACAAAATTTTTATAAACAAAAATATAAATAAATAAAATTAACAAAAAACAAAAATATTATACCCTAAGTTAATGATTTTTTTCTACGTTTTAAGAGTTTCTTTTTTGTGTTTAAAAAAGATATGAACATACATACACCAACACAATTTTTTAAAAAACTTTCTCCAACTCATTTAATTGTATTTTTATCTGTTTCGTTTTAATGCATTTGTTGCTGCTACTGTTATAGGTTTTTTTTCTTTAAATGTATTGGTTATTGCCACACAACAGTCGTTGTTTACAGTTTTATAAAGCGGCTTTGCATACCCTACGTAATAGTAGGTCGTATATATTAATTTATTCGGTTGTATGTAAAAAAAAATATTTAAAGAAAGCTCCTCGTATATATGAAAATAAAACGAATTTTAATTCAATTTATAAAAAAAGTATGGTAAAGTTGGTTTATTAAGTTCTAATAATAATATTTTAATAAACTAATAAAGGTAAAAGTACTATCAAATGCTAAAATTATTTAATTAAATTTTCTTTTGAAAGTCAAAAGCGTTGGTTACATATAGCACATATATCAGTCGACTTCGCTCTTCATTTATTTTTCCTGTTTATTTGGCACGTTAATCTGGCATGTTTATAAACAACATTACAACCAGCAATAATCGATTTTGGTGTTTTTTTAAGGTGCAGGCCATTACGAAATGGAAACGATTGGGTATTGATCACTTACATAGTACATTTGTAAATACATAAATGTGTATGTATATACATATGGGCGCATGTACTTAGATATATATACACATAGGCCTGTATTTAAAATGACTTAACACTATTATACAAGCCAATAGATTTAAATGTTATTTTCTATAATAATCAGCACTCAGAGGATGGCCCCTATACATGCATTTTATCGTGTTGGTATCAGAAAAATAGTTTAGAGGAAGGAGCACATAGAGAGTAGTGTTTGTGGACATTTGATTTAAATTTCTCGATATTAACTATGACAGGAAAGACATATTTAGGTAGATTGTTCCACATACGGACTGTGCAACTGAAGAAAGAATTCTCTCTGTAGTGCGTAGTGCGATTCACTGGCCAGTCGACCACAAATGGGTATGCTCTTTTCGAAAGACGTGTATCACGCAAAAAAGCACGGGTTTCAGGAAAAAGTTCTCTGATTTCCTAGGAGCACATTTCATTATAGTATTGATAGAAAACGGGAATTTACCCTAGGCTGCGACGATGTTTAAATAAATTGAAACGGTTGGATACTCTAACGTCACCGATGAGTACCTTTGCCCGTTCCTATACGCGGTCAAGTAGCTCAGAAATAGACTTTGAAGCACCTGCCTATACATGAAAGTTGTAATCCATCTTCGGTCGGATATAGATGATATACATATTGAGAAGATCAGATGGCGTAAAGCACTGTTAGGCATTCTGCAGCGCCCCGCGAATTCCCTCTTTTATCTTAACTACATGTATACAAAACATTTGAAATTTTAACTAGTCTCAGATGAGTTTTCAAACAAGGTGAATGATTACCGCTTGTTTGTTCAATTACACTAACAACAATATGGAATTAATATTATCTAAAACAATTGTAATAGTATTAGTTGGATGCTTCCTTCGACACAAACAAAAAAGTGTTCTTTCCAGCGGACATCGCACTGGATTTTAATGCCCAGAATTTCAAAAGTTTCTGTCTTCTCACACCTTAAACCATCCATCAATACAGACGATGCAGTTTGGTTCAACGTGAGCTAATGTATTAAAGGATAACGGTTAAGATTTGTATCTTCACCAGGCATAGGCAACCAATGCTTTGAAATTTTCCGTAAGGAGATTCTTTTAGGAGTCGAATATTATGCAGCATTATTAATTGAACAGCTCCTGGCCAGCTTGGATAGGCCAGCACTTACAGCTCATAAAATCTATTGTTAAAAACTTCACAAGAAATCTCTGACAGTCACAGACATATTATAAAAAGGCGCAAAGCATCCATCTGCTACCTGTTTAGTTTTAACAGGGTTTTTACTGCAAATATGGAATTGCTTTTGAAAAAAAAGCCCAAAAAGAATGACAAAACCACAAATTGTTTTAATTTAAAACTAAGCACAAGGAATTAACAGGCGATCTCAGAAATATGCCGAAGAACACTTAGAAGGTATCACAGTTATCGACTTCAAGCCTGCTACAAAGTAATTTTTATATTTTAAAACATTTTGGATATACTCAAGCTTGATAGATTCAGTGGGGAATTAAAAAGATAGACCTTAAGGATATATAAGATTCGGCCCAGCCGAATATGACGCTCCTCTCTTTATAATTTAATTTGTTCTCATTTGTTAGTTGTCTAATTCAATGGCATTTCAAAGAACTAAGTACAAGTTTTTTGCTTATATGGAACCTAAAACTATTAAGTTTAATGATGTCTATAATGGTTTTGTTAGGAAAAACGGTGCCAACAATTTTGAAAAATATTAAATTTTGCAAAAACTAGCTCATTGCAAAATCTAAATATAGTTCAATTAAAAAACTTAAATTAAACTTTATTTTAAATTGTCATTATTATTTGGTTTGCTGGTTTTAACTATGATTTTTACTTTATTTACTTGTTTTTAGTTTCATTATTTCATCTTTTAATATTCATTATAGCGAACTGACACAAAATGTTGCTGTTAACAAAAAACAACAGCAATTATTGCTAAAAAAAAAAGACAAAAGAAAACTTAACTTCCGTTGTAGTCGCAGTCATGGGATTATTTCTCATTTAAACAATTTCAATGACTCTCGGCTGTTTAGATTAGGTTTTGCTTCTTATTTTTTAAAATTTTGTTTGGTTTTGATACAACAATAACGATCAAATATCCACATGAGCATTGAAGCATTACAAAATATAGGCGTAAACTATTGTCATACTGAATAATGGATTTAAATTTAATTTGTTTATTTTCTAAAGATTTTTTTCCAGCGAAATTAATGTTTTGAAGTGACCAATATACAAACATGTCATGATTGATGGGAAAATAATAACGCCAAAGCCTTTAAAAAAACGGCGATTGAGTAGGTTGTGAACGGTTTTTACGAAAATACCATTTTATATAAGAACAGCAATTAACCTGCTACTTTTTTAAGTGCGCTGGAGCACTATTACGACGTACTATGACCATTAAAAAGCAAAACTTCCATGTTTTTTTTGTACAATCTTTATGCCAAATTTTTTTTAGTTTTATTTAAAAAAAATATCAATTTTTAAAATTTTTTTCGCCTCACTGTGTGATTTTATTATGCCTCAATCTGATTTGTATCAAAAATTTAAAAAAGTAATTTTGGCCCACTTTTTTGACTCTTAAAGACTTCGTAAATAATTAGTAGTTAATCTTTTTTTGGACTCATAATTTCAAAAAATGCAAAAAGTACCAAAATTTTAAAAAAGTGCTTTTTATCGCTTTAGTTCAATTCAGTCCTTAATGAGGGCTTATTTTAATTTGGACTCATAATTTAAAAAAAAGCAAAGTACTTTTTATTCAAAAGTACCCAAAAAAGCTAAAAAGTAAATCTTGCCTGCCTCCACGCTGTTGTGGGTAATAAAGGAGTTCATATACTTTTTCATAAATTGCATCAAAACTAAAACATAATTCAATTTAATAAATAAGCCGAAAATACTTAGTTACAAAACTTATTCTCTTAATACTTAAATTTAAAAAAAAACCTGTCGAACCCATTCTGAACTAATGTTCAGTACTCTGCAAATACTAACCTTTTGCACCGAAAAAATCTATGCAGAATATACAAAGGAAACTTTGGTACATTTTTTCGTAAATTATTTTAAATTTTCGTACATTTTTATAATATTCAAATTTTACGAAGGTAATTTTTATTTTCGTAATATATACGAAACTTTCGTAGTTCTTACTAAAAAAAATTCATTAATTAAACTTTATAATTTTACAAAAGCAACAGAAAGTTTTCGTAAATTTTTTAGATTCCTAAACTATACAAAAGTTTCGTTTGCATTACAAAGCCAATTTTAAAACCAGAAATTTGTAATTTCTTAAAGTAACTATTATCTTTCTTTATAAATTTTTAGCAAAACTTACAAAACTTTTATTCAATTACAATAAAAAATGCCCAGAATTTTTTTTTTTAAAAAAAGGAAAATTCTTTTCAATCTTTTTATGAAATTACTTGGTCAAATATTGAATTTATTTTCTTCAATATACAAAAGAGTTTGGTATATTTCATGTATATTTTACGTAAGAGTTTGGTGGTGCGAAATAACGAATTCGTTCATATGTTGCATAGATTTTCTTGAGTATAGAAACCAAAAAAGGTTGCGTACATATGATTGTTTGTTTATTGGGAAAATATAATGGTTTAAAAATTTTGTTTTTTTTTTATTTGGACAATAGGATTGGACGGGTAATTGTTGAGAAATTTTAAGGAATATCGCTAGCTCAATACCACATATTTTTAATACTAAGCAAACGACATTTAAACAAAAAAAGTATATATGAGCCACGGGGACAAGTTTTTTTTTTTAATTTTCTAAATATACATAAATTTTTTATTAGAAGAACTACAAAGATTTTTTCAAAAATTAACAAGACAAAACCAATATTTATTTAAAATGCTACTGTGAATGACTGCTAAGTACTTGGGTACATCCGGCTCCCATAAAATTATTTTTTTTTATTTAAACTTTAAAAATAAATATTAAGTTGGTCAGTGTGTGTTTTTTCTACATTTTTCTTCTTTGCTGCGCAGCGGAAATACATATAAAAGTTGGCAGATTAAAACATCGTTAATGGCATTCACACACTGACATATTAAAGATTATGACGAATGGCAGTGATTTCTTTAAACAATGGTCTAAATAACCGGTTTATTTATCTTGTTAATTTTTTTAATGTAATTATTGATTGACAGTACAAAAATAAGTTTTGCTGAACAAAACCAAAACACCTCCGAATCAAACTCATGTTAAAACAATAGAATATTTTAGGCCAACAAAATTGTTAAATACTTTTTGTTAAAAAAATTAAAAGTAATTAAAAAAACTATTATTCATTGTTTGGTTTTTACCAAAATATTTATGTTTTGTTTTAAGTGTAGAAAAATTTCTTTAAAAAAAATAATTTAAGAAATAATTGGTTTTTATTTTGGTTTTTAAAACACAAACAATTCACATAGTTATTAAGGTATACAGCATTTATCCCATTAAGTATTAATTTCTTCTAATAAAAAGAAATTGAATAATGAACTTAAGCTAGAATTTAAAAGAAACATTTGTTTTAAAACAAAAATTTAAATAAGTTATCTGTTTTTTATATTAAACAAAATAAACTAAAGTTTTTTATTGAAATAGTAGGCATTTTCTCCAACTTAATAATTTCAATAAAATAATAAAATTGTTTATCCGGTTTTACCATTTTGTTTGTAGGACCGAAATCAGTGAAATATTTACCTGAATCAATAACTTTTTTTTGACTCAAATCGGTCCTTTGAAAAAATTTTAAAATAAGATAGAGAATTTTTTTAGAGTTAAAAAAAAAATATTTGGAAAAAAATAATGCTATTAGGCAAATGTTTTTTTTTTGTTTATTTTGTTTGATATAAAAATCAGATAAAAATTTTATTAGGATCTACTTAAATATCATCTAAAAAACTATAATTTTAAAAAACTGTTTGTTTGAATTAAAATTAGTGGAGTGTTTTCTGTGTAAGTACTTAGCTTAATATTTTATTTTATTTAAAGAAATATTAATCATACGCAGACTGCATATTAATTAGAACATTCTATGTCAATCATACGCTCCCGTGTTGCAAACGTTGTTATATAAACGTTGTTATTACAAAATTATTTACAAATTAAAATTATTAATGAAACACTTGGCTAATGTTTATTGTAAATTAAAAAAAAGAGGTGGATACGTGATACACGTGTTATCACACCGAACTGGGATTTTTTTATAAAAGCACATAGTGGTGAATAAAAACGTATAAGCATGCTAACCCCATTTAATATTTTATTTTTTACTTAATATTATTAAAAAAATAATTCTGTTTTTTTTTGCCCGTGTGGTTAAAAACGATAAATTTCTTTCGACGTCAAATAAAATTTTCTTATAATTGCTTCTTAACTTTTATTGACAGACTTATTTTTTAATTATAAAAATCAATATTTTACTTACAAAAATTATTTTCTTATTATAACTATTAAAAATATTTTCTACACTACCAAATGACTTCTGCAAAATCATTTCAGCATGCTGTCAAAAAATCGCAAAAATCTATTTTAAATTGAAATATTAATTAAAACATCATTTGAAAATATTTATTTTAAAAACTGCAAAGCTAAAAAAAAATTCATGAGATTAATATATCTCTTAATTATAATTTTTTTAAAAGTATCTTTCGGTAAAAAAAATTTACAAATATTTAGTTTGCTTTTTTTAAAGCTTTTTGCAACATCTGTTTACTACTGACCAACATTGTAAATCCAAAAAGATGAGACAGACGCTTAAAAAAATATTTTTAAAGACGAAATATAAATCAGCCATTCGCATAAATACCATTTATCTTGCTGTTATTTTACGTAGCTGTTGCTTTTGTTGTAATTTGCACTATTGACCAATTTTAAATTTTTTTGTTCAGATTCATCTCTTTTTTTTAATGTTTGTATTTTGTTGCGTTACAAAAGACTTCGCTTAAATTTCGTTTTAAAACCAAAAAGAAGAAGAAGAAAAACAAACTTAAAAAAAATAACAAAAGTTAAAGAAACGATGCAGCAAGTATTGTAAATAATAGTAAATTGGTAACAACAATAAAAAGCAGACTAGTACGATGAAAAACGATGTTACATTAGTATGTATGAGTCTTTAGAAAATATTCGTTTTATTTTTTCCATTTATGCGAATGTGCTTTAAAGTGTGATGTGAGTTTTTCTACAAAATTTTTGTTAGACAAACATTTAAAAAAAACGAAAACCAAACTTAAAATTTCTACTATAGTTTATAGTTAAAGTATCAAAAATAACAAATGCAATAATAAAAACAGCAAAACCATACCATAGTTAGTAATGAATGTAACGCAACATTACACTCGTCACCTTGTTGGTGCTAAATTAAAAAAAAAAAGAAACTAAAAAAACTCCAACAACAACTAATTTTATAGCAAACAGACGTATCACTGCATTAGCAGACAGACAGACAAACATTACGTATAATTGTATCTTATTTTAGGTGTGTGATCGTAAGTATTCAAATGGTTTATAATTACAATTAATGTTGTTGCTTAAGTTGTCATTATTAGGTTGTTGTTGTTTTAACTACTTTGGTATTATTTCAATAAAGTTAATTGCTTAAAAAGCGTCTGTCTTGGACTCAAAACGCATTAAAACTACATACATTTCAAAAATTTTTTAGTACAAAAACAATTTAAATTTTAAAGAAAAAATAAAAAAATCTTTTTTATCGCTTTATAAGAAAGAAGCTATTTTAATTTTCCTTAAGTAAAAAAAATTAACAAAAAAAATAAAAAGATCCGTAAAGCTTAAAAGCATTCAAAGAAGGTATTCAGTAGGAATAATAACATAATTTTAAAAAGTTTATTATAATACGGGCTTCCCAATTTTAAACAGGTTTTGGTAACATTGAGGAAGATTTTTTAATATATTGTGGGTAAAATAGGGAAGAATGTGAGAAAGAGCGCGGCTTGGGTAAGCCCCGCATATATGTGCAACCCGTTCAAAAAGATTTCACTTAAAACAACATTAGTAGGGCAATCACTGAAAGAAAATCGATGTAAATTAAAAGAGTTTTTCATTTACGCATACTGCGGCCAAATTTCCTCAAGTCTCACCGAAAGTAAAAAAACAAGTTTATATTTGGGGATTAGTTGCCATTACGTTGGCTACAAGAATGGTCTAAGAAAACATTTGTTCGCCGTAAGGTCTCTTTTAGATAATTTTTTTATTTTTTTTCACTTGTGATCGCATTAAGTCGTTTTTGACCCCACTGTGCGACGTACGGTCGTATGGTTTTTTTATATTTTTGTGAAAAAAATATAATGAGTGGTTTAAGATTATTTAAAGTTGGTCTTGAGCATTTTATTAACTAAATTAAGAAAGAAAGTGTCATCAAAATTTGCCACACCTACCGCCCACCTCTCAAAAAAGCTTGGAGCAGAAGTCTGCAAATTTCGTGCATACACCTTTGAGTAAACGAAATCTTATTGGCAAGTGTTATTGACATCAGCCACTCCCACCGTTCACTTCCCATAATTATTTTCAACTCAATTATTCAACTGACAATTTTCTCATATTATATTGTGTTTGCTGTTTCCCATTTCCTATAGTTGCAAAATCATTACAGAACGATTTTATTATACATTTTACACATTAAAGATGTTTCTTGTTTTGATTTATTTTTTATTACCATGTATAATAAATTCGCCCTGTTTTTTCCCTGGTAAATAAAGCAACTTAATTTTGGTACCTTTGAAGTGGGCCGATTAGTCTAAATTATGGTCAAGGTCCTTTTGTTTTGAGGACAATTTGAAGTTTTGAATAGAAAAATGTATGTGCCACGCCCATACAAAGTTAATATCCTCTTTACATTATTTATAAGTAATTTTCGCTACATTTTTAATAAAAAATCTGTCTTTTAAGAACAATTTAAAATTTTTAATTTAATTTTCAACCTATTTTAATGCAATCAACTAAATTTCACGTAATTTTAAAAAATAAATATTTAAATTATTTTAAAAAAATTAACTAAAACTTTTAATTTATTTCCTTAAAATAGCAAAAGCAATAAGAAAATATTTAAAAACAGTTTTTTATTACGCGAAACTCTCTTGGTTTCACAAGCTACCTTCAATGTATTAAATTTCCTACAAATAATTTAATTTTGTGGTTTTTCACCCGCAGTATAATTTATAAGTCAGTTAATAGTAATTTGCTTCCAAACCAATTTAAAACTAATAAAATCAAATAATTTTTTAACGTTATGCAATACTATTTGAGGCTTAATAATAAATTAAGTTTGAAATAAATTAACTTGAAAGTTTTTTATTCAACTAAAAATCAATTTTAAACTTTACAAAACTCATTGACTAATTTACAAACAAGAGGTATAATAATCAACAAATAATATTTTTAAATTAATTTTTAAAAGAAATTATTGCTTAAGCATTTTCAAAATAATATCTTATTCAAGAGGATTAGTACTGATATGAGGAAAATATGTTGAATGGAAACAAAAAGTCAACGGCATATTTGTTAACATAACCATTTGTTAAAATTATAAATTTATTATTTATTTTTTTTATACAAAAGATATTGCATTATTTCTTTTTTAAAATGCCCTACTTTTGTCCGGGCTTCCCATTGGTAGAAAAATTTAACAAAAATAGTTTAAGGAAATTCCATCGAGTTAATCGAAGTCATTATGCATGCACACATGTATGTATTGATGCAATAGCACAACTCTAGTGTAATGCTTACACCACATAAGGGGAAGGAGAATACTGGGTTTCTGCAGATTTTAGGTTAGGTTATAAATAGGCGATAAAAAAAGATAAGACCTTAAATCCTCTCACACATCACCTTAAAAAAGAATTAAGAAAAAGGAAAAACAAGGCATCGTGTAAAGAGGAACGACCAACAAGAAGGAAAAAGATTGAAAAAAGAAGAAAACAATTCAAATACCTGTGCATAAACTCCTCGTCCATTGCTTATCACTTAGCTATCTGATGCCTAACTCAATAATGCTTTGCAGTTTCCACTGCAGTGAAAATTACAGTGGCAGTGATAAGCAATTTGCTCTATTGTCTCTAATTTCTCGTTATCCTCACACATCCTACCATAATCTGAAGTGCCGGAATCCTATTTGCTCCTCACAGCTATGCCTCAGAAATGGTACTCAGGCCCGTTCTCCCTAAGTCCATGTGCACCGCTCTGTCTTCAGAGTTTAACCATTGCCACAAAGCCCTAGCCATCCTGCAATCACTCCTATTCCCCTCCTTGAAAATTCGTCATATCATAATAGTGACTTTTCCCTTATATGCCGTATTCAGAGATGAGCTACTACGAGCGAGCTCGTCGGCATTTTCATTACCAACTATGCCGCAGCGTTCCGCGTTGAAGGTGTCCATAATACCACCAAGGGCCTTTCAACAGTCCTTTACTAGCCTAGACTTAAGGCAATGCGCTTTTAAGCCCTAAGTATCACCTTTTTAGACTCCGGCTCCGATGCTTATATCCGTCTTGGATCTGTAAGTTAAAACTGCAAACTCCTTTACTGACTATCAGATCCTAACCAACAATCCCTTTTAGGGATAATTATCGATGATTTTCCTCTAAACCTGGCTTGCGTGACCATATCGTTTTTTTCTTGATCCCCGAGCCAAACTAAAATCCTCAAGACCTATGTCCTGTGATATTCCAGTGTGGCCAATATTAAGAAATCTTTTCAACAATTACTCGTCTAGCCTGAGCAAACTTTTTGCTGTCATTCCCATTACCCGGTACTCAATGTGTAACGTGTGGAGAATGGCGTCCATTGCCGCTTGAGGCCATTTTCTCTAAGTGAAGCACATCCTTTCAATAGCAGCCCTTTTCTACCGCTTCCCACCATACAGTGAAACCATACGTCAAAATAGGTCTATTAACAATTTTGTAAATCTAGTTTACCACCTTTGGTTGCCGCCCCAGCTCTTTATTTTTTGTCCCTCTCTAAATATTTCTCTCCCATGACAGCTTATTATTCGGGTCTATCCCAAAGTACTAACCTCACATGTCAACTTCACCCCATTTAGTGTTGGGCTACTAAAAGCCCTGACTCTATACTTAGGTTTTATCCAGATTTACGACCATGGCGTTCCCGGCTATTGAAAGATGCTTTTCCCTGACCAGAATGATTACAAACTTCTAAATATACCACTGACCATTAGGAGCCTCCCATCTTTCTTCAATCCAACTCTCCTACAATCCACCTCTCCTAGCCTAAAGTGTATAGCCCTACTGCTGAGCATACTGGCTACCCATAACGATCAAACCAGTATAGCCCTATGAGTCAATCGAAGCATATGGCTGGTGTTCCATATAACGTAACTTATACTTAAAGTAAAAGTTACATGTTTTTTTAAATATCTATTTTAATAAAATTTGACACACAGGACTAGACGCTCGACCTTAAGCCACCATAGGTCGTAGTGGCTTTATAATGAACGGTTAATAATTTTCCAGGGGTGCAACATGTAAGTACTCATTTATATATATTCTCTAAGCTGAAGCGACCAATTTTGTGGCGATCGAACAAAACCAAATTGTAGTGTACGGTTTTCTATAGCAAGGTTTAACTGACTTAAACTTTTTTACTCAGTAAAGATAATATATTTTGTTTTTAATTTAAATGTGATATCCAACCACTTCACTTAATTTTAGGCCTTTAATACTATAATCAAAAAAAATTGTTAACTTCAACCGCTTAATCTGAGCCTCAGGTTAGGATATTACTTTATGCTGAAAATCTAAAATCATTTCTTTATTATTTTAAATTAATAAGTAAGTTAATAAATTATAAAAAAATTCCTAAACTATCCATTTCTTAAAGCCTTAAAAACTATATTAAGTAACACTATTTGTTATGGCTCTAATTCAAACTTTTACACAGCTTACAGTTGTAGGAAAGAATCCAACACTCTTAACTTAATACAATCAACTTGGCTGCTTACTTCACAACAAAATATAATAATCATTATAATAGTAATAAAAATATAAAAAAAAAGTTATTACTTTTTGTATTAAATAAATGCGTTAAAAATTGCGTAATTGTAATGTGTATAAAGACGGCAGAAAAAAAGCCAACTCGTAACCGTGGAACTTGAAAGAAAAAAAAACAACAACAAGAAGAAGAAATACAGCTTGTACTTGTATTTAGGTACTGGATTTTTATATTAAATACTTGTTTAAGTCCATGGACGCTTAAAGTTAAATTAAAAAAAACTTAAAATTAAATACTCCAATTAAAACTACTTTTACACCAGCACAACTACTTGCGTTCATATATGGTTTTACCAAAAAAAGGTACTTAAAAAACGTGAAGCAAACAAAAAAAGAGGTAAAACCAGAAAATATGTAGTAATGCATATTCAAAATGTTAAAATGTCCAAAAATATAGGCACAAACAAACACACATGCTTACAACTTTTATTTTTACCCACATTTGTATACATTAATTTAACCAGATATGCAAATTTTATTAAAAGAAATCTTTTTTACCAAAAAAATTATTTTTTGAATAAACGGGAATGCACTGGTATTTTGTAAGATTAATAGTTATTTTGTTTTTATTTGGATTCAAACACATCTTCTTCGATTTTGAAATGTTTGTTAAGTCCATGGAGATGAAACAGCATAAAAATACTTCAAACATTTTTTAGGGTAGAGTGGGTGTTTAAACAAAGATTTGTCTATTGTCTTAAGTACGATAAAATTTGTATAAATGTTTGTTTGAATTTTATAGCTGGTCATATCAGTGAACTGATTTTCTTAAACTTTTACAGGGTACAACTTTAACCGTAAAGGGATAAAAAGGGTAAAAAATCTAGAAACGTAATCCAAAATGTACTTAATTAAAAAAAATTAAAAATGAATTGTATTTTACTCAAAAACTAAATAAATGTCTGAGACTTTTTAAAAACTTAGATTTTTTTGGGTAAAATAGGGGGGAAAAAGTTAATATATTGGTGTTTCTAGGCATTTTTTTAACTTCTTATCCAATAAAAATTAAAATATTACTTAAATTGCGTTTGACTGGTCTCAAAAAATATAAGGACGTTTTTTTGAAATTTTTCACACTTAGGGAATAAAATGGGCCCAAAATAGGGAAAATTGGTAACTTACAAAGTTTTAAAAAGCTTCGTGTTTTACCCAGAAAATAGTTCAAAGCTGGTCTGGTAGTTTTTTTCAAAATTTTTGAAACATAGAGGTAAAAAAGTTAAAAATATATTTTGGTACCTTTTAGGTAATTCTTGTAACTTCTTAACCAATAAAGGTAGATATATAATGTAAATAGCCCTAAAGCTTCAAATAAATTATTATTATTTCACATCAAACTACTATTTTTTAGTTTCAAGGCAATTTGCTAAAACCTATATAAAGTTTTAAACGACAAGGCAAACATCAATTAAGGAAAACGTAATTGATGCTTGAGAAAAAGTACCAAAAAGAAAGAAAAATAAAATAAAATTAGTTGTTTTGAAGTGTTTTTTTAGAGTTTTTGATATGAAATAAGAGGCATATGTGGCCAGAAAGAACTTTTGAAATCGTAAGGTACTTTTAAGACAAAAAATACTTTTGTAAGACCAGCTACGGACTTTTATGATCAATACTCTTTGAACGGTAGTGGTGTTTTTTATATGTAAACATCACCTACTTACCTAAAATGTTACTCAGAAAGGCAAACAGAATATATTTTTTGTAAGTAAGGACGAAATTAAAATTTTCCAAATACAACACGTTTATTTGTTTTAAAGTCTAAATAACGTGTAAATTTAATAGGTGATGTTTACCTACAAAAGCGTTACTGCCGTTACAAAATTACTGACGATGAAAACCAGTAACTGGTTTCAAAAATACATTCCATTTGACCAGTATCGGCAGAAAACAAATAGAGTTTTCTACAAAATTAAGGAAAAATATTAGTTAAAAATAAACTAAAGCTAAAATTACAATAAAAGCTAAAAGTACTTTCAATACAAAGAATTCGATTTAGAAATGCCCGTCCATCCGTCTGATCGTCTGTTCGTGTTATGATTAAAATCAACTTTTTAAAGCTTCCCGAAGCTGCATGGATCCATAAGTCGTATCAAATCATTGGAAGCATTTGCGAAAAATGGCTTTTGAAACTCAGCATAATCGGCGGATAACTGACCAAAATATATACCAAAAACCAAGACTACCACTGTTTATTTATCTAAAAGTTGTAAATAAAAACCTTTGCAACTGCACTGAAGTTTCCCCTACACGGGTGCAATGCAAGACCGGTTCCCATTGATTTTTGCTCACATACGTTTTTGTAAAACATACTTATCCCCTATATCCAGCCCCTAACAGAATTTAATTTTTCTAAAATTTTTTTGTTTAATTGCTCAGACAGTTTTTAGGGTGCCCCTAAAAAGGTCTAATGTTAGACCGACCTCAATCAATTTTTTCTTCTTGACATTTTTGTGAAACATACTTGCCCTCTATCTCTAGCCCCCAACAGTATTTCCATTCAAAATTTTTAAAAATTGGGGTATAAGCCCTTACAACTTGCCCGAAGTCGCCCTTAGAGGAATAAAATGTATCACAAACCCTTATTAGTTTCCCCTCCCAAACATATTCCTAAAACATACTTACCCCAGTCTCCATCACCTAAGTGGGTTTCCATACAAAATTTAAAAGAATGATGTAAAAACGCCCATAACTTCATTAGAGTCGGCCTTAGGGAAATAGAGTGTTCAACCGACCCCCATTAGTTTCTCATCTTAAAAATATGTCTAGAGCATGCTTGCCACCTATCTGTAGCGCCTAGGGGTAATCCTATACAAAGTTTAGAAAATTTTATGAAATTTCCACCTACAGCTTCCAGGGTACCCGTGGATAGGTCAAATGTTGGACTGATCCCAACTCATTTTTCTTTGCAAACATTTGCCCTGAACATACTAACCCCCTTAATGGGCTGCCATAAAAAATTTGAAAAAAAAGGGTAGAACCCCTACTTGTTGTGAAGGGTATGTAAGATTCGCCACAGCCAAATACTGCGATCTTACTTGTTTTTTTAATATTTTTTCGAGTTTTAATATTAAAACTTAAATTTTTAAATATAAATACTAGAATAGCAATAGAAAACTACCAAGAAAGGGGAAAGGTGCCCCTTATAGGCAATTAGTTAGCAATTTTTAGATGCAATATTTATATATTTTTAGACAATTTACTTAATCATATGAAGCCACATTTACTCGATACCTCTTTTAAAATTTTGGTGAACCCCAAAATGTGAAAATCAATTAATTAAAAATCTAACAAATACTAAATATAAAATCTACACTAATAGAGGCATTTCTATTTTTTGGCACCTAATTTTACCTAACGTTTAGTGTTTAATATTTATTTATGAAAAATGCAAATTAAATTCGTAGCTTAAATTAATTATAAAAATTATTATTTATTATAATTCACATTTTATTAGATTTTTATACGAAAATCACTTTATATTATCATTATTTTAGGCTGTGTGCCAGTTGACTGACTCGATATTAATCTTTTGTTTTTAATTGGCGACGTTTATTTGGGTACAGGTTTTGTAGACCAAACTATTTAAAAAACAAAGCAATAAGGTTTTGTCAACTTTTGTAAACTGGAAATTTGGAATTTTTAAAGGTGAAACAGATAAGGCTTTTAAGTTTTAGAATTAAAAACAACTTAGATTTTATATTTTATATTAATTTTGTTTTTTGTAGTTTTAATAAAACACGGACTCATGTTTCAAATAATTGATCAGAAAAAGTTTAACATTTTTTTAAAGTTCTTCTTAGTATCACATGGTTAAACAAACAAAAACTTATGCATTGATATTTTTACAATTTTTTGTATCTATTTTATAAAATATTTGCATAATGTGACCAAAGTTTTAGCTTAATTTTTTAAATAGTTTTTACAAAAAAAAATTAACCAAATAAATGTCAAAACTTTAATCCGTAATATAATAAACTAGAAATTTAATTAGAAATTAAGTTAGTTAAGCCAGTTTGCTTAATGAAATTTAATTTTTGTAAAAAGTTAATCAAAATAAAAAAATTAAAAAAAAAATTCATTTTATTAAGCTTCGACTTAAAACTGGCAACGAGAATTAAGAATTTTTTATGTTAATTTATAAAAATCTTTTGCGATTAATAATATTTTACTTGAAGATAACGGAGTTAGGAAAATAATTTTGTGAGGTGTTGGAAGAGTCGGTTGGGCCCGGTAACTATCTGATCAAGATAAAAACCCAAAAAGTTGATATATGTACACTATATCTGAAAAGGCAGTACAGAATGTATGCGAGTTAAGACTTAAAAGTACACTTGGGGTAAACAAAATGAAAAACCTAACCCTTACACAGATGATAACTATTACGAAAGGTTTTAAAATAAAAAAAAAATATTTCCAACTACAAGACGACAGTCACACTTCGATTGCGCCTGTCGTGTTAGGCAGATAATCATCGATATTAGTTGGTTGCCTGAAATATCTATGTAAAAATTGGGTCTAAAAGGGGCCCAATAGCGGTGTAATCGGCTTGGATTTTTAACCTACATTATTACTATATCCTACACATAATGCAGTTTTTGTTTAAATATAAAACCACCCCTTAATCCATGTATGTAAATCAAAAAATAACATTATCGACTGACTGACCGACTGATATATTATCGTACAGCCCAAATGCGTAAAGCTAGAGACTTAAAATTTGGACTTCGGCACCACTTCCAAGATGGTATTTCGGGAAATTTTGACTCTAAGGGATATATATAAAACAAATATGGGAAAATCGGTGATTCGCTATCTTTTACTCTAAGTATACACAATAGAAACAAAATTTTAAAAGGATTATATCCCGCGTCTGGTACTTTTTAAAAACTGTGGAACAGAAAAGTTAAAAAGAGTAAAAATTGCATTTTAATACTTTTCTGTAAGTTCTAAACCACATACTATGTGACAGATAAGTCAAATAGCAGATACGAATACGAATACCTCTTTGGTACTTTTTGAACTTTTGACCGTAAGGGGTAAAAACAGGCAAAATTATTTTTTGGAACTTTTTATAAACTTTTGTTCTTCTGACCACTAAAACTTCTAATTATGTTTTAAAACGATATATGTAGCCAAAACATACTTTTGCATGTTTTTTGCTATTTTGTGAAAAAAAGTACTTTATTTATATTTTTAGTACTTTTTGCGCTTTTTAACATTATGAGTTAGGAAAAGTAAAATATGACCAATATTACGGTTGGAAGTTAACTAAGAAAAAAAAGGTACTTGTTTTACGTTTTAAGTACACTATTTGCTGTTTTAAGATTGTTTGTCTAGAAATATAAATTTACGGTCTGTTGACCCATAAAGAGATCGGTAGTCAACTAAGTGAACAAAAGTACTGTTTCTACATGTTCGATAGTTTTTTTCATTTTTTGGCTATATGAGTTACATATATGAAATTTAGGGCTATTAATCCAGATTAAGGCACAAAGCAAATAAAGTGAACAAAAGGTAGCTTTCTCATATGTTTGATACTACTTTGCACATTTAAAATATATGCGTCTAGAAATTATTTTCTGTGCTGTTACCGCAATTGAGGCCGGAAATGAACAGAAATTAGTTCTCTCATATTTTTGTTACAGTTTTTCTTTTAACTTTGGGGTCTATTAATCCAAATTGAGTTAAGGAGTTATAAAATACTATATTCTTTCAAACTAGATTAAGGCAAAAAGTCATATAGCGAGACAAATAAAAATTTTAAATGCTAAATTAAAGATGCCGAGTTAAGAAAAATATTTAATGCTTTAAGTACTCTTTCGCACTAAGGGCTTCAATTTAAAATAAAATTTAATTTAAACTGCGCTTGCGAAGTAGTGGGTTAACTGCTAGCTACAAATACAATGAAAGATTGCGTCTGGAATTTCATTAAAGCATTTTCTTTTGTAAAACCATATTTGGCTACATTTTTGCAATTAAGGAAATTTTCGTACAAACCTCCTTATTTAAATGAAACCATTTTAGTATTTGAGGGCCTAATATGCTGTTATTACAATCCGACTGATTTGCTACACTCAAAAAAATTATTACAGTAACTGACTGTAAGTTATTTAGGAAGTATTTCGTAAAGTTGTTTTTAAATAAAAAAAAACAGTTAAATTTGAATACAATTTTTTTTAAACTTATTTGAAGGGTTATTCAAAGCTTCAGCTAAACAAAAAAACTGATTTTCAGTTAAAGTTATTTTTGTCAGTTATTTTTTGGTAATATTTAATTTTGTTGTTATTTTTCTGATAGTTCGTGTTTTGCTGTAAATGACAGAAAATCTAGTTAATTTTAGACGAAAATGTCAGTTAATTTTTTGATGTCTGAATTTAAATGAAATATTTTGTTAATTTTAACGAATATCTTGTTGGACGGTTTTTAAATGAATATCCAGTTATTTTAAATAGATTTCCAGTTAATTTTAGCCATATAATTTTTTCAGTGTAAAACAGCATATTAGTCTACAGTTGAAGAGGTTTTCTTGCATTAAATCTCATGTTTTTTTTTCTCCTTTTTTAAATTTTTACAATTAGATTTCTATTGCAAAAAACATAACGTTCAAAAAAATTAACACAAAGAGAAGCACTCACCTTCTGATTGATTTAAAATTTCAGCTGAACTTAATAATTCCTCTCTTCCGCTATTTAAGTCTTTACTGCTATCATTATTGGTATTTTTGTTAAAATTTTTTCTGCTGCTGGTTGCAATAAGACTTTCGCCATTATTTATGATGGAGGTGGCAATTGCGTTTTTATTGTTTTTATTACTTTTAGTATCCAAAGGTGGGATATTATTCGAAAAAGATAAAGACGATGAAGAAGAAGATGATGAAGATGTTGAAGAAGACGATGACGATGTTGTGGATACAATAGTTTTTGTTGTTACATTAGCCTTAGATGATAACTGTTGCTTTTGCCTGTGTAAAAAATCAGCTAAAACTTGTTTTTCTACTTCGTGTGCTACAATAATGCCGATACCTGCACCATTATCAGCGTCTTTGCCCTTATCATTTTTGTTATATGTATTTGTATACACTAATGATGATAATGATGGTGTTGTTGTTTGTATTGTTGTTGTTGTGGAAATTTGCAATAATATATTGTTGTAGCTACTATTGTTTTGTTTAGCATTGTTGTTAATATTTCGTTGCTGGGAAATTGCGGTATTGCCACATAATATCAGCATTAATATCACTAACACAAACCACAAATACAAACCACCATCGACTTGAATACATCGATGTTGTTGTTGTTTTTGTGGTTGAAATTTTACACTAATACTGTAACAACAGCTTTTCTCAGTACAACTAAAACACTTTTTATTTGTTTTATGCTTTTTTGTATTTGCTGTTGCTGTCGGTAAGTAAAAATAACAGTTTTCATCCTTCTTTCTTTCTCTTTGCCCTTCTTTGGAGCATAAAATTTTGCATTTCAATTGATGTTTGTGTAGTAGTAATTCATGTTGTTGGTTTTCATGCAGTTTTTTAGACACCATCATAATAACCACCATTACTTTTAAGCACCGTTAGAGTAAAAATAAATTTCCTATATTTTCTCACGTATATTTAAGTTGATTAAGTTGGGTTATTTTCGAATTGTTTGGTTATAATTTTAGTTTTCTTTTTCTGCTACAATTTTATTGTTTTTGTTGCTTTATTTTAATTTACTTTAATATATTCTATTTTTGTTATTAAAATTGCGCAGAATTTTCTCGTTTTCCTTAAGGCCACATTTTACCCAATTGCTTGTGAAATAACCGCAAATGTCGCTAACAAAATCTGGCTGTTGCTTTCGATAATTTAAGTCTTGTTGTAGACTTAATTTCACTAGTTGTTGTTTGCGGTTATTTGATTGCAACATTGGTATCTGAAATAAAATAAAAATTAAAAGAAATTTAGGGAATGCTTATCATTATGGAGTAAAATATTGGTAACTTCTATGATAATGGAGTTTAAGTTTAAATATTAAATTTATATTTAATTTTAAATATAAGACTTTTTTATGCATATGCGCCTTGGTGTGTAACATAAAAATGAAAATTTTAGCAAACTTTAGCTTTTGTTTGTTAACATATAATATTTAAGGCAAAACACTGCTAATCTTTGGAGGTCATAAAAGTATCAATCCGCCTTTAGTTACCTTGCCTTGAACTAAAGCGTTTTCCGAAGAGAGCATCTTTATCGATGGAAAAAAATTGTAATAGTATGGCGCTAGGTAGAAGCCATAAGGCGGGTGGCCCAATACCTTTTAACGCCTACTTTCTAATTAGTTTTAAGCAAGTATTGCATCATGTGGCCTTATTTAATCACGCTTATATGCCCGGTCATATCTTCTGGGCCGATTTCTATGCGATAATTGTCAAAAACATCCCTTTAATATACAAAATACATTTCTTGCGAATATAAAAAATCTACAGTTATGAATTTAGCACCAACTTCGTATAAAATATAAAGTTTTTTCCCATAAATTCCTTTATTATTTACCTTAATTATACGTGTGAGAAATACAGAAAAAAACAAACAAACTTTAATTGTTTTTAACACGCACCTTAAATTATTAACAAAATACAAAATTTTCTATTGTTAGAATTAAAGTATTAAAAAATTTTTTTAAAAATTCTTAATAATAAAAATATTTTAATGATTAAAACCTTCAATAATTTTAAAACAAAAAATTTCCTCTACACAGAACGAAAAACGGCTTTCTAAAATCAAGAATTTTATTCTTGATTTTATCCAAAATCTTTCTTGAAATTTTCAAGTACGATCCTTACTTACATTTTCTTAAATCAAGCCTATTCGGATTGCTTCAACAAATCAAGCAGAAAAAAACTTTTTGTTTTAATATATTATTTTACATTTGAAAACAAAGTGTCTCGGTGGCCTAGAGGTAACGCGCTTGTGCTGTAGTGCAGAAATCCCTGGTTCGAATCTCAGCTTCGGTAAGTACAAAAATGAAATTTTTAAATTATAAATTAATTATAAATTAATTATAAAATAAAAATAAAATATAAAGTTCTTCTTCTTTAATAAATGTCCGTAAGTCAAAAAAATGACATTTCATTTTCGAATTAATCCCGTTTATGGCTTAAATCAATCTTTTTCACGCTTACATCAAGTACGGTTCCGAACTTAAATCAATCCTATTTAGGCTTAATTGTGGCTAAAAGTAAGAAATTCGTACTTAAAAAATTTTACTTGGAGTAAGAAATTTCGTACTTGATTTAAGAAAAACCGTACTCACCGTACTTTTGACACCGCTATGGCTTGATTTAAGTAAAGTTTTCTTAAATAATTTTTTGTGTGTAATGACGTATTTTATATAAAAATAGAAACTTAAGTTTATTAAACGCAAATACGAGTAAAAAACAAAGTAAGTATAAAAGTTTATACTTATAGTTAAAAGTTAAATAAGAATCTTATGATTATTTTTAAAAAAAGATATTTTGACTAAACTTGTGTGTATATAAATTTTAAGCTTAATTGATGCACTCACGGCTCTAGAGGGACATAAAGTCAAGTGTAATGATGGCGACATGAAGCCCAGGATATTGGGCTGAGCTGTGAGCCGGTAATGTCACCGATAGTTTTCTATAATAGTTTAAAAGGAACAAGGATCATAGACAAAATGGGCCAAGCCTGGAGCGACAGAGCTGACTTAAAGGTCTTCAGATTTATCAGGTCTAGACTATATTACCTCCTCCTTAGGGAGAGCAGGTGGTTTTAAGCTATATCAGTGAGACCCTTACTGGGCACTGAAATGTGAGATGTATGGCAAAAAAATAGGAATGGACTTCTCCGGGTTTCTGAAAGTTATGCGGGAATAGGCAGGACCCAAGACTGCAGTTGCGCCGACATAAGTGGCTGGGGGACGTTTTTAAGATGGACTCAAGTCCCTGGTTGTTAGCTAGGGAACATCATAGGATTCATCAAATAGATTAGGTGGCTGGAAAAATAGGTAGTTTCTGCATGGCCTGCAGACCTTCTTTGATTATAATCTATAATTATATTCTATATAGGGTTAGGTTAGGTTACGAAGGGTAGTAGCGAGTCCAAACTCGCCACCTCCACTCGGAGAACATCAGGCCCATTGTGAATTCCTTCAGAAAAAAGTCGAAAAGAAAAAATAAAGTAAGTCAAACATTTTGCAGGTAAGGATGAGGATAAAGAAAGCAAGAGTACGTCCGAAAGATGTCTAAGAAAGTCAATAGTCACAGGCCCTGAATCGCCTATCTGCCTAGCCACCCAACCCCCTTAATGAAACCTATGATGCTCCCTAGCCCACTGCCAGGGACCTCACCAAGTCCATTTAAGAAGCCTCTTCTAAACCACCTCTGTCAGCGAATCTACAGCCCAGGGCAGTGACAGATAAGGTGTTCTACCGTCTCTATCTCCTTCTTGTCTCCGCATACCCTGTAGAAATCTGGAGAGTTCCTGTCCCATTTGTTTGTCCTATATCTCACATCGCAATGCCCTGTGAGAGTCCCAATAATGCACCTCAGAACCCCCCTGCTCTTCTTGAGCAGCAGGTCAGTTCCCCTCCTGTCCAGCCTGGGCCATAAAAGTCTAGAGATCCTGCCCTGTCCCTCCAAGTTTGGCCCACCTTGTCCATTATCCAAGTTCCAAGTGGTGATCTCACCGGCTCACAACTGAGTTCAATATCCCAGGCCGATCCCTTCCTTGCCAGTTCATC
This sequence comes from Melanophora roralis, assembly GCA_963583895.1. Classification (NCBI taxonomy): domain Eukaryota; kingdom Metazoa; phylum Arthropoda; class Insecta; order Diptera; family Rhinophoridae; genus Melanophora; species Melanophora roralis. The sequence goes on from OY757189.1 coordinate 13,364,576, forward strand.
GGCAATCTCATTGCCGGAAACGTCATAATGACCCGGAACCTAGCAGAACCTGCAGTCGCTTACGAGTCTTAACCTGACATAATGTCCCTCTAGAGCCTTACGCGCGCCCTGACTATCAACGTAGATTGCCACGTCCCCTCTCCCGTCCGCATCCTCCCCTATCAATTCCGCGGCTTTCATCACCGCCAGAATTTCAGCCTAGAAAATGCTGCACTCCTCCGGAAGTCTATAGAACCTTCCTTCCCCCGTGTCCATTATATAGACACCAGTCCCGGTGCCTTCCTCCATCTTCGACCCGTCAGTAAAGACTACGCACCCCTCATACAGCTTCCCTGATCCTTTCCATGCCTCCCTCTCCGGAAACACTACCCGGGGCAGGATCCCAAAGTCAAGTTCCGCTACCATGTAGTCCGTCACACCTGACTGCCGCAGGAGTTGACCATCCCCAACCCTTCCCAAAATGCCGGCATGTCCATCCGAACAAAACCTACGCATACCTGACTCACTGGGTCTAAACAAGCTCCTGGCCGCCACTCCAACAACAAAATCCCCGATGGGAAGAAGGTGTAGAATAATATCCAGTGCTGCCTGTGGTGTACTTTTCTTGGCCCCTGTAATGCCCAGTACCGCACATCTCTGGATCCTTGTCAGGAGCATTCCTATGTCGTCCCTTCCCAGGGCCCTCCACCATACAAGGCAACCGCACGTAAGAACTAGTCTTACAACGGATGTGTAAATCCAATTTACCATAGCCGGTTGCAACCCCCAGTTCCTACCTATGGTGTTCCTGCAGGCATAATAGGCGTTAAGAGCCTTCCTAACCCTCTCCTCTGCGTTCGCCCTCCAAGATAGCTTGCCATCCAGGACGATTATATATTCTATATAACCTCAATCCAAAATCTCAAATTTTCCAATTTAAGTGAATGTACACATACATATATACATACAATTTTAAAAAACATATGGTCAATTCCACGGAAAACGGCCCAAATTGCGGAAAACCAATTTTTTCTTGTTAAAAAAAATTAATGAATTTACACTTGAAAAAAAACTAAAAAGATCGAAACATACATATATTGGTTCATATTTAATTTGTATTTATCTCGCAAGGGCTTAAGATAAGAAAATACTGAATAATCAGTTCTTCTTTTTTTACCTTTTGATGATAATATCACACCCGTCACAAGCAATAGTAGTTTTATGCTGAAAAAATTAATCAAATACTGTTAAAAAATTACTTTAAACTGCCGTAAAACAAAAAGATTACACCCGTTCTCAAGAACAACTCAATCTTCACTTTAAAAATCTATTATATTAACATTTTTAAGGTCACATCCGTCACAGTATTTACGTGATCATTGTGAGCAGAGAGTATATTCTTGCGTTGTCAATTTACTACTAATCGCTTGAAAACATACCAAACTTGGAAATCATAGCCTACAGTCCTACACTTGACAAGTCTTTTCTATTAACAACAACCATAGAACAAAAAAGAGTTGGTCCGTGTGAATAATAAACCTTCTTGTTCAGTCAGTATCCATACAAAAATGCTTTAAAATCAAATTTAAGTTGTGATTTTAATTCAATGAAGATTTGGCTTTAACATTATCTACTTTAATTTACAAGCAAAAGGATCATAAAAATTTTAAACATTTTGGCTATGGGAAAAAACAGTGCTGCCATATATTTTTACAATCTTTCAAAAACTTTAAACCTTTTTTAAGAACAAGATTAATGTTAACCTCTTCTTAACTTATCAAATACTAATACATATATCTCTACCAAGTGATATCCAGAGTAGTGTCAGAAATGTAAAAAAGCTATTTAAGGGATCACCTTTAACTAACTCCATTTTTTTTTTCTTTAAAACAACGTTAAGTGGCATTCATTTCTAATATCAAACAATACAAAATATATCTACAGCCTGCAGGTAACTTTTCTAATTTATTTTAAAATCTAAAGACTTTAACAAATAATATCGGTGTTTCTAAATTTATATTAAGAAGTAAAATGTTTGATTTTTTTTAGTATAAGTAAAATAATCAGTTTTTAGATTTATGTTTTTTTTTTTTTTTTGTAATTATAAGTAAAATGTTTTTACTTTACTTAATATTTTTACAAACTATTCTTAACAATCACTTTAAAATAATTAAAATTCAAAACTTTTTAATACAGTATTCTAACCTGTTATTATATTTTGTTTTTTCTTAAAGATTGACAAATAAGTTTTGACTTTTTAGTCTGTTTCAATACCGTTTAGCGCTGGTTTTATTTAATTGATTTTACGCCTTATTTTTTCTTCTATTTTTTTTGCTTTTGTTGCTTTTAATCTTAAAAAAAATTGTTGTTTCTATTAAAGTTGTTCATAATTAACATAAAAACAAGTTTTTTTTGTTTTATTTATATTGTTATGTTCATATCAGAATAAAGGTTTTTTTTAATAATTTAATAGATATAAACCACAACAAAAATATAATTAAAACGATGAACACCGGAAGTTTATTATAACACTTGTGACTTTGAAATAAATTTGAAGGGTTATAACTAGGGAAACCGCTTATATGCAATTGCATATTAATATTTATAAAAGTTATGAATAAATTTCTTTTCTATATGGGAATAAGGTCAATTGAGTGATGGTCATCTTCAGAATAAATACAGGTTGGTGTCTTAAGTCTTTTATTATTGTTAGTTTAAAAGACTTGAAACAAAACCGTTAAAATGTAACACTGTCTAGCTAGGGCTTTCCCTCATAACTGATACATATGCACTATTATTTTCACTGCTTAAAATTTTCGTGACACTTTTTGCGCATGCGCAAAAATTTATTTTATTATAGTTTTTAGTTTAAAAGGACCCTAAAGAGTTTCGATATTTATTTTCAAAACAACTTTTAAAATAAAAAATATTTTGTTTCAATTACTTAAATTTGTTTAATTCTTTATGCATTATAGAGTAGTGGTGGTTAATAGTTCGTACATTATTAACATAAAGTTATGGATAATAATTAAAAAAAAAATTATTTAAGATTTTGGTAAGCAATTAACGTAATTGTATACTAAACTTAACTTAACTAAATATCAATATTATTTTTCATAAAAGTGAATGTACCATGAAAAGAATATTTTTTTAAATAAATAAACGAAGAATTAACATAAACATTTATAAATAAATTATTTATTTGTATTTATGAATACAAAGAAGTCTTAAGTAAACCTTTATTATTTTAAACTCTAAGAGCGAGATGTGTGAGAAAATTAAAATCGCACTCAAATCAAGTGTGTTTATGTATGTATGTATATGTATGTGTGGGCAAGTGCGGTTTTTAGTTTATTTGCGTTAGTTTGGTAAGAAATAACCCTGACAGACCATTGGTTGGAGTTCCAATTTATATTCGATTTTATTTTTTTATATCTGCCACAGTAAATTGAACTTTTAAACACTTGTTGGCATGATTTGTTTATGGATTTTTTAAATTTTTTGGTATATATTATTTCTACCTTAAAGTTAAAGAGAATGGAGTTTGGATTTCATTGCAGTTTTTAAAATGTATGAATAAAAATGTGAGTTGCGGCAAAAATTTTTAAATAGTTTTTATTCCAAAGTTAAAAGCGATTTATGTATATAACGATACTTTATTAAGTTACTTTGCATATTGTGTCTGCCTTATTTTATTTTTATTTATATGTTTTACTCAACAATCTAGACCCTTTTTGCCAAAATCGCAATTGAGTTTTTAGTTTGTTTGTTGTGGTTTGTCATGAATTTCATTGGTTCTTGCACCAAATCATCAGTAGACTTTAACCAAATCCTTAAAAAACTTCATGAATTTTCTCTGCCTTTATATAATAACCTCAATAAACTTACTGAAAATTACTATAAACAAACCAAAACGTTCGATAGTTTTTTAAGAACCCAACAAACCATTATTCGCCATGAGCTGTTTTGATTTTCTTTTCCCCTTTTAGATCTGAATAATCATTGGGGCTACTGAAAACAAAACCTTGTTGTATTACAAAAATGTCTAAAGTTTGGAAATTGTTATTATTTACGTTTTCTTAAAAAATTTTTATATATTTTTTATTTGTTATATTAACCGTCACATTGTAAAAAAGCCGGACTACTGTTATGTATTTTTTAGACAATCGCATTTTCAAAGCAGCAAGTTAGGTTAACTACGAACCAAGATATTAGAACAAACCTGAGATAGTTTAAGCATGCATAAATTCCAATATATGTGTCTCGATAACTATGGCCACTGTAACTTGAAGATTTTAAATAGGAGTAAGGGAAGTTTTGTTTCCTTACAAACCTAGCCAATATTGGGAAATTTCGGGTACCATTTTACTGGCACACTCTAATGGATTTCGTCGTATCAAATTGTACATTGACATCAACATTCTAAAAAAATTAATTGGCACAAAAAGTCGTTGCCCCCTGACAAATGATTAAATTTTTTTAAGAAAAAAATCTTATATTTTGGAACTTTCTTTTAGTAATTTTTGTAACCCTAAACCAATAAGCATAGAAATAAATGTTCCATTCCACAGGTCTCAAAAAAATATGAAAACAGCTGTGGATAATTTTAGAAATTATATGTTGATACATTTTGTCACTTCTAAACTAATAAAGTTAGAAACATATTTGAAATTCAATAGATAACTATAAAACCCGATTGAAGTTTCAAACGGTATACGCAGAAAAGGCTTTGCCTACTTTTTGAGCAAAAGGTACTTTTTTACTTGTTTTTCCTTTTTTGCATTTCTAAGACAATAAGTATAGAATTTAAAAAAAAACTGAATAATATTGACCCGGATTGAAGTGGAAAAATAACTAAGTGCACAAAAAGTTTATTTTTCGTAATTTATTTCAGAAAGTAGGGGCATCTCTATCAGATTTAGGCCAAAGATCTTTATGTAGGCAAAAAGTACTTTTTTCTTTTTTGTTACTTTTTTGATTTTTAGTTTATTAGTTTAGCAATTAAAATTACGGACTATGGACTTAAATAAAAGTCAAAAGGCGAATAAGTTGACAAAAAGTACTTTTTTGACGTTGTGTTAGGTTTTATTTTTTTTTTAATTTGAGATCGAAAGTTATCTTTGCGGAAAAAAGTATTTTTTAAATTTTTGGTACTTTTTGGAAACTTCTGCTTAGAAATATGAAATTACGATGTCGACAAAAAGTAAGTATTTTGCATCTTTTGGAAGTTTTTTAAAAAAACTTTGAGATTGTGACTCTAAACTACTGACCCAAATGGAGGTCATCTAGGTAGACAAGCAGTACTTTTTTTATTTTTTTGGTACTTTTTCAATTTTATTTATGAGCTTAAGAACTCTTGACCAATATTGAGGTCAGAGTTCAAATAATTTGAAAATGTACTTTTTCTACATTTTGGTGCTTTTTGTATTTTTTGATATTATGAGTCTAAATATATTGACCCACTGGGTGAAAAAAATATCTTGTCACATTTTTGGCACTTATTAAGACATGTGAAATATAAAATTAAGGCCTAGTAATTCATAAAGAGTTTGGAAGTGAACTAAGCGGAAAAGGATCTTTTGTTTTAATTTTTGGCACTTGTTTGAGATTATAAGTCTGGGTACATAAAATTAGGGACTATTAGCCTATATTGAGGTCGGAGGTCATCTAAGTGTAAAAAGGTATTTTTTAACATATTTTTCTTTAGTTTTTTTAATTTATATGGAAAAAAATTAAAAAATTTAAGCGTTAGTAGCTGCTACCTAATTTTGCAATTTTAAAAAAGTTTAATGTACAAATTTTTTAGGCCATAAAATTATTGCACATTTCTTTTTTTTTTTTTTTTTTTTTGAACTTCCAACAATTGCAGCTAACTTATATTTTAAGATTTTAGATTTAAGATTTTTTAACCTTAAGATGTTAAAAGAGCATTAATTTTGAGAGTGTCCATTATATTATTAACGCGCACGAATTATTTAATTTAACAGAGGAAATTGCATTATTTTGAATATTTATTTGTGCCTATTTTTTTTCTTTTGGTTGTCTGTTTAGGTAAATAAAAAATTGCATACAAATTATGGGCTGTTAGTTGTTGCAAGGTTAAAATATTACATTATAAATTCATAACTTTTTCTTTATGACCAACAATGTATTTGTTTACACATATATAACTGCTTTATATAAAAGTTTGACTTAAGTGAAATACTTTGATATTTGATTTGGGACTCAGTCAAATTTTTTTATTAATGTTTTTTAATCAATGTTTGAGTTAATAATAAGCTTTTATTTAATTCAGTTGTTACTTCATCAATTGAATGTTTCAATTAAATTTTTATATACAATTAATGCTGTTATTTTAACATGTGTTTAACGTTATAACATAATTCAATGAGATGGAATGGTGTTAGGGTTACAGTACGTATCTACAACACTAGCAACTTAAGTAAAAATTATTTTGACAACAAGTCAATTTTAAAATTTGTTCTGTTTTTTTTTGTCATTTCAATCCATTTCAATATTCTTTAATATCCATTTGCGACCCCGTAAAGTCCGTCTGTCCATTTAATGGCTGAAATCAACTTTTTGAATCACCCGGGGTATTAGATGATCAGAAATGTCTGCTAAAAAATTCCTTTTGAGATCCAGCAAAATCGCCCAAAAGCTGACAGAGATATGTATAAACCACCAACCACGGCTACCTCTGTTTATTCCTCTAAAATTTTTATATAAAAACCTCCATAGCTACCCCGCAGTTTCCCCCACACGGGTGCAATGTAAGACCAACTCCCAATAATTTTTCCTCTTAAAAATTTTTGTAGAGCATACGTCACCCTATCATCATCACCTAACATGGTTGCCATACAAAGTTAAATATTTCCTAAATTTTTTTAAATCACTCCCACAGCTTCCAGCGTACTCCCACAAAGGTCAAATGTGAAAACAACCCCAATTAATTTTTCTTTCCAAACATATTTTGGAACATACTTACCTCTTATCTCTAGTCCCTAGCATGAATGCCATACAAAATTTAAAAAAAAATAGCGTAAAGCCCCCTAACACTTCCCCAGAGTCGCCCTTAGAGAAATACAATGTATCACAGACCCCCATTAGTTTCCCCTCTTAAATATATTCCTGGAACATACTTACACACAATCTCCATCAGCTAAGGGGGTTGCCATACAAAATTTACAAAAATGACATAAAACGCCTATAACTTACCCAGAGTCGGCTTTAGAGAAATAAAGTGTAAAACAGACCCCCATCAGTTACCATATTTAAATATATTTTTAAAACATACTTACCCCCTACCACCATCGCCCAAGGAGCTCCCGTACAAAATTTGGGAAATTGTAATAAATCCCGCACTACATCTTTCAGGGTGGCCGTGAATGGGTCAAATGCAGGACTGACCCCAACACAATTTTCCTTGCAAACATTTTCCTGGAACATACTTATCTCCTATCTCCACCCCTAAGGGGGTTGCCATACACAATTTTAAAAAATTGGGGTTAAAAACCATTATACCTTGTAGAGGCTATATAAGATTCAGCACAACCGAATATAGCGCTCTTCCTTATTATAAGTAAAACAGATTTTTTAATGTTTTTTTACATGTTGTGTGTTTAAATTTAATATAAGTATATTAATAATTATTAACCTGTAAAGACGAAAGACTCCATTAGGTACAATTTAAGAAAAAAATTTTGTACCTTTGTTTGTTTGCAAAGCTGTGGCTAAATTTAAATTTCCAACAAGATCTTTTTTTTTTATTTATTTTCTTAGCAATTAAATTAAGTTAAAAACAAAAAAGCAAATACAAATGATCATATTAATACCCAAACTCTAAACCGTCATTCAAAAGCATATATCGCACACTAAACCAATAACAGTCACGTTTTAAATTCCTTTAGAATCACTTATTCGTTTTTTATTCAGTCCCCAGATTTAATTCTTAGGAAACATGAACATTTCGTTTGCTTTCCAGCAAACTTTATTACAAAGCGGTATTTTAACTGCTAAACTTAATTTGATTATACAGTTACAACAACGTTTTCAGAATCAGAAAAGAAGACTTTTATAAAAACTAATAATTTTAAGTTGTGACTGTTTTTGATGAAGTGTGCCATATGTACTTATAGACAAACATACAGACGTTAGAGCGTAGTGAGCGTTAGTAAGTAATATACATACATACCTGCTTGTTATTGAAAAATTTATGAGTAAATAATTCCTAATTAAAACCTGAACAACTAAAACTACAAAAATAATGAAATTATAAAAATAGCTAAACAGAACCCACAAGTTTTAAGAAAATAATATTTCTTTTAAACAGAAAGAAAAATAATTGCAGAAACAAAAATCATAAGAAATATTTAAGAATTTTCTAAACTTTCTAATAATGATAAAGAAATTATTAGTAAAAGTCACAAATTAAGCTGCAAAAAGTGAGGAATAACATTATCTGTAAACCTAATTTGTGGCATTGAAAACAATTAAACAATCTTAAATAACCCCCCCCCCCCCTCTTCTCTTTCGTTTTTTAACTTGTTGAAATATAGTTTTGCAACAAATATGACTTAGATAACCGACAACGGCACTTATAATAAAACCGACAGTAATAAATCGATTTTAAAACTTTAAATTTTTTATAGCATGTATTTCGTAATTAAGTGCTGGATGAATTAAGTAATCATAAAGATACCCTTTATTCGATATGCCAGATTAAAACTTTATGATTTATACCTGAACGTACATATTTCAGCTCTTTTAAAATTTTATTGATTATAAGAAAGACATAAATAAAGGGTCAGCATCTGTGTTAGCAGCATCAATAAAGAAATAAAAAAGTAATAACTCTTAAAATACATTTCAATGACTACTTTGTTTTATTTGTCTAATGTTAGAAACTGCATCGAGCAAGTTTTTTTGTACTGAATATTTGTCATCAAAAGCAAAACACATTTAAAAAAGCCAAAAATATTATTGTCAAATGCAAAGAAATACCAAAAAAGTGGAAAATGTACCTTTTGTCCATGTACTTAATTTTCAACCTTGATGTGCATCAATGTACCACAATTTATATTTCTAGACGCAGACTCTTAAAAAAGCAAGGAAGTACTTAAACTATAAAAAAAGTACTTTTTGTGCACCTGATTGACTTGCGACCCCTATAAGGGTCAAGCGTCCCCAATTTTATATTTCAAGACTTTTGTCTTAAAAAAATGCAAAAAAGCACCAAAAATGTAAAAAAATCACTTTATTATATTTAATTGCCTTACGGCCCCTATGTGGGTCCTCAATTTTTTTTAAAAATATTTAAAAAAAAAAATATGAAATGCGTGAAAAATTTTGTTTTTTTACGAAATTCACATATCTAGACCCTTATCTTACAAAATTGAAGAAAGTACCACGAAATAATTTTTTTTGTCCACTTAGTTGACCCCTTTATGGGTCTCCACTTTGATACTTTTAAACCATTGTCTAAAAAAATGCAAGAAAGTTCCACAAATATCGAAAAAGTAGTTTGTGTTCATTCAGTTGACCTACGAGCCCTAAGTGGTTTAATAGTCATCAATTTCATATTTTAAGACTCTTGTCTTTAAAATTTAAGAAAGGTACCACAAATATGGAAAAAGTACTTTTTGTGCACTAAGTTAACCTCCGCATTGGCTAATAGTCCTCGATTCCATATTTTTAGGCAGATAATCTAAAAAACGGAAAGAATAACTAAAAATGTGTTCAAGTACCTTTTGCCCAATATATGGCTAAAAATTCTAAAAAGTACGTTTTGCTTCATATGGGTACATACATCTGGTTTGACAGTTGCAGCAATTTTACTCACATATTTGCTTATATCTCAAACATCACAAAATTTTCATTTAAAAAAGACTATAGTTTTCGCGAATGATTTTCTTTTGAAACGTGTAATTGAATATATACGCTAATAGAACAAAATATAATTTTCCCCCTTGGAGTCAAAAACTAAAAACAGTACTAAAATTGAATTAATTTTAGTAATAATTCTTTCTTTATTGATTTGGAAGTTACGAAATGAATCTAAAATACCGAAATATAATTTTTGCCGTTTTTGACCCCCAGGGGACAAATTTTGTATGAAAAATCACAAGTTACTCAGTACTGCTTGTTTGATTGTATACTTCACTTGGCTACAAAATTTACTTGAACTAAACAAACAATAAAAAAAATTAAAACAAAAAAGTTTAAAACATATTTTATATTATATTGCTAAAATCTTTTGAAGCATGAAGGTTTATCTAAAAATCAGTAAAAACTAAAAACCAACAACAACTATTATAACGATAGAAGTAAAAAAACTTTAGTTTTTTTTCTTAAAATTCTGTTTTAACCCTAAAAATCACCAGTTGTTTGATTGTTTGTTTTGTAGCAATTTTAATTATTTCTGTTGTCTTTTATACTTGTCGTTTAAACTTGTTGAGCAAACAAATTAAAAAATGAAAAAATATTGGGCCATATATAAAAACAATTTGAAATAGACTTGAAAATAAAATAAAAATGAAAAAGACTGAAAATAATTTTTTCTTTGGAACTGTCCCTCGACCTATCTTTATCTGGGTCGCCCTAAAAGATTTTCGTCATTATTTCAACAATTTCGTTATTCCACAGCACCCTGTTGGCATTTACCACCCATTCGGCCTTTGTGGCAAAAAATGGTTTTGGGGTATCCAGGTCAACTACCTGCTATACCCTAAACTTAATCGCCAGATTATTCGCGCATTTATTATCAAAAATTTGATGCATATGCACCCATATAATGCGAAACTAGATTTGGTGTTCCCGGATATAAGTGCTCCCATCGACGCTTGGCTATCTGTACAGATGTTCACATCCATAAAATCTGCATGTGATCTAGACAGGAAAGGCATTCCGTGATTGCCTGTACCACTGCTTGTCCGGGAGGCGAAAGTATATCTAATACTCAATGTAAAATAATATTTAGTGTAGGATATCATCTTGTGGGGCTTACTTACTTAGTTGACTATTTATAGCAACCCATGAGGGTCATTAGCTAAACTAAAAATGGGGTTTCAAGCATTTCGGTCTTCTGCGCTGGATCTTTCAAACGGAGATTTGGCGAAACTCTTTTGCGTCTTTCCTCGGTATCATATTTAAATCCCTTTCTCGCTAGAGCATCTTTATTCATTTGCACAACATGACCAAGCCAGCGCAATATTCGGACTTTTACGCGCTTGACTACATTGATGTCAGCGTAGTGCTCATACAGCTCTTGGTTTATACGATTCCTATTATCTCCGTCTTGACAGATTGGTTCATACAACAGTGATGTCAGCGTCAGAGACTGACAACGGATGTTACTTCGGATGCTCATAGAGTATTATTGAAAAAACATGCATAAGTGCGTACGGTTACAGCTAAAAAAATACACTCTCCATAATACATTCGTTTCACTTTCAGCTTAAGTATACACAAGTAACCGAAATCAAAGTATTTTCGTGAAAATACCCAATACTGTACAGTGTATATCTAATTGGAATTAAGTACGTATGTATAATCATGTACACCCCTTAGAAAACAGATAAAAAAAAGTAGCCGTTTTATAATTCAATCGAGAGCTTCAATTTTTCATTTGTTTTGATATATTAGCAATGCACAATTTTAACTCAATTATAATGCTTGTGTTACAAAAACAGCCAATGTATAACGAAACATACATACACATACAAATTGTTTGTAAGATACATATTTATTTCTTGTGTTTAGGCCGCATGTATTTATTTGTGTATGTATATATGTTTGGTTGAGTCATCAGCAGGCAAAATCATATTTACCAGCAGGGATGCCACAACAAAAATGATATTTCTGGCGAATTGTCTCAAAAACGGACAAAAATTTACAAAACCACTTTTTACAAAAATTTTTCTAATATATTAATAAAGTTTTGTAATTTATTAATTTAAATAAATGTTTTTATGTATTAATTTGTATTGAATTTTTAATAGTTTTTATATGTTTCTTAAATACATTTTTGATGGCATAAGTACTTAAAGAAACGTGTCACTTAGTCGAAGCGTATGCCATTATGCTGCTAATTTATTAATTTATTTTATTATTTACTATGTCATATAAATATTATTAATTCGCATCAAAATTTATAAATTACAATTTCGTGTTTCAAGTTTAAGGCCGGTACTTAGGTTTAAGAAAGCAAGTCCCAGGCTTTAAAAGCAGAAGTCTTAAAGATGTAAAAAATTTACAAAACTTGTTTTAAATTGATGATAGTGGCATCCCTGATTACCATATAATTGTGCAGAGAGAAAATATTCTTATAATATTTCCAGCGTTGTCAACTTTGAAATTTCAAAACACACCAAAATGTAGAAAAAAACGCGACATATAAAAACGCAGAAAATTTAGAATTTACTTTTTTTTATTAAAAATGTCTATTGGCTGAATTTCACACAGAAAGTATAACATTTTTGTATTAAAAATTAAACAGTAAATCCGTTCTTTACAGTTCAGGCATTTTGGAAAAAAATTAACAGAAAATAAAAAAATAAACTTCTTTGTATTAATTAGTACTAGAAAAAATTTCTTTTAATTTTATAAATTCTGTACAAAACTTTTAAAAATTTTTATATAAAAACTATATTTGTTAAAAGCAAAACTTAACTTGTTTTGACCGAAATATTTGTTGTTTTAAATCCTTTATTTGATTTTTGTAAAAAATTTTGTTAAATTATCTGTATTTTAACTTTTTTAAAAAAAATAACGTAAATATAAAAGGTTTTAGTTCAAACCGTTGAAAAGTATTTACTTATTTCTAGGATTTTTTCCCCGGACTTTTTTGCTTTTCGGGAAACGGGAAATCAAAAATTAATTTCCCGGGATTCCCGCTATTTAAATAAAGTTTACAGGTTGTACTAATAAAAAACTGTTTTTATTTTTAAACTAAAAAATGTATATAAGTTAATACATACATATAAAAAACTTATGAATTCCAACAACCGTTGAAAAACAGTTATTATTGGATTTTATATGTTATAGTACTTCTAATTATTATAAAATTGTAATGTTACGGGATTTTGAAAGGTAAACAAGGCTCCAAATTGATCAGGCGCTTTGAAATTAGTAAAAAATACACTAAAGTGTTTAACGGAATTTTTCATATGCAAAACCTTTTCGGTTTACAATTGGCTCCTGATAAAGAAAACGTATTCATAGATACTAATTTTCATATTAATAGCATCATAATATAAAATTCAACAGTTATAAGCGGTTTTCATTCTTGTTGATAAAGTGCCTAGTAAGATTGGTATTTATGGTAAATGAGGTAAATTTATAATTTTTACTGGTGCTGTTGTGTGATTTGACATATTTACCAACCGAACATGAGTTTCGCTGTCAGCTTTAAAATACAATAGAATATTCTAAAAATCAACTGGACATTTAAAGATGTGCATTTTTAGAAAGTTGGGATTACATTGGCAACTGTGAAGTAAAATTTACTAGTATATTTGAAAAAATATAATTTTTTATATAACAAAAATTATATTTTTGTTAGCAAAGCAAAACAAAGGCTCAAATAAATAATTTTTTATAAAATTTAATAAAAGGTTATAATTTTAATGACAAAATTTAAAAACTACGTAATTATCTCAATTTTGGCGATTTTTGAAACCTAAGGTTGACAACGCTGTTCCTGTATATCATCTACATGATACAACTAAGCAGGTAATCTAGTCCCTGCAACAACTACAAATTAGTACCAAGTTGACAAACAAAAGCTCATAGAAAAAAAACGATTAGTAATAATTTTTGTTGTTTTATTTTTACAGGGAGAGCATTAATTTTGACATTTCGGCACTAATCAGCTAGGCCGACGGAACTATCTGATTCTTTGTATCATGATCATCTACATGTATTTACAATTCTCTCACTTCAAGATGAGAAGTAGATTTTTATTAATAAAAGGCAGGGCTGGATAGGTTAATATAGACTATGGTGGGTATGGTCTTACAAATTCAAGTTTAATTAAATTTTGGCTTTAAGAGCGTTGTGTAAAGCGCACATAATTATTTTAAATTATTTGATAGTTAAAGGCATACAGACTACAAGGGGTTTCTTTATTTTGCATAGAATGTTTCGTGTCTTACTTTTATAAATATTGTATTAAGCGTATAGCTGTCCCTTTGTATTTATTTATTTTCTTCCGTTTTCTTTTTGAAACATGCATATATAAAGTTGTCAATGTGTCTCATAATTACTTTTTGTAATAAAGAACAATAATAAATATAAAAATATGCATATGAAATAATACCGAAAACTCATGCAGTAATTTATGAATAAGTACGTACATATGTATGTGTACACAGAACCTAAACAGATAGCAAGCAGGTAGACATTTTAATTGCTGGAAACCCCAAGCATCAAAATGCGTCAAACATTTTTTACAAAAAATTATTATTTACGAATTTACCTGCTACCGATCGATGTGCGCTGAAAATTTTGTCACAACATGCGCTAATAATGTGACCTCTCCAAAAAATGCTCCAATTTTTGAAATGTATGCCAATGCCGCAAAATAAAAATCGTTTATGTATATCAGGTCATTTGCACCGATCATGGGATCCCAGCTTTACATACTATATAACATGCTATATAATAATATATTTCTATTGCTTTTCCCAACTAAGCTAAAAGTTTTTTGTCCTAATGTTCTTGTACTCAACATATGTGCTATTTATAGAACACGAAAGTCGAACATCTTGAACGTTTTGTATTAATTTTTTTACAATAACATACAAATATATACAAAATGTCCAAGACGTCTCGCCTTTCGTGCTCTATAAAGAGTACGTTAGTTTTTATATTTGATAAGCCATTCAAATTCCAACTATTTTTATTTAAATTTATACGTATTTATTACATATGCTTGCTTACAGAATAAAAAAAATATTAATATAAAAACGAAAAAGAAAATATTCCCATTCCTGATCAGTGCTAGTTTTTCTACAAAACATGAAAGAGCAGAGTAAATCACTTTACATGTTTTTGATATTTTTCTGTATACCATTACATTACATTATACTTAATGTCTTTTTAAAACTAGCTACTGTATACAGTTTATACAGTAGCTACTTTTCAATACTTATAGATATTGCGTGTTAGCACATGTATATTCGATTGTAAGGTATGTGTTTAAGGTATGTTAAAAAAAAAGTATTGCGTATGCATGTAACCGTACCAGCTTATGCATGTATAAGTGGATATTGTGTGCGGTGCATGTATAGTTATACCTAATAACCGAAAAAAATAAGTAAATATTCGAGTTATCTTATTTTAGAGTACTCAATGTCATTCTCTGGTCAGCGTATTGCTCATACAGCTCTTGGCTCATACGATTCTGATTATCTCCGTCTAAACAGATTGGTCTATATATTTTGCGAAATATTTTTTTCTCAAGCACTCCAAGTGCCTATGCCTGCAGAGTAGCACGAATAGGATAAGTGCCTTGTAAAGTGAAAGTATTGTCTGAGGAGAAAGGTCCCTGTTATGTTGAATTGTCTGTTTAGCCCAAAATATATCTATTGGCATGTATAATTTTTTTTTTTATTTTTAAACGGATGTAATTCGTTTTGGTTATGGCGATCCGGAATTACACGAATTCCTCTACTACCTCGAAGTTGAAGCTGCGAAAGTTTACAGATTTTTCCATTCTCGTGGATTTTCTATTCTACAAAGAGCGACTTACAGAAGCTACTACTTTATTGGTATTAAAATAACCTTTTTCTGTGGACCCCAGTTGATCATTGTTGCATTCAAAGTTTTTTTTTTGAAACCACCAACTTAGTCTTGTCTTTTTTTACTGCCAAACCCATTTTTTCCGATTCCTTTTTTATATTAGCAAATGCAGCATCTCGCAATGCTCGTTTTATGATTTCGATATCGTCGGCTTATGCGTCACGCATGATCTTCTCTAATTATATATTGAAAAGGTCCAATGACAGGCTTCGTCCTTGTTTAAGGCCTCGTTGGGTGGTAAGCAGATGTACAGGCTTAACCCACTATAGTTTTCTTGCTTACATGTGCTAGGGTTTTCAGCTTCCAAAATTTTTTTTACATTTATTAAACCTTCAAACTATTGTCGCATTTGAAAACTACTTACTTATGTATGTATGTATGTATGTATATCAAAACTAAAGTTTTACATTAAAATTTTCTTGTCAGGTTTCTTTATGATTATTTGCTTTTAAACGACAATTAACCATGAACAACCCAACTGCACAAGTTTAAAAAATTTATCCGATTTCTTGTTTTTTTTTTAAAGGAAACAATTCATTTATACCAAAGCTCTAATAGCAATTTGTATTTGTATAATTTTTTTAATGACATTTTAAATTTAAACTACTTTTAACATACAATTTTTAACAAACGAAAAAAAAAACAAAGAAATAAAAACAAATAATATTCTCACGCTTTATATAAATAACTGTTGCAATGAAGAAAAAAAACTGAACCTTTGAACTTTAAAAGCTTAAAGAAAACTAAATGAAACAAGTTGTTTGTAATCCAGCACAAGAAAAATCTTAAATAATCGCTGGTTTTGTTCGAAGTTTGTTTATAGGTTTTTTTTTAAAGTCTTAAAAAAATTCTTCGTTAAAAAGTTAATAAAGCCTTTGATATTACAACGGTTGAATTTTAAAATTAATACCAACCAACAACAGGTAAGTATTTGTTATTTAATAATAACAACAACTTTGGCTGCATTTTATATGGTCATTTAACATATTTTTTGTATTTAAGTTTTTCCTTTTGTTTTTTTCTAATTTTTTTTTAAACCTGTTTTATGACTTTTTCTTTGCATTTGAAAAGTTTTTTGTTACCACTTTTAATGTGCATAAGTACTTACTTGCGCGGGTACTGCCACCATGATTTTCCACTTTTTTAAGCGTGTTGTTAATGTATATGTGAGTGTGTGTTTGTATTTTTAAAAATATTTTTTTTTTGTTTTCTTGTTTGGTCTAAGTTTTAGGCTGCTACAACGTTTTCCAACTTTTACTTAAATAATATAAAGAAACGAAAAAGAAAATATTTTTTGTTTGGTATATTTTAAAGTTTTAAATAAAAAAATTATAAATAAATACACTTCCGGTACTTACTAGCAAATTCAAAACGTGCCTTTTTTTGTTATATAAGAGACAAACAAAAATCGCCATTGTATAGCGCGGGAGACAATAAAAACCCAAGACTTTTTGCAAGACATATTTAATACTTTTTTGCAGGAATAGTTTTAAAATATACAAATGTTTTTCTTAATAATTTCTTCTTTTAAGTGGTCAATGAATGTGAAATGTCTTTAAACTAACTCCAATGCTTAGTATATTTTGCAAAAAAAGGGTAAAACTTAAGCAACGTCTTAAAAAATAATCGAACTTTTTGCTAAAGACGTACATACATTTTATTTATTTATTATTTTTTTTATGTAAATAATAATTAGCTTGAAATTATTATTGAAAAAATCATGTACAAGGAAACATCCTCTTGATGGTGTTACACTAAATTGTTATATAATTAATTACTTTTTAAAGATTTGCTTCTTAATTTTTTCTAAAAAAATAATTATTTTTTTTTTATATTTTGTCAAGAAATTGTGGATAATAATTTTTTTGTTTTTTTATTTATTTTGTTTTTTTTTGCAGAAGCACTCGTTATATTTTTGTTTTATGTTAAAATGAAAAAAATAACGATTTTTAAAAAAATTATTTCGCTAAAAGAAATTAAAAACAAAACATAATAAACATTTTTTGACAAAAATTAGAAAAATTAGAAAAAAATATTTTTTTGAGATTTATTTTTTTTTTTTTTGGCATAATTTTTACGGCCCCTGGTTTTTGTATGTACCATTTCCATGGTGGCAATGACATGATTAGTTTGTCACTGTGTTGGCAATTTCTACAAAGTCGATTTGCACATGTACGTCTGCACATTTGTTGAAATTAAGTAAATAAAGTAAAGTTCTTGGCATTAAACCATCAGAAATATCCCTTAAAAAAATAACTATTTAAAATCACGAAGATAACCCAGTTTTCCTCTATATTTCAGCAACTATGGCCACTGTTGCCACAAAACTTTGCAAGAGGATTTTGAATACTGTTAACTTATTCGAGGGAAAAAAAAACTATATTAAAGCAAAAGGAGTGGTAGGACATAATATAATATATTATTCTGTGTTTATCGTTCCGTATTTTGCCACAATTCTTGGGTAATTTTTTCGACACTCTCTATATACATATAAAGGAACAGATTTACTAACTGACTGATTTATCCTCATACAGCCAAAACATGTAAAGATAGAAACTTGAAAATTTGTGTCTGCAAGAACACCTCCCAATGTAAAAAGCCACTAAGACGAGATTTCGGAAAGTTTGGCGAATCAAGACCCCTTTACCCGTATCTGGTACTTTTACAAAGTTTTTAACAGACTAAAAACTACATTTTGATACTAATTAGGCCCACTTTGTAGCTCCTAAACCAATAAAGATGGAAACCAAATTCAAATTGCATTCGACAAGCCTTAGGTTAGGTTAGGTAGAACAGGCAGCCGTAGAAGGAAAGAATACAGCTCACTTGGGTCCGCTTAATTCGGTGCTTTTGTGTTACCTGGAGAGGCAGATAGAATAGGTTAAGACGGAAGGAAAGAAGAAATTTAGAGAAGGATAGATAAGAAAGAAAGAAAGAAAGAAAAAACAGAAAAATGAAGCAGACTTACCAGGGTCTCTGGTGGGAATCGAACCTACAACCCCCTGACTAGTAGACTCGTGCACTTACCACTGACCTACCGGGGCACCCCGACAAGCCTTAACAAAAACAGGAATACATTTTTTGGTTTTTTTTTTTCAAATTTTAAACCAAAAGGCTTAAGGTTAAGGTTCGACAGGAATTAGAAAATTGCTATACAGTCTTGCTATCTCTTTGAAATTTTTGATCCTAAGGGATAAATAAGAAAGTCAAAATTATATATATATTCTGGCTCCTTTATGGTAAACCTAGATAGAAACATTGTTTATTTTGCAACTTTTTAATTATATTGAAAATAAAAAAATAATTTAAATGCGTTTAATTGGTCTTTCAAATAAAGAGTGCGTTTTTATAGGTACACAGAAAGAAAACCCGCTTTCTAAAATCAAGAATTTTATTCTTGAATTTATCCAAAATCTTTCTTAAAATTTTTAAGTACGATCCTTACTTACATTTTCTTAAATCAAGCCTATTCGGATTGCTTCAATAAATCAAGCAAAAAAAAGCTTGTTGTTTTAATATATTATTTTACATTTGAAAACAATGTGTCTCGGTGGCCTAGAGGTAGCGCGCTTGTGCTGCAGTGCGGAAAGTCCCTGGTTCGAATCTTAGCTTCGGTAAATACAAAAATGAAATTTTTAAATTTTAAATAAATATTAATTGTTAATAAAATAAAAATATAATATAAAATTCTTCTTCTTTAAATAAAGCTCCATAAGCCAAAACAAAAAATGACAACTCATTTTTGGATTAATGCCGTTTACGCTTAAATCAATCTGTTTTAAGCTTAAATCAAGTACGGTTCCGAACTTAAATCAATCCTTTTTTGGCTTAATTGTAGCTAAAAGTAAGAAATTCGTACTTGAAAAATTTTACTTGGAGTAAGAAATTTCGTACTTGATTTAAGAAAAACCGTACTCACCGTACTTTTGACACCGCTATGGCTTGATTTAAGTAAAGTTTACTTAGATTATTTTTTGTGTGTATCCCTTGGGGCTCAAAATAAGGGAAAATTTTATATTTTCGTACTTTTTTGCATTTTTTAAATTATGAGAGATATGGGCCCCGATTAAAGACGAATGTCAAAAGTATTTCTTTTACATTTTTGGTATTCTTTTTTAAGTATAGGTTCACTAATATAAAATTAACAATTTATAACCCAGACTTTGATTGGGTGGTCAAAGAGGACTTTTTTACGTTATTTGATATTATGAGTCAAAAAACATGAGCCTAATTAAGACCGAAAGTCAACAAAATAGACAAAAAAATATTTCTTTCATATTTTTGTTGTTTTTTTTTTTTGCATTTTTTGAGATTTAAATTTTATAAATATATAAAAGAATTAAATAAAAAGTAAATAAAAAAATAAAAAAAGAAAATTACAGATTCTGGATTAGGGTTGTATACAAAATCAAGCAAAATTTTTAATAAGTAAAACTTATTGTTAAAACATTTTACAAAGCAAAACAAAAAAACAAGTCGAGAATGCAAAAATTAAAGCCAGTGTTGCCAGTCCGGCATTTAAAAATTTTAAGTAAGATAAAAGTTTGCCACTTTTAAAATTGTTCAAAGGAAAGTCAACATAGCTAAAATTCTAAAATTTGGAAGTTTTATTTTTCTTATTTCTTTAAACCCCTATTAATATCAAAAATGTAAGCGTTTGGCAATAATAATTCGTACTTGAAGGGTTTGGAAAAAATCCACATGAAAATGCAAAACAAAGTAGTATTTCTTTGAGTCTTATTTTTTTATGCTTAAAAGTATGTACATATGTACATGATAGCGTATAATGTTATTTATTAAAAATATGTATGTATAGGCATTTCCACTGTTAAAACCGCAACATGAAAGTAAAAAAATAAAGACATCAGTAGTGCGATTCAGTAACTTATTTTTACGATATTCGTATCGTTAAAATAAGTTAACAATAAATATAACGATTTTGCGATTCAGTAAAGTTTTTAACAATATTCACTTCCGTTAAAGTCAGCTGTTATTGTTAAGTAAACAGCAAAACTTTTTAGCAATTTTTACAAGCGTTATACTTGATAATTCAACGGCAATAATTTTTGTGTTGTTAGTTGTATCGACAAAAGGTTATTTTGTATATTATATATTATTTTTACTATATTTATGATTTTCGCTTTGTTAAATTTTATTTTACAACTAATAAAATACAAACAAAAATCAACTTATCCACTATCGTTAAAAACGTCTTAGTGAATCACCTAACCGTAGCAGCAAACAATAATTTCTGTCGATATATATGACGATCGTCGAATCGTTAAAAGTTACTGAATCGCACTAGAGGTAACCGTATATTTAGTGTAAACCGAGGTATATAGCGATTTGTTGTTATAAATACACCCAAATTTTACCAAGATGACTAAGAACGTGGCAAAATATAAGACTCATTTTAAACTTTTTGTAAAAGTAAAAGAACATTCTAATTGTTTTTTTAATAAAATATTTAGAAATTATCCCGATCCGACATTACTAAATGGATTGAAAATTTTATCATGATCATTTGATTAGGGTCCTTTTTGTTATAATTTGTTTTTCATATAAATATTTCATAATTAACTGTTTTAAAAGGCTTTAAAAAATTTATAGTTTGTGGATATATTTGCAAGGGAAGAAAAGGTGAGTACCAATTTTGTTGCACTCGCAAACTCTCTTTTTTTTTTTTTTTTTGTTTAAAAAAGGCAACGAAAATAAATTACATATCAATAAACTAAAAATAGAAAAAGTGTAATACATATTGCTTTTCTAATTTTTATAATTTTACTTTTTTCTATAATAAATCTTTGTTATTAAAAACTATTAAACAATGACCATTCCATTAAATAGTAAGCTGTTTTCTAAAGAGTACATTACAAAAGAGACAAAAAACTTCTAACTTGGCATTTGCATGGTGAAATTATTAAACAGGCTACCGCAATACGGAGGGGCTCTCTTGACTGTTTTCCTTTCATCTTTTTATGTTGAGCTTGACATATTCATTGAGAAAATATTTCTATTTTAGTGTCATGGCCAAATAGTTTATCAGGAAATATCATTAAGAAAAGATACTTCTGGGCTCTCTTACTTTTTTTTCTTTTTTATATATGGAGTTTGACACGTGAGTAAGAAAGGCTAAAACTCTCTTCTCTTACTGATGTGACCTGATGAAATATTTTACAATGTTAAGTGTCAAACTCCATATATAAGCAAGGAAGAGAATGAAAGAGTCTAACCGTATTACGGTCATTTGGTAAACAATTTGACTATAATCATGTGTTAATATTAAAGACATTTTTAACAAAAAATTTACAAGAAAAATGTTCTAACTTTGAATACAATATAAGATGCGCATTTTGTTAAATAAATTTTATTTTCGGCCACTGTAAAATTTTAATGGAAATGCCCATATTTATTTACCATGTAAATAACTTTACAGTCGTTTCTTTATATTAATATATGCTGACCCTGAGAGTAAAAAAATCATAAAAAACTCCATAAAAAATTACTTAGTATTACGAATGTACAAAGTGTTATTCTGTTTTATCTTTATTACTTATGTTTAAAGGTTGTAAAAAGATTTGAAAGAATTTTTTTCAAAAAGATTATAAGTACAATAACATTTTGAAACTGTTGTTCTTAAAAACATTAAACATAAACTGAGTTTTATTTTATAAATACACAGAAAAAATTTACATCAAGCTAATTATCATATTTACAAACAAATTTAAAATTAAATTTTTTATTGTTGAGTTAGCACAAATAACTAATATTGTAAATAAATACATTAAATATTTTTGTTACCATTTTGATTTTTGAAAATTTTAAAAGCCTGTAAAGAAGTTGAAAAAAACATTCAACTACAACTACACCATTTCCAATTGTATTTCAGAACTTTCTAATTGTATTTCAGAATATTCTAATTTAATTTCAGAAATTTCAAATTCAATTTCAGAAATTTCTAATTGTATTTCAGAAATTTCTAATTCAATTTTAAAAAATTTCTATTTTAGTTCCAGAAAATTCTATTTCAATTTCAGAAATTTCTATTTGAATTTCAGAATTTTCTAACTGTGTTTCAGAATTTTCCATTTGTATTTTAGAAATTCCTATTTGTATTTCAGAATTTTCCATTTGTATTTTATATGGAAAATTCTGAAATACAAATAGACATTGTCAAAAATGACAATGAAATGTCAATGAAAATGTTTAGTCAGTATTTTAAGCTTTTCCATTTGTATTAACTTTAATAATTATAGGTTTTCATTTAAGTATATTTGTTTCTACATATTTATACTGTTTAAATTAAATTAAAACCTTTTTAATCACTTACCTTAACTGCCATTTGAAAAACAATCCAATGATATATAAATTAATTCTAGACAATACATTTAACAGCCATTAATTTTATCGTAAACTTTGCCAAGAAAACTATCTCTCTTTTATGCACACTCTATTTTTTTTTTTCACTACGTTTGTCAAATTAACAACAGGCCTTAATTGATTCAGTTTATTATATGTCACAATTATTTGTTCAATTGTATGAAATTATTTCGTTGTAGGTAGGTACTTCGCCCTGTATTGCAAGTAAATAAAATATGTATTCGTATATGATTGTGTGTGTATGTATGTTATTAACATAAAAGTTTACATAAAAAAAAAAACATTTTAGCTTAAAACGAGCTTAAAGATCGTAGGCTAAAAAATAACAAAATAATCACATACATATACAATGTGGGAGCATCGAAATTTTTTTTAAATTACACAAAACCAAAATCAATTAATACGTCGTACTTATAAAAACAAACAAATATTAATTTTCAACTTTAAGAAAAATCCCAGATTACACAGAATTTATTTTTGTTTTATATACTATTTACATTACTTTGTTTGCTATCAGGTTCTTTTAGACATTTTTTTTTTATGTTTGTTTTAGTCATTTTCTTCACCAAGTAAATATCTTTTTAATATAACAAAAAAATAATTAAATATTTTTTTTTAATTAGGTTAAGTATAATTTTTTTTTATATATTTTTTCTTTTTTAATTT
The DNA here is from genome assembly GCA_963583895.1 of Melanophora roralis. Classification (NCBI taxonomy): domain Eukaryota; kingdom Metazoa; phylum Arthropoda; class Insecta; order Diptera; family Rhinophoridae; genus Melanophora; species Melanophora roralis. Next base: position 13,388,402 of record OY757189.1, read on the forward strand.
TATTTGTTATTTTTATTTTGCTTATGAAAAAATCAAATTCTTGCTTTTTACACAAAATCACACATACAAAAATATTATCATTTGTATGTACACACATACATGCATATAATTTTGACGTGTTTTCTTACGCTCGTTTTAACGGTCATGCAATTGTTTAGTGATGAAAGGCAAAACAACATCACTAACATATATAAACACAATATCCAACAACAACAAAAAAACGGAAAAAGAACAAAACAAAAAACGTTAAATACTAGTAACCAACATTTATCCGCTAAACGTGGCTTAAAACGTACAGGTTTACGTACAAACTGAGCTCAAAAGTAAAACAATTTGGGCAACAAAAGCTTAGCATGAATTCAGTGCTGCCATTAATTTATTTAAACGTTTTAAAGTCTGTTCATATAATATAGCATATTCAGTTTCAATAAAACCTTTTTCTAATTGAGAGAAACATTTTTCAAAATAAACGAATCTTTATTCAAAATAATTAAAAGTTTATTCAAAATAAACGAAACGTTTTTCAAAACAAACGAAACTTTATTCAAATTCATTTAAACATTTTTCAAATTAAATTAAACCATTTTCAAACATTTTAAGGAATTTTAAATTATTTTATCAGTTGATGTGAACTTGCTGTTACCCATTGTTTTTGGTTGCAGATAACGGTTGTATTAATTTATTTACTGGATAGGTTCAAGTATTTATTCGGGAGCTCTTAGATAAAATTGAAAGCGGCCGAGAGCTACAAAATTTCTTTTTTTTAATTATGGATAATGCCACAATCCATAAGTCCTAAGATATACGAAATATGGTGCACAATAGTGAATGTAGACTTAAATTTTTACCACTTTATTCTCCTAGGGATATGAATGATCATTCAAATTCCTAAAGCGGCGAATGCACAAGATTTTCATTAATTTCACTAAGTTGTAATTATAAATGAATATATATAATATCTTTTATTTTTGTTTGGTTTTTTTATTTAATTTTAAAAATGGTTTAATTTAATTTGAAAAATGTTTAACTGTGTTTGAAAAAAGTTTCGTTTGTTTTGAAAAACGTTTCGTTTATTTTGAATTAAGTTTAATTTATTTTCAATAAATTATCAAAATATATTTTTTCTCTGTTTTACTTTTATCCACAAAAAATAAAAAAGTCATATGGAAATTTTAAGTGTTTTTAGTTTTTTAAAAATTTGAATTTCAGTTTAACTTCTTTAAAGCACTGCTACACGTTCAATAAATATAGTGATATTTCTAGTATATTGATGGATCGCGACCCATATCGCAGAATGGCCTAAAATATGAAATCCAGATCGCGGATCGTGGATCTCGTGATAAATATTGAACGTGTAGCATTTTCATGATATTATATCATGATACGTCAGTGAAAAGTGTCACATAAAGTGTCTAATAAAATAGGGGTAACTAATTCCAAAATAATTTTTTAATTATCATTAGACATGCGAAAGTCATCTATTCCTTTATAAAGAAGAATTATGTCCATTAAACTTAAGTGTGTGTATTTTTTCCGATCACGCAACCTCTTTTTACTTCAAATTTTTCTTTCTACTTTTTTCTTCTTTTGGTTGTTTTGCGACATTGAAAAATGACCCGCACAGCACAAAAATAACGTAAATATTGACTTGATAAATATTGAACATTTAGCATACGAGCGTGATCCATCAATCCACTTAAATGGATCGCGATCCAAATATTAAAATATATATTGAACGTGTAGCGGTGCCCTTTATATGATCCAATTCTGTTGTGAAAATTTATTCTAAAAATCTGACCCTTAATTTGGGAAAATTGACGTTAGCTACTTGAAAAAATTTACTATAAAATTTTTTTCTCATTGACTTGCCGAATTTATCTTCATTCAAAATCAGCTTAAAGATTGGTTTTTTCATATTTTTGTACGTTTTTTGATATATACAATCAAACAACAAAAACACAAATATACAAACAAAAATAATTTATACAGCATTAATAATAATAAAAAAAGATTTTATTTGCAAAAAATAACGTAATGGGAAAATTATATTTAATTATTGACATGCAGCACAAGTTTTTTTTGTTTCTAATTTAAAAATTATTCTAGCGTGTATGTTTTTCAAATAATAAGCGCGAAGCTCGTTTTTATCGAAATCTTTTGGGTGTGCTATGATGCAAATAAAATACCAAACGATGATATTACTTACTGTGGAGACTGTTCCCATCCATTTATAAAAATTAAATGATAATATTTGGGACTGGCAGCACCTTATAGCATATTTACGTAGTTGATAAATTTCGTATGCACTGCATACAACAACAAAAAGGAAATCAGAAGCAATTCTTCACAGAACAAGTAGACAAAAGATATAGATTTTCGCTAAATAAAATAATTGTAAATGGTAAAAAAATATAAGCTCTGCTTAAAAAATTAAGTTCATAAACATACTAAAAAAAGAAACTAGTCAAAAAATATTAATTTGGTATTTTATTGTGCGTGTCAATAAACAAAAAAATTCTGGTAAGAATATTTTTATCTAAATAAAATTGATTTAGGAGTTTGGTATGCCATAAAAAAGAGGATAATATGTTGTATATATGTACATACATCTGTGATATAAATAGTTTGTAGAAGGGAAAAAAATGCAGGCGGCATTCATACATATATCTATGTACATACATATGTACATTAAAATATATGAAAATTATTCATGCATATGTATGTACATTGTAACATTGTTTACTTAATAAAGTTCATTCAAATAGAGCAATTACAAAAACAAAGTAGTGTTGTAAATGAGGTAAAAGAACTTAAATTGGATGAAACCATGGTACAATCACCATGGACGCAACTGAATACAGTAATACCTTGAATGCCTCAAGATTGATTGTGTCAGTACTTTCATTTTAAAATATTAAATTGCTTATCTTCTTTAATCGTTTTGATGAAGATTATTCCCAAATTGAAATGTTTTTACCTTATAAAATAGACTGACTATACATATTGTAATAATTCCTTATCTCTATGAAGTGTATGTATGTCAAGTGTTAACTGTATATTAAAGTAGTGCGTGTGCCTTATTTTATGCTGGGAGAAAATGGAATAAAATTTAAGTTTTTTTTTTTTTAACAAAACAACTACCTAGCATTTGTTTCGATAATTTAATGCAAGAGGTAAATGAGGTATTCTAAGATTAAATTTTTTAAACACCGCACAAAACGTGAAAATCGCCTATTCAGTTAAATATATCCCTTTGTAGTTTTTTTATTATAATAAAGGATATCAACTCGCGTAAAAGTTGTAATAAACATTCCAATAAATGGGTTAATTAAATATCAAATAGTAAAAATACCTAAGTAACCTCTTTTAGTGATAATCACTTAATTTTTTTGCTGGGGTACAAAATAAATATGCATTATGATAAAAATAGATTTCTAAAAAAGTTAAATTTATTTTGTATGGTAACGCTATAAGAAAGAGATGACTATATCACATATTTTCCTCGCATTTGCAAGGCATATACCTATAACAAACTGCATCCTAATTATTTCTTTGGGTGAACGTCAAATGTAATAAAAATGTTAAAAATATGAAACTGTTTAAATTAGAGGTTTCATAAAACCTTAAATCTTGTGGAATAATTAGAAAATGGAAAAATTCTTTAAAATTTTAACAATGTGTGTGTGAAAGTGATACGAGAAGAATTTTTACAAAATGTCGGCAGCCGGCATGGAAATAGCAACAACACTTGCAACCCCAAATACACATTCGTCAGTTGATACTGTTGACGAAGATAAAAAAATTGAATCGAATGCAAGAACTGGTATTGAATCAGATTGTCTAGTCTTGACTACATACAATACAGAAAATTCTGCATTTTGTGATTTGAAGTCAGCGAAAGAAAAGTCATCAGTAGAATCCTTATCTTCTCCGGTTAACAATGAGTTGCAACAACAATATAAAGTTCCTTTAGATAATTATAATCAAACCAGTGGAGGACAGATTAATAATGAAACGGATAATTTAGAAAAATCAGGGCCTAATAAAGACTTCAGTAGTGAGTTATCTAAAAACCATATTAAACAGGAGGAAGATGTCTTAGTCAACACATCGACGACGACGCATTCAAGTCCTGGCTTAAGTTTGCTACAACAAACAGCCGCGTCATCACCGCCGCCACACAGCTATAGGCATTCACGTGCTTATCGTCATTTCAAAAATCCGCCCCAGCCTCATATGTGCATACGTACAACGACAGAGGCTGGTGAGGAGTTGTTTATCAATGTTTTAAGTTGGACACGTATTGTAATACCGCAGGAACCAAGTGATCCTATACCGCTATACGGTGGTATGAGAGTAAGTATGACATTTTTTATTTCTTTAAGGTTATAAACAGAGAAGCCAGTCGCTAGCGTAACCTGTGCAGGAGTAAGTTGAGTCGTTTTAAAATTTATTACTTTGCCAAAAGTCATTAGTAAACCTACAAATGCTTACATGTGTATGTTCAATTAAGTATGTAGGTATGCAAATTATTTTACCTTTGACGAAGTTTTGAGTAATTATTTAACATAAAAAGGTAGGGGTTACAATAAAGCCTAGTAATTTAGTCCTACACGGCTTGGCCTTATCGACTTGTTTCTTTGTTTATAAAAAGTTTGCTTTTGTTTTTTTAATAGGTATACCTACCTACTTATCTAAATAATATTTTCAGGTCCCTCCTGGAAGTCCCCGCAGTCCCCAACTAGTTTTTGCTGTAATGGCGAATCCGGAAGTATTAAAAGATTCTGGTCGCCATAGTAAAGACCCAGAAGAGCGTCGTGCAATGATTGAATTAATGTGTGATTTTGTTGAAGCAATGAATCCTGGCGTAAAACTTGTACGGTAAGTTGTGTTATATACATTGGTACACATAGACATAAAAAAAAATAAAGACTTTTAAGTTCAGTTAAATCAAAGACTAAATTTATAAAGATGTTTCACTTCCACACATTGTCTTTCGACTGCTAAGTTCAACGTGGGATATGTATACTTAAATGAGAGAATTGAAATAATGGTGATAGCAATAACAAAAAGAAAATATTTCCAAAGAATATATTCTTACAAAGGTGCAAAACGCCCCATCTAAAATTAAATTTTTCTTTTTATTGAGTTTGGTCCGTAAAGTAAAAATTATGCATCATCTCGCATAATCCTTCTTTCAGGAATTAATTTGTTAATTCTGGCTTACTTATAAGTATGTATTTCAAAATTGTGTGTTTATTCTAAAAACAAATTTGCCGTTGTTTTTTTATTTTCAATCTTTCCTCAAATGTAGTGTTTTACCTCTCCCTTGTCGCAATCCCCTATTACAAACTCGCAATTCCTGTTAATGATAAATATTCTAATTGCGCCATCTTTATATAAATCTTTAGCCTTTGGTTAAGCCTTATAATATGAAGGTAGAAAATGTTAATTTGTTAGGTGGATCTAAGGTTAAAACTAGATTTTTTACCTACATATTTATATATTTATCATACCTAAATGTATGTATATACCCTATGTACATGTTGGTTATGGTGCTTAATTGCTTAAAAGAAAAAAAAACGTACATCTAATTATTTAAGTAATTATTTATTAATTGACTGGCAATACTTTTTTTCTCTTGTAACAATACTTGGTTTTAATGCTCAGGCATGCGGTCATTTTAAAAGATCGGGATATATCAGGCGAACTAAAAGATGTATGGAATGCTGTACAGGCACAAAGGGATAGGGAACGGGAGGAGCAAATGTTACTGCAGCGTCAGCAACATCAGCCGCATTTTCATAATTTAACAAATTCTTCAACTAATTCGTCTTTACAAATTATCAATCACAGTGCATCTAATGCCTTAACATCAAATTCGCAACAAATTTTTCAAAAATGTATAGAAAATAATGGAACTGCAGGTGATAACATGCTAATGGTTGTGGACGGTGTTACGGAGCCTACAAGTGGAAAACATGTAAATGAAGTACAAAATACAAATATTGATGGAAGTAATGATAGTATAGAATTAGACTCAATGATGAAAATAACAAAACCACAAAGTAATAATCAAGTGCCATTAGCCTTGTTGGTCGAGCGTGCTGACATGATGTCAATAGTTTTGGAAAGGAAACAGTTTGGAGAAAATTACCAGCCGGAACCTCAGAAGAATCAAAGTAATCTAGCAAATGATGCCTTAAGTAATGAAATCATTAGCAAAGACTGTTTGCTGCAAGAAAATTGCTATAGATTGAACAAAGATAATCAACAAAATGCCATAAACTGCAATAACGATCTGAAACAGCTACAGTTAGTCCTAACTAATGGCTCTGCTCGCAATTGCAATGATGCTGATGATGCTTCAAATGGGTTAAAACCTTCAATTTTTGCTACAGGTACAAATCCAATAGTCGCTTCCCCCACACCCGCCAAAACTATAACCACAAGCATAAACGTCGCCTCCAACATTCCTGCTTCTAAACAGCAAACCCCTCCGACAAAAAAGGAAAAGTTGGGTGGTTTTTTGCCAAATGGTTGTATATTTCCACGTTTTACGAAAAACAACAAGCACAAAGACAAGGATAAAGAGAAGGTCAAAGAAAAAGACAAGGAAAAAGAACCCAAAACAAGAGACAAAGAAAGAAATGTTTTATTGAGTGCTTTAAAAAAATCTAAAGATAAAAAATCGAATTCAACAGTTACAACTTCCGCCTTAAATCAGGATGAGAAAATTTCCACCAATTGCAATCTTCTTAACAATAAACAGCAGCAAATACAACAAAACTGCCTGCAAAATTTAGAATGTGAAGTGCAAAAAATTGACCTAAATAATCATCTTCAATCATCTCGTATTTCTGAAAAAAAATGCAATGCCATTACCACTAACAATACTGGTAAAAGTAACAACAAAAACAACAGTACAACGACTAGCAGTAGCACAAGCAGTGGTGTCGATGTTCATTAGTCCACGTATACAATTTTTAAAAAAACGGCATGCATAAGAACGTGATTAGGCCGAATTTTAAGGTAAAATATGTATCCCCATATTAGTGATATTTATACCCAGTAAATGCCCTTAACGAGTTTTTGGGCTTAAAATCTTTAAGAATTTGCATTTAAAACTTTTATAGTAAAATGGTGTTGTAAAAAAATAAATATTAAGATTTTATAAGTTTTCTGAAAGAAATTAACAATAACAACAACATTGTGTTCTAAAAGCAAACAACATAACTGCAGACATTAAAAAATTTAATCATTATTAAATTCATAATTATAAACACATAAATACACAAATGTATATAAATTTGCATATTTTTATCTACCTTTTTATAAAGTTTAAAAATGAAAAGCAAAACTAAAATTTTCTTAGGGTGCAATGCAAACACAAACACTCACTATTTTAACAAATATAGATTATTGTAAGCCAAGAGTGTCTCCGGGGGACGAACCCTAATCGGCGTTTCCATGTACACAACACGATTTTTTCTTCGTTTCATATTTTAAAACACACAACATTTTATTATTATCTACAAAGATGATATCATATATAAACAAAATACTTGCAAAAGGTCTGTCTTTATAGTTGTATTTAAAACAAAAAAGATCTCAGTAAAATATAAATACTAGAACCAATTGATTTGTAATTTGCATACATTGAATAACATTTTGTACATTATTCTGCACACAACAAGTATTTGTGTTTCTAAAAAAAACATATGTTTTGGTAAAATTACATAAAAAATAAGGTAAATGATAAAAATTTATTAAAATATTCTCCTAGAAAAGTCAATAAAAGATTTGCCTTGACTGTATATAATTACGAAATTACGTATTTATATTTATATTAAATTTTCATCATTTATTCTATTCACTTGATTTAAAACTAACAAAAAAAATTGCGAAGAAAATGACTGAAAACTTAAATATTTGTAAAAGATTATACAATATATGTATGTTCTTATTTTTTTTTTTTTTTTTTAGAAAACAAATACTAACTTGTATATAAGTATGTATTCTTAAACTTATCCCAACATTTTATTTGAGAACTAACAAAAATTTTATCTTAAAAGTTTTATAATTGCAACACAACAACAAATATGCATTTCATTTTTAGATTATAAATTTTCTATATAATTTCAATGCCACTTATCTTCTTTTAAGAGATATCACACAACCGTAGCTTTTCACTGCTTAAAATAAGATTAATGGTCTCAAAAACATTTATTTTCTAGCTAAAGGAACCACCCAAAAATTATTGAAACACAAGTTAAACCTCACTTTATTAAGTTAAAAATTTTTCTTTTTATACACTACAATTTTTGCTTTAAGCTAATGTTGTAATTTTGTTAACAATTTTGTTAACTAAACCTTCGTTACAATAATTAAAAAAAATCAATCTATTGCTTAGTCGCAATACTTAAGAGTTTATTGACTTAAATATTTAACATACTTAAGCTCAGATTTCAATACTAATTAAAAAAATTTTGAAAAGTTTGTTCTAATCTGTTTATATTGTACAGTGAGTCTTTACTAGGAATTGAGTATAATGCGCCCAGTCGTTGCATGTTTTAATTATTTCAAGCACTGTTTAAGGTGGTCGAATAGAATAATAAGAAAGACTTTAAATTTTAATTTGATAAAACTCCTCTACTTATTATAAATTATATATACTAGATTTTACATTCTACATATGTATTTACAAAATTTTCTTAAGGCTGTCATATATATTTCCCCCTTTTTCATTTAATATCTCTTCTATTTTTTTTACATGCAAGTTTTACTTCTGTTTAAAAATTATTAAGTATTATTGTCCGCGTTTTTCGGAATCTATTAATTTTTAATTGTTTCATATTTTGCTGGGGTCTGTTTTCACACCATCTTTTGTTTTAAGATGTCCTAGATAAACCACTTCATGTCTTAAAAATTGACATTTCTTGGGATTTAGAGTAAAGTTACATATTTGTTGTCTCTGAAAAACCTTGAATAAATTTTCGTTGTGATGGTTCAAACTACATCTAAAAACTTATGTCATCGACATATGTCAGACTCGACATTTGGGGTTTATTGTTCAATTTAGTAATAATATTCAACATGTTTCTGGAAAAGAATATTGTTGCAGATTTTTTGTCGCGATTACTTGAAATTAGTGTTATTAGTCCCTATAACGTTAATCTTGAAAATTTATATTTAAAACAACAAAATATGTTTTAACTCAAAATTCAAAATTTAATTTAAAAGAAATATATTTTGCTGAGAAGTTTAAAATATGGTGTGATGTATCTGGTAAGATAAATCTTCCATATGTTCCAGTATCTCTTAGAAAGGTTATTTTCCAAAATTTACATTCACTGTCACACCCAGGAATAAGAGCTACTAGAGAAAAGAAATATTAACAACTGGCCAAAAGAATGTATAGCATGTCAAAGATCTAAGATAAATATTTATACCAAATCTAACATTAAGCCAATAGAAATACCCAAAGGCAGGTTTGAAAATATTCATATGGATATAATTGGACCCCTTCCGGTTTTAAATGGTTTTAAATATATTCTGGCAATTGTAGACTAGACAGATTTTCTCGTTGGCCAGAAGCTTGTCCTCTTAGAGATATAACAGCTGCTACCATTGCTAAAAAGTTTGTTTATGAATATGTATCACGATTTGGGATGCCATTAAATATAACTGTTGATAGAGGTTCTCAATTTACTTCAAAACTTTTCAATGAAATTACGGCACTTTTGGGTTCACATAAAATACATACTTCAGCATATCCTCAAGCTAATGGGATGGTTGAAAGATTTCATAGACAGCTTAAAACATCATTGTTATCGAGTAATAACAAACAAAAGTGGTGTGAAATATTACCTCTTATCTTACTAGGTCTAAGAACGGCTATTAAAAACGATTTAAAAGAATTGGTATATGGACAATGCCTCAAAGTTCCAGGCGAACTTATTGAAAAATCGAAAAATAACATATGTAGTGAATTTTTCGTTTCAAAATTAAGAGAACATTTTTCTGAGGTTAGAACCAAGGTATTTTATCATAATAATAAAAAACCGTATGTACCAAAATTATAAGCAAGTTGCAAATACGTATTTGTAAAAGTTTTGCAGTCTTCTAAACTATCGGCTCCATTTGAAGGCCCTTTTAAAGTATTAGAAAGAACAAACAAAATATTTAAAATTAAATATAGTAAAATAAGACTTGTTTGAATTAATAAAAATAAAAATATAGTGTCATTATAAACCTTCTATAGTAATTACGAACGGCTGCAAATCTTTGGACCTCATCGGCTTTCTTTGGTATTGGATACCTAGAAATCATAAAAACAACATTTACCAGCATTTTGACATTTTACAGCGACTTCGTTTACAATTATCAGGCCAGTGACCAATATTATCTTGGCTTATATCCTTAGGTGGAACATGTTGCACTCGTCCTAGTTTCTTCTTGACTTGTATTCCATCTTCTACGATAATGCTGCTAGGCCTTCCACGTTTGTTACAAACTGGAATTGTGTCGTTTATGCTTCCTAGTACTTCAGCTAATTCAAATCTGTATTTGCATAAATTTAATGTGGGTGAATTCTCAGTTTTATTTTTCAAATCTTTATATACAAGCCAAGAATTATTAATTGTCATGTCTATCAAGTGGTAAAATATGCTCATATACCTCTTCCGGCTTCTCATTTTAATACGATATCTGGCGATAAAACTGTCCATAAGATCGACCCCGCCCATATGAGCATTATAGTCTTTTATAATTTTCGGACAGGTTATAGCAATAATCTTTTTGTTCACTTTCTCCAACATATGATGACAGGCAAGTGACTGAGATGGATAACATATCCATGTGTTGCATATTTGCACTTCCATAACATTTAGAAACTCTGTAAGCCCCTCTCTTAATGTTGATTGTGCGATCGCTGACTGATAGTCGCTCCCCACACCTTTTTGGCGCCCACCTTCAGCGAAAAACCGCAAACACGAGCAAAGTTTATTGATTGGAGGTATAGCTGTATTTTTCTTTGAAGCCGGTAATGCATTTGTAAGGGTTTCCAAAAGATAACTAAACGCAGCTTTGTTGACTCTATAATGTTTAAAAAATCTAGACGCAAGAATTGTACATACCACAAAAATATAAAATTATTAAATACTTACCGTGCACTCGGTAATTCCATGGGATTTAAAGCATCCCGCAATGTTCTTCTTAATTTTCGTTGTTTTAATTCCTTTTTTTCATTTTCTTCCAATTCCAGTAACAAAACTATACCGATGCTAAGCATTTTCAATCACTTTTGAAAACTTGATTTTAGTTTTGACAAATTTATTTTATATTTTTTAACATTTTTTTTAATTTCGAACAAACACATATGATTCGAAGGAAAAAATAATTCACGTGACATTCACGATAGCAAATTGTTGTTCGGGCGAAAAAAATCCGGCCGAATTAAATGTTCGCATTTTTTACCCGATAGGTGTGAATGTATAGGTGTCGTATTTCAAATCTTAATTAGCTGATGCTTTTGGCTTAAAATAATAATATTTAGAAATTATATTCATGTAGACACAAAATGGTCTATATTTTACCAGGTTAGAATCTCTAAAGTCCATTAAAATAAGCAACTATTTTTGGCACACACTTTTAATTAAAAAATCACAAGAATTTTCTAATTTTTTACGTAAACAAAAAACAGCTGAGATGCCAGAGAGTAGTGCCGGCTACTTTAGTCGTCGTTTCGTTTAAGGCCCTTGGAGCCGGACTTTATATAATATGACATCACAATAAACATAGCAAACAAAGTTATGTATATTATTTCCCAACAGGTTTTGCATGAAAGGCAACAACAAAATTTTTATGCCATTGTGAAATATGACAATAACACATTAAACTACAAAAACAGAAACTGCAATGAAATAAAAAATTTAACAACAAAAAATGTTTTTATAAAACATTCTATGTATAAACAATTTATATTTTAATTGAAACTTTAATTTGTTAAAAAAAATGCAATTGATTAAAAAAGCTAATAGTAAATAATACTGTTATTTTATATATTATTTCTAAAACTTTTTATTTATTTAAGTTGATTTTTTATTCAAAACGTACCTTACGTTTAAAAAACAAATTGTAGGCCTTATTTCCTTAAACACAACATTTTAAACAAAAAAAAAAGGGTATTTGAAAAATGAATAAATTTTTAAAACATATGTCATGGGATATTCCAGCTTCATTTTAGATAGACCATTATATAAATTGGAAATTTTTTCACATCCCTAACTTAACACTAAGTTTTATTTTTAATAAAGAAAATAAAAATCCCTGTCAATCTGTAAAAGAAATAGAACAAAAGTAAATTTTAAGCAAAAAAAAAAAAAAACAAATTTTTAAAATGTAAAACTTATCGATATAAAACCAGTTGGTTTACTGTAGTGAGGCCAAAATTTCGGTAAGATTGCCACATTGTTTGCGGCAAGCGCACCAAGTTGATTCGGAATCTTTCGCATCAAGGTTGTCATAAAATCGACTTTGGTCTATTATCTCTAAATACAAAATTGTTTAAATACTATTAAAAATAACTTAAAAGTAAATTAAAACGAATTAATATTGATACCTTCCTGATTGAGTTTTCGCTGTTGAGGGAAGCTCAGTTTGTTCTTGTTTAAAAAGCTGTTTTGAAATTTTTTTCAAATTGCTATATTTTGTATACAATTTTCCTCTTCTTTCAGTTCGATAAAATTCGAGCTTTTCAGTCGGAAACATGATCAAAATTTGTAGTTAAAACTTATAGCATAACTAAAGGGTCATTTGCTCATTGTTATCGTTGAAGTGCCGTGAAATTATATTTATCATTTAACCTCTTTGTTCATTCGTAAGCCTGTTTTTGTGTTTGTATGAACTGATTAGCCGACATCCAAGTTTGTTTAATTTTAAAATTTCAGACACTTTAACACTACAGTTTTCATCTACTTCGGATAAAATGTGTGTTTATTGGCTAGATGCTACATGAGTTTGAACAGAAGTTGGTATATAGGATTTTTGCAGAAATAGGCAAATTTATTTGTTCTCTCCATTTTTGATATTCAAAACAAAACTCCCCCTTTTCGGTACATAATGTAATTCACGTGCTTCGAGCAAACAACGAAATCTTTCCTTTAATACAACAAACACACGTTAAATTACTGATCTTGCCTTACAAAACCGCTTGTTAAATCTGCTCTCCGCAGAATGCTTATTGAATAATTAAATGACCTATTATTCACGATGACTTGTCGCCATTAATATATGCATCCTTTAAAAACTGACGCTCGTCCGACAGGCTCCATACGTGAGAGTTTATATTTCATGGCGATCCTGCCAGGAGTCATGATCACAAAACCGTGCTCATAGAATAAGGGTACCATTTTAGAAATTACCATTGTCGCCACCAGACCTGCTTGTTTGACTGTTAACCCTTGGTGCTGATGTGCTTTTGTAAGTACAGACGATGAAAGTTCCCATGGTTAGACGGCCATCTGGTATTTTTGTGGCAAACCTGCACTTCCAGCATTTGTCACCGTCTGCCTAAGTCACTTCACGCGATTCTGGCCCAATTCTTAAAATCACTTCAGTGTCAAAGTGTAAAGATTTGCTCAATTCTTCTCAAGTCCATGTGTCAGCAATGTCTGCATATATTTTGGAATTCAGCTACTAGATCTTCAAAGTTGAATTGTGTTTCTCAAAACATTTTCTGTACCTCTTTTGCACAAGTTACACTCATGATCAGGTCTTTAATTATAGCATGACCATTAATTTGAACTGGAGATTGGCCTGTTAGATCGAACTCATGAATTTTCTCATCGGATGCGTCATCTATCTTAAGGTACGCCACTGCCGCACCTGGGGTGGTGTACTTGTTTGGTATATTTTCCATTATAATGATCAAAATTAAAGGTGAAAACGTATTTAATGATATTAAGTTCAACGTCGAAGTGTTCTGATATTTCTGATGGCAATATGTTAAAATCAGTTATGCTTTCAAGGAAGCCTTCCAATTGGAAATCTGATGGTGAATGAGAAATCAGGTAAATTTTCCACAAAATGCTATTGTTTGTATTATTTTCTACCAAGGGATATAGCAAGTAGTAAACTCTGTATTAGTTGTATACTAGTAAATATCCTAAAGACTCAATACTATAATAGATCTAGTTATGTGACGGGACGATTGCAAAGTTAGGAATGAATCTCCTATAAACATTGAAAAATGCAACGAATCGTTAAGTTTCATCCCCATTTTTTGGTTTAGGATAAATTTCAATTATCACCATATATGTGCCCTAAAATGTCACTTGACAGAAAAATCAACACTTGCACAGTTTGAATACATCCTTCAGATTCTGTAACATATGTTCCATCGAACAGCCGATAAGAATCAAGTATTTCATGTATACAAAAGCTCGTGTAGGTGAAAACCTGAAAAAGCTAACGACATCATTCTTTAAAATAAGTTTTGGGGCAATTTTTATACCATATGACAGTCTTTTAAATCGGAAGGAACCTTGATTGATTAAAATTTATGTGATATTATTGGAATCTTCTTCCAATTATATTTGGTAAAAGCCTAAAACTAAATCCAGGCATGAAAAATATTTTGCTCTACCTAATTGATTTAATGTGTCATCTATTCGAGTTAACGGGAATTTGCCAGCTTTAAGTTTTTTGTTGATACCTCTGTAATCAACTACTAGTCTCCATCTTTTTTGAGTTGTACCAGGTAAAGATTTCTTGGGTACCAGTAGAAATGGATCATCTATTTTATCGCCTATTAATTTTTGTACCTCACCGTTTATTCTTCTTTATGAGAATGAGGAATTCTGTAGTTCTTAATGTAAACTGGTTGGTTCCTCAAAATTAGTTAAAGTGCCTTCTGTTTAATTCAGCCGATACTGAATTCGGTTAAACTAGTTTGTTTAACCTAATATTGTTTTAACCTATTCTACAAGGCGATGAGCCGAGTAGCGTTTGGGGAATTGTTTAGGCAGTAACACCAGGACAATTAGATTTAGTAACTCAAGCACTTGGAACTTGGTTACTGATGGCGAGGAGAAAGTAATAACACGTTTTAGTTTGCTTCTTAAAAACCTTCTCTCTTTTTTATTTAAATTTTGTCGCTTATATACTATTAATTAATTATTAAAGTAAAAAACAAAGAACAATTTTAAATGCTGAGTAATTTCAATTTTCAAATACATAAGTATCAAATTACCTAAAAAATGTTGACTTAATAAAGTTAATAAAGTCTAAAGAAAAAATATAGTTAATAAACTCTAAGAACATTGTATCTTGCTGACCAGTCAGTCCAGAGCCATGCTGGGCTTGTAATTCGTAGATCGGACCTGATTCTGGTGGCTAGTTGAGCTCCTAGTGTAGCTGCACATAGTTCCAATCGTGGTATTGTTTGCCGTTTGAGTGGAGCTATGCGGGATTTAGCACAGAGTAGGTGGACCATAATGGTGCCATCTTTGAAAACTGATCGAATGTAAGCCGCAGCTCCATAAGCCTTTTCGGATGCGTCGGTAAAAATGTGCAATTGTTGGGATTCTGGAATTTTTCCCTTGAAAATGTGTCTTGATATTTGAAGGGTTTTTAATACGTTCAAATCTGTGCGAAATGTGATCCATTTAGTGTGCAGTGATTCTGGCAAGGATTGATCCCAATCTAATTTTAACTCCCACAATTCTTGGATAAACGTTTTCGCCGTTACTATGATGGGAGATAGAATCCCCAAAGGGTCGAATAACCTTGCAAGGTCTGACGTTACTGTTCGCTTGGTGATCCTCTTGATGTTGCCAGGATTTACCTTAATACCCAGTTTGTCGGACTTCGGCAGCCAAACAAGTCCCAACGTTTTGATGGTGTTGGCTTCTGTGCTTTCAAAATCTAAGTTTACCTCCAAGTCGCTCTGTTGAAGGTTCTGGAGTAACTGTGGGTGATTTGCACACCATTTACGTAAAGTGAAGCCGCCTTTTTTCATAATGTGCCCGAGTTGCTCTTGCAATTGTAGTGCTGTGGCTAAGCTGTTTGAACCGCCCAAACCATCGTCCACGTAGAAATTTTCTTTAATAAATTGGGAAGCAAGGGGATAATGTATGCTGTTTTCTAATGTCTAACTAATGAGCTTAAACCTAATACGTATGACTAAAACTGATAAAGAAGGATATTAATAAAATCTAACTCTATAAAATGTTGAGACAATCTTTAGATAAAAGTACTACTGTGCAATAAAATCTTCTATGACTAATAACACGATATGATACTAATTCTAATTTGACTTTAAAATACAAAGGATAACATAACTGAACATTTAGAACTATAAGTTGTACATTATTAATCATGTTAATTCATAGCATGTTTTCCAGTGAGAAATATAGCAGCAATTTCTTCATCTGCTTGATCTCCGTACAAGTTCGAATATAATTCTATTAATTTAGCTATTGGGTCTCCTTTGAGCGCAGTTGCAATAGTAATGGTGTACTTGTTTCTATTGGTAGCATTAATCATACCATTATCGTATGCTGCCCGGGAGTAAGTTAGTAAGTCATTTAATTTCTGTTGTGAGTTCTTAGCCTGGTAATGCCGATTCTTTGAATTTATCACTTCTGATTCTGCATGTTGGATTAATAACAAAGCTTTTATGAATTTCAATCCTGCCTCATTCTTGTATAGATCTTTCCTGAGGAGGCCAAATATACCTGGGCATTTGAGGCAGTTTTTGAGACTTGGAACACCTGAGGCTAGAAGCCATGAGTCACCCGGGCGAATAAGAGTTGTTAGCTTGAGGCAGATTTCCATTGTAATTATAGGAAAAGCAGCTGCAACTCTAGCAAGAGTTAAATCAGTATTGGACTTTGGTGTTCCATTTAGGATATTGTATGCTAGATGCAAGTCATTTAATGTGGAAGCTGCCTCTTCAGCAGACTTCTTCATTATGGTTGATATTTTATTTCCTTTGGTTAAAAATACTAAAATCATAACTCCCACATCCTGATTAATGACTCTGCCAGTTCCCTTCAATTTTAGTTGTTTCATAACTGCAATAGGGTCGAAGCCTTGATATGAATAATCTGAGATTAAACCATCAAAAAACTCACGATCCTTGGAGTTAACATAATTCAACAATTCATTGACAAAGGCTTGATAATCTGTAGACATTTTGTGACAATAATTTGTAAACTACACACAAATAAGACGGTAAACTGTATTGAGATACTTCAAAACAATCTTTAGATAAAAGTACTACTGTGCAATAAAATCTTCTATGACTAATAACACGATATGATACTAATTCTAATTTGACTTTAAAATACAAAGGATAACATAACTGAACATTTAGAACTATAAGTTGTACATTATTAATCATGTTAATTCATAGCATGTTTTCCAGTGAGAAATATAGCAGCAATTTCTTCATCTGCTTGATCTCCGTACAAGTTCGAATATAATTCTATTAATTTAGCTATTGGGTCTCCTTTGAGCGCAGTTGCAATAGTAATGGTGTACTTGTTTCTATTGGTAGCATTAATCATACCATTATCGTATGCTGCCCGGGAGTAAGTTAGTAAGTCATTTAATTTCTGTTGTGAGTTCTTAGCCTGGTAATGCCGATTCTTTGAATTTATCACTTCTGATTCTGCATGTTGGATTAATAACAAAGCTTTTATGAATTTCAATCCTGCCTCATTCTTGTATAGATCTTTCCTGAGGAGGCCAAATATACCTGGGCATTTGAGGCAGTTTTTGAGACTTGGAACACCTGAGGCTAGAAGCCATGAGTCACCCGGGCGAATAAGAGTTGTTAGCTTGAGGCAGATTTCCATTGTAATTATAGGAAAAGCAGCTGCAACTCTAGCAAGAGTTAAATCAGTATTGGACTTTGGTGTTCCATTTAGGATATTGTATGCTAGATGCAAGTCATTTAATGTGGAAGCTGCCTCTTCAGCAGACTTCTTCATTATGGTTGATATTTTATTTCCTTTGGTTAAAAATACTAAAATCATAACTCCCACATCCTGATTAATGACTCTGCCAGTTCCCTTCAATTTTAGTTGTTTCATAACTGCAATAGGGTCGAAGCCTTGATATGAATAATCTGAGATTAAACCATCAAAAAACTCACGATCCTTGGAGTTAACATAATTCAACAATTCATTGACAAAGGCTTGATAATCTGTAGACATTTTGTGACAATAATTTGTAAACTACACACAAATAAGACGGTAAACTGTATTGAGATACTTCAAAACTTCTAGAAACAATATTAATCTAACGTTATAAAATCACTTTGATTTCTTTTGTTTATTTATTTATATTGAGCTGTCTGTGTGTTGGCCGGAAGTAGAAACCGCAGCTTCCCAACGAGTCGCATTTGTATTTCCCTTGCGCTTAGAGGGATGAGGATTGGTGCTGGTTTGGTTTACGTCACGATTAGTATAGTTGGACCTTCTGCGTTGAGTTTGACGGTGTGGGCCTAAACGACTTTGAACCCGTGTCCGGGAATTCCTAGGGGTGACGTGATCAGTGGACTCTTGTTCCTGGCTAGAATCAGGTGCCCTGGACCTTGCTTGGGCTGGTGGAGCAAGGTATGGTGTGCCCAACCACACTTTTGACACACGTCGGCCGAGGTACAGTCCTCCGTTTTATGTGATCTGGCTAGGCAGTACTTGAGAAGACGAACTTCATATTGTCGATCCTCAATGGCCATCGCTAAGAACCGCTTACAATACCGAAGTGGATGGAACCTGTAGCAGATGAGACATTGGTGAATGCTTGGTGTTCTGCGAGACCTGCGAATTATACTTAATATTAGTGATTTACTTATTAGTGGGAGAAATATTGGTGTATGTCTTGCTGTGTATAATGATATAAATGTTTGTTAGTAGTTATGTTTTAGCAATATATAAAGGTAAAGATCGGAAATGGGTAAGTATAGGATATGGAAGTAGGAGTTGGGAACAACAAAATTAAAAGTAGCTTTATTTCCCACTGGGTTCCTTAGGTACTTATAGGAAAGGCACAGAGTTTAGTGATTGCTCTCGTTATCACTCCAGATTGAGTTTTCACGTCTGCAACTCGTACAAAACCATCGTTGCCAAAATATATTTTCGTAATGCGGCCTAGTCTCCATTCATTTGGAGGAAGCATATCGTCCCTGATTATAACCATTTGGTTGACTTCCATATTATCCTTAGGGCTTTGCCATTTGTGTCTTTTCTGAAGCTCCTTCAGATATTCATCTTTCCAGCGCTGAGCAAACTGGTGGTGTAGAACCTTCAAATTTTCCCAACGATCCTTAAGGGTTAGGGATTCCAGGGGGGCTTCCGGAAGAGCAAGAAGTGGGGCTCCACGTAGAAAGTGGCCGGGGGTAAGAGCCAGTATTTCATCAGGATCATCTGACATTGGTGATAGGGGTCTCGAATTTAGGACTGACTCAATTCGGGTCAAGAGCGTAGTAAACTCTTCAAAGGTAAATTTCCGGTTCTAATAACTGATGTTTTTATTGAGAAGGGACCGGCAAAATCTAAACCGGTGATTGCGAACGGAAGTGAAAGGGAACTTCTCTCTGTGGGAAGAGCCCCCATTAATTGGGACTTTACTCTTTGCCGATATCGAATGCATGGGAGGCATTTTCTAATAAAGCATCTAAGGGCGGATCGCAGCCGGGAAACAAAGTATTCACCTCTTATTGCCCTTAACATCAGATTAATTTCTGCGTGCATAAACAGGTTATGGGTGAAATCGATAAAAAGTTTACAAAAAGCGGAATTAACTGGAAGTATTATGGGGTGACGTTCACTAAAAGGAAGGGAAGCATTAGAAATTCGACCATTTGTTCGTATTACATGATTATCATCTAGGTATGGGTTTAAGGGATATAAAGAGCTCTTCTTATCAACTCGTTTGTGCTGTATACTCTTTCTTATAATGAATCAGCTGAGTTATTCGGATCAGGTTATACTTAGTAAAGGAGAATTCTTGATAATTAATATGTGGAGTCCTTTCTATTATCTCCGGTACTGTATCAGGTGAGTCCTGTTTCTGTGTTCGAAATCTAAGTGACTCTGGTAGGGATTGAGTGTGAAAATTCTTCCTAGCGGAATTAATGAATCTGAATACATAGGCCATTACCCTAACAGCTCGATCCCACTTGGAAAACCGATTAAGTATATCGTCAGTTATATCTTTCTCGTGGCTGATATCACAGTTGGTGTTGTCTGTACCGAGACAAAACGTTCCAACCTTTTTCCTGGCTTCTGGAGGCTCCTGAATTATTATGGGTTTTTGCCATTCTTCCGGGGACCTTTGGAGCCAGCCTGGCCCCTCCCACCAAAGGGAATTGTTGTTCAATTCATTCGGATTGCATCCCCGAGATCCTAAATCTGCTGGGTTGTTATCCGAACGTACATGTCGCCAAGAAGTATTCCCAACGTTCCGTATTATTTGAGCAGTCCGATTAGCGACATACGTTTTCCAAGTATGGGGAGGTTTTTCCAACCATCCTAGCACGATTGAGGAGTCGGTCCAGAGAAAGAGATCATTTTCAGAATACTGTAAGGAGCTATTGAGTTGTTTCACTAATTTCGATAAGAGGACCGCCCCTCAGAGCTCGAAGCGAGGGAGACTAACTGGGTCAATAGGAGCTACTTTCGTTTTCGAGACTAACAAATGTGATGCGATTGATTCGCTCGTTTCAGTTCGGACGTACACTGCCGCGCAATAGGCTTTTTCTGAAGCATCGCAAAAGCCATGGAATTGAACCACTCGGGCAGGAGCAAATTCAATCCATCGGGGTATTCTAAAAGATGAGACTAGGGGTATGTTAGTAACAAATTCGTTCCAAATTTCTAACGTCTTTGGCTTAATATTCTCGTCCCACCCGGTTCCATCTAACCAAAGCTGTCGGAGGATTATTTTCGCTTGTATAATAACTGGGGAGATCCAGCCCGCAGGGTCAAATAATTTGGCTACATGTGAAAGAATTTGCCTTTTAGTAATCGAATTAGTCTGACTAATTTTTTCAATAGTGTATGAAAAAGAATCCGACAGCGCGTTCCATTGTATTCCCAGGGTCTTTGTGGCGCTTGTTTCCCTAAATTTGAGAAAATCGGAGTCTAAAACATTATCTTTTGAGACTGATGCTAAAACCTCAGGAGCGTTTGAAGTAATCTTCTTTAATGGGAAACCTGCAGATTTCAGCACTAAGATAACCTGCGAAAGGGATTCGATTGCCTCTTGTATATTATGTGAGCCTGAAAGTATTTCGTCTACATACGTTTCCTGAGACAAAACATAAGCCGCCTTTGGGTAGTTCTCTGCCGAGTCACGGGCCAATTGATGAAGGGTTCTTTAAAGCATAATCTTTAATAGGGTCAGCTGAGTTTCGACGAAAAAGAATCCGTTGATACTGTATGTCTTCTTTATAAACAAGAATTTGGCGATACATTTTCTCTATGTCGCCGTTAAAAACATACTTGTAAAATCGCCAGTTTAGAATAAGACTCATTAAGTCCGCTTGTAACGTTGGACCTACATGTAGTACATCGTTAAGAGACAAACCTGAGCTTGATTTTTTAGACGCATTAAAAACAACCCTGACCTTAGTACTGCTTCGTTCAGGTTTTACCACTCAGTGATGGGGTAAATAGAAGGAGTTGAACCCGAAACGAGTTGCCTTTTCGTATGATGTGGTGGGTTCCATATGATTCAACGTCAAATACTCGCCTAGTACATTACTGTAAGTTTTTTCTAAATCGGGATTTTTATTCAGAGAACGTTCCATATGAAAAAATTGTGCTTTAGCAGCAGATCGGGAAGATCCTAAGCATATATTATTTGGGAAGTCTGCCTTGAAGGGAAGTTTTACCACATATCGACCTTCAGAATTTCTAAATGAAGTTTTTTGAAACAACGCTTCGCAAAATTCATCTTCTTTTGAAACAGGACGTTGAGTGGGAACCTCTTCTTGCTCCCAAAATTGTCTCAATTGATTTCCGAGAATGTCAGTGGAATTTTCGGAGACCTCTATTGAAAACGCCGATACTTTTTCAACTTTTACCGGTCCACTAATGATCCATCTAAATATAGTGGATTGTGCTAAAAGTGAGTCGGAAATGTTTCGAACTCCATCAAGGAGGATTTGAGGGAGAACATCGCTTCCAAGGAGCAAATCCACATGACCCGACGAGAAAAAGGTTGGATCTGCTAACTCAATATCATTAAAATCTAACGTGGGAATATCTGATCTCGTAAGAGAAAAGTTTGGAAGTACCCGGGTAATTTTGGGAACAACTATAGCCTCTATATTAACGAAGCGATTACAATGCCGAGAAAATAGTGTTAATTTACACAGAGCATTTGAATTAGCGACTACCTCACCTCCAATGCCATGAATTTGGTGAAATTTCGCCTCTGTCGGGAGTATAAGTTGATGTTGAAGTTTTTTTGAAACAAATGTTCTTTCAGAACCCTGATCAAGGAAAGCACGAGCCTTAAAGTTTTCACCTCGGTGACTAATGTTTACTATGGCTGTCGGTAAAAGGGTGTTAGCACTACATCTACTATTCGCGTGAGCTACGTGAGCGCTCCTCTTTCCCTACCTTTTGCTGAAGTTTCCGGCCTTTCGTCTAAATAATTATTGGTATTTTCTGGGTTTGTGGTTCTATGAAAATGCAATAAAGAATGGTGATTCTTTTTGCAGTGTGAACAAGCAAATTCTTTCGCAAGTGACTGTAGGCCAAACAATTGAGACATATATTGTTATGCAAAACAAATTGGTTTCTAGATTGAGGATCAAACTTTAAAAATTGGGAACAGTTTTTGAGGGAATGATTAGAACCACACAACTTACAAGTATACTGAGCACACTCTACTTTAGTTGGAAATGGTCTTGACTTAGTTTCTTGCCTTTGTGAATTGACGCACAAATCCTGGGTTCGAGATTCCAAACGTTCTACAACTTCGTCGCATCTGTGAGATAAGAATTTATCCATTTTTTCCCATTTTACCAAATTCCTGTGAGATTCAAGAGATTGTTCCCACAGAGAAAGGGTTTCGACTGGAAGCTTGCTAGAACAAAGAATAATAATGAACGGATCCCATTGATCAATTGGGACTTCCTGGGCTCTAATTGCAGAGAGGCAATCGTTTATCGTACTTTGTAGCCTCTGAAGGGATTCGCTGTTCTCCGTTGTGATTGGGGACATATTTAAAAGGATCTTAATTTGATTTTCTACTAGAATTCTCTGGTTTTCATACCTTTCCTTTAACGCTTCCCAGGCCATAGAGAAGTTATTTGCACATAACTTGTATTTTCAAATAATACTTCCTGCTTGACCTTGTGCTTTCAATCTTAGGTGATATAATTTCTGTACAGGAGGTATTTTGGGGTTATCTATATAAACGGCGGTGAACATGTCTCGGAAAGACGGCCACTCTTCATATCCACCGTAAAATACTTCTGTGTCACAAGGGGGAACTGTAATGCTTGAGTACAGGTGGAATATTTTGCTCGAACAGAATCAAAGAACATTTTCTCAACTTTCGCATCTTTATCAGTGCAAAGTGTCCTGTAAGATCTTTGTAGGTTAGCCCAGCGATCGTTTAGATCCTGGAGGTTAACCTCTAAAAGGGATTCAGAAAGATCTTCAATGGGAATATTTTCAAATTCAGTGCAAAACGTGATCAAGTCATCTGAATCGAAAATGAATTCCTCGGACATCTTTGAACTTTTCTGGGATCTGGTCCTCACAATTGTGAAAGAATATTAAGATAATCAACTTTCAGTGGATAAACAAATATAACTCTGGTAGTAGACATTCTTCATTCGTATTTTTATATGAATAGATCATTATTCTATTCTTAAATGCCCTTTGTACTACTTTCATTGCACTTTTATTCGAACCCGAAGAATGAGTCATCTCATGCATTTTTAAAAATTCATGATTAAAAAAACTTTTTTTGCATTCGGGGCAGACTATTTTTGACTCCATTTTTTCTATTATATTTTTTATATGATCTAAAAATAATCAAAATAACATACTTATAAACTAGCCATCATATACATAATAATTAAAATGGGCTTATTAAGGGATTTTTTGACAGATTTTTTTAGCATAATTGTCAAATAAGCTCTTAGTAAGCCTACTTTAATTATTATGAATACAAACATAAAATAAGTTTTTTTAAACACTAATGCGATGATTATTTTTTGGTTTGAATAAATATTTAAATAATATATACTAAATAGTTTTTGCTTCTCAAATAAGATTGTTTTAATACTTAGTTGAGCACAGAATACTGAATTGTTTTTTTTAAATGTTTAGTTAGCGAAAAATACTGAATTGTTTTTTAAATGTTTAGCACAGAACACTGAATTGATTTTTTAAATGTTTAGCACAGAACTCTGAATTGATTTTTTAAATGTTTAGCCCAGAATACTAAATTGTTTTTTTAACTGTTTAGCACAGAATACTGAATCACTGCTCTAAAAGAGTAGAGTTTATATACATTTTTCTAAGTGCACTACTACATACATAAGTATAATATATGAATGCATTCTGCATTCCTTAATTTGAGAAAATTTATCCATGCCTTTGTTAACTATTGTATTAAGGGATACACAGCAGGTATCTGTTAAACCTAAAAAAGGTCATTTATAGTTTTGTGTATGCATTCATTAATAAAACAAAGATACCGAATAAGCAACAGGAGATATTTTTAATTTTTTGCAGGTGTTAAATCTATGAAGGTCATTTATAGTTTTAAATGTATATTTTATCCCTAAAACAAAAGGTACTTAACAAAGGAATTTTCAATATCCTTTTGAAACAATAAATAGAAAAGAAATACATTTATGACCGTCTCAGTTCACGAATGTAACCAAAAACTAGCAAAATCACTGCTACCTTTTTTCAACTAACGTTTACGTTGGCTGTCGGTAAAGGGTGTTAGCACTACATCTACTATTCGCGTGAGCTACGTGAGAGGCTGTAGGCAGCGCTCCTCTTTCCCTACCTTTTGCTGAAGTTTCCGGTCTTTCGTCTAAATAATTATTGGTATTTTCTGGGTTTGTAGTTCTATGAAAATGCAATAAAGAATGGTGATTATTTTTGCAGTGTGAACAAGCAAACTTACTGGGGCAATTCTTTCGCAAGTGACTGTAGGCCAAACAATTGAGACATATATTGTTATGCGAAACAAATTGGTTTCTAGATTGAGGATCAAACTTTAAAAATTGGGAACAGTTTTTGAGGGAATGATTAGAACCACACAACTTACAAGTATACTGAGCAGACTCTACTTTAGTTGGAAATGGTCTTGACTTAGTTTCTTGCCTTTGTGAATTGACGCACAAATCCTGGGTTCGAGATTCCAAACGTTCTACAACTTCGCATCTGTGAGATAAGAATTTATCCATTTTTTTCCATTTTACCAAAGTCCCGTGAGATTCAAGAGATTGTTCCCACAGAGAAAGGGTTTCGACTGGAAGCTTGCTAGAACAAAGAATAATAATGAACGGATCCCATTGATCAATTGGGACTTCCTGGGCTCTAATTGCAGAGAGGCAATCGTTTATCGTACTTTGTAGCCTCTGAAGGGATTCGCTGTTCTCCGTTGTGATTGGGGACATATTTAAAAGGATCTTAATTTGATTTTCTACTAGAATTCTCTGGTTTTCATACCTTTCCTTTAACGCTTCCCAGGCCATAGAGAAGTTATTTGCACATAACTTGTATTTTCAAATAATACTCCCTGCCTGACCTTGTGCTTTCAATCTTAGGTGATATAATTTCTGTACAGGAGGTATTTTGGGGTTATCTATATAAACGGCCTTGAACATGTCTCGGAAAGACGGCCACTTTTCATATCCACCGTAAAATACTTCTGTGTCACATGGGGGAACTGTAACGTGTGCAAAGTTGTGTTCATTAAAGGATGCTTGTAAAGGGGGAATTGAAATGTTCACTACCAAGTGTTTCTGTAGGTCTAGGATCTTCGATTTGCATTTATGAAATGCTCGAGTACAGGTAGAATATTTTGCTCGAACAGAATCAAAGAACATTTTCTCAACTTTCGCATCTTTATCAGTGCAAAGTGTCCTGTAAGATCTTTGTAGGTTAGCCCAGCGATCGTTTAGATCCTGGAGGTTAACCTCTAAAAGGGATTCAGAAAGATCTTCAATGGGAATATTTTCAAATTCAGTGCAAAACGTGATCAAGTCATCTGAATCGAAAATGAATTCCTCGGACATCTTTGAACTTTTCTGGGATCTGGTCCTCACAATTGTGAAAGAATATTAAGATAATCAACTTTCAGTGGATAAACAAATATAACTCTGGTAGTAGACATTCTTCATTCGTATTTTTATATGAATAGATCATTATTCTATTCTTAAATGCCCTTTGTACTACTTTCATTGCACTTTTATTCGAACCCGAAGAATGAGTCATCTCATGCATTTTTAAAAATTCATGATTAAAAAAACTTTTTTTGCATTCGGGGCAGACTATTTTTGACTCCATTTTTTCTATTATATTTTTTATATGATCTAAAAATAATCAAAATAACATACTTATAAACTAGCCATCATATACATAATAATTAAAATGGGCTTATTAAGGGATTTTTTGACAGATTTTTTTAGCATAATTGTCAAATAAGCTCTTAGTAAGCCTACTTTAATTATTATGAATACAAACATAAAATAAGTTTTTTTAAACACTAATGCTATGATTATTTTTTGGTTTGAATAAATATTTAAATAATATATACTAAATAGTTTTTGCTTATCAAATAAGATTGTTTTAATACTTAGTTGAGCACAGAATACTGAATTGTTTTTTTTAATGTTTAGTTAGCGAAAAATACTGAATTGTTTTTTAAATGTTTAGCACAGAACACTGAATTGATTTTTCAAATGTTTAGCACAGAACTCTGAATTGATTTTTTAAATGTTTAGCCCAGAATACTAAATTGTTTTTTTAACTGTTTAGCACAGAATACTGAATCACTGCTCTAAAAGAGTAGAGTTTATATACATTTTTCTAAGTGCACTACTACATACATAAGTATAATAATATGAATGCATTCTGCATTCCTTAATTTGAGAAAATTTATCCATGCCTTTGTTAACTATTGTATTAAGGGATACACAGCAGGTATCTGTTAAACCTAAAAAAGGTCATTTATAGTTTTGTGTATGCATTCATTAATAAAACAAAGATACCGAATAAGCAACAGGAGATATTTTTAATTTTTTGCAGGTGTTAAATCTATGAAGGTCATTTATAGTTTTAAATGTATATTTTATCCCTAAAACAAAAGGTACTTAACAAAGGAATTTTCAATATCCTTTTGAAACAATAAATAGAAAAGAAATAAATTTATGACCGTCTCAGTTCAAGAATGTAACCAAAAACTAGCAAAAACACTGCTACCTTTTTTCAACTAACGTTTACGTTGGCTGTCGGTAAAAGGGTGTTAGCACTACATCTACTATTCGCGTGAGCTACGTGAGAGGCTGTAGGCAGCGCTCCTCTTTCCCTACCTTTTGCTGAAGTTTCCGGTCTTTCGTCTAAATAATTATTGGTATTTTCTGGGTTTGTAGTTCTATGAAAATGCAATAAAGAATGGTGATTATTTTTGCAGTGTGAACAAGCAAACTTACTGGGGCAATTCTTTCGCAAGTGACTGTAGGCCAAACAATTGAGACATATATTGTTATGCGAAACAAATTAGTTTCTAGATTGAGGATCAAACTTTAAAAATTGGGAACAGTTTTTGAGGGAATGATTAGAACCACACAACTTACAAGTATACTGAGCAGACTCTACTTTAGTTGGAAATGGTCTTGACTTAGTTTCTTGCCTTTGTGAATTGACGCACAAATCCTGGGTTCGAGATTCCAAACGTTCTACAACTTCGCATCTGTGAGATAAGAATTCATCCATTTTTTCCCATTTTACCAAAGTCCCGTGAGATTCAAGAGATTGTTCCCACAGAGAAAGGGTTTCGACTGGAAGCTTGCTAGAACAAAGAATAATAATGAACGGATCCCATTGATCAATTGGGACTTCCTGGGCTCTAATTGCAGAGAGGCAATCGTTTATCGTACTTTGTAGCCTCTGAAGGGATTCGCTGTTCTCCGTTGTGATTGGGGACATATTTAAAAGGATCTTAATTTGATTTTCTACTAGAATTCTCTGGTTTCATACCTTTCCTTTAACGCTTCCCAGGCCATAGAGAAGTTATTTGCACATAACTTGTATTTTCAAATAATACTCCCTGCCTGACCTTGTGCTTTCAATCTTAGGTGATATAATTTCTGTACAGGAGGTATTTTGGGGTTATCTATATAAACGGCGGTGAACATGTCTCGGAAAGACGGCCACTCTTCATATCCACCGTAAAATACTTCTGTGTCACATGGGGGAACTGTAACGTGTGCAAAGTTGTGTTCATTAAAGGATGCTTGTAAAGGGGGAATTGAAATGTTCACTACCAAGTGTTTCTGTAGGTCTAGGATCTTCGATTTGCATTTATGAAATGCTCGAGTACAGGTAGAATATTTTGCTCGAACAGAATCAAAGAACATTTTCTCAACTTTCGCATCTTTATCAGTGCAAAGTGTCCTGTAAGATCTTTGTAGGTTAGCCCAGCGATCGTTTAGATCCTGGAGGTTAACCTCTAAAAGGGATTCAGAAAGATCTTCAATGGGAATATTTTCAAATTCAGTGCAAAACGTGATCAAGTCATCTGAATCGAAAATGAATTCCTCGGACATCTTTGAACTTTTCTGGGATCTGGTCCTCACAATTGTGAAAGAATATTAAGATAATCAACTTTCAGTGGATAAACAAATATAACTCTGGTAGTAGACATTCTTCATTCGTATTTTTATATGAATAGATCATTATTCTATTCTTAAATGCCCTTTGTACTACTTTCATTGCACTTTTATTCGAACCCGAAGAATGAGTCATCTCATGCATTTTTAAAAATTCATGATTAAAAAAACTTTTTTTGCATTCGGGGCAGACTATTTTTGACTCCATTTTTTCTATTATATTTTTTATATGATCTAAAAATAATCAAAATAACATACTTATAAACTAGCCATCATATACATAATAATTAAAATGGACTTATTAAGGGATTTTTTGACAGATTTTTTTAGCATAATTGTCAAATAAGCTCTTAGTAAGCCTACTTTAATTATTATGAATACAAACATAAAATAAGTTTTTTTAAACACTAATGCTATGATTATTTTTTGGTTTGAATAAATATTTAAATAATATATACTAAATAGTTTTTGCTTATCAAATAAGATTGTTTTAATACTTAGTTGAGCACAGAATACTGAATTGTTTTTTTTAAATGTTTAGTTAGCGAAAAATACTGAATTGTTTTTTAAATGTTTAGCACAGAACACTGAATTGATTTTTTAAATGCTTAGCACAGAACTCTGAATTGATTTTTTAAATGTTAAGCCCAGAATACTAAATTGTTTTTTTAACTGTTTAGCACAGAATACTGAATCACTGCTCTAAAAGAGTAGAGTTTATATACATTTTTCTAAGTGCACTACTACATACATAAGTATAATAATATGAATGCATTCTGCATTCCTTAATTTGAGAAAATTTATCCATGCCTTTGTTAACTATTGTATTAAGGGATACACAGCAGGTATCTGTTAAACCTAAAAAAGGTCATTTATAGTTTTGTGTATGCATTCATTAATAAAACAAAGATACCGAATAAGCAACAGGAGATATTTTTAATTTTTTGCAGGTGTTAAATCTATGAAGGTCATTTATAGTTTTAAATGTATATTTTATCCCTAAAACAAAAGGTACTTAACAAAGGAATTTTCAATATCCTTTTGAAACAATAAATAGAAAAGAAATAAATTTATGACCGTCTCAGTTCAAGAATGTAACCAAAAACTAGCAAAAACACTGCTACCTTTTTTCAACTAACGTTTACGTTGGCTGTCGGTAAAAGGGTGTTAGCACTACATCTACTATTCGCGTGAGCTACGTGAGAGGCTGTAGGCAGCGCTCCTCTTTCCCTACCTTTTGCTGAAGTTTCCGGTCTTTCGTCTAAATAATTATTGGTATTTTCTGGGTTTGTAGTTCTATGAAAATGCAATAAAGAATGGTGATTATTTTTGCAGTGTGAACAAGCAAACTTACTGGGGCAATTCTTTCGCAAGTGACTGTAGGCCAAACAATTGAGACATATATTGTTATGCGAAACAAATTAGTTTCTAGATTGAGGATCAAACTTTAAAAATTGGGAACAGTTTTTGAGGGAATGATTAGAACCACACAACTTACAAGTATACTGAGCAGACTCTACTTTAGTTGGAAATGGTCTTGACTTAGTTTCTTGCCTTTGTGAATTGACGCACAAATCCTGGGTTCGAGATTCCAAACGTTCTACAACTTCGCATCTGTGAGATAAGAATTCATCCATTTTTTCCCATTTTACCAAAGTCCCGTGAGATTCAAGAGATTGTTCCCACAGAGAAAGGGTTTCGACTGGAAGCTTGCTAGAACAAAGAATAATAATGAACGGATCCCATTGATCAATTGGGACTTCCTGGGCTCTAATTGCAGAGAGGCAATCGTTTATCGTACTTTGTAGCCTCTGAAGGGATTCGCTGTTCTCCGTTGTGATTGGGGACATATTTAAAAGGATCTTAATTTGATTTTCTACTAGAATTCTCTGGTTTCATACCTTTCCTTTAACGCTTCCCAGGCCATAGAGAAGTTATTTGCACATAACTTGTATTTTCAAATAATACTCCCTGCCTGACCTTGTGCTTTCAATCTTAGGTGATATAATTTCTGTACAGGAGGTATTTTGGGGTTATCTATATAAACGGCGGTGAACATGTCTCGGAAAGACGGCCACTCTTCATATCCACCGTAAAATACTTCTGTGTCACATGGGGGAACTGTAACGTGTGCAAAGTTGTGTTCATTAAAGGATGCTTGTAAAGGGGGAATTGAAATGTTCACTACCAAGTGTTTCTGTAGGTCTAGGATCTTCGATTTGCATTTATGAAATGCTCGAGTACAGGTAGAATATTTTGCTCGAACAGAATCAAAGAACATTTTCTCAACTTTCGCATCTTTATCAGTGCAAAGTGTCCTGTAAGATCTTTGTAGGTTAGCCCAGCGATCGTTTAGATCCTGGAGGTTAACCTCTAAAAGGGATTCAGAAAGATCTTCAATGGGAATATTTTCAAATTCAGTGCAAAACGTGATCAAGTCATCTGAATCGAAAATGAATTCCTCGGACATCTTTGAACTTTTCTGGGATCTGGTCCTCACAATTGTGAAAGAATATTAAGATAATCAACTTTCAGTGGATAAACAAATATAACTCTGGTAGTAGACATTCTTCATTCGTATTTTTATATGAATAGATCATTATTCTATTCTTAAATGCCCTTTGTACTACTTTCATTGCACTTTTATTCGAACCCGAAGAATGAGTCATCTCATGCATTTTTAAAAATTCATGATTAAAAAAACTTTTTTTGCATTCGGGGCAGACTATTTTTGACTCCATTTTTTCTATTATATTTTTTATATGATCTAAAAATAATCAAAATAACATACTTATAAACTAGCCATCATATACATAATAATTAAAATGGGCTTATTAAGGGATTTTTTGACAGATTTTTTTAGCATAATTGTCAAATAAGCTCTTAGTAAGCCTACTTTAATTATTATGAATACAAACATAAAATAAGTTTTTTTAAACACTAATGCTATGATTATTTTTTGGTTTGAATAAATATTTAAATAATATATACTAAATAGTTTTTGCTTATCAAATAAGATTGTTTTAATACTTAGTTGAGCACAGAATACTGAATTGTTTTTTTTTAATGTTTAGTTAGCGAAAAATACTGAATTGTTTTTTAAATGTTTAGCACAGAACACTGAATTGATTTTTTAAATGTTTAGCACAGAACTCTGAATTGATTTTTTAAATGTTTAGCCCAGAATACTAAATTGTTTTTTTAACTGTTTAGCACAGAATACTGAATCACTGCTCTAAAAGAGTAGAGTTTATATACATTTTTCTAAGTGCACTACTACATACATAAGTATAATAATATGAATGCATTCTGCATTCCTTAATTTGAGAAAATTTATCCATGCCTTTGTTAACTATTGTATTAAGGGATACACAGCAGGTATCTGTTAAACCTAAAAAAGGTCATTTATAGTTTTGTGTATGCATTCATTAATAAAACAAAGATACCGAATAAGCAACAGGAGATATTTTTAATTTTTTGCAGGTGTTAAATCTATGAAGGTCATTTATAGTTTTAAATGTATATTTTATCCCTAACACAAAAGGTACTTAACAAAGGAATTTTCAATATCCTTTTGAAACAATAAATAGAAAAGAAATAAATTTATGACCGTCTCAGTTCACGAATGTAACCAAAAACTAGCAAAATCACTGCTACCTTTTTTCAACTAACGTTTACGTTGGCTGTCGGTAAAAGGGTGTAAGCACTACATCTACTATTCGCGTGAGCTACGTGAGAGGCTGTAGGCAGCGCTCCTCTTTCCCTACCTTTTGCTGAAGTTTCCGGTCTTTCGTCTAAATAATTATTGGTATTTTCTGGGTTTGTAGTTCTATGAAAATGCAATAAAGAATGGTGATTATTTTTGCAGTGTGAACAAGCAAACTTACTGGGGCAATTCTTTCGCAAGTGACTGTAGGCCAAACAATTGAGACATATATTGTTATGCGAAACAAATTGGTTTCTAGATTGAGGATCAAACTTTAAAAATTGGGAACAGTTTTTGAGGGAATGATTAGAACCACACAACTTACAAGTATACTGAGCAGACTCTACTTTAGTTGGAAATGGTCTTGACTTAGTTTCTTGCCTTTGTGAATTGACGCACAAATCCTGGGTTCGAGATTCCAAACGTTCTACAACTTCGCATCTGTGAGATAAGAATTTATCCATTTTTTCCCATTTTACCAAAGTCCCGTGAGATTCAAGAGATTGTTCCCACAGAGAAAGGGTTTCGACTGGAAGCTTGCTAGAACAAAGAATAATAATGAACGGATCCCATTGATCAATTGGGACTTCCTGGGCTCTAATTGCAGAGAGGCAATCGTTTATCGTACTTTGTAGCCTCTGAAGGGATTCGCTGTTCTCCGTTGTGATTGGGGACATATTTAAAAGGATCTTAATTTGATTTTCTACTAGAATTCTCTGGTTTTCATACCTTTCCTTTAACGCTTCCCAGGCCATAGAGAAGTTATTTGCACATAACTTGTATTTTCAAATAATACTCCCTGCCTGACCTTGTGCTTTCAATCTTAGGTGATATAATTTCTGTACAAGAGGTATTTTGGGGTTATCTATATAAACGGCCTTGAACATGTCTCGGAAAGACGGCCACTCTTCATATCCACCGTAAAATACTTCTGTGTCACATGGGGGAACTGTAACGTGTGCAAAGTTGTGTTCATTAAAGGATGCTTGTAAAGGGGGAATTGAAATGTTCACTACCAAGTGTTTCTGTAGGTCTAGGATCTTCGATTTGCATTTATGAAATGCTTGAGTACAGGTAGAATATTTTGCTCGAACAGAATCAAAGAACATTTTCTCAACTTTCGCATCTTTATCAGTGCAAAGTGTCCTGTAAGATCTTTGTAGGTTAGCCCAGCGATCGTTTAGATCCTGGAGGTTAACCTCTAAAAGGGATTCAGAAAGATCTTCAATGGGAATATTTTCAAATTCAGTGCAAAACGTGATCAAGTCATCTGAATCGAAAATGAATTCCTCGGACATCTTTGAACTTTTCTGGGATCTGGTCCTCACAATTGTGAAAGAATATTAAGGTAATCAACTTTCAGTGGATAAACAAATATAACTCTGGTAGTAGACATTCTTCATTCGTATTTTTATATGAATAGATCATTATTCTATTCTTAAATGCCCTTTGTACTACTTTCATTGCACTTTTATTCGAACCCGAAGAATGAGTCATCTCATGCATTTTTAAAAATTCATGATTAAAAAAACTTTTTTTGCATTCGGGGCAGACTATTTTTGACTCCATTTTTTCTATTATATTTTTTATATGATCTAAAAATAATCAAAATAACATACTTATAAACTAGCCATCATATACATAATAATTAAAATGGGCTTATTAAGGGATTTTTTGACAGATTTTTTTAGCATAATTGTCAAATAAGCTCTTAGTAAGCCTACTTTAATTATTATGAATACAAACATAAAATAAGTTTTTTTAAACACTAATGCTATGATTATTTTTTGGTTTGAATAAATATTTAAATAATATATACTAAATAGTTTTTGCTTATCAAATAAGATTGTTTTAATACTTAGTTGAGCACAGAATACTGAATTGTTTTTTTTAAATGTTTAGTTAGCGAAAAATACTGAATTGTTTTTTAAATGTTTAGCACAGAACACTGAATTGATTTTTTAAATGTTTAGCACAGAACTCTGAATTGATTTTTTAAATGTTTAGCCCAGAATACTAAATTGTTTTTTTAACTGTTTAGCACAGAATACTGAATCACTGCTCTAAAAGAGTAGAGTTTATATACATTTTTCTAAGTGCACTACTACATATATAAGTATTATAATATGAATGCATTCTGCATTCCTTAATTTGAGAAAATTTATCCATGCCTTTGTTAACTATTGTATTAAGGGATACACAGCAGGTATCTGTTAAACCTAAAAAAGGTCATTTATAGTTTTGTGTATGCATTCATTAATAAAACAAAGATACCGAATAAGCAACAGGAGATATTTTTAATTTTTTGCAGGTGTTAAATCTATGAAGGTCATTTATAGTTTTAAATGTATATTTTATCCCTAAAACAAAAGGTACTTAACAAAGGAATTTTCAATATCCTTTTGAAACAATAAATAGAAAAGAAATACATTTATGACCGTCTCAGTTCACGAATGTAACCAAAAACTAGCAAAATCACTGCTACCTTTTTTCAACTAACGTTTACGTTGGCTGTCGGTAAAGGGTGTTAGCACTACATCTACTATTCGCGTGAGCTACGTGAGAGGCTGTAGGCAGCGCTCCTCTTTCCCTACCTTTTGCTGAAGTTTCCGGTCTTTCGTCTAAATAATTATTGGTATTTTCTGGGTTTGTAGTTCTATGAAAATGCAATAAAGAATGGTGATTATTTTTGCAGTGTGAACAAGCAAACTTACTGGGGCAATTCTTTCGCAAGTGACTGTAGGCCAAACAATTGAGACATATATTGTTATGCGAAACAAATTGGTTTCTAGATTGAGGATCAAACTTTAAAAATTGGGAACAGTTTTTGAGGGAATGATTAGAACCACACAACTTACAAGTATACTGAGCAGACTCTACTTTAGTTGGAAATGGTCTTGACTTAGTTTCTTGCCTTTGTGAATTGACGCACAAATCCTGGGTTCGAGATTCCAAACGTTCTACAACTTCGCATCTGTGAGATAAGAATTTATCCATTTTTTTCCATTTTACCAAAGTCCCGTGAGATTCAAGAGATTGTTCCCACAGAGAAAGGGTTTCGACTGGAAGCTTGCTAGAACAAAGAATAATAATGAACGGATCCCATTGATCAATTGGGACTTCCTGGGCTCTAATTGCAGAGAGGCAATCGTTTATCGTACTTTGTAGCCTCTGAAGGGATTCGCTGTTCTCCGTTGTGATTGGGGACATATTTAAAAGGATCTTAATTTGATTTTCTACTAGAATTCTCTGGTTTTCATACCTTTCCTTTAACGCTTCCCAGGCCATAGAGAAGTTATTTGCACATAACTTGTATTTTCAAATAATACTCCCTGCCTGACCTTGTGCTTTCAATCTTAGGTGATATAATTTCTGTACAGGAGGTATTTTGGGGTTATCTATATAAACGGCCTTGAACATGTCTCGGAAAGACGGCCACTTTTCATATCCACCGTAAAATACTTCTGTGTCACATGGGGGAACTGTAACGTGTGCAAAGTTGTGTTCATTAAAGGATGCTTGTAAAGGGGGAATTGAAATGTTCACTACCAAGTGTTTCTGTAGGTCTAGGATCTTCGATTTGCATTTATGAAATGCTCGAGTACAGGTAGAATATTTTGCTCGAACAGAATCAAAGAACATTTTCTCAACTTTCGCATCTTTATCAGTGCAAAGTGTCCTGTAAGATCTTTGTAGGTTAGCCCAGCGATCGTTTAGATCCTGGAGGTTAACCTCTAAAAGGGATTCAGAAAGATCTTCAATGGGAATATTTTCAAATTCAGTGCAAAACGTGATCAAGTCATCTGAATCGAAAATGAATTCCTCGGACATCTTTGAACTTTTCTGGGATCTGGTCCTCACAATTGTGAAAGAATATTAAGATAATCAACTTTCAGTGGATAAACAAATATAACTCTGGTAGTAGACATTCTTCATTCGTATTTTTATATGAATAGATCATTATTCTATTCTTAAATGCCCTTTGTACTACTTTCATTGCACTTTTATTCGAACCCGAAGAATGAGTCATCTCATGCATTTTTAAAAATTCATGATTAAAAAAACTTTTTTTGCATTCGGGGCAGACTATTTTTGACTCCATTTTTTCTATTATATTTTTTATATGATCTAAAAATAATCAAAATAACATACTTATAAACTAGCCATCATATACATAATAATTAAAATGGGCTTATTAAGGGATTTTTTGACAGATTTTTTTAGCATAATTGTCAAATAAGCTCTTAGTAAGCCTACTTTAATTATTATGAATACAAACATAAAATAAGTTTTTTTAAACACTAATGCTATGATTATTTTTTGGTTTGAATAAATATTTAAATAATATATACTAAATAGTTTTTGCTTATCAAATAAGATTGTTTTAATACTTAGTTGAGCACAGAATACTGAATTGTTTTTTTTTAATGTTTAGTTAGCGAAAAATACTGAATTGTTTTTTAAATGTTTAGCACAGAACACTGAATTGATTTTTTAAATGTTTAGCACAGAACTCTGAATTGATTTTTTAAATGTTTAGCCCAGAATACTAAATTGTTTTTTTAACTGTTTAGCACAGAATACTGAATCACTGCTCTAAAAGAGTAGAGTTTATATACATTTTTCTAAGTGCACTACTACATACATAAGTATAATAATATGAATGCATTCTGCATTCCTTAATTTGAGAAAATTTATCCATGCCTTTGTTAACTATTGTATTAAGGGATACACAGCAGGTATCTGTTAAACCTAAAAAAGGTCATTTATAGTTTTGTGTATGCATTCATTAATAAAACAAAGATACCGAATAAGCAACAGGAGATATTTTTAATTTTTTGCAGGTGTTAAATCTATGAAGGTCATTTATAGTTTTAAATGTATATTTTATCCCTAAAACAAAAGGTACTTAACAAAGGAATTTTCAATATCCTTTTGAAACAATAAATAGAAAAGAAATAAATTTATGACCGTCTCAGTTCACGAATGTAACCAAAAACTAGCAAAATCACTGCTACCTTTTTTCAACTAACGTTTACGTTGGCTGTCGGTAAAAGGGTGTAAGCACTACATCTACTATTCGCGTGAGCTACGTGAGAGGCTGTAGGCAGCGCTCCTCTTTCCCTACCTTTTGCTGAAGTTTCCGGTCTTTCGTCTAAATAATTATTGGTATTTTCTGGGTTTGTAGTTCTATGAAAATGCAATAAAGAATGGTGATTATTTTTGCAGTGTGAACAAGCAAACTTACTGGGGCAATTCTTTCGCAAGTGACTGTAGGCCAAACAATTGAGACATATATTGTTATGCGAAACAAATTGGTTTCTAGATTGAGGATCAAACTTTAAAAATTGGGAACAGTTTTTGAGGGAATGATTAGAACCACACAACTTACAAGTATACTGAGCAGACTCTACTTTAGTTGGAAATGGTCTTGACTTAGTTTCTTGCCTTTGTGAATTGACGCACAAATCCTGGGTTCGAGATTCCAAACGTTCTACAACTTCGCATCTGTGAGATAAGAATTTATCCATTTTTTCCCATTTTACCAAAGTCCCGTGAGATTCAAGAGATTGTTCCCACAGAGAAAGGGTTTCGACTGGAAGCTTGCTAGAACAAAGAATAATAATGAACGGATCCCATTGATCAATTGGGACTTCCTGGGCTCTAATTGCAGAGAGGCAATCGTTTATCGTACTTTGTAGCCTCTGAAGGGATTCGCTGTTCTCCGTTGTGATTGGGGACATATTTAAAAGGATCTTAATTTGATTTTCTACTAGAATTCTCTGGTTTTCATACCTTTCCTTTAACGCTTCCCAGGCCATAGAGAAGTTATTTGCACATAACTTGTATTTTCAAATAATACTCCCTGCCTGACCTTGTGCTTTCAATCTTAGGTGATATAATTTCTGTACAAGAGGTATTTTGGGGTTATCTATATAAACGGCCTTGAACATGTCTCGGAAAGACGGCCACTCTTCATATCCACCGTAAAATACTTCTGTGTCACATGGGGGAACTGTAACGTGTGCAAAGTTGTGTTCATTAAAGGATGCTTGTAAAGGGGGAATTGAAATGTTCACTACCAAGTGTTTCTGTAG
Organism: Melanophora roralis; assembly: GCA_963583895.1. Lineage (NCBI taxonomy): Eukaryota > Metazoa > Arthropoda > Insecta > Diptera > Rhinophoridae > Melanophora > Melanophora roralis. Next base: position 13,427,094 of record OY757189.1, read on the forward strand.
GTCTAGGATCTTCGATTTGCATTTATGAAATGCTCGAGTACAGGTAGAATATTTTGCTCGAACAGAATCAAAGAACATTTTCTCAACTTTCGCATCTTTATCAGTGCAAAGTGTCCTGTAAGATCTTTGTAGGTTAGCCCAGCGATCGTTTAGATCCTGGAGGTTAACCTCTAAAAGGGATTCAGAAAGATCTTCAATGGGAATATTTTCAAATTCAGTGCAAAACGTGATCAAGTCATCTGAATCGAAAATGAATTCCTCGGACATCTTTGAACTTTTCTGGGATCTGGTCCTCACAATTGTGAAAGAATATTAAGGTAATCAACTTTCAGTGGATAAACAAATATAACTCTGGTAGTAGACATTCTTCATTCGTATTTTTATATGAATAGATCATTATTCTATTCTTAAATGCCCTTTGTACTACTTTCATTGCACTTTTATTCGAACCCGAAGAATGAGTCATCTCATGCATTTTTAAAAATTCATGATTAAAAAAACTTTTTTTGCATTCGGGGCAGACTATTTTTGACTCCATTTTTTCTATTATATTTTTTATATGATCTAAAAATAATCAAAATAACATACTTATAAACTAGCCATCATATACATAATAATTAAAATGGGCTTATTAAGGGATTTTTTGACAGATTTTTTTAGCATAATTGTCAAATAAGCTCTTAGTAAGCCTACTTTAATTATTATGAATACAAACATAAAATAAGTTTTTTTAAACACTAATGCTATGATTATTTTTTGGTTTGAATAAATATTTAAATAATATATACTAAATAGTTTTTGCTTATCAAATAAGATTGTTTTAATACTTAGTTGAGCACAGAATACTGAATTGTTTTTTTTAAATGTTTAGTTAGCGAAAAATACTGAATTGTTTTTTAAATGTTTAGCACAGAACACTGAATTGATTTTTTAAATGTTTAGCACAGAACTCTGAATTGATTTTTTAAATGTTTAGCCCAGAATACTAAATTGTTTTTTTAACTGTTTAGCACAGAATACTGAATCACTGCTCTAAAAGAGTAGAGTTTATATACATTTTTCTAAGTGCACTACTACATATATAAGTATTATAATATGAATGCATTCTGCATTCCTTAATTTGAGAAAATTTATCCATGCCTTTGTTAACTATTGTATTAAGGGATACACAGCAGGTATCTGTTAAACCTAAAAAAGGTCATTTATAGTTTTGTGTATGCATTCATTAATAAAACAAAGATACCGAATAAGCAACAGGAGATATTTTTAATTTTTTGCAGGTGTTAAATCTATGAAGGTCATTTATAGTTTTAAATGTATATTTTATCCCTAAAACAAAAGGTACTTAACAAAGGAATTTTCAATATCCTTTTGAAACAATAAATAGAAAAGAAATAAATTTATGACCGTCTCAGTTCAAGAATGTAATCAAAAACTAGCAAAAACACTGCTACCTTTTTTCAACTAACGTTTACGTTGGCTGTCGGTAAAAGGGTGTTAGCACTACATCTACTATTCGCGTGAGCTACGTGAGAGGCTGTAGGCAGCGCTTCTCTTTCCCTACCTTTTGCTGAAGTTTCCGGTCTTTCGTCTAAATAATTATTGGTATTTTCTGGGTTTGTAGTTCTATGAAAATGCAATAAAGAATGGTGATTATTTTTGCAGTGTGAACAAGCAAACTTACTGGGGCAATTCTTTCGCAAGTGACTGTAGGCCAAACAATTGAGACATATATTGTTATGCGAAACAAATTGGTTTCTAGATTGAGGATCAAACTTTAAAAATTGGGAACAGTTTTTGAGGGAATGATTAGAACCACACAACTTACAAGTATACTGAGCAGACTCTACTTTAGTTGGAAATGGTCTTGACTTAGTTTCTTGCCTTTGTGAATTGACGCACAAATCCTGGGTTCGAGATTCCAAACGTTCTACAACTTCGCATCTGTGAGATAAGAATTTATCCATTTTTTCCCATTTTACCAAAGTCCCGTGAGATTCAAGAGATTGTTCCCACAGAGAAAGGGTTTCGACTGGAAGCTTGCTAGAACAAAGAATAATAATGAACGGATCCCATTGATCAATTGGGACTTCCTGGGCTCTAGATGCAGAGAGCCAATCGTTTATCGTACTTTGTAGCCTCTGAAGGGATTCGCTGTTCTCCGTTGTGATTGGGGACATATTTAAAAGGATCTTAATTTGATTTTCTACTAGAATTCTCTGGTTTTCATACCTTTCCTTTAACGCTTCCCAGGCCATAGAGAAGTTATTTGCACATAACTTGTATTTTCAAATAATACTCCCTGCCTGACCTTGTGCTCTCAATCTTAGGTGATATAATTTCTGTACAGGAGGTATTTTGGGGTTATCTATATAAACGGCGGTGAACATGTCTCGGAAAGACGGCCACTCTTCATATCCACCGTAAAATACTTCTGTGTCACATGGGGGAACTGTAACGTGTGCAAAGTTGTGTTCATTAAAGGATGCTTGTAAAGGGGGAATTGAAATGTTCACTACCAAGTGTTTCTGTAGGTCTAGGATCTTCGATTTGCATTTATGAAATGCTCGAGTACAGGTAGAATATTTTGCTCGAACAGAATCAAAGAACATTTTCTCAACTTTCGCATCTTTATCAGTGCAAAGTGTCCTGTAAGATCTTTGTAGGTTAGCCCAGCGATCGTTTAGATCCTGGAGGTTAACCTCTAAAAGGGATTCAGAAAGATCTTCAATGGGAATATTTTCAAATTCAGTGCAAAACGTGATCAAGTCATCTGAATCGAAAATGAATTCCTCGGACATCTTTGAACTTTTCTGGGATCTGGTCCTCACAATTGTGAAAGAATATTAAGATAATCAACTTTCAGTGGATAAACAAATATAACTCTGGTAGTAGACATTCTTCATTCGTATTTTTATATGAATAGATCATTATTCTATTCTTAAATGCCCTTTGTACTACTTTCATTGCACTTTTATTCGAACCCGAAGAATGAGTCATCTCATGCATTTTTAAAAATTCATGATTAAAAAAACTTTTTTTGCATTCGGGGCAGACTATTTTTGACTCCATTTTTTCTATTATATTTTTTATATGATCTAAAAATAATCAAAATAACATACTTATAAACTAGCCATCATATACATAATAATTAAAATGGGCTTATTAAGGGATTTTTTGACAGATTTTTTTAGCATAATTGTCAAATAAGCTCTTAGTAAGCCTACTTTAATTATTATGAATACAAACATAAAATAAGTTTATTTAAACACTAATGCTATGATTATTTTTTGGTTTGAATAAATATTTAAATAATATATACTAAATAGTTTTTGCTTATCAAATAAGATTGTTTTAATACTTAGTTGAGCACAGAATACTGAATTGTTTTTTTTAAATGTTTAGTTAGCGAAAAATACTGAATTGTTTTTTAAATGTTTAGCACAGAACACTGAATTGATTTTTTAAATGTTTAGCACAGAACTCTGAATTGATTTTTTAAATGTTTAGCCCAGAATACTAAATTGTTTTTTTAACTGTTTAGCACAGAATACTGAATCACTGCTCTAAAAGAGTAGAGTTTATATACATTTTTCTAAGTGCACTACTACATACATAAGTATAATAATATGAATGCATTCTGCATTCCTTAATTTGAGAAAATTTATCCATGCCTTTGTTAACTATTGTATTAAGGGATACACAGCAGGTATCTGTTAAACCTAAAAAAGGTCATTTATAGTTTTGTGTATGCATTCATTAATAAAACAAAGATACCGAATAAGCAACAGGAGATATTTTTAATTTTTTGCAGGTGTTAAATCTATGAAGGTCATTTATAGTTTTAAATGTATATTTTATCCCTAAAACAAAAGGTACTTAACAAAGGAATTTTCAATATCCTTTTGAAACAATAAATAGAAAAGAAATAAATTTATGACCGTCTCAGTTCAAGAATGTAACCAAAAACTAGCAAAAACACTGCTACCTTTTTTCAACTAACGTTTACGTTGGCTGTCGGTAAAAGGGTGTTAGCACTACATCTACTATTCGCGTGAGCTACGTGAGAGGCTGTAGGCAGCGCTCCTCTTTCCCTACCTTTTGCTGAAGTTTCCGGTCTTTCGTCTAAATAATTATTGGTATTTTCTGGGTTTGTAGTTCTATGAAAATGCAATAAAGAATGGTGATTATTTTTGCAGTGTGAACAAGCAAACTTACTGGGGCAATTCTTTCGCAAGTGACTGTAGGCCAAACAATTGAGACATATATTGTTATGCAAAACAAATTGGTTTCTAGATTGAGGATCAAACTTTAAAAATTGGGAACAGTTTTTGAGGGAATGATTAGAACCACACAACTTACAAGTATACTGAGCAGACTCTACTTTAGTTGGAAATGGTCTTGACTTAGTTTCTTGCCTTTGTGAATTGACGCACAAATCCTGGGTTCGAGATTCCAAACGTTCTACAACTTCGCATCTGTGAGATAAGAATTTATCCATTTTTTCCCATTTTACCAAAGTCCCGTGAGATTCAAGAGATTGTTCCCACAGAGAAAGGGTTTCGACTGGAAGCTTGCTAGAACAAAGAATAATAATGAACGGATCCCATTGATCAATTGGGACTTCCTGGGCTCTAATTGCAGAGAGCCAATCGTTTATCGTACTTTGTAGCCTCTGAAGGGATTCGCTGTTCTCCGTTGTGATTGGGGACATATTTAAAAGGATCTTAATTTGATTTTCTACTAGAATTCTCTGGTTTTCATACCTTTCCTTTAACGCTTCCCAGGCCATAGAGAAGTTATTTGCACATAACTTGTATTTTCAAATAATACTCCCTGCCTGACCTTGTGCTTTCAATCTTAGGTGATATAATTTCTGTACAGGAGGTATTTTGGGGTTATCTATATAAACGGCGGTGAACATGTCTCGGAAAGACGGCCACTCTTCATATCCACCGTAAAATACTTCTGTGTCACATGGGGGAACTGTAACGTGTGCAAAGTTGTGTTCATTAAAGGATGCTTGTAAAGGGGGAATTGAAATGTTCACTACCAAGTGTTTCTGTAGGTCTAGGATCTTCGATTTGCATTTATGAAATGCTCGAGTACAGGTAGAATATTTTGCTCGAACAGAATCAAAGAACATTTTCTCAACTTTCGCATCTTTATCAGTGCAAAGTGTCCTGTAAGATCTTTGTAGGTTAGCCCAGCGATCGTTTAGATCCTGGAGGTTAACCTCTAAAAGGGATTCAGAAAGATCTTCAATGGGAATATTTTCAAATTCAGTGCAAAACGTGATCAAGTCATCTGAATCGAAAATGAATTCCTCGGACATCTTTGAACTTTTCTGGGATCTGGTCCTCACAATTGTGAAAGAATATTAAGATAATCAACTTTCAGTGGATAAACAAATATAACTCTGGTAGTAGACATTCTTCATTCGTATTTTTATATGAATAGATCATTATTCTATTCTTAAATGCCCTTTGTACTACTTTCATTGCACTTTTATTCGAACCCGAAGAATGAGTCATCTCATGCATTTTTAAAAATTCATGATTAAAAAAACTTTTTTTGCATTCGGGGCAGACTATTTTTGACTCCATTTTTTCTATTATATTTTTTATATGATCTAAAAATAATCAAAATAACATACTTATAAACTAGCCATCATATACATAATAATTAAAATGGACTTATTAAGGGATTTTTTGACAGATTTTTTTAGCATAATTGTCAAATAAGCTCTTAGTAAGCCTACTTTAATTATTATGAATACAAACATAAAATAAGTTTTTTTAAACACTAATGCTATGATTATTTTTTGGTTTGAATAAATATTTAAATAATATATACTAAATAGTTTTTGCTTATCAAATAAGATTGTTTTAATACTTAGTTGAGCACAGAATACTGAATTGTTTTTTTTAAATGTTTAGTTAGCGAAAAATACTGAATTGTTTTTTAAATGTTTAGCACAGAACACTGAATTGATTGTTTAAATGCTTAGCACAGAACTCTGAATTGATTTTTTAAATGTTAAGCCCAGAATACTAAATTGTTTTTTTAACTGTTTAGCACAGAATACTGAATCACTGCTCTAAAAGAGTAGAGTTTATATACATTTTTCTAAGTGCACTACTACATACATAAGTATAATAATATGAATGCATTCTGCATTCCTTAATTTGAGAAAATTTATCCATGCCTTTGTTAACTATTGTATTAAGGGATACACAGCAGGTATCTGTTAAACCTAAAAAAGATCATTTATAGTTTTGTGTATGCATTCATTAATAAAACAAAGATACCGAATAAGCAACAGGAGATATTTTTAATTTTTTGCAGGTGTTAAATCTATGAAGGTCATTTATAGTTTTAAATGTATATTTTATCCCTAAAACAAAAGGTACTTAACAAAGGAATTTTCAATATCCTTTTGAAACAATAAATAGAAAAGAAATAAATTTATGACCGTCTCAGTTCACGAATGTAACCAAAAACTAGCAAAAACACTGCTACCTTTTTTCAACTAACGTTATATGAAAGCATTGCTTTGTTTGAGAAAATTTATCCATGCCTTTGTTAACTATTGTATTAAGGGATACATAGTAGGTATCTGTTAAACCTAAAAAAGGTCATTTATAGTTTTGTATATGCATTCATTAATAAAACAAAGATACCGAATAAGCAACAGGAGATATTTTTAATTTTTTGCAGGTGTTAAATGTAAAAGATCATTAAGAGTTTTGCATGTTTATGCCTGTCTTATATTTTTGATGTAATTTGTTCTTAAAAGAATATATAACTGTGACCTTGAATTAGTTGCGTTTTAAGTAAAACCTTACCTTGAAATTCTTACATTTATAAAATAAATTGTAGACTTTCCCTTTGTAAAAAATTTTTTATTTTCTATATATAAAGTACAGGCTCCTAAAAATGTTAGTTATATTTTAGTTCAAATATTGCAAAACCATTCGGTGATGACGTCCTTTGTAAATAACTGTCCAGGTTTTTTCATTTATTTTGGCTAATTAAGGATCCTCTTTGTTCAAATATTTTACAATCCTTTGTGGAAGATAAAACCATTTATTATTTTGTAAATATACAATAACTTTTCATCCATGCTGTGTGACCCTCCACTCGAAATTTATAATTTCGTAAGTTTGATTCAATGGAATATCATCAATTCTGGTGTACTCTGGCTTTATACCTTGGGCAATATTAATTATTTGTTGATACATCTGAAAATTAATGTATGTATATAAATAAACGAAAACCTTTATTTTAAGAAATTTTATTCTTACCATTCTATTACGTGTACTTTGAAGCGATGATAACAGAAATAACTTAAGTAAACCACTTTACAGCCTTTTATATCAAGTTTATAACAGACAATAAAACTCTCAATTAACTAAGCATTAAAAACTCAATGTTTAAATGAATTCATAGAGAATAAATTATTGTTATATAAGAGAAAAACACACATTAAAAATAAAAATTATGGGTGCTGTGTACAAATACACATTATTTCTTATGGGGAAATCGATATATGATAATCCTAATTGGATAAATATATGCACTGGTATTGCTAAACCTATACAGATCAATGCTTAAAGGAACGCATACACACATCAATCCTAATTGAGTTCTAATTAGGTTCCAATTGCCTTCTAATTGAAATCGTATTGATCTCCAATATAACCCTAATTGCAAACGCTAAGAAAATTCTAATTAGATTCTTATTGAATTTTATTTGGAAAACACATTAATTAGATTCTAATTGGATTCTAATTGGAAAAAATTTCTCGCCCTCAACCCCACTCCTTATAGAAAAACATGCATGGATCACTCCTTATGGAAAACGTGTACGGATGACTCCTTACGGAAAACGTATACGGATTACTCCTTATGGAAAACGTGTACGGAGCAATCCTATTGTTCCAGAATCCCTACAAATATACTACTACTAACCTTCGACGATTCGACGAGTACAAAACAAAAAAAAGCAATGTTCCAGCAAAGCGTATTAAAAAACACGACTACTCACAGCAAATGTATATCACCTACTAACAGCACACAAAATTTGAGAGTGTTACACATGCTCATTTAAAAATAAGTTAGAAAAATGTGAGCGGTACTCGTCGAATCGTCGATCATTCGTACTCTAGGGTTAAAAGCCATATTGTGGTTAGGATTGGTTTGCATTGAGCGATCTACCTCCATTGGTTCCTGAACACCTGCTCCTGAATTCTGATTAAACCGCTGAGAATGATTCGGAAATCTATTGTTCACTCCCACATTAAATTGAGGTCTATGAGATATATTATTTCGGTAATTTTGTTGACGAGTGTTAAAGTTGGGATTGAATAAAGGAGCATTTAGTGTAGAGTTCATCCCAGGATTATGCTGGGGCGGTAGTAAAGGTCTAAAAGGAGGTCTACCACCAGTATGGGCAAGCTCTGGATAAAATCTTCGAGTATTGGTAGAACCTGTCATTCCGATTCTGTCCTTTGGTGTGTTTGTCCTTGGGATATGTCCGTGAGCGTAATTCCAGCGAAATGTCATATTGTCCAGTTTTAAGCAAATGTGCAATGCCTGCGGCAAAGAAGTTGGTTCCCTAACACTCAATAGTCGAAGAAGATCTCTATTGAGACCCCTTATGAAAGTGCCTAAGGCTTTGTCCCTATAAGTATTAGTCATCGCACACAAGCCGGCCTCATCCAAGTCGAGGCAGGAAACCTTATCTAGTATCAACGAAAGGTGTTGATAAATTGCCTGATAAAATTCCGCAATGGTCTTACTACCCTGACAGAGTACCGTCATTTGGTATTCGAGCGTTCCGATATCACGTTTATCGGAGTAGTGCATCATTAAACATTTCCTAATTCGAACCCAATCTAATGGAGTTCTATAAGATTCTAATGCGGTATCCGCATCACCCGTAATTTTAGTGCGTATGATGTGCAAAATCGCGTAGTAGCGACCAGATCCGCGAATGGATTTAAATAACTCCAATACTCTTTCGACTGACTTTCGCCAGGAGCTGAACTCACCAGCCTTCCCGGAGAATTCTCTCAAGGATTTAACAACATCCGGAACGTTGTTTAATTCCTCTAAATTTGTGACGGTGCCCACAGGATGGTCTGTTCCCTCATCAAGAAGGACATCATCCTCATTTCGTATAAATTCCCTGATCATATTTTGTATCTGAGTCTTTTGCATATCATTTAGTCCGTGTAGGACATTAGAGGTTGAAGGATTTTGATTTGACATGTTCCGTGATAATTTTAATGTCCTGGACATTCTATCAGTTAGTTCGTCGATCGTCTCAGGCATGTTCGAGTAAAAACGTAAAGAAAAAGGTTTGGAAAAGATTTGTAAATTTTATATTTTTGAAATTTTAAAAAGGAATCTTTTATTTTAATAAGGATGGTTAAGTTTCTTAAAAATACTTAAAATTATTTCTTACATAAATATCTTTGCAGCTGTAGACATCTTTTATTGTTGCATGTGTTGATCGTTGAAGTTCTTTTTCTTGTCTCTTATTTTTCAGTTTTTTTTTTAAGATGGAACAATAATTTCCTTTAATTGTTTTTAATAATTGTTCACTTTCTAGATTTATTAGTTCTGGATTTTCCTTTCACGTTGTATTTGATAAAAAAATAAATTTTCCGTTTGAATTTTTTTCAACTGTTTGTTCACTTATTGGTTTTTATTAGAACCACCATGCAAGTTGTAAAAATTTTTCATGTTCATTACTTGCTTTATTACTTTATTACCACTTCCTTCGTTTAATAATATCCTTCACTTGTCTTAATTATTTTTGTTACCCAAAAATTTTACTCGAGTTAATTTATTTACTTTAAAAACTTTTGTTCAGTTTTTAATTATTTACACAATTCACTTCTTTTAAAATTTTTTTGTTTCTTAGCTTTTTACTTTGTTCAATGTTCACCAATTTCTAATTGTTCCTTTCTTTTTTATATTTTTATAGTTTAAACCTTTTCTATTTTTATATTTTTAAATTTTAAATTTTCTTCAAATTTTTATATTTCTTAAATTTTTTATACTTTTAAATTTCGTTATGTCTTAACTTTTATATTTTTAAAGTTTTTATTTTTTAATTTTTATTTGTTTTAACTTTTAAAGATTTTTATATTTTAAAATTTTTATATGTTTTAATTTTATATTTTTTTTATATCGCGGCCGCTGATCCTTAAGAGGACCTCCCTTTTGTCTTTTAAGAAAGACTACTAAGGCGCACTATTTCCACGATCTATTACACTTGTTTCTTTACGACAAAGGACCCTTTTTTCCGAGGGTCCCTGCTCGGGCGCCAATTAAAATTTGATGTAATTTTTGTTTTAAAAAAATTATTTTTTTATTACTATTAATCCGGTGGATTGATAGTAATATGTTTCTTTATTTTATTATTCAAACTGACTGCCAAGACTTTACAAATTTTATTTTAAATGAAACCTAATTTTCTAAAATAATCTGCTGATCCCGCATTTTCCCATCAATGCATTCGCCTGTGGTTGCAAGTGTAACTTAGTTACTAACTTTGTGTTTTCCCACCAAACAGACAATGAACGTAACGGCTGGTGTGGACTCAAGTTACCTTGTGTGAATTTGCTAGTGCTGCAGTTTTGCTGTTGGCATGTTTTATTGTTGACTTGGTACGGTATTAACTTATATGATATTCCATATGAAATTGGATCCGGAAACTGAGGATATATGGTTATATATGTATATCTATATACATATATTAATACATTTCCCATATATGCCTTACTCCAAATACATATATTTGATATATTAAAAATTTAAATTAAATTTTATATATTATAAAATAACTTAATTTTTTAAATGTGAGTAAAAAATAACAAAAATTTTTTTAATTTTAATGACTCTTATTTTCCCCAACTTTCTATGTGCTTGGCCATATTTGATGGAGAAATCTAAACACAATATTAAATTTAAAATCGTTTCAATGTGCCTGGATTTGTATATCTTACCTATTAGAGCTCTTCGGGCTTGTGCATTAAAGCAGTCATATTTCAATTTCCGGCGTTCTTTTCTCTGTGCCTTTGGGGCTTGTCCAGAAAGGGTTCACTGCAATAACGCTTCCGTTTTGTTTTGAAAACTCCCTCAATTGGCCTTCTGGCTAATACAAGATTGTTTAAAAGAAGTTGTCTTGTAGGCGTAAATTTTGCTAAGTGTTCCAGCAAGTATTTAATCACAATTTAGGCACTTTGCCGATACAGAGTTGCCCAAATGAGACCTAGTGATGTTAAACACGTATAACTCTTGTAATAACGTTTTTTTTTTTAATGATTTATTTTTATATGTTAAATACATTTTATGGACATTTAATTGACTATGCATAGTCATGTGTAAAATATGACATCAGACAAATGATACCATATTGCTCGATACAGGCAATGGTTCTTTTTAGTGCACTTTGCATTACACGGCGTATTTTTTCTGGTTGCAGGCGCCTCATTTCGTCTCGAATATTCTGCTTGAGCTGTGTAAGTGTCTGTGGTTTCTTAACATACACTTTTGTCTTTAAAATATTCCCATAAAAAACGGGAGCAGTTAAATCTGGTGAACAAGGAGGCCAAGGGAAATCTGAATTTTTTGAATTATGCGCTCATCAAAAATTTCACGCAGCATGTCCATAGTTTGCCTAGCAGTATGCGCAGTGGCTCCATCTTGTTGAAACCACAAATTAGAATGTTGCTCCACCATTAGCCGCAAAAAGTTGACGATCATTGTTCTGGAAGAAGCCCCGGAGACCGTTTCTGGCGTTTCATCATCATTCTCAAAGAAATATAGACCGATGATTTTTGTGGCCATAACACCGCACCAAACAGTGCATCTGATTGGGTGTGACTAATGCTTATCCAAGGGCAATAGGATTTTCGGAGTCCCACAACCTACAGGAAATGCGCTTCATCCGTCATCAAAAGATTATTTAAAAAAACATTTTTGTGGCTAATTGTGTAAAGCGAATGGCGTATTGCGGTAGGAGCTGTTGCACAATTTAAGCTTTGTATGGAGATATCTTATGATCTGACTTTAAAATTCTCTATAATGTTGTTCTGGTTATACCCAATTGGCCGGAACGGCGACGAGTTGTGACGAATGGATCATTTGCAACACTCTGCTGTACAGCTTCCACGTTGTCTTCAGTACGAATATTTCGATGAGCACCTCTTCCTGGACGGTCGGCAAATGAACCCAGTTCCTCAAAACGGCGAACTAAACTTGTAATCATGGAAGATATGGGCGCGATCTTACGTTAAAAAAACGACGATAATTTTCGAGCGGTCTACTCGCCTACCGGCTCCTATTCTCAGGGATGCCTTGGATGTAATCCTAGGCCTACACTTCACCCTCTTATCTCCGAGTGTTACTTCCAGGAGATATTTATCTTGGCCCTAAGTCCTTGCCTTTGCAGCGACTACACTCAGCTTTGCTGATGTTTTGTTGTTTGAAAAACTATCTTGCTCAAATTTGTTTATTTTTTCCCCTTTTTCCTTCTATTTATTTTACTTTTAATATATTTCATATATCTCTAAATATTATTTTGTGTGGCCGCAAATTCCCAGAATTTGTGCGTCCTTACATTGTCTTGATCCAAAAAGGCCAGAAGAACGCCATGATTAATAACCTTTGACATGTCAATGTATCGCGACCTTCTGCAGCCAACTTCATTAGGCAGGGTTGCAATTTTAGGCACTTCTGCACTCAATACCGATTTGACGTTACCAACATAATATAAAAACTTACAACCGTTACAATGTTGGGTATAGTGTTGAGTGTAACTGTACACATAAGTGCACGTACACTACAATTGGAATATTTTTGTCTATGCCCAGCTAGCCTTTTCAATTGCAGAAGAGTCTTTTGAGGATCACTTGCAGAGCGTTTTTAGTCGTCGACGAGCGCATATTTTAATCGTAGAAGACACATCGCACGGGAGAAACTGTTCATGAAGACGATTCATCTGCAGGAGTCCCCCACAACGCCGCAGGAAACGCTTATATTAGCCTCAGATGAATTCATTAAAGATTTATTACAGATTATCTTACAAATCGTTGATGAAAAACATGAAGAATCGTACGAGGCTCGCGTAAAGATTATTTTGCAACTTCTAAAATGCTCGTCATGTTATTCTTTTATGAGTCATTGAGAGAGTCTTCAAAAGCGCATTTAATGACGATTTGACGAATTATACATTTCTACCAATAATTTCCATTTAGCAGTTAAATATTATAAAAAAAATAGTTTCAAGTTTGAGGTATCAATTATAAATTAATTTTTTTATTTATTATTTTTAAAGCATTTTTAAGTATACTAGCATAGAACTTATTCTAAAACATAAAATCATTTCAGAAACAAGTATAAAAAAATCCAAACGTTCATGCTAAAAATAATAGCATCTTTATGTAAAAATAAATATTATATACATACTTCTTTTAAAAATAACAGCCTCTTTATATGGAAAAATTATAAAGATTGCTTTGTTTGAGTTTGCTTTTTTAAACGTCTATCAATTCTATCTTTAGCGTGGACAAAATGTTGCTGCAGCGTTCTGTTAATAACAGAGTCATCACATTGCGGGAATTTTGAATGACACAGATCTACAAAAAAAAAAAATTTTAATCACTAAGGGGATGAGCTTAAAAGTTCTATATGTACTTCTCATAATAGTAATAACGATATAATCTTGAATGCTTTGTTTTTCAGTTGTTCCTCTCCAAGTAAATTCAGTTGCGACTTCATCGATCATTACTTTTTTCACTGCTCCTCTAAGAAAAGATGCTGGGTCAATTGCTGCAACCTTTCCTAATACATATTTCTAGAAATTAAGAAAGTTGTGTTTATTTCTATGCATATGTACATACGTAAATAAACATAGGTAAACAACTTACTAATTGCTTGCACATCTCATCGTTTTTCAAATTTTCGTTCAATAATTTGAAGGACTCAATATCTTTAACTGGCAACGATGGCAGCAAATTGGTAGGAATATCTTCAGGGACCAACTTCAATTGTCGCACTTCATTTCTCAACGTAATGACTTCCTTCGTTAAATTTTCTAACAATTTTGACTGGTTTTGTTCTAACAATGAAATACGATTGTGTAAATTTTTAAACTCAGTGAGAATATCCGGAGTTTGAATTGACTCTGAAGAAAAACGTAAAAAGTAATGAAGAATTACGAAAATAAAACAAAACTTATATTAACCATACCTGAATTAACATTGCGCAATTCAATATATTCAACGGTTTGTGGAGAGTTGAAATAAGTTTCGTCCGACATTTAAATTAAAATTATGAAAGCAAATAGCTTTTCTTTCTTATCTTGTATCAAAGCAACTTTTTTAATTAGTTTTTTGTTGTCAAATCTGACGAGTTGTCCCTCCTCGATGTTTTCGCTTGTTTTATATATACCAACTTTTTTTGAATCTAAAGGTATTTCGAAAAGAGCTGTTAAGTTTTTTATTATTTTTCCCTCAAAATAAGGTGTATTTTGTGTCATATATATGTGTGTTATTTTTATAATGTTGTCATGTGCAAAGCAATAATTGTTTGGTTTTAATGTCGAAAAAATTAATCCATTAATTGTAATGTGCGTATTTTGTCCATTTGAATCACTTTTTATTGCGTAACTGGAAGACTTGTTATTTAAAAGAATCTCCTGGTTATAACTTAGTTCAACTTGGCGATTGTATAGTTGAGCAGCCACGTTGTTATACTTTGTGATCTGTTTTTTAATTTTTTGTAGGTGGTTCTCATATTTAAAGGCGCTTGCAGCTTGTGCCGACCCTAATTTGTTTGCGTCTTCATGCATATGCAATAAATAGTGAAAATTGCAGGTCATAAATTTTAAACTGTATAATGTTTGTACATCTTTTCCTTTTGTTTTTTGTTGCTACCACAATCACTTTCATTTTTTTTAAAAATTCTTTTCATAATAAGCAAAGCCTCACGCTTGCTTCTCATATTTATTGCTTGCGATGACAACATTATGCTTTAATTTCAATTTAACTTTTTTTATTGAAGTCTCTATTGCATTTTATCAATATTTATACTTTTAGGTACTTTTCTTATAAATTTCTTTGATTTTTACAAAAACCCACTTGAAACAACCGGCACGAGTATTATTCAAAACTAAAATAACACATTACAAGAACAACGAAGCTAAAACAAAAATTTATAACCGTAAATTGCATTAAAAAAGATACAAAAGCAAAAAAACATCGTCGATTAAACATTGTAAGATTAAAAGCCGATAGTTGAGCAAAAGATAAAAAAAAGTTATTTTGTAACTCTTAAAAAAATCATCAGAAGACTCCTAAAAGAGTTGTATATTAAACATTGCAAGACTAAAAGGCGAACGTGTCAGATAATGTTCAAAAGAGTAAAAATTAACAAAAAAAACATTAACGGTTTTGTTATTGTTACTCGCCAAATAATCATCAGAAGATTCGTTAAGGAGTTTTACATTAAGCAGCATCGTCTATTAAACAGCTCCTGGCTAGCTGGGTGTATAACTAGTTTTGCCATATTGTAATAAGGGTGAATCGGACTGCTTTTAATATATTTTCTAAATATCTATTTATGAATTCTGTTTTGCTGGCATCTTGTGTATTGAATGTCTTAGCCATCAGTAATATTAAAAGGTTAGCAGTAGCTCTAGCATCATTGTCTGTCATACCTCCTCGTGTGGCCATTTCCGTGAATGAACTAGGTGCATCTTCGTAGTTCATTGATCCAATGCAGTATTAAAATTATAAGGGTATTTTCTTTGCGTTGTAACAATTGATCGTCCGGAAACAATAAAATTCAAAAATTTTTACACATTATTCCACTGAGTATGATGGCATTATACAATTTTTTAAAATTCTGTATTATATGCAAAAATAAAAAAAAAAAAATACATAAATTAAAAGCATTTCAAATCAGTCAGTCCAAGCCAAGTTGGCCCATCCTGCATAAGCAAGAGATGATATCGACGACGTCGTTATAAACGCCTGTCGCCAAACGAGATAAAGCGAGTAATACGAGACGAAGATTCAATCTGCACTTGAAGTTGTTATGCGACATACGGTGATACATCATGGCGTAAAACATCTGGCCCATGTTCACTTTGAACTGAAATAACGAAGTCTAAAGCGTGAAAGTGATGCACTATCCAAATTCTGGTTTCATTGTCCCAGTTTTCCATTTTCGTTAAATCTAAAGATCAATTCGAAATTCCATTTCGATAACTACAAAATCGTAAAACCAAGATAAATGGGCTTATTATTATTCATTATATCCTTTTGTTTAATTCCACTGCAATCGTATTTTTATCAAAAGAACTTAACGAATTAAATTTCGGTTTAGCAACGAGAGCAAGTTTTTTACCAGCGCTTTCTCATTTGTTTACAATTTTGATATCTTTACGTTTGTCAACGTTTTCCATTGTTTTGCCATAAACCGCGTTGTTTAATAATTTAAAATTTTTTTTCAAAAGAGCTTTTTGCTGTTAGTCTGTGAGAATTTTTTAAGGAAATATATGTTTTCAACCAAATCGATTGTTGAAACTTCAATATTCTATGAATCTTAGTTAACTTTAATTCTTGTTTTAAACACTGTCGCAAATTTTAATAACAAATTACAAACTCAAAAATTCTCATGGAGATCGGCAGTTGATTTTTTTTCGTACGAAGTTAATCAATCGTCGCTGGCTTGTTGGCATAGACCATAGACTTGATAGCCCCACAGGAAATAGTCTAAAGGCATTAAGTCGCACGACCGAGACGGCCAATCGACTGGACCATTTCGTGAGATAACAAGTTCTCCAAACTTAGTTTTTAATAAATTGATTGTGACATTCACTGTGTGGCTTGTGGCGACGTCCTGTTGGAAGCACATGTCCTCCAAGTCCATATCATCCTATTGGGGCCAAAAATATTCGGTTATTGAACGGTAGCGATTTCCATTCACAGTAACGTGCTGGTCTTGATCATCACGGTAGAAGTACGGCCCAATGACGCCACCGGCCTATAAATCGCACCAAACCGTAATTTTTTTGGGATGCAATGATGACTCCTGGAGTACGTGTGGATTGCTGCCTGACCAATAACGCATATTATGTCAGAAATGAGCCTCATCGCTGAATATGATTTTTTTATGAAAATCCGAATCATTTTCAAGTTGTTGCTCAGCCCAATTCACGAACATACGACGCTTTTGGTGGTCAAGCGGCTTCAGTTCTTGCGTCAATTTAATTTTGTTAGGATGTAGGCCAAGATCTTTCCACAAAATTTGCCACAATGACGTCACAGAGATGCCCAACGCTTGAGAAAAAAGTTTAACAAAGGTTTTTTGAATTTTTTTTTCAAAGGATTTCCAAAAAAAAGTTACTTTTAATTTTTTCACGCGTCCTTTGATCTTTCAATTAGTTCAATTAGTGCGTTACCGCAATAATTCATTAAAATGAAGTAAATATTTTTTCCACAATACTTCGCAGTATCCTACCGACTGCGCCAAATATAGGTTCTATAAAAACCTTAGTAAAAAAGCAACTGAATTCTTTGGTGGTGAGTTCAATACTACCCTTTTATTTTTAATCAAATCAATACTTTATAAGAAAAATATTTTACAATTACAATTTTGCTTAATACTAGAATTTATACTCTTGCTTAAATCGTAAAAATTGATTTAAGCGAGAGTTTATTGTTCTACTTAAAATTCTTGAGAATTACGATTTTCAATTATAGTTCAATAATGAAAAAAGATTTATTGTAATTCTTATAACTCTCAGAATTATTACTTTACATTATAGTTTACAATTTTGCTTACTACTAGGGTTTCGTACTCTTGCTTAAATTATAAACATTGGTTTGAGCGAGAGTTTATTGTTCCACTTAAAATTCTTGAGAATTGAAATTTTAATTAAATTGTAATGAAAACAACTTAGACTTTGGTAATTTTGATATTAATCATTTATTTATTTACTTATTAGTTTATTTGTTTAATAGAACTTCCCTCTTGTAGCCAGCTAAAAGCTAATGTAGTCAAACAAACTCGAGTAATGTGATCTCCTTAAAGTAGGGTTCAGTATTTTTCCCACATATTTTTTGTACTTGAAATATATAAAAAAAAAAAAGAAATTGAAGTATGTATGTACGTTTGCTTGCGTTTGTTTAGGAACCAATCGTCATGCACTCGTATATACATAAAAATATAAGTTTTACAATACAAATGTTCTACCGGATATAACTCTGTTCCTCTGATGTACTACTAATGATTGTTTTAGATTCCAGTTCGACATATTTTTAACCTTCTTAAAATAACATATATGTTTAAGTTAACACTGTTAATATCGACTAATAAATAATTTTTAAAAAACAAATCTTGCCATCTCAGCTAATCGACTCTACATTAACAGATTTCATGTCGACACCTCATGCAGCCAGTGCGCCATTTTCTCTCTGGAGTAAGAAAAATTGCCTGCCTTCTTCTTCAGCGGTCTTAGTAGCATCCTGATAAGCAACGTCAAATAGGTCGTCAAATCTTGACTTGAATTCCGCTTGCTGACCTTTTAGCTTTCTTTTGCAATTTTCTCCATTCATCATACAGTTTTTGCAGCTTTGCGACACAATGTTGGACATCATTGCTTCGTATTTTAGCTTTCTCCCAAATATATAGAACCTCTTTTATTGTAAGTCCAGCCGCTTCTTTATTTCTTAATTTAACTTGCCGCATATTGTAAAATAAACTACGAAAGACTTGGCAACTAGATGATAATTTACTGCCACTTGTTTAATAAGACATGTGGAATGTTTGAATAATAAAAAACTGTCAGAATCGCCATGAAATGTTTGAATATTTAAAAAGAACTGTTTATTTTTGTTTGGACGGCAGTCGTTAGTGCGACAAAGAATGTGTGCTATAGTCGACTTTTAGTCAAACATACAATGTGTGGACGTTAGTTTACATAAGCATACAATGTATGTGTATACTGTTGAAATACAAAGTGTATATCAACGTCGACTTGAAAAACATACTACACATGTGACCAATTAAAAAAATTTCGTCTTTCTGCCTTGATACCCTGAAAGTTGATGGTAGATCCATACTTATAATAATACTCTAAAGATATGTAAATGTTTCACAATTACTTCTTAGTTTTTTTAAATAAAAATTATTTTTGAAAAATATTACTTACAATAATATATATTACATTGTTAAGTACCGCTGGGCTAAACATTTAAGTGACCGTGACTTCATGTTAGCTATCCTGTAGTACAAAATGTGTGTGTGATTTTTAATTCACTTAATTATTCTTAGATTTCATTTACATTAATTTATTTTAAAACTCAAGAATAGCTGGTGTCAACAATGTGCAAACGTACAGTATCTTTTAACACACTTTAACTTGCGTAATCCAATCGCTCTTCAGTTGAAATCATCTTACACAGCTGAAGTTGGTCAGTACACACTTTGCATATTGTATGACTCTGTGGGTAACGGGTATTCTACAGTTTTCATGTTGCCACCATCAGTACGTTTAGTCGAGCATGGCCGAATGCGGTAGCTATCCTGCACACATAATAATAAAATTTCATTATTGAGAATAAAAATTGATTGATTTTACAAAAATAAAGTCAGTCAACACTTTGAAAGTATAGAGTTATATATAATTCATTAGAACTAAGCCTAATAAATTTAATGTGGTTTATTGCTTTAAATTTTACGGTTTTTGTAATATAAAATTTCTTTATTGAGAACAAAAATTGATTGTTTTTACAAAAACCAGTTAAAAAGAATTTGGAATATCTTACCTATGAAATGTTGGCCCTTTAATATCTTTGAAATAATTAAACAAATAAATATCTTTTTTATTTTATTGTTTAGAGGGCGACTGCCCTCTTCTACGTTTCTTTATTGATTCCTCAACTATAACTACGTCTGACTTATAATAATTATTGGTGAAATGAATGTACCCACAAAGGCGTACACATTTTCATGGGCATTGTGGTTTGGTGAAACCGTTCTCCTTGCTCATCAGATTCGGTAGGGAGTTGTTTAATAAAGTCGTCAAAATTAAAATGAAGAAAATGCAGCTTTTATGTAATCGATATGCCGATTTTCTAAAAATAATACAGCATTTCTTTCACCCATTCTCCTGCTTGCGGTTCCGCGTCTCGATCCCCTCCCAAGACTGGTGCATACACGCTGAAGGTAAATCCATGCCATTTAATGATTTTTATCAAGCGATGAATCAAATTTACTCTTGAATAGCTTTTTAATATCAGGTCCATTAAATACGCCTATTAAATGAAGACAATTTATAAAGGCAGAAAAGAAAACATTAAATAATACAGCGAGGTGAACAAAAATTCGTTTTAAGTCAGGCTTGCCATCCGTCCTCTTTTCCCCGGACACCGTCCTCTTTTTTTGAGCATCCGGGGCTGTCCTACTTCTTTTTCAGCAAGCGTCCGGGGTTGTCCGGCTTTTTACATCTTCATTGAAATATTTTTATTTATAAAAAAAAGATTTAGGTGCTCAATTAGCTTTGAAAAAGTACAATTTTAAATTTCCTCTTTGTACTTCATTAGTTTTACTTTTACTGATAGTCGGCGGCTTATTATAACTTGTCTCTTATTTTTTTAAACCGCCGCCGGTCAAAATGGTCGGCAGAGGTCTCTGCTTGACAGCTGTGTGTTTTTCATAAAGTTTGTTTTCCAAAAATAGAAGTAAGTTTTGAACACAAATGATAGTATAAAAATTGATTAATTTTCATATTTTAGAATGCCAAAACGTAAGTGCACTTTTAACGAGGAGCTAAAAAAGAAGTTTTCCTTTATGAAAAGAGTAAATGAAGATTGGATAGTGAATTGCACACTTTGCAATTCTACAATTTCGATTGCAAATAAAGGAGTACAAGACATCTATAATCATTTGGAGACACAAAAACATAAAAAGGGCTTATCCAGCCAAGATTGTTCCACGAAAATCGATACAGTTTTTCCGAAAATTATGATCGACAATGAACTTCGAGCCATTGAGGGTTGCATCGCCTATCACACCATTGTTCATAACATGTCTTTTTTATCTTTGGACTGCACAATTGAATTAAATAAATCACTTTTTCATGATTCTCAGAGAGCTAAAAATATATCTTGCAACCGTACTAAGGCCACAGCAATTGTTAAAAAGGTTTTGGCGCCCCTTTCAACGAAAATGATAAAGAAAAACCTGGAAGAAATTGATTTTGTGAGTATATCATCCGACACGAGTAATTTCGGTGCCACTAAGCTATTACCAATACTTATTCAATACTTCGATGTAAAAAACAATGGAATCCAAACAAAGATATTGGATGTTTTATCAATTAAAAATGAAACATCAGAAACTATAGCGGAAAATATTCTCCTGAAATTGGAAGAATATTGCCTAAAATCCAAATGTGTTGCTTTTAGTGGTGACAATTGCAATACCAATTTTGGTGGTATGCACAGATACGGCCAAAATAATGTATTCGCAAAACTAATAAATGCTTTGCATAAAAAAATAATTGGTGTTGGTTGTCCAGCCCATATAATTAATAATGCAGTTCACAAGGGTTGTGACACATTGTCCATAGATGTGGAATCTATTGTTATGAAAATTTATAATCATTTTTCTATTTATACTGTAAGAATAGAAACATTGAAAGGTTTTTGTGAGGAGTCAGAAATAGAATATGCAAAGTTACTTTATCATAGTAAAACAAGATGGCTTAGTTTATATCCTGCTATTGAGCGAATACTTAAATTATTTGAGCCCTTGAAGAACTATTTTTTGGAGCTAGAAGGCACACCTAAGATTATAAAATGTTTTTTTAAAAATAATTTAAGTGAGGCATATATGTTTTTAATACATTCATTGATGAATATAATTCAAAAAAATATTAAGAAAATTGAAAGGTCAGATATTTCCTTGCTTGAAGTAAAGAAAATTTTAAAGGAGATATCAGAAAATTTAAATGAAAGATTAGAACATAATTTTATTCCAATAAAAGTTAAAGAAATTATTAAAAATGTGACTGATGAACAAAAAGGTATTCTGATGAAAGAGACTATAGCATTTTATAACACTATTAAGAACTATATTGAATCATGGACATTACCTCTCAAGGATTTGGAAGTATTTGACTGGTTATGTTTTGAAAATTTGGAGAATGTTAATTGGAATAATGTACAAAAATCTGTTGAGTTTATGGAAAAGTATAACATTGATTTTAATGATGAAAATTTATTTAATGAATTTCTTGTCCTAAAAAATTATGTAAAAAACTTAAATTCATTTGACTCTGCTGATAACAAGTTTTGGTGCAATTTTTTTATTAAAAATGATGTTTGCCATCAACTGAAAAAACTTGTTGAATTTTACTTTTGTTTACCAGCACATAATGCTAACGTAGAACGTATATTTTCTTTGATTAAGGCGCAGTGGACGCCAGAAAGAAATAAATTAAATACAGACACTATCGCCGATATTATTAGAGTCAAATATAATTTTAATATGAATTGCCAAGAGTTTTACAAATATTTGAACAGATGCGATGGTAATATATTGGCTCAAATTGGAAGTGTTGAAAAATATACGTGAAACTTTTGAAACTTCGTATTAAAAGTTTTTAAAAATGTACATTCCCGATAATGTTTGCAATGAATTTTTGTTTTTCTTTTTTATTTTTAAGTTTTTGATTTGTACCATTAAATCAGAATGATTTGTTGTGTTTTGTTAAGTTTTTATTTTTGTAAATAAAGTTTTTTTTATAAAATCAAATTTTGGTTGTTAATTTTTTTGGCGTCGTTATTTTATTTAAATTGGGTTGTATAAAAAGTGTCCTCTTTTTTCCAGCAAATGTCCTACATTTTTTATGCTCGCGTCCTCTTTTTCTCAAAATAGAAATGGCAAGCCTATTTTAAGTTAACTGCCATACCTTTTTTAATTTTGTCATCGCTGCGCTTTGGGAAAACGCTTTTCAAATGGTAGAATGCTCTTGAACAATTTACAACGGCCACTTTAATGATAGGCCTTGAAATCTAAGTCTTTCAATTTTCTGCGAACAGTGCGCTCAGAAACGTTTACGTTAGCATCCTGAAGTTGGGACTTGAGTACCTTTGTGGTACTCAAGTACCACTTTCTTGAAATATTTAAAACTAATTCAAACTATTTTTATTTCTGTTTGGAGGGCAGTCGCACTAAAGACTTTTATGTCATCGATATGCCGATTTTCTAAAAATAATACAGCATTTCTTTCACCCATTCTCTTGCCCCTCCCAATACTGGTGCATACACGCTGAAGGTAAATCCATGCCATTTAATGATTTTCATCAAGCGATGAATCAAATTTGCTCTTGAATAGCTTTTTAATGTCAGGTCCATTAAGTACGCCTATTAAATGAAGACAACTAATAAAGGCAGAAAAGAAAACATTAAATAATACAGCGAGGTGAACAAAAATTCATTTTAAGTTTACTGCCATACCTTTTTTAATTTTGTCATCGCTGCGCTTTGGGAAAACGCTTTTAAAATGGTAGAATGCGCTTGAACAATTAACAACGGCTACTTTAAAAATAGGCCTTGAAATCTAAGTCTTTCAATTTTCTGCGAACAGTGCGCTCAGAAACATTTACGTTAGCATCCTGAAGTTGGGACCTTAGTACCTTTGTGGTACTCAAGTACCACTTTCTTGAAATGTTTAAAATTAATTCAACCTATTTTTATTTCTGTTTGAAGGGCAGTCGTTAGTGCGACTGCTCTCTTTTATGTTTCTTTATTGAATGCTTTATAATAATTATTGGAAGTATGAATGTACCCACAAAGGCGTACACATTTCACCAATACACTGACAATAGTCAGCGTGGGGTAATGCTGACTGTGCATACTTCACAATCAGCGATGTGTATGTTTATTTACATAAGTATACAAAGTATGTGTATACTGTTGAAATACAAAGTGTATATCAACGTTGACTTGACAAACATACTACACCTCCCTTTTATGGAAAGAATAATCAATACCTCGTTAATTATTCTTTTAATATTTCAATACAATAAAAGTTAACAATTACTTAAAATCTATTCTTCTTAAAATAGAGATAATTGATCAGTCCGAGGGAACAATTAAAACTAGAGAGTAATATTCCTCATCATGCACACCCCTCCCTTTTTTGGGTGAGTAGGAGTACTTGAATCATCAGTAAATTGTTAATTTAAGATTGTCAGAAATGAATAAGACTACTTTCATTAAGAAAGATTAAAGAACTAGTTCCCTTACAAAAACACAAAAAACAATTGCGTTCCAAAATACAAATATAAATATATTATTAAAAGAAAACAATTAAAACATCTGCATTCCAAAATACAAATAGAAATATATTATTAAAAGAAACTAATTAAAATACTTCCTTTTCCTTGTTTTTTCTCTTCGCCCCGACAAAGGAGAGAATAATATATGTCAAAATTGACCGCTATACAAAAAAGGGGAATTCAAATTACTGGAAGGAGTTTACTCACTTTTTTTTATTTTATACTGACCCGGGTGAATTGCAGACTATCATCTCGTGAAAGTCGAGAAGTTGTTGGACTCGTGTTACCGGATACTTTTTCAAGCCTGGGATAGAGGAGACCTAAGTCGACATTTCCATTAATTACTGGTCCTTCAACTAGTATTATAATTAAATGATATATTAAACAAAAAAAATCATCCCTTGTGTGCAATAAATATCATCGTCTTATTTGGTTCAATCTACTAATAAATTGTCCTTGGTCATATTTCTCCCTTGTCGAAGGAAATTAAACAGAGAAGTTCTTGTGTTAGACGGCGTAATAATGGAAGGGAAAGCCGACGAATAAGAAATTTATCGATAAAATTATGAGACTGTCCATTGTGTTGCCCTGGGAAATTAAAATAAAGAAAGGGGAGGTGTTTGTAACGTTTAAGAAGAAACTGGAAAGTGAATATAACGATAACAGTAATCGTTTAATAGTTCCAGGTTCTAATTCAACTAATTTTGTTTTACGTCTCGGTCACAAATCGATGTGCACCAATATGCTTGTTTACTGTTTCCTGCTCAGTTTCCCTGTCTGTATTCAGACATTAAACTTTGTCCAAATCATTGGCTCTGCTAATATATGTCTTTTTCAATGTCTTACTGTGCATTTGATAAATGCGTATTATAAAATTCAAAACTAGTGTTATCGTGATTATTATCACGCAAATTTCTATTGGAAGTAAAGTTATTTCCTGCTGAACTACCTCTATGTCATTTATCAAGTTTGCGTTTGGTTTATCGAATTTTGTCTGTGTTCTGCCCATGTTTACTCAAATCTTCCCCATTTTTCTATCATTAGTGCTGTTTCTAGTTCCACTGTCCTTCTTTGAATAATGTCTTCCCTAGTAGGTGTTCCTTCTATTCCTAACAATTCCCATAATTTCGTTAGCATTTTAATGCTTTCTTGTATTTCCTCTTTTGTCCTGTACTCAAAACTAAATTGAAAGGCCTCTTTATCCTTATCCATTTTAAAATATATTCTCTTATATAATATCTACAACTAAATATGTATGTATTTGATTTGATTTTGCTTTATTTATTTATAATTTTTTTCTGTCTTTTTTTTTTTCTTTTAATTAATTGAGCAAAACAACAAAAAAAATCGCAAATGGCGGTTAACGCCTGCTTGCCTTTGAGTGCTATTCGAAGAAAGCACTTCATTTATAGAAAAAACTATTTAAATTTACTTTTTTTTTCTATATAAGGTAATATACATAATTGTTTTTTCTATTTTCTTAATTTTATCCTTTTGTCCAGATCGTCTACTCGTTTCCATAAATAAGTCGCCTCTTCCCATGGTGGTGGTGGCTTACCGTGTATTATTCTCAGTAGATTGGCCTTCTCCCTCTTCAGGCGCACCGGTTCGTTTGTTTTTTCCTTTCGTTGTCTTTGTTTATATTCCTCCACAGTCAGTGGCTGTGGGCCTTCTTTTATGACTTCTGTACCTTGGCCGTACAGTTTCTTCTTTATATTAGTGTTTTTAGGTGCTTGGCCTGTAGCACTCTTCTGCATATAAGCAAAAAAAAAATTTTTCCTTATTTTTAAGGGTGCTTATATTTATTGAAGCACTCCTTAATGTTGCAGGATCATTGATTTTATTTTTATTTATACTTTCGTGCTTTTTTTTTCTAAGCACTGCTAGTCTGGCAGGATCGCCATGTAGAAAAAGAAATGTTATTTAAAGGCGGTTTAAGATTTAATCTCCGAGCCGAATTAGCCTGCTCTGAGGAGTGTTGTTTATTGATTAATTTTTCTTACAAACTACGTGCCTTACACTGCTTTACAAATTTTTAATTTGGAAAAATACCAAGAAAGCTACATGCCTAGATAAGTTAATTGGGACCTCCTGAACACGAAAAACGCTGTAATTTTTTTTTTCTAAGTACCGTTTTTTAGATAACGGTACTTTTGTGTTTTTCGGTGTATGGTCCCACTCAAACCCTTGTGGAGCCCAACCAAAAAGTCCGATCGAGATAAATGGCGTATCGTTGGAAAGGTAATTAAATGTCTTTTCCGTCGATATGCTGCAAATTTCTATCTGATAAGAAATGGCTGAGTTATGGCACCTCAAAGTTCAAAAATTGCCTATTTTTTACGTTTTTTTCAAAATTTTTCATTTTTACTTCGTTTGTTTTCTACGTTATAGTAAAGATCTGGAATGTTTTATTTTTTTACCAAATAGCTTATTTAATTACCAACATTTTAAGCGTAATTTGAAAAGAATCGGATGAAAAATAAAGTTTTTATTAAGGATTTTGTGGAACGACAATATTTTCATCTTCATTGCTCACACACTATATTCGGCGTAAATTAAAAAAATTAAATTAAAATGACGAGCGACTTGAACTGTTGCGTTTTTTTTCGGATGGATCTTCGCGAATGAGGAACCAACAATAGTCCGCCATCATTTGTTCATCCCACCAGCCTTTGTAACGTCTCTCGATTTCTTCCATTTCCTGGTGAAATCTTTCACCTTGTTCATCACTTTCGGAGCCCAAGTTCGTGGGGAAAATATCCAAATGACTGAATAAGAAGTGTAATTTAGGTGTCATATTTGAACCTGAAGGTTAAAAAGAATAAATTTTAAAATGATAACGGCCTTTTTGATATACATGTTTTCACTCAACGCTTACCAATGGCATTGAATTTTTGCAGTAATGTATCGATCTTCTCTGCGTAATCAGGACTTCTGTAGTTTCCCAGAAAGTTGTGAACGATGTCCTGGAATGCTTCCCATGCCTCCAAATGAGCTGGACCTAAACGCTCATTAAATGCTTGGTCACCGTACAGAGCCCGAATTTGAGGTCCATCAAATATACCAGCTTCAATTTTGCTCGCTGTGGCTCTAGGAAATTTTTGTTTAAGGTAATTCATGGCAAGACTGTCTTTTGGCAACTTTTTCACAATATTTGTAAATAACCCAAGCTTAATATGTAATGGAGGAAGTATTATCTTCTCCTGAGGAATGAGTGGGTCATTTTTGATATTGTACACTCCTTGCGTACGTCCACTTCGCTTGGGCCAAACTTTTCGGGTGTAGTGATTCTGACGGTCACGGCTGTCCCATAGACATAGAAAACAGGGAAACTTCGTATTGCCCCCTTGCAATCCAGATAGTATAGCAACTAATTTAAAATCAGAGCAAACTTTCCATTGATGTTGGTCATAATGTATGAGATCGAGAAGTTCTTTCATTGCTTCATATGTTTCCTTTATGTATTTTCCATATCCGATTGGAATTGATGGTTTCGTATTCCCTTTATGAAGTAAGACTGCCTTCAAACTATCCTTGCCTCCATCCAGAAAAAGACGCCATTCCTCTGGGTCATAATTTTGTTGGAGAGCATAGAAAAGACCACATATGTTGGCACAAAAACAAAAGTTTGTCGTTTTTGCGAAGAAAAGTGCAAGTTGTTTGCTGCGATCACGGTAATATGTAACACGTGTCTCAGGAGCACAATATCCCCACTGTTGCAATCGTGATGCAAGTAATTCAGATTTCTGTTTCGGCAAATACAAATCTCGGCACAAATCATTGAGCTCGGCCTGAGTAAGTAAATGGGGTTTCTTATTTGATTGCATTTCTGATTCACTGCACTCATCTGATGAATCATTTTTTATCGTTCTTTTTCGTATTTCTGTGGGGCCCGCTACAATCAGCTGTGGTTTGGGGCACGATACTGAGTGCGGCACTGGTAACGTCACCGAGCTAACAACTGGATAAACTGGTTCAATTCTACGTCCGATAGCCTTTTCCGTTAAACAGAAATAACAATCTGTTGTATGGTTGATCTGGTTTCTCCATTGCATTGGCTTTCCAAATGTGAAGAAACACTCTTGACCCTTACCAATTTTATTTAATATTGTTCGGCAGTTGTTACATGCACTATTCGGTGTCCACGGTTTGTCGAGAGACGCAGGTCGAAAGCCGAAATACTTCTTATACGCTTCAGATAAATTTTTCGTATTCATTTTTCGCATCAAATGTTGTGATTTCTTTTTCACAAGAACACCACAAACATAACAAAATTCGTTGGGATCGATTGAACACATCTTGTTTTTTGCACGTACAAAGCCAAACTGACATGTTTTTACAAAATGTGTTTTTTTTATATGCCTGAAAGAATTATTTAAAAAATTTATTTTCATGGAAAACTGTTAAAAAAAAAACACATCTTTATGATGGTGTTTCGCGCGTTTTGTTACCTGTAAAAAACACGCACGCTTATTAAACAGTAAAGGACCATAAAATTTTGGAAAAACCTTAATTGCTTAAAAATCCGATGCAATATAATAGACCTGCCTGTTTTTTAAAATTAAAATGTAAATCCGGGAACTTGTATTGAAAACAAAAACAAATTTTATTTTTTTATGGTCGTTTCAATGTAAATTCCCAAACGTAAATTCCCAAATTCCAAAACTGATGGACGCCGAATATAGTGTGTGAGCAATGAAGATGAAAATATTGTCGTTCCACAAAATCCTTAATAAAAACTTTATTTTTCATCCGATTTTTTTCAAATTACGCTTAAAATGTTGGTAATTAAATAAGCTATTTGGTAAAAAAATAAAACATTCCAGATCTTTACTATAACGTAGAAAACAAACGAAGTAAAAATGAAAAATTTTGAAAAAAACGTAAAAAATATGCAATTTTTGAACTTTGAGGTGCCATAACTCAGCCATTTCTTATCAGATAGAAATTTGCAGCATATCGACGGAAAAGACATTTAATTACCTTTCCAACGATATGCCATTTATCTCGATCGGACTTTTTGGTTGGGCTCCACAAGGGTTTGAGTGGGACCATACACCGAAAAACACAAAAGTACCGTTATCTAAAAAACGGTACTTAGAAAAAAAAAATTACAGCGTTTTTCGTGTTCAGGAGGTCCCAATTAGTTTATCTAGGCATGTGGCGTTCTTGGTATTTTTTGGCTGTAAACCAGTGTTATTAATACTAATTTGGGAATATTTCAACAAACTGAATTCCCCCTAAATAAGTGCTGATAATGCACAATTAAGTTTATTTCTCCTTAAAGATATTCACTTAAAATAACAATCATAATTTTATTTAAAGGAATGCAAGAATTGCAAGAAATGCAGCGTGAGAATATTTTATATTGGTCGCGGGGGATCATATTTCATAAACAGCAAATTAGCTTGCTTGTGTGCAATTGAATTTGCTAATTGTTGCTGTTATGTTGGTTGTGTCGGTGTACAAGTAATAATTAATGCCCTACAGTGTTAGTCACGCTACAGAGGAATTCCTCTCTGATGAGTCGTGCTTTCAAAACTTTTGTCCCATTCTGCCCTCTTCTACGTTTCTTTATTGATTCCTCAACTATAATCGTCTGACTTATAATAATTATTGGTGAAATGAATGTACCCACAAAGGCGTACACATTTTCATGGGCATTGTGGTTTGGTGAAACCGTTCTCCTTGCTCATCGGATTCGGTAGGGAGTTGTTTAATAAAGTCGTCAAAATGAAAATGAAGAAAATGCAGCTTTTATGTCATCGATATGCCGATTTTCTAAAAATAATACAGCATTTCTTTCACCCATTTTCCTGCTTGCGATTCCGCGTCTCGATCCCCTCCCAAGACTGGTGCATACACGCTGAAGGTAAATCCATGATTTTCATCAAGCGATGAATCAAATTTACTCTTGAATAGCTTTTTAATGTCAGGTCCATTAAGTACGCCTTTTAAATGAAGACAATTAATAAAGGCAGAAAAGAAAACATTAACATATTGTAAATAATACAGGGAGGTGAACAAAAATTCGTTTTAAGTTTACTGCCATACCTTTTTTAATTTTGTCATCGCTGCGCTTTGCGAAAACGTTTTCTTATATACTATTTAACTCTATTCTAAAACTGTCATACTGATTGTTAGCCAATCAGCTTTCTTCGATTTTTCCTTACCTAATCTGTTTAACTTTACTTCCTGGTTTTCACTTGGTCATTGGATATTTGATATTGTTACACTATTGCACATTATTGAAATTTGGTTAGGTGGCCAATTGCAATATCGTCTAATTGTGTAAACTATTTAGTGCTTATTGTTAAGTGTTGAAGGGTGTCATGTGTCGTTAGTTGGTGTGTATGTGTGGTCAGGTTCGTAATGTTTTGTGTACGCTATTGTTAGTTAGTAAGTGTGTTCAGTATGTAGGTGAATACACTACATTTTAATAAAAATAATTAATTTTGTCCAATGGCGTGTAACGCCTGCCGAACTAATGGTGCATCGCTATTAACGCACACAATTTTTCTCTTTGTAATATTGTATACTTAAAATAAAAAAATACTTAATTATTCCTTTTTGCTGCTTGTGACTTTAGATGTTGCTCGATAAGGAATTCCAGTGTGTTTATTCGTTGCCACATCCTAGTGGCGGTTTCCCAGGATGGTGGTGGTTCTGACTTTGTCTCTCGAAGGATTTTTCTTTCTTCAATTTATGCAGGTAGCCTCCTCTTCTCTTTTTTTTTTATCGTTATTGAGGGTTTTGTCTCCTTTTTTGGAGTGGCTGTTGGCGAGACTTCTGTCTTGCCTTATATTCTTCAATAGTTAAAGGCTGAGGTCCTTGTCTTTGGCCCATTTGTTTCCTCTGTAATTTTGGCTTTACAGGATTTACATGTGAATTATTCTGCGCCTTTTTAGACTGGCAGGATCGCCATGTAATAAAAACAACTTATAATTCAGGTAGCCCTGCGGTGCATAAGTGATTGTATTCTAATTCCCCTGCAGTGAAAAGTGTTAACATCACTACGTGCACACTGATTTGGGCTGGTGATTGACCAATAAGGTCAAACTCATGCATCTGTTCTTCAGTTGCATCAAAGTAGCAGGCTTGTCCCATAATATGACAAGTGGGTCTACACCACTATCGCGCTCCTTATAGATAAAGGCAACACAGTTATCTTTGCATGTAAAATTTGCATTTGTTACTTTTACCGTGCTCGTGGTGACTAAAACTGCTAAAGTGAGTGTCATCACATGGGCACTGTGACATAGCATTCCGGCAACATCATCGGAATCATAAAAATTGCAGTCATTACATTTCCGAATGCCATCAGGGTGCAATCTTTGCAACTCCCGGTAACCAAGAAGGTTCTCATTCACAACACTATTTGTTGGATACCAGCCTGTTGGAGAGGGGTTTCAGTCAAAATTTTGTCGTTGTGGAGTGACTTCGCTGTTCTTCCTTATATGTAAATTAAATTCGCGTTGAGAATTTTTATATAAAAAAATATTTTTTGAGTTGTGCGTTCTTTAACCGCACAACACGACTTTATTGATTCAAGGTAAAAATACAAGTAATTATTTTTAAATACACTTTACTTAAGCTACCCTAGCATTCAGCCGATCACGCCACTTCTTCATGTTGGCCAGACGCATACTCAGCAATTTTGGTGGGAACAGCACAGTCAGTAATATTAATGGGAACAAAGCTACGTTGCTGTTGAGACATGTTGTAATTGGAGATGCAACGTAGGCTTTGTTAGCGTGTGAATTATATTTTTGGAGTTTGAATGTTTTCTGTGTTAACTTGTATAATCAGAAGTCACATAAGGGCTGACATAACACTCATTCATATACAATGTGGTTTGCCGCCGTGATTGGCCCAATCGATCTAGGACGTACAGTTTGTTCGGCGTGTGCCGTGGTAATCGAAGGGATCGCAATCTCTGGGAGATTCCAGTGGATCTTGTCTCCAGCCAAATTAAAATTCGAAACAAGTGTCTTCTTTACTGGCTTATTGCACCTATTGTTCCCTGTATACAGGGGTCTCCTCTGAGGCTTTCCTTCGAGGGAGGGGGCCTCTTGGTAACTGTGGTACTCCACGGTTTACTGGGGGTGGTCTTCTCACCCTAGTTATGGCAGCTTCGTAGGCTTCAACATTCTGAATTTCATCAGCCCAATTTCCAGACTGACTTATTATCAGATGCTACTTTAGACATGTTGTATAAATTGGAAAAATATTTTGGGAGTATTGACTCGAAATATTTGCAATCCAAGACTGAGCTTTCATTGTTTACATTTTTTGAGCACAGGTCGGCGATTATCAGTACTTTAATCGCTGGCATGAATAATGGACTTAGAAGTGGCATAATGATCCATAAATTTATAATGTTAATATGTGATAATGAATAAAGTCTGGATTTTCCTTATCTTTTTTATGGAAACGAATGGCATACTCAAACCGTTGCTGGTAGTCTGTCATCTTTAATTTTTGCCTAAGTTGAACTTTATATGGGAACAAGTCTAATGTACTCAAAATTCTCTGCAGCGACCGCCGTGAAGTTCAAGTTGGGTCGAACGCCTCCTTGTTGATGTTGATAGACTACGCTGCACGCTCTACCGTTAATGTTCAATACTTTGACCAGGCTTCACAGAAGGTGTTCTTCCGGCACCAGAAAGGTCCATGTTGACGAAAATTTCCTTTCAAATGGTTTATTGATGATGCTGTTGGGGCAGTGCGCACATTAAAATGACGACTGTTGGTTTAAAAAAGAAAATTAAATTATTTTTGTACTTTGTTTGATTGTGTAATGATTCATAATCAATTCCCCCAATGTTCCTCACAAAATGCTGAAAAAACAAAGAAAAAAAATAATTAAAAAAGTTAAAAAGAATTCGAACCATATATCTCATTCTGCGCCACCCTGTATATATATGTATATATACAAAGGGGCTAACTTATTTTATATGATGAAGTAATTGGTTCGAAGTACTATCTCATATCTTTGTAAGAAAGAAGGTGTGTCACGTTTCTAATGTGCTCTTAGCGGTATGAACATATATGTACATACATATATCAAGCTTTTGGTGGATATTTTCCAAACTTTTCTTGTCATCGTCATATGACTGTTTCGCATTGAGACAATGAATAAATAACAAACAAAAAGTTTTCAGCATCAAAATGATTAGTGGTCGGCCTATCCGGTTTAGGCCAACCAACGAAATACATAATTATAAAACTTCTTTATTGAGAACAAAAATTGATTGCTTTTGCAAAGAGCAGTCAATCAGTACACCCTTATCTGCTCCATTTTGCTTACAAGAATGTTAGTCTGCTTATTTACTGGCCCTTACTTCATCCATATGTCTGTATTCAAACGATTATTGGAAAAAATCGCACTTAGTATTTTGTTATTCTAATAGATTTGAAATGCCGCAAATTCTTTTTCGTATACGTGCCATGTGTGTATTATGCTTACTTTCGTCATCAACGTAAATATCCATATTTTTCTTTTATTTTTTTTTTTGGCAAATCGTTCTTTTTTTAATTTAATTTTTTTAATTGACGCTTGTTGGGGCGCCGGTATGCATATAAAGAAAATATCTATTACAAGTACAATGCAACTCTGGAACGTACACAACAACTGGCTGTAGTAAACCATAATCGCAAAAATTAATATTGTTGTGTCACTTCATTATGGATTTCGTTATATGCTGTGAAATTCAATGCAATTCCCTTTAATTGATAACTATTTGGTAACATGGATAAAAAAATACACCTTTTTGTTCATAATGTCAAATTTCGCCCCCTCATCCCTCTGCACAGAATTTTTTAAAAATTTTTTACACATTTTATCCCTATCGGAAGCCATCAGTTTTATTGGTTGTGCTATTTAACATAAAATCCCCCATATATAAAATTGCTTTATTGAGAACAAAAATTGATTGCTTTTAAAAGAAGTTGTCCTTAGGTGTTAAGTATGTTATAGTTTATATTTATGTGAGAGCCAAGCAGATGTTACGCTGTAATAAGTAATCTATCTTATACGAACTTTGTAATTTTTTCGCACTTACGTAATTTGGTCCCATTTCTGCCTAACCTGTTTATACTTTTAATAAAGTGGTAGCTTGTTACTCCTTATTACATTGTAGTGTTTTGGGGTCGTCTTAATTTTTGTGTACCCTATAGCCCAATATAATTTTATACAGCTGTAGGGGATCAGCTTGATGGTTAGGCGTTCTCTCGAACTGCCAAATTAGGGATTAGACATAAAACAAGGCAACGATGTGCCACTTTATTGTTTCAAATATAAAATCCTTGTTTATTTGTGGGCTACTACCCTTTTTATACTAATTTCTACATTATTGCTTACTTATTCTAACTTACAGTGTTAGTTTCTTAAATATATTCTGCTTTGTCAGTGCCATGCAATCATCAATGCATATTACTCTAGCCAATCAGAATGTGAGAGTGAGGAATGCACTCATTAACATTTGACACTCTTAAGTTTGGTCATTCACATTCTGATTGACCTACATACTTTACTATAGTAGACTCATATTTAAACATATTGAGTCACTGGATAAGTGTCGTTATTTGATCTTTTATTAGTGGCATTTACCCTACCATTATTGGGGTGGTATGTATAAGTTTTAGAGTGGTTATTTGGTATGCAGTGGACACTAGTAAGGTACACTACACCCTCACCGTTAAGAGAAAAATTAGGGGAGTAATTTTTCTTGATGCATCCATAGCACTGTAAAAATTATGATTGTCTTAAAGATTTTTACAATTCATTTACATCTATTATTATTATTATACTTCTATATCTTTGCCTTTACATATTTTGTTTTATTTATTGGTTCTTAATCCTAGGTATGGTTTTAATTGGTTATTGTGAATTTCTTTTTCTATCCCGTTATAATCTATAGTGGTATTTACACCATTACTCTTAATTATTCTATATGGGCCTTTGTACGGGCTTTGGTATTTCTTTCTATTTTCTATTTTTATTAAGACTAAATCTCCTATATTTAAATTTAATCTATTATTATATCTATTGTCCAGTATTCTCTTTTCTTTCGTTTTATTTGTTAGTTCTTTTGCCCTTTCCAAAGAAAACTTTAATTTCTGTTTTAACTCTTTTGTATAGTCATCGTAATTATAGATTTTTATTTCCTTATTGTCACAGATTTCTGATGGTAAGCATGGTAATTTACCATAAACTAGTTCGAATGGCGTGTAGCCAGTATCTATGTGTGGTGCCGTGTTATAGGCGAAAGTAAAATAATTTATCCACTTATCCCATTCGTAATCATTTGCCGTTGTTAGCAAGAATTCATTGAGAACTCTATGATTTCTCTCCACCGAACCTATTGTCTCATGGTGGTAAGGGGTTGAAAATGTCTGCTTGATATCAAGTAACGAGCATATGTTACGCATCAGTTCGTTTTTAAATTCAGTTCCGTTGTCTGACTTGAGAACTTTAAATTTACCATGTTTTAAAATTAATTGTTCTACTAGTGTTTTAGCAATTGTAGGTGCATCTTTTGTTGACATTGGGTGAGCAATAACGAATTTTGTTAGTTCACATTGCATTGTCAATATATATCGGTATCCGTTTGAAATACGAAGCGGACCTACAGTATCCACTGACATTGTCTCAAAACTGTTGTTTGGGGTGTTTGTTAGCGTAAGTGGTTCTTTAATGTTC
This sequence comes from Melanophora roralis, assembly GCA_963583895.1. Lineage (NCBI taxonomy): Eukaryota > Metazoa > Arthropoda > Insecta > Diptera > Rhinophoridae > Melanophora > Melanophora roralis. The sequence goes on from OY757189.1 coordinate 13,463,172, forward strand.
TTCGTTTGTTTGTTTGTGTTACACTTGTCACAATATTTTACAAATTGTTTAACCATCTTATTCATATTTTTCCAAATGTATCGCTGTTTCAATTTAATTATTGTTTTTCTAATTCCTAAGTGGCCTGTGTGTGTGGCATTGTGGAATTCTTCGATGAGTTTATATTTCAATATGTCATCTGTTATTCTTTTTGGGTCATTATATATTAGAATTTTAAGTTGAGGACTTTTATTGTTTATTTTTATCTTTGTATATGCTTCTTTCAATTTTTCCATTGTATATACTTTAAATATTCTATCACTTTTTGCTAGCGCTAATTCTCTTATCTTTTCTTCATTCATTTTAGATACCAGTTTCCTCAGAATCGAATCTAGATTCGCTGAGTTATCGCTGAATCTTGCATGCATATTATCGTTTTGTACGTTCCTGGTATGTAACTTCTTCATAGTCGAATCTTGTTTCGATGAATTATCGTTACATCCTTTGTTCATATAATTATTATTTTGAGTACGTGATTTCTTCATGATCGAATCTTGTTTCGATGAATTGTCCTCACGTCCCACGTGCACAATATTATCTTTAATTCTTATTTCGACGTCTTCTATATTCTCAAACTTATTAAATTGCAATTTCTTTATGTTCTTGATATCATTTATGGATGTGCATTCCCATATTAGAAGTTGATCAGACTCCTGAGAGATGCTTTTATCCGATACTTTTGTATTTACATTATCATTCCTCTTTGTATTACCTGCCTCATTATCTTTATTTATTTTATGGTTTGTCTCATTATTTATATTATTTCTGTTAAGTTTTTCTTGCATGGCCCTTGTAGTTATTAGTATCTTATTTTCCGTTTCATCATTTTCTAATGGTATCATTTGTTTAAGTATTTCCGAGTTTATTTCAATTCTTGATAATGCGTCCGCATTAGTGTTAATTTTCCCTTTCTTATACATTATTGTAAAATCATAGTCGCTTAAATCTAGCCTGATTCTTGTCATTTTTGATGACGGATTCCTGTGTGAAAATAGGGAGATTAGTGGTCTGTGGTCTGTTACTACTATGAATTTTCGACCGTATAAATATGGTCTGAAAAAATTTATTCCCCAATGGATTGCGAGCAATTCCTTTTCAATTATCGGTTTGTTCAAGTCGTGTTTCTGTAGAGATTTACTTGCATAGGAAATTGGTAGATCCTGGCCAATTTCGCCTTGAGATAAGACAGCTCCCAGTGCGTAGTTTGAGGCGTCGGTTGTCAAAATGAATGGTTTTTCGAAATTTGGGTATTGTAGAATTGGGGGTTTCATTAGTTTTTCTTTTAAGGTGTCAAAAGCATTTTGACATTCATTTGTCCATAGGAATTTCGCTGATTTTCTTAGTAACATATTCAAGTGTTTCGCAATGTCTGCAAAATTTGGTATAAATTTCCTATAATAATTGCAAAATGCAACAAATCGTCGTACTTCGTCCGTGTTTCTTGGTATTGGGTAGTTGTTTTCTCGCCTGGAATCTCTTTCCCGCACGTTTCTTCTTCTTCTGGATGTCCTTGGATGGTTGGGGTTGCTTTTTGGTCACCGCAGTCCTCTTACGGTATTCTTCAATGCTTATAGCCTTCGGGCCTGCATTCAGTGGAGATGGAGTATAAGTTGGTGCTGTTGTTGCTGGTGGTCCTGGGTTATACTGTTCTGTCAAGTATTTTTCCCATCGCTCGAAAATTTCACTTATTTCTTCCTCCATAAATATGTTATTTTTCTTCAGTTAGCTATTGGTCCGAGCTGGCAGGATCGCCATGTAGTGTTTTGGGGTCGTCTTAATTTTTGTGTACCCTATAGCCCAATATAATTTTATACAGCTGTAGGGGATCAGCTTGATGGTTAGGCGTTCTCTCGAACTGCCAAATTAGGGATTAGACATAAAACAAGGCAACGATGTGCCACTTTATTGTTTCAAATATAAAATCCTTGTTTATTTGTGGGCTACTACCCTTTTTATACTAATTTCTACATTATTGCTTACTTATTCTAACTTACAGTGTTAGTTTCTTAAATATATTCTGCTTTGTCAGTGCCATGCAATCATCAATGCATATTACTCTAGCCAATCAGAATGTGAGAGTGAGGAATGCACTCATTAACATTTGACACTCTTAAGTTTGGTCATTCACATTCTGATTGACCTACATACTTTACTATAGTAGACTCATATTTAAACATATTGAGTCACTGGATAAGTGTCGTTATTTGATCTTTTATTAGTGGCATTTACCCTACCATTATTGGGGTGGTATGTATAAGTTTTAGAGTGGTTATTTGGTATGCAGTGGACACTAGTAAGGTACACTACAACATTATTTTGTGCTCCTCACAAGAAGCCTTTTGATAATGTGCACAAAATCTGGTGGTCTTGAACTAATTGCCTCAAACACATGTGCACATATTTGGCCCAGGCATGGTTCTAGTTTAGTTGATCGCGGTCTGTTGAAACTGAAGAATTTTTTTCCTTGTTTGTTGTTTTAATTATTTTTTTATTCCTATAAATATAAAATTTTTTTATTGAGAGTAAGTTAGTGACTTGTGGAAGAAGTTTGCGTTATATTCGCGAAATATTAGAGCATTCAATCCGCTTACATGTGGGGCTCTTCAGTGGTCGATAATACGTCTAATGGAAACACATATAACAGCAGAGTAGCCATATGCAGAGAACAGAGTGACCGTACTAGTTGAAGAGGCCCCATAAACTTGCTGTTCTCTATCCAATTCACTAGCAACTTCAGTTAAGAAAGCTTTTGTTTTCTTGATGTATTTCTCAGCTGGTGATACATATGTGGACCGTTGACGACCTTGACCACGAGCCTTGCATAAGAGATGAGTGGCTACAAAGGCTATTTACTCACTTTAATGTATCGGCACCTGTTGAAAATCTAGGCATAAGATGTCGAAACATCGTCCGAAGACTGGCTTTGGCCCTTAATTTTGCTTTTAATTGATCCCATCAGATGTCTCCAAGTCGCCCTATGTATGTTGCCAAGTTTAAAGTGTTTTTTTTCGTTTATTATTATCTGGATTTCAAACTTAATTAATGCGGTGTTACCTACACAGAGATCTATATATTAACATCTCTGGATTTTATAAATCCATTGATGCTATAGTTGTTATTCAGCGGTCTTATTTGCCGAAACTGCTGAATTATGTCTTTCGGTTCCATTAGGAGATAATTTTGCTGATAAATATGATGTTAGTGTTGGAGGATTATTTGGTCTTGCAGCCGCAGGACCGCCTCTAATTCAGAGATCTTTTCTGCGTTGCCCCATCGGCTTGCTGCAGATCTCTATTTGTATTGAATCTACTCATCTTTTTACAGTAACTAAATTATATTTTTATATTTTTTTTTGCGATTAAATGTTTGTAATGCTTCTGCTGCTTACAGCCATGTAATGAATAATATTTTATTAATTGTTTATGCTGTAGCTCCTCTTGGGAGCTCAAAGCTTATTTTATTTTAGGAGCTCTTCTAGAGAGCTCTACTTTCAATTGTTGGAAAAGAATGATTAATTCTAGTTCTTAAAATTATTCTCTTATATACTAAATTTGAGAATCTACATTCTATCTAGTAGTCACTAGTGTTGGTTAGTACTTATTTTAAGTCATTATTTTAATATGTTCAGTATTGGTTAGTACTTAAGATTATTAAACAGTTCCGCACTGATATTCCGTGGGAAAAATATGAAAAATGAAAAGTAACATTACTCGTGCTCATGTTGCACTTCACGCGGCACACCAATAGTGCCGCATTGTGTGTATACTTTATTAAGTCTAATTGCGTAGTATGGTCTACAATCTCTACGTTCGTTATGACATTGGCATTTGGGTTTTCTAATTTGAAATTTGGTCACCCATGTTTGGCAAAGTGTTATCATGTCTAGTATATTTATATTTTCTTATCTTTAGTCTTTTGCGAATTTTTCGATCAATACATATTATTCTTTAAAGAAAAAGCAAAACATGAACAAAACTTCCAATCGTCTGGCCATTAATGACATCAAAGTCTTATTAGCCATATTTTAGCTGGACAGTAAAATAGAACAAATTAAAATTTCTGCAATAAAAATTTTTTTTGTTAAATAATAGAAATATTAATGTTTAGTTTACGTGGTCAATATTTAGTAGTGTAACCTTTATTTTCCAGTACCGCTTTACATCTGCGAGACATGCTTTGAATTAAATTCTGGCACCGTTTATAAGGAATCGAGTACCATGCATTCTGTATTCCAGTCAAAAGTTCATCCAAGTTTCTATACTTATGTTGAGCAATTGAGCATTTTACATCGTTCCAGAGGTTTTCGATCGGGTTTAAGTCTGGACTTTGAGCCGGCCAGTCTAAAACGGGGATGCTTTCGTTGGAAAACCACTCCTTTACAAGCTTCGATGTGTGTTTAGAGTCATTATCCTGCATAAAAGTAAATGAAACTGGCATGTGTTCGAAAGCATAAGGCTCCATGTGGCTCTTGAGAATGTCCAAGTATTGATAACGGTCCATTTTTCCATTAATTTTTACAATGGGGCCCACACCGTACCATGAAAATGATCCCCATACCATTATACTTCCTCCACCATGCTTCACGGTCTTTTGAGTGTAGCGTGGATTCAATGCCTGGCCTTTTGGTCGGTAAACGAACACTCTACCATCCGGCTCCATACGATTAACTTTGGTTTCATCACTCCAAAGTATTTTTTTCTAGAATAAGAGATCCTTAGATTTGTGGGTTCGAGCAAACAATGAACGCTTAGTGATATTTTTTTTGACAGAAGCGGCTTCTTTCTGCTTGCGCGCCCAAACAACTGTACATCATTGAGACGTCTTCGTATGAGCCTGATTGATACGTTTAATCTAAATTCTAAGTTAATTTCACTTGCAATATCGCGTGATGACATGAAAGGGTTCTTTTTTGACTTTCGGATAAAAGCACGATCCACTATTTTGGTTGTTTTTTGACACTTGGCTTCTGTTTCTTGGATTTTGTTTCACTAATTGAGCTTGTTTCCATGAAAATGACTACATTATATACCATTTTTCAAAAACGATTTAAAATTTCTGCAATTTCAGTCGCCTTTTTTCCATCTTTCCACATGTTGATGATAATGCGTCTCTCATCAGGCGCGCAATCTTTTCCACGACCCATTTTTTGCAATAATCTTATGAATTAATACAAATTAAACAGAATTTAACTTACAAAAGAAATTACGCAAAAAAAACAAACTTTTTTAAAACTTTAACGCGAGTTGTGCTAATTTACTGTCCAAGCCAAATGCTTATAATGACACAAATCAGCAATTAAAAGAAACAAGAATGTGTTATAACGGTAATAATTTTTGTTAAAACAATTGGTTTTATTAAAAAAATATATTAACAACAACACAATAAAAATTTATAATGATTTTGTGCTAATTTAATGTCCATAGCTGTATATATTTTTTTTAAACTTTTTCTTTATTTAGTTAATGAAAAGATATAAAGGATCTTAAACTTTTAATTTAAGTTAAAAATTTTTTGCAAATGGCGGTTAACGCCTTCTTGCCTAAGAGTGCTCTACTAAGAAAGCACTTCATCAAAAGGAAACTAACTTAAAAATATATATAAAATTTTTCATTACTTCCTTTTTATACTTCTTTGTATTTTTGCTGCTTCATGAGGCTTATTTTGTATTCAATTTCATCTACCCTCTTCCGAAAATTGCTGGCTTCTTCCCAGGATTGCGGTGTCTTGCTGTTTCTAATTCTGAGTATCTTTGCATACTCTCTCCTGAGGCGCACCATTCGTCCACCTCTTCTTTTGGGCTTTGATGTTTTTGGTATTTTTATTTTGTCCTTTTTCTTTAGCTTGCCGTTCCTTTGCTTGTATTACTTTATAGTTATCGCCTTTGGCCCCTCGTTCATCGCTGATGACAAATCTCTTGGCACATCCGTCAGGACAAATTCTAGCTTCGGTGCTTGTTAAGCACTTTAAGGGTGATTTTTAGATTTTTAGCACTCCTGTTATTTTATTTAGCTGCGCATACTTTGAAAGTGTTGTGCTGCAGTCTTATATTAATTTTATTGTATTTGTTGACTTCTTTGGCGTGCTACTTAATTTTAAGCACTGCCAGGTTGATAAAATTTTTTTTTCTTTCTTGCGTGCTATTGTAGTTTAGCACTGCAAGACTGGCAGGATCGCCATGTAATGCTTCTGCTGTTTACAGCCATGTAATGAATAATATTTTATTTATTGTTTATGCTGTAGCTCCTCTTGGGAGCTCAAAGCTTATTTTATTTTAGGAGCTCTTCTAGAGAGCTCTACTTTTAATTGTTGGAAAAGAATGATTAATTCTAGTTCTTAAAATTATTCTCTTATATTCTAAATTTGAGAATCTACATTCTATCTAGTAGTCACTAGTGTTGGTTAGTACTTATTTAAAGTCATTATTTTATTATGTTTAGTATTGGTTAGTACTTAAGATTATTAAACAGTTCCGCACTGATATTCCGTGGGAAAAATATGAAAAATGGAAAGTAACATGACTCGTGCTCATGTTGCACTTCACGCAGCACACCAATAGTGCCGCATTGTGTGTTTATGTTATTGTCGGGCGATAGCAAACTCAAGTAATATGATCCTGTTTATAATTATAACAAGTTACCCTGCAGTACTGAAGTGTTTGTATGCACATTGCTTGGCATAGAAGAAATTTATGTTGTTAAGTACTGCTAGGCTAAGCAATGAAGTAAATTTAAGTTATTGGATCTTTTTGTTTACTATTAAATACCCTGCAATTAGTATGCTACACTATATATTAACATCTCTGGATTTTATAAATCCATTGATGCTATAGTTGTTATTCAGCGGTCTTATTTGCCGAAACTGCTTAATTATGTCTTTCGGTTCCATTAGGAGATAATTTTGCTGATAAATGTGCTGTTAGTGTTGGAGGATTATATAATCTTGCAGCCGCAGGACCGCCTCTAATTCAGAGATCTTTTCTGCGTTGCCCCATCGGCTTGCTTCAGATCTCTATTTGCATTGAATCTACTCATCTTTTTACAGTAACTAAATTATAGTTTTATATTTTTTTTGCGATTAAACGTTATTGTTCGAATTTTTTCAGATTACTAAGTTTAGTCAAGTTTTTTTTATCAAGTTTCTTCAAGAAGTTTAAAGTATGTATAGTAAAGTATAGTAAATATATTTAGCATTTAAAAGTAGATTTTACTCTTTCTATAAAAACTTCTTTTGTCGCAATACAATTTTTACTAAGTTCAGTTAGATTTGTTATTTTGATTTGAACTTTATTCTTTTAATTGAATCTTAAAACTAAATTGTAAAAAATTCTCACATTCATACTAAGTACACTTATTTTAAGCTAAGGTAAGCAATGCAATGCATTATGTTCTCTGTCTGGAATAATGTGGGAAACCAAAATGTAATATGAAGCTATTTTATTTCCTACACTATACCAGCGAATACTATAAGTTAAGGGAATGAGAATGTAACTTGCGTGCTTATTCTTAAAGTGAAGACTCCCCAATTAATTTTATCAAAAAAATATATTAAGGCGCTTTCACTGCGCCGCCAATAAACTAAATAATACAAGAACTTCTAATCTTTTAAGCTTACAAGCACTTCACTTTATTTAAGTAATTTACAATTATTAATTAGTTTGTACAAAGTTTATTTAACCGCAAGACGTATGATTCAATTCGCGTAGTAGCCAAGACTAACTTCAAAAACTTTCTTCTGCCACCTCAAAAGTTCTGGATCACGTTGCATTGGCATTTTTTGCAGGTATCCAGACGCTTAGTTATTACTAATATGCAATTTTATATTATTGATAATAAGGCCAGAAGCGCGTGCAAAAGCCGTGGGAATGTTGAAACAGCTAATTACGCTGAACTTCGTTCATTCGCAGTGTCAGGGCCGCTGTTAACTTGAAGTACACACCGCACACCGCGTTGTATGTTTATGTTATTGTTGGACAATAACACACTCGAGTAATATGATCATCTTCTTAGTTTAATTAGCCTGTGGTACTAAAGTTAATGTATATACAAATTATTTGGTATATAAGTAATTAATACCGTCAAGTACTGCTATGTTAACCATTTATGAAATAAACTTAAAGAATGGGATCTATATATGTATTTAATATTACCCTGCGGGAAATGTGTGTCAATTGATCAGTGTACTTGTCCTGTTACAGGTACAAAACATGAATTGGACAAAAGTTATTGGTCGTGATCGGTTAAAAAGGCACACATCAAGTAACTGGTTAAAATGTGTTAAAGAAATTAGGGGAAAAAATAAAAACACTGGTCCCGACACATAAACAAACATCTGTTTACATATGCACACACACGCGTAAATACAAATAAAGTAGATTGAACAGGATCTTAAACAATTAATGCAAAATTTTCTTATATAGGATTGGCCTGTAACCCGTTCTGAGGCGTTAGATTTGAACCAATTGCCCCCTCCAATGACAACGCAATGTAAACGTGGCAGGTTCTTTTCATATAAAGTACAAGTACTAGAACCAGTCCCTACCCTAAGGAACCGTTTACGTCAATAGTCTTAAACCCGTCCACTTCCCCGTAGGGTAGGTCCCCTGCAATTAAAAAGGTAATTTGCCTAGCTAGCACCGGTACATGGGTAGCGAAGTGTTGAAATAATATAAGGACTCCAATGTATCGTCGAAATTCGCATTCATCGACTTAAAATTTTATATGGACATATTCTTTAAGAGCTGTGCAAAGCCGAAGGCTTAGAAAATAAATTAAATCATCTGAAAAAAGAAATAGAAAGTTATTGCAGAGGGTTTTTAAATTTTTGTGTTTCAGACGGTAAATCTTGACCCACATTTGTTGAATGTTTATCTGTTTTTATTTTGTGGTCACTTGTAATATTATCCAAAAAGTTAATTTAATTATTCAGGTATGTGATGAAAAATGATCGTTTTAAAAAGTAATTTCAATTTGAAAAACGATATAGATGTGACGAATTTTGATTGTTTTCAATTACCACTTTTGTTTAATTCCACATCGTTTGTTTGTAAAAGTGTAACTATTGCACAAAAGCAACACTGTGTTTGAGAGCACCAAGCCGATCGCCTAAAAATGAACGGCTAGCCGCAGGCATTTTATTTTTTTAAGTCGAGCCGCTGCCGACTTGTGTCAATTTAAAAATTTATGAAAAGTTAAAATTATTTTAAAAGTGAGTCAGAGTTCAGAAACAAACATATGGAAAAAGATAGTTTTCCTTACATTTTTGAGTTTGCACATACAACCTTTTTATATTGAGCAAGCGAAATATATTTCTGCAAACGTTGATTCAGCTGCTGCTAAAACTGTTAAAAATATGTACAAAAATATATAACATTTAGTTTTTGCTTTATTTGTTTGCATTGTAATCGTTGCATCATAAATCGCAAGTACAAAAAATTTCTATCGATTTGGTCATATTCAGAACGAAGCAAGATTCCTAATAACGAATATATGTACTTATGATTTTTGCAAACGGTAAAAAAAAACAAACAAGGAGATTTTTGGTGTGTGATTGTTCAGTTTGAACTTGCATATTTGTAGGGCAAATTTTAAATGTTTTAGAAACTCCTTTAACAAATTTTACCAATCGCCGTTTAAAATTTGCTAAGCTGCCGCCTTTCAATATCGGCCAAATTAATGCCGCCGATTTATTTGTATCGGCCTGTTTTTGCTGTTTCTTTACTAATAAATTGTGTAAAATAAATTGTGATTTTAAAAATTGTGTAAATTGTGAAATTGTGTATTAGTTAAAAGCAATGGCGTTTGTAGTGGCAGCAACTTTACTTTGTTTTGAAGAGGAGCATAAAGCCGAAAATGTGAGGAGAAGACAACTGAGGGATGGCTCAAATCCGTTGGACTTGCCGGAAGATATGTAAGTTTAATTTAAGTGTAAAACGTATCTATTTTGTTTTAACTTTCTGTACAGATTTATTGAAAGCTTTAGATTAAACAAGGAAGGGTTTTTAATCGTAATAAATAAAATTGGGCACGTAGTTGAAAATTCATCCATTCCACTTACTTTGCAGTTGGCAGCTGCACTTCGCTTTTTTGCTGAAGGTGGCTTCCAAAGAGGTATAGGGTGCGATGCAAACATTTCAATGCACCGTACCACAGTTTCAAAAATCATATCCAAATTACTGCCAGTATTGGAAAGGAAAATGTGCCGAAGTTTCATTAAACTGAAAACAAGCGAAGAAGATGTAAAGAAATCCAAAAAAATTTTTTTTGACAAATACGGTATTCCAGGTGTCGTTGGGTGCATAGACGGTACACATATTTCAATTAAAAGACCGTCTAATGAGGAATATCTTTATTTTAACAGGAAGGGTAACTACAGCATAAATGCTATGGTTGTACGTCTATTTATACAATGCATTTCATATGTTAGTATGTCAAAGCTTTAACATATTTTTATTTTACAGATTTGTGATTATGCCATGAACATTAAAGCTGTTGATGCTACAAGGCCTGGATCAAGTCACGACGCGTTTATATGGGATATGAGCAGAGCTCGAAATTATTTTATGGCCAAGTACGAAAATGGAGATCGTGGGTCGTGGTTGCTAGCTGATTCAGGATACGCTTTAGAGCCATTTGTTATGACACCATTTAGAACTCCTGCTACTGCTTGTCAGCAAAGGTATAACAAAAAACATGCTTCGGGAAGAAATGTCGTAGAAAGAACGATCGGAGTATTAAAGAGCCGATTTAGATGTTTGTATCGAACTCTTTGGTATACTCCAACAAAAGCGGTGCAAATCATTAATATATGTTGCGCTTTGCACAATCTTTGCAACATGCTCAAAGTTCAACACACAGTAGCTCAGGAAGAAGGAGGTAGCAATGTAGAAGATGATATAGCAGAACAACAACAAGGGGATTCAATCCTTCAAAACAATGCTATTAATATAAGAAACAGCATTGCAGAAAGTTTAAATGAAATGTTATAAACAAATGTGAATTTAAAATGTATTTTATTTTATGTTTTTTAAATAAAAAATTAATAAAAAAAAAATCTTATTCATATTTTAAAACAACTATTTTGATGAATATTTACTTTTCAGTTGCTCCAGTTCAAGTTGTTTTCTTTTTATTTCTAAATCTAACTTTTTAAGTCTATTTTTTTCAATTGCAGCATTTTCGATTTCTTTGTTATGACGTTTAAGTTCTTTGGTAAGGTCAGTGGCTAAGTTTTCGACAGACTTGTACACACGTCTAATATTTTTGCCAATAATATCCAAATTTTCATTGGTTTTTTGAAACAAATCAACAAAGTTTTCCAAAGAATTGGATAATTCCTTTCCATTCTTAATGTCATTTTTAATGTATTCTTTTAAATTTTCTTTAAAATTATCACCGGATTTTCTATTGGGTTGAAATAGTCTTTTTGATGGACCAGGATTGGAATCTAATGCTTCTCCGTCATCTGACTTTCTCTTGACTCCTGTAGATATGTGATTCGATGTTTTTGACTGGACGTTAAAATTTTCTTCTGATGATGACGAACCACTTTGGCTTTCATCACCCGCACACGCTGCATTTTTAATGCCATCTACAATTGTGTACAACCCACATATTTTACCTATAGCCTCCTCTTGTTTTGATATATATATTTGGTTGTATGGACCACCACCTGTTGTAAGGACTTCTTTTTTGTTTAAAGAAATTTTCTTTTTTATTGACGCTTTCCAGCATGTCCATACCTGTAGAAAACCATACTAAATATATACATATTTTAAGTAAAATAACTTTATTTAACCACACCTTTTTCCACCCAGTTAAGTCGTGTATTGGAGGACCCAAGCTATTTAGTTCAATTACCAAATCCTTCCATAAGCTTTCCACTTCTATCCTGTCACCTTTAGTAAATCCTCTGGCTATATCCGCATGAGCTTGCATAAACTCAATTAATGCATTGTCCTGTTGAGAATTTTTATGCTTGCCCCTTAAAATCAATGTTTAAAAATATTTAAATACATTTATTTAATTTAAAAGAGTTTTTAACCAAAAAATTTACTTACATGTTAAAATTTAAATAAGTAAAACGTAAAATGACACATACACCAACGTAGGTTTGAAATCAACTTTAAATCGATGTTGTCGTTTTTTATCACATGCCAAAAAATCACTTTTCAGTAGGAACAAAATGAAAATGGAAAACGACTTTTACAAAACGACATTTTTAAACACATCACAACGTTTGTCGCTTTTAGATTGATTTTATATCTAAATCATTTTTCATCACATACCTGATTGTTTTTGAACTTTATTTATTTTATTATAATTTATTTATGTTTGTAGGTGAATAACACTTGCTTTAATTGCCTCAGCAAGTAATTTTAATTTAATCGCTTTAATTAAGCGTGGTTCTTAGACCATTAAACTAAAAAGCGTACTGATTTCAATCCAGAAATTAATGGTCTCCCTAGATATGCATTGTATTGTACCATAATTTTCATATTATGTATTTAAATCCTTCAGAAGTTTAAAAATCAACACAAGTCGGCGGTGGTATGAATCGACTGACTGTGGCTAGTCGCCATTTGTAAGCCAACCGGTTTGGTGTTCATTTTGCTTTTGTATAGAAAATCACTACTTAAAACTAATAATTTGAAATCAAACAAAAGTGCATTATAATTAACCACATCTAAATCTTTTTTGAGACTAAAATTACATTTTTGTATGGTTGTTTTTTAAATGTGTTTTAAGAATTTTTTTTCTCCAAAAATTTTTTTTTTTTTTCGATATACATATTTCCAAATTAAAATATTAGTTAGGTCATTGTGTGCACTTTCGAAGTACGCTACACTTGCTTTTGATTTTTAAGCTCTTATACTTAAGTTTTGTTGTTTGCTTTTAGACTTTACACCATTATTTAAAAATAAAAAAAAATAAGTTTTTTCTAAAATGCTTTAAAACAAAGAAGTCAAGTTATTTACATTATTTCATTTTTTTCAATTGTGTTGCAATAATAAAACGAGACTTATTTCAACTACATATATAAAATGTAAGATAATAATTTATAAGCAATTTGTATTATATTATTTAAATAAGACTGCTTTCAAGTTCTTGGACTTACAACAAGATATGTTGTCACTGTGTGGTAGTGTCATATAGTACTAATTTTTAAGAGCTTTCTTTCTTGTTTAAATTAAAATTGTTTGCAAACTTATGACAAAACGATGTGATAGTGATAACATATGTTTCCTTTATATAAATGTTTTCTTTCCTTTCAACTTTTGCAAATAATTTAATTTAGCGATAATATTTATTTATTGAAATTATGTTTTTATTGTGTTTTCATACTACCGAAGTTTAAAATAAATACTTTTTTGAAAATTATAAATAATAGCAATAATAAGTGTATAGAATCTAGTTTACAAAAATATATTTAATGATAAAAATAATATTATATAACTTTTTTTATAAATAAAAGATCCCAGAAAATTTATAACAAAAAATAAGGTTTTAAACAATTTTTTTTTTTAAGAATACTCAATGCCCATCAATTTATGGGGCCGCAGGTAAGCTTATGGTAATGATTTTAAATTAAAGTATGTATGTACTGAAAAAAATTAATTTGCATATTTGTTACACGATCGGCAAAAAGGTTACACTTATATAATGGTAATAGGTAGACTTATAAAGCTAGTTCAATTTGCAATATTTACCTAAAAATAATTTAGCATATAAAATGAAAACCCTGACAAAATAAACAAGCTAAGATCGTCACAAATCCTATTATCAGACATTTCGCCAAATTGTCAAAACTTTTGTTTTAAATATACACAGGCTTATTTTTTTGAAGAAATTGAATTTGCTTGCAAACTATAATTTCTATTTAAACGTTTTGGTTTGTTTATAGTAATTCTCCAATAAGTTTATTGAGGTTATTATATAAAGGCAGAGGATGTTCATGAGGTTTTTAAAGAATTTGGTTGAAGTCTACTGATTATTTGGTGTAAGAACCTATGAAATGCAATTGTAGGGGGCTTTTGCTCCCCTTGTTTCAATCGGAAATAATTTTGGGAATATGTAATTCCCAGATGTAGCGCATAAAAAATTTTATAAAGTTAATGCATTAATATATGTTGGGGGGGTCTACGGCTTCCCTTGTGTTCATCGAATTAATATTTATTTTAAAATTTTACTTGTAAAATTGCAGCTGTCATAATAGTCTACGAGATGAAGCGTTTTAAAAATTGAAAAAATAGGTAATTTTTAAACGAACTGTCTTTTAAAGCATTTGATCTAGATGATGCCAAAAATAAAGAAATAATTTTGAATTTTGTAATTGAAATATCTACAACAATTATTATATTATATTCCGTAAAAAAAAACTACATATTAACTTTAAAGCAGTGTACACTTATACAGGTAGCATTAAGAACCCAGCTGGTTGTTATTTCCCTTGAAACTTCGTGAAAGTGATTGTCAGATTTATTAATTTTGTTTAAAATTGAAAATTTGTTTGACATTAACTTATCAAACACAAAAAGGAAATGCAGAGGGCGAATTGTTGGAATTTGCCTTGATGGTACCTGTATTAGCAAGGCACATTCAACATGTGAATGTGCCTTGAACACGTTTTGACGCCATAATAATTTCCTTTTTATTGTGCTGTTTTTTTCTGAATTGTGTAAAAGTCAATCGTAACAACTTGTATGCAGTAATTCTATTGTCATTTCGGGTAACTTTAAACAGAAATCATATAGCCACCAAGACGAATTCGCTTTGATTGCCACATACATAACGACAGTAATGTTAATTTAGCTAAGTATTTGCCCATCTAATCTGAAAATTTTTGCTTAACTTAAAATTAATGTCAACACAAAAAATTCAATTTATAAAAGCTTTGCAAGGTTTTGTACCATTATTTTCCTGCAAGAGAGAAATTCAAGTTATGGAAATTCAAGTAATAGGACAAAATGTTAAGGAACTTAGCTGCTTGCCGCTGTTGCCATAAGATTTGCTTCAACTTATAGAAACTTCAATTTATAGAAGTTTAACACCGGCCATGCACAACATGACAAGACCACAAGAAAACGATAGATGTAAAAGATAAATGTCAAATTTGTCCCTTCAAATTTGTAATACGCGCAACATTTGCTACCCCGTACTCACCAGCACACCCTTCACCTGTAAACTCGTGTCGCAGGAGGCATGTCCCTTCATGTAAACACGCTCTTAGCGAATGGGTCTAAGAGGAAAAAAGAGCCAGAGCTGCGGTCCTTTCTCGGGAATTGGCAAAGATTCAAGCAGCCAAGATGGTTGCTGATCTTGCTTGGTGTAGAGTCCTCATGGTGTTATGACAGCAGCAACGATACTATCTTGAGTTCATTTTATCAAATTAGTCGCACTGAAATCAATAGGTTTCTGTTTATTCTGGGGTACATGTGACGTGTGGAGCCTTATAGCTCAGCTCACGCGTTTTAAGCTCAAACTTCTATATTAGTAAACTTTTTTCACTAGACATTAATTGTTTAATTGAGCTACTTTTTAATTTGTCACCTTTAGGTGTGTGCAGATAAACCTTATCATTAGTGCCCTTAAAATCGACTTGTAGCAGGCTCCCTAATTTTGATTAACATATTTTTAGCACGGCTCTAAAAAACATTTTTATTTTTCAAACATCTTGGGTTTTTGTGTGTTAAGAAAAGAATGCGGCATACTTCCCACTGAAAAAAATTGTTTTTAAGTTAAATCTTTTTACTCACCTAATACTACTTTAAATGTAATTATTTTTTTATATTAAAAGAAATTCGAGAAATTCATTTGAACCAAAAATAAACTAAATTAAATTTGTTTTGATACCACAACAAGTTCGACTTAAAAAAACAAAAAAAAAAAAACAAAAAGAGTTTATGTTTAGGGTTTAGTTATGTTGCAAAATTACAACCAAAACAACACATTGGCCAACATATTAACCATTTCTTAAATTGATAAGTGCAATCGTTCCTTGTCATCTGGTATATATTTTCGGTACCTGACTCTTAACTAAAGATACGTTGTGGCTCTCTAAACGCTATCATAAAAACAGGTCTAATAATTGGGAACGTTTTTTAATGCAGCTTTAGCAACGCATCAATAAAATTGAATTTTAATACAAAAATGGAAGAGTAAGTAGAAGAAATTAAAATTGTCCAATTCACAAGCTCATGTTATCGTCGTATGCGTCGTCTAATTATATAAATATAAAATATCGTATTTTTGTTGTTGAAAATTTTCATACAAAAGTGTGTTTTAATTTTACGATTGTTTTTCCTATGTTTTAAATATTTATTTCAGACCTGGAAATGTTTCACTTGTATAATAATTTTGATAAAATCTTTTTAGTATATGATGGATAATACCACAAAACTATTTATTTATAATGATTAATACATTCTTTATTAAATTCAAATGAGGTTTTTTAGTATTTTATTTAAAATTGCTTATTATTTAATATTCATAACCAATACACCTCAAATTAAAACTACCACTCCCGGTTTGGTATAATGCTATCAAATTACATGAATGCCAACTTAAGTTGAAAAAGAACATTTAAAAGTTTTCGATTCTGCATTTGTCATGCAATAAAGTAATACAATAAATTTCTCTATTCACAAGTGAATTTACTAAAGTCGTATTTTTTTGAACGATAAGCCATACGACAGAACTTGTGAATTGGCCTAATATTTCGTTATTTTAAATTCACTTTTCAAATTTCTTTAAAAATGCAAGCTTTACGAAGCTAGAAAAGCTTAAGCATTAGAATTGCAACAGGTTATTACGCATCAGCAACAAAAAAGGTGTGTTCAATAATTTCCCAGAAAATACTTGCAATGAGAGGGTAAAAAGAAATTTTGTAAAATTATTCGCCAAATTTTTTTTTTCTTTTAGAATACCTTTTTTGTATGTATGTATAAACACCAAACAGCTGTTTAAAAGATTCTTGCAAGTAAAAATTATATTTATAAAAATTTGTAAACATTTTTTTATGTCCCGATATTTTACTCTCTTTTGACGCACTCTTCATGCAAGTTTTTAGAGTTAATGAAGACTTTCTAGCAACAGTTATTTAAAATCTGTGGCAATTTTAAAGGTTAATAAACAAACCTAATATAGCATCACTGCAGCAGTGATGCACAGTTTTATGCACTTACGAACGAGCCCGATATCTTTTAAAGGAAAGGTTTTGGTTTCAAATTATTTTTTATTTATATTAAAGATGTTTTTTATTTTCTTTTTAGCCTAATAAAAAGATTCTAAAAATTTGCATTTTAAATGACTAATATATTTATTTAGATAATGAGGTACATTTTTATATGAATTCTTATGCATAAAAATAAATAAACCTGTTACAAAAGCTTTATAAATATGTTTATGACTTGATTAGCTAATTTTATATTACTACAAAATTTAAGTTAACATTTTGTCAACACTAATCTTTATTGTTGATGGCACGCAGTTGTTCTAATTCAGCTCGTTCCTGCTTGTTGCGCAACAGTGGCACATTATAGTCAAAAGCATAGAAGAAACCTTTGGGTTCGCCTGTTTCTTCAGGTCCCGGTATATAAGGTGGTTCTTGATGAACGTATTCTTGTTGTTCAGCAGCAGATGGTTGATAACGACCTTCTTGTGTTTGATATTCTTCGGCAAATGGATCGGGATTGTGGCCAGTGGCAGCAGCCAATTCACCCCACAATTTAAAATGTTCTTTTTCAGCCTTAATAACAGCTGGGGTTTTTGTGGGGGGATTTTTTAAATGAGCTGGGCGATTATCTTCCACATGAAATCCAGTCTTATCAGCATAGTAATTGGCAATAAAATCGCGACCATGTGGTTGCACATACTTATATGTGCCAGTCACTTTGCCAGTTTCATCTTTCTTTTCGTTTTTACCCTGATTCCAATCCTTATAACCGTATACGTACTGACCCAAACCATCTTGACCATGATATTGATTTGCATCATAGTGTTCTTCTACATAATCCTCAGGATGCTCAATAACACGACCCATATAAACAAATTCACCCTTTTCATTGCGTGCCTCAGGCAAAGGATTTTCACCAGTTTTTGGTGCATAATCGATATTGTTTAGACCCCGAAGACCAGCTTGATTAATAAACTGTTGAGCTTCCTCTGGTGTAATGTTAATTTTAAAAATATTCTCAGCGAATAAAGTAGCGGGTAGAACCTTAAAAAAATACGCACAATATATTGTTAGTTTTTTTATACATATGTACATTAATTAGCCATGATAAAGTCATACAAGGTACATAACAGCAGTTGGCCGAGAACAGTAGCCTGTTTTTTTTTAAAGTTTTTCAAAGTTCGTATAAAGGAAAACCATTTCGACTACTAAGTTATCTAACTCCATATGATGTCACCTTGTATAATTTTACCATGATATTTGCTGTAGTTATTTATAAAAACCAAGGCACATTCAGCCAGGTAATATTAAGAACCCAGCTAATTAAAATCAATTTGACATTTATACCAAATAAAAATTAATTTTATATGGGATTTTTAATTTTTTTGACATTCTACCGTTCAAACACAGAAAGGAAATGCAGAGGGCGAATTTTTTGAATTCGCCTTGAGTTTACCTTGTTGAATGTGCCTTGATTGTGCCTTGATAAAAACTATTTTATGTTTGTTAAAGGCTATTTGACAAGTTTTTAAAGAATAATTGTCAAAAAAGCCTTTAAGAAACATTGATTAGTTTAATGAATAGTGCCGTAAGTTTCTAAAATTGTTTTTGTTTTTAATCAAATTCATTTACTTTTTACAAATTATTTTTTTAATAACCAGTTTTTATTTCAGCCTTTACTGTTTAATAGTCCTTACAAACTTTTGAAACACAAATATACTATAAAAAAGTTTCGTCACTAAGAATAGAATCAATTCAACTTTTGCTTAAAAAGTTTTTGGATAATTTCTTGTACAGAGACTAACAAAATAAAGAAAAAAATAATAAAAAAAACAACGAAAAGTTTAAAACAAAAAAAAATTTTTTAAATTCAAGTAGACATAAACGAAAAAATTACAAGTTAATAATGGCTAAAAAATATTAGCCTTTTTAGCATTAACTTTGGTAAGATTGGTAACGGCTTTTTTTTTTATGGGCCTCAAAAGTTTCGGATAATGAGAAAAATGGCGCCATCAGTTTTTGCTTAAAAGCTGACTAAGATTTGGTTTTAACTATGTAGGTACATTCAACAATATTGCACCTTAGTACAATATTTTTAACTTTTATAAAAAAAACTCCGGAAATTTTTTTATTTTTTTCAAAAAATTAAAAAAAAAATAAATTTTTGCCCATATCCATGTTAAAATAAAAATTTTTTAGAAAATAATTAGTTTTTATTAAATATAAATACATTCTGGTAGTGGAGTCTTAGGTACAATATTGCGGAATATAATTTGGCGTTATTACCAAACCTAAATCAAATTTAACACAAAATCTGATGACACTTTTTTAAGGTACCATTCACTTTCCGAAGCCTTTGAAACTCATAAAAAGAAAACAGTCGCCAATCTAGTCAAACTAAGTATGTATATGGTTTTATTACTACTACTACTTTTGGAATTTTTTAAAAAGTTTTTATTTGTTGCACAGTGTTGTTG
The DNA here is from genome assembly GCA_963583895.1 of Melanophora roralis. Lineage (NCBI taxonomy): Eukaryota > Metazoa > Arthropoda > Insecta > Diptera > Rhinophoridae > Melanophora > Melanophora roralis. Next base: position 13,482,857 of record OY757189.1, read on the forward strand.
ACATACAAATGTGGGTTAATTTGGAAATCCATTTATTCGTTCAGATTAAAAAATGTGGAAATGATAGATTTTGGATTACGATATTAACAATGCAATTTTTTATTTTATGCTTATAGTACTCCTTCGCATCTTGTACTCAGCTGTATTTAATATTTAAAACTGGCATTACGAAGTAGCGGGTTGATTGCTTGTATGTACATAAAGTATTAAAGTATGATTAGGGCTTAAGCTTCAAAAAAAATTGGTTTGTCCTTGTTCGTAACCCAAAAGCCAGTGGGGACGTTTGCGATTGGGCAGCTTATACTTTCAAATACATTCCTTTTCTTTTTTTTGTATTTATATCGAATTGTCAAATGTAAAACACAAAATCCTCTAAGTAAATCAACTACATTCTATAATACCACCACGTTTTTAACAACTCTCTAAATATGTTAAAGTTCATTTTTTAAAAAAAGTTTTCTAAAAAATGTGTTTCTCAGTAAAATTTTTTTAAGTATTTTAGCATTTTCATGTTTTTAATATAAATGTAACAAACAACTTATTTTTTATTATTAAATTGCTGTTTTTTGTATTTGTATTACTAACCACTAAAAATACACTCAACAAAACACTTTTCATATTTAATATATATATTTTTTTAATTTTAATTAATTTTTTTTTTTAAATGTGACTTGTTGTTTTCTTAACGATGTTTTTGTTTTGTCAGCTTCTAGTGTTAAAATGTTAATAACTTGAAACATCAAAAGTTGTAGCTGTTTATATAGATAAATTTCGAAACAATCTAACACAAACGTACATATATAGATAAAAATCAATAATATTATAAAATCTACCGAAAAATATTAACACAGAATCAGCAAACAAAAATAAAATTATAAAAATTATGCTGATTTTAATCGCTCTCAACGTACAGCTTCATATAAATAAAACCAGATTTTTTTTTCTAATGAATTGTTCTCTGGCTGACGACGATTCAGCCTGTTTGTTACTAATTTTTTAAGATGAGTTAGTTATAACAAAAATAAACAGAATTTTAAATGATAATTTTTTATTGTTTTTGTATTCTTTTAATTGTTAAGAAAATTGCAATTTAAGCACTTATTAAGTTACGGGTTTTAAAAAGCTTACAACAACCTTAAATTTATAAGCTATCAGACAAATTAAAAAGATTTTAAACTGTCACTTTTTTCTAGTAAATTTTTCAAAAAAAAAAAATGCACATACATACATATGTATGTATGTACCTACACAAAGCCTGAAAACGTTGTATAAAAATACCAAAGTTGGCGCCACCCCTTGTCAAAGGTAAGCTAAGCACATTCGTCGTCACTTTTCATGTCAACAATACCTGCTTCTAATTAAACCCGGCACGTAGTGTTTAGCATATCTTTCAGTTTGTCCATGATGTTTATTTGCATAATATTTATTTGCGACCAGATATATTATTTACATTCTAAATCCTTATAGATAAGAAAGCCTTTTTACTATTGTTCATCTATTAAAACCAAGTTTCCGAAACCAAGTCATATTCTACGGACCACCTTTTACTGTCAAACTTTAAGTTATATTTTTTAAAATAAACGAAATCGGTTGACCACGGGAAACCTTGGGCAACCCATTTTTTAAACAATAATAATGTATAGTTACATATCCTAAAATATCTTAATAGCTAACTTAGGGAATTATTTTTAAATAAGGGAAATGGTATTCCTCTTTTGAATTATACATTTTATAAAATTTTTTCCTTCGGCAAGGGAATCGATAGCCCCAATACAAAGGGGCCAATAATTTAAGAGTTCTGATGCGCTTTGTCTTGGATATTATAACAGCTATCGACCTCAAACCAACTTCGATATAGTTGTACTAAAATATTTGCATTTTTAATAAAACAGGGTTGTCATTTTATAACAAAATTGATTTCAATACAAAAAAAAATTGCCTCAGAAGATAGTTTACTTAAATCAAAAAATAATAATTTTCGCTTGAAATTTTATCTGGGAACTGGTTTATAAAAAAGGAAATTGCTTTATTGAATTTTGAGTTGTGACTATTTAAGATTTCGTATGCGATTCGTATGTAAGCTGATGCTACTGCAGCTGGAGCATTCCATGAAAAAACGGAAATCTGAACAATATTACAAACATTGACTTTTTTTATATTTTTGCATCTACATAGAGAGATTAAGTTTTTATCTCAAAAAATTGACATTCATCGTGACGAGTAGATCACTATTTTCATAAATACCGTTATTTGTTTGAGAGTATAAAGAATCTAGCTTTTCTTTTTCATTGTACACCATTTTTTGAGAGGTCGCTGCTAATATTGTTTTTCACATAAGAACTAATATTCTTTTCTGCGTTCAAGGGCGTGGTGAGCGGTATTAAACCGTATAATATTTGTTGCTGTAAAGTGCTTTGTTCCCGAGAAAATAATTACAATGCAAAGGTAAATTTCTATGTCCCACACGTGACGCCGTTTTCCTTTTTTTATTAATAACTGTAAGGCAAGTCAACTAAACAAATTGATTTTTGTTGTTTACAGCTAACTTTTGGTGGTCTAAAAGCTGACAAAAAAATTTGCACTTAAACACTTAGCAAATACTTTTTCTTTCGTGATAAAAAGTGTCCCACACGTGACGCTAAGAATTAACATATCTGAAATCTTTAAATCATTCTGCCATCTACAAACTATATTTGTAATTTACTGCACTACATTTGTGGCTTATCCAAATATGACTAAAATACAACCTTCCACCAGTACTGAACATATCCGGAAACTTCGCGGAAAGCGTAAGAAAGATGATCCAACCTTTAGCCCTAGCTGATAGAGAAGAATACGTGAGCTTTATAAGCGAAAAAGAGAAAGTATTTCAGAAATCGATTTAAAAACTTTGCAAGTTAAGGAAAAATATAAAAAAAAAACCTGCAAAGGGCCTAATAAAGAAATCGATGTCAAAATATTGACAGTCCTTCTGTAAGTACCAAAACCTTCTTAAAAGTCCAAACAAACTTTATCAAAAGCTATTCAAAAGGCTTTAAAAGCCCTTCCTCAATCGCCAAGCAAAAAAAGAGCGATAACAACCAAATAAGCGCCTAAATTGAATATTGCTCCAGCCGAAAGTTCAAGCTTGGACATGTCCAATGTCAACTCGTAATACGAGGATGTGAAAGCCTTTTATTACCGTCCAGATATAGTATAAACCTGTCCAGGCGCAAATGCTTTGGTTGTGGTTTGGGGAAATGGAATTAAAGAAAGGCGTTGGAAGAATTATTTAACTATATATCTACGGGAAGCTTTCTGCATTTTTACGGAATTTAATCCTAATATAGAAATAAAATTTTAAAAACTTTGTAGTCTTAGACCTTAAGATGTGCTTCCCATAAAAAAACACTCCTTCAAATCAGTGCAAATTTATAACACATGAAGACAAACAAAACTACTGTAACGACTGGTTGCTGAAAAATTTATGTGATCTTTATTTAGATTTTAAGTGCTGGAAAAATTAATGTGACTTTTTTCTGATAATAAAAAACTATTACTGTCCATAGACTTAAGCATAAGTCTGCATATGGAAAGAAGGGGAAAAATTCAGATAATAAATCACGTTTGACAACCCATTAAACAAGTTAAGTTGAACTGAAAGGCAAACTGAATTCAGTTCATATTGTGATGAAACATGTTAATTTAAAAAAAAATCCAAGTAGATGAATTTCAAAAAGACCAATTTAATGAAGGTGTACGTATCCTTCAAATTGATTTTGCAATGCCTTTCGCTTGTGAATACCAGAATGAAGTTCAAAGCGCACTATGGTCGCGAACGAGTGTCCTGTTGTTTAAGCTTCAACTTTTTACAAAGTAAATTTTCAAGCATAGAGTAAGTGCGGGTAATGTCGTATACCTATATGTTTTTTAGATTGCCACACTTTTAATTTCGTGACGATTTTACTCATATATCGACTTTTGCTGATGATACCGCCTTTCTCAGTATTCATAAAGACCCTAAAGAGGCCTCAAAACAACTGCAGCATCACGTATCCCAAGTAGAAAAATGGGCAAAATTATGGGGTATTAAAATAAACGAACAAAAATGCACCTACGTTACTTTACGCAAGAAAACGTGTCCCCCAATTTTTATTAACAACCATACGGTGCATCAACGTATTGAAACAAAATATCTTGGCATTCACTTAGATCGCCGCCTCACATGGAAGCTCCACATAGATGAAAAGTTGTCACAATTAAAACTTAAAACGGCCCATTGGCTAATTGGTAGAAACTCTGTGTTACGTCTTGATTGTAAACTTCTGCTCTGCAACTCAATTTTGAAACCAATTTGGTGCTACGGGATACAACTATGGGGCACTGCTTCCGCTTTTAACATAGAAAAGATTCAACGCCGTCAAAACCAAATTCTAAGAATAATAACTGGTGCTCCTTGGTATGTTAAGAGCAGCAACATCCAAGGAACTAGAAGTTCCACAAGTAAAATGCGAAATCCTTAACTATGTGGACAAGTACTTTAATAAGCTGGAAAATCATCCCAATCCGCTAGCTCGAAACATCTTGCAACATAGCGGACACGCCGTTTAAGGAAAAAATTTGTGTTTTTCCACCAGCAAAAAAAGTCGATCACACACCAAAACGATTTCTTGCAACTGACTCCCAAAATTACTTGCAAATATTAATTAAAGTATTGCTTTATTAATTTTCTGAGAGCAGCAATATATTTAGCCTGTTTTTGTTATTTTTATATTATTAGCTTAAGAAAAAACTTACAATACCACAATACCAGTCTATACAACGTTACCCGCACTTACTCCACCTTATGTGCTCGGATGCGAATTTTAAAGACAAAAATGAACTTTTTTATTTTTTAAATTAGCTTTTCGATTTAGTAAATACGAAAAATTAAGATTTACCTTTAGTGGAAATAGTTTGGAGCAGTGGCTCGAAATCAGAATTGAAAAACCGCTATATGGTAAAATTAATATCAATGCTGAGCGCAAAGTACGCAAAGCCATTTTTTGCAAATATTTTGCTACAACTAATGGAAAGGGTATAATAGATGGAATCGGCGAAAATATAAGGAGATTGGTATGAGAGAAAATGATAAGCCAAAGCAAACATTTTGTCATTTAGTCAGCTAAATTTTTTGCTTTTTTGGCTTCTTAATTAGTTTCAAAAACCCAGGTAATTTATGTGCTATCCTCAAAAATCTGAGAAAAAATTTAATCTGAATCACGATGCCATTAGAGGAATTTCAAACTTTTATTTCATCAAGGCCAATCAAAATATTGTGGACTGCAAAGTTATAGCTTATCTGTAGACAAAACTGCAATTAACTTTTGATTTTTGTGTATTTTATAAAAATAATTTCAACTATGTCCCTTACGTGACGCCATTTGTCCCTTACGTGACGAAATAAAAAAGTTAATTTTTACCTATAAATATTTTTTTTATTAAAAATTTATTACCATCATAAGAAAGCGTGGTTGTTAGTTGTAATTTCTTTCTTAGACATCTTTTCTCTATGTGCAACTGATTCGCTGAAATTTGGATTTAAACACTACAATTTTAAATGTTGGTTGACTCAGGCTGTCCCACACGTGACGAAGTTTGTTTAATTTTTTCTTTAATATTTTCTGAATTATTAAAAACAAGTTCGATGTAAGATTGAAGACTACCACGCAGTTTAATTAATAAAAGAAAAAAAATTGAATTCTGAATTACCAATTAGAAGTTGTATGTAAAATAAGTGCTAAAAAATAGTTGAATTTGTCCAACACGTGACGGTGGAATGCCCCAGCTAGAAGTCAGCTCGCCAACAGAAAAAATTTGCTTAATTATTTAAAAAAAAAATTAGTTATAATTAATAAATAAATAAATGAGGCATCAATTATTTAAATTTAACTGTAAGATTGTCATATTTGATTATTGTTTGCTTCCTTCTCAAGTCGGAATTGTATAAAAAACCATTATTAATTTTAAAGATGTTTCTTTTATCCAGCTTTCCTTAAATTTTAAATCAATTATTTACTCACATGTTTTTTATTTTTAAAAATAAAAGCCTTCTTTTGCAAATGAATACTGAATCAAAGATATTTTGAAAAAATTATTCTATTTAGAAAGACATATTAAACTTAATATTCTTAAATTTCGCTTCTATACACTGAAAGAAAAAACACTTTCTAAAATAAAAACAATTAAATCTTTAATGTATTTACCACATTTTTTTTTTGTTTTTTGGTATTTTTTTTTTCTTTTTTTCTGTAAATTATCTATACGCAATTGGATTTTTTGTACTAACTTTTTCCAAAATATTTTTTTTAAGGCAAGCAAAAGTATATTTACAAAGCCAAATGCATCATTGGCTGCGCTCTTATGTTGCTGTTCAAGGATCTTCAGTTCAACCTTATGCCAAGGATTCAATGCTTATCTTTGATAAAAAAAAATAAAGAATCATAAAATTTGTTTCCGCTTCAACCCCCCATTGCTCTTAAGCTAAGAAAATATTCGTACCCCTTTGTAAATTGATTTAAGCCCATTCGCGCTTAAAAAATCTTTTGTAATTTGTATCAAGTACGGCTTCGAATTTAAGTTAACACTTTTTCGGGTTAAATGTAGCGAATTTTGTCGATCTTGGTTTATGAAAAGCCATGCTTGTTTAATTTTGGCCCGCTACAGCTCAATAAAACTTTTAATGCTAAAATTTTTTTGAGTGTACCGATATGTATCAAATATTTATGAGAGTTAGCATGTTATCCAAGGGGGAAATCTTTCCAAAACTCCGTTGCACGATTTTTGTTGAAAAAGCTGTTATCTAATATAAATTTATTCGGTCAAATGTGATTTTCGAGTTTAGGACTTGTACGAGGTCTATTTTAAATTGTGAACAAATAAAGTAATATATGATGTATTTCAAGTCGTTAAAGCATATTTCGAAAGTAAATTGGTATGTGATTAAGGTAAATTATAAGCTCATCATTACTTTTATAATAGACTTCATATCATTAAAAGAAAATTACATTGGAGCAACTTCACGTGAAACTGCCTAAAATCAACAAAAACCCGGTACATTTTTGTTTTTAGAAGTAAAGCTTCGAATACGAACAAACACCTTAAACGACAAAGAAAAACAATTAAAACTCAAATATGCTAAGTCAAACCCGCCACAGTTTTCTTGCGGTCAAAATGAGCAGAAATCATTATCTTTTATTCTTTACCTGCGATTAAACGTTAAAAAACATACAATCCTTGGGAATCATAACCCTTTTTAAGTGGCAATGTTCGAATTGAAATAAGAAATGTGAGTAAAATGGTCCCACCCATCACAATTGGATTGCTGCTAAGCCAATATACATACATCTCTGCCACATGGGCAGTGTGGACAAAAAAAATTTTTTTCAAACCATTAAGAGAACTTTAAGTCTTAAAACATTGAACTTGAGCTAAAAAAATTTTATTTAATCATGATATAACTTGTTATTGCAGACACAAAAAAAAATTGTATAAACTTTGTGTGAACATCAAGGTAAAGAAATTATTTTTTTATTTAATTTTGAATTTTTAAAATTTAAAAATTTCAGGCTCTGATTAACGTATAACCAACTTTTTAAATTCTACACAGTAGGGGTCGCTGCGATCGCTTTTAAACTTTGGTACATAAATACAAAGTATTAAATATAAGAACAAATGGGGAATCACTTTTTTCAGTTTTTTTCTAAAAAAAGACGGATGTTTGGAAAAACATTAATTTATAATTTACTTTTTAATAAGAAACTAGTTTTTCTGACGTTATTTTAATATTCTTCGCTGGCTTTAAAACTAAATAGAGCTATAAATATAAGTTATAAAAATAAATAAAAATTTGCCAATAACTTGTTTCAAAAAGATCTTAGAATTTGTTTAAAAACTTCTTTTTTATTGTGACAAAAATGATTAATTTAAATCTTTATTCAAAAATTTTTATAACTTGGTAAAGTGAGTCAATGAGTGTCAGTTAAAATTAATTAAAGTGTTTAGAAAACGTAGAAAAATTAATGATTGTTTAGACCGACCTCTTAAAATGTTGAAAAATGTAGACAGAAAACAAAAACGACACTTTAATTGTCATTTTAATTACCACATTCATCAATATAAGTTTTAACAATTTTAATATGTACAATAAATACAGTTTTAATATGTACAATAAATAACTCTATTACCAAACATTGTCAATTTGTTTTTTAAACAACAAAAAAATCAATTCAGGATTATATTTTTAAAATTGCTTATTTTTAAAACTTTTTTCAAGTTAATTTTTGCATAGATGTGTTGATTGGAAAATTTATCGAAAGAAAATCGGTCAAGTATTTCCAAAAAAAAAACCCTACTTACCCAGTGCATACAGTTTTTTATACTAAAAACGTATTGTTAAAATATTGTGGTATTGAAAGCTAAAAAGCACCAAAGTGGCTACACAATAAAAATTTTTATTTTTATTATTATTTTTGACAACTTAGATCCTTTAAACATTAAAGGGCCTTAAAAAGGAATTTAAATTTTTTAATTAACTTTTTTTTAGAAAAACAATAATTGTGGCGCGTGCGCATAAATTATTAAAATACAATTTGTCCCATGAACTGTTAATGAATCATTGATTTAAAAAATCGGTTATGTACTTTGGTTTGAGATTTAAAAAACAAAAAAACATGTGCTTTTTACTCTTAAAATAAATAACAACAACAAAAACATTTAGTTTAAAAATCTCTTCCATGACGCTTTAATGTCTGCCACGAGAAGGCAAATCTATTCTACATAATAAAGCTAATCACAAGCAAATTAGTGAATTCTTAAAATTAATTTACTACGATAAGAATTAGAATAGCAAATAATAGAAACAAATAATGTGATATGTAATTTAATAATATTGTTAATGGGTAGTTCACAAGGCATGTTATCTGTCGTATTGTCTTATATTAAAAAAAATATTTTTTTCAACGTAAAAATGTTATTTTAAGTGAGAAATTTACTTTTAAATCATTTCACATTTTTAAAAACAATAAGATAATATGACAATAAAACAATACAACATTCCTCGAGAATTAAAAATATTATACTAGTATAATGTGTAAGCTTTGTTCAAAAAACTAATTGCTATATTTAAATAGATATCTTAAAATAACTTGTGAATCTACCAAATACTATTTAGAACTAAACCTCAAAACTTGTTTCATTCAGTAATTTAAACATCATGATTTTCGTTAAGTTTAAGTTCGTGCCACTGAATTATTATGTTTTATAATATTTTGCTATTTAAACAAAATTGTTACAAAATTGTTGCAACTTAATTTGTTGTTTTTATCATTATTTTAATTTTAATTAAATATTTATTTAAATTTTTAGCTAACTGCGCAATTTTTAATTTTAATGGAAATTCCACAGATTATAAAACAAATATTTAATGATTCGTTAAATGGTAATAAAAGTATTCAACTATTTTAAATTTAACTACTATAATTTAGGAGCGTCTTAATTTAACTGCATAGCAGATCTTAATTGCACTTTTATATTATTTTTTCAGGAAACAGGGTTTTAAAGCATCGTTTATATTGGTAAAAAATTTTAAAAGTTATTACATAATTTGCCATGTTGCGTTGATAATTTTTTAGAATAAACTATTAACGTTTATTCTGGCTGGTTAACGTTTTAATATCTTGGCTGAAGGAAGCACTAAACTAAAAAAACAAATGCTGTAAAATAATGCCTGAGAACATCTTTGTTGTCAAAACTATATTTTGAAATTTTACAGGTATCATTTTTTTAAGAAAGGAAAATAAGAAAAGGTCCTTTTAAAAATGACATTCAAGTATTTAAATATTTTATGAAAGGCAAAATCTTTCACTGAAGACACCAAAGTTGTAAATAAATTTTAGTACTTTGACCAAAATATTAAAAAAAAAACTCAACCTATCAGGGCTAGAAGTTTATTCTGCAGAAATGATCTACTCACCAAGGCCTTTCAGAATTAAAAAAACCACTGTTGTGTTACAAAAAAAATGTATTTACTTGTTGGACAGTGTAATTAGGAAAACTTTTTCTACGCTCTTAGTTATACATATGTATGTATCGTCACAGAAAATGCAAACGCCCTATCTAACAAACAATTTAAAATTGGTTTTTTATAAATTATAGCCTTCAAATATGTATGTCATCTCGCAAAACTCTTTTTTTTCAGCAGAAATTAATTTGTTAATCCTTGGCAAAAATTTGTGTTAATTGTAAATATATTTTTCATTTACACAAAAATGATTGCTCCCTCTAAAAAATTTTTGAATGTTAGATAGGGCGTTTTGCATTTTCTGGGACGGTATGTAAGTATGTATGTCTAGTCAGGAGTTTTAACTTTTCAATTAAACAATATACATAAAAGTCCCACACTTACAAAATGAGAATCATTTTAGTGATGCCCATTAGTCCGTCGAGTTTGCTAACAAAGCCCTTTAACCTTGTTATCAAAGTACAGATTGCACTTTTAGGATAATAAGATAATATATTTGACAGAAAATTTTTATATAAATAAAAATGTCGAACCGTGTTCAACCATAGATTTAACATTTTTTTACTTATGAACATAGTAAATAGAGGACAAGAAGTCCGTTAATTTTTTTTTTATTATAAATTGTTTTTCTGGTTTTTAACGAAACAAAATTCTTAATAATTACGGGTTTTGTTTTTATTGTAAAAAGCTAAGTTTGTTAGTTATAAGAAATATTTCAACCCGGCCAGAAGTCATAAACAAACTTGTAAAGTTCAAGAGGAATTAACATTGGTCCTTATTTCTCGAGGAAAAATCACCCCCTGTTTGGACTAAGTGAGTGCACAGTCCAACAAAAATAATAATAGTAAAAATTTATTTTCTCTAATAAAGGGCAAATCAACTCTCTCCAAAATTTCCAATTTTAATACTAATTATGGCACTTTTTTAAGGCAGTGAAAATAAATAATGTAAATCATTAGTTAAGTACACGTAGGAATTAGATGCATTAACTCACCACAAATAAAACGAAAATTTTGTGTCATAAACTCTTTATTAAAGCCTGTTTAGTGAAAAAAAGAGAATATAAAATTAGTTGAATATATTACTACTAACTTAAGTACATGCCAGGGTTGGACAGTTCAAGCTTTTGTACTTTTTTTACATAAGCAACGTGGTAGAGCTATTATGAGTTCGTGCAGGTGTTTGAAACATCCAAAAACAATAGTCTGGTAAGTATCAGTATATCGATTGCCTCAAAAGCATTTTTTAAGTTGAGTATATCAATTCGGCTGGCTGTCTATGTATTCCTGTGACAAAAGTACAGCTCGCATTTTTGGAATTTTTTGAAAATATTTGGCATCAATACCAATTTCCTATCCTAATGCTATCGGAATATATCAACACATGCAAAAGTATTTTTCAATTGAAATGACCTTTAAATACTTTGCGAAATAGGTCTTTTATTGACCGTACATTTTAAAACAAGCGTTTACCCGAAAATCAAATAAACCAACCGAAGACACGAAAATCATTTAAGCCTACAGATAAATATAAAATAACTTGTACTTGCTAACTAAGTTGGCCATTCATAAGAACCCATTTGGGTCATTGGCAGAACTAATAATGGATTTTTATCACTTTGGTTCTGTGCTTCTTCAATTACTCACTTTGAGCTGGAAAAAATTTCCTTGGACTTTGTCTTTCCCTCGGGATCATATTCAAATGCCTTTTTGAACAAAATGTCTTTGAATTTTTACGCACTTCACTGCATCGATGTCGGCATATAGCTTATACAGCATTTGGTTTGAAAGATATCGATATTCTCCACCTACGCAAATTGGTCATTATAATTTGCGAAGTGACATCTTGCAATTTTCGCCCCGTAATGTCGATATCATTGGCATACGGTGAAAATTGTGCCGTTAATAATATAGGTATATTGAATAGGTCGCAGAACAAGCTGTCACTTTATTTAAAGTCACGTAGTGTGCTGTTAAACGGATTTGCATCAATTGAAGTCACCCTACACAATCTGATCAGCTTTGCAGGTATGCCAAATTTAGGCATGGCCTAAAAAACTTTTGCACGAATTGGACTATCGAACGCGGCCTTGTAATCGGCATAAAAATGGTAACTGTCAATCTGTCTCTCATGGGGTTTTTCCAAGATTTGACGTAGAGTGAATATTTGGTCAGTAGTTGATTTACCAGATCTAAAGCCAGTTTGAAATGGGCGGATTGTTTCATCGACTTTCTTTTTTAATTTGTTAGGAGTTGCATTTTAGCCGTAACATTGCTCAAAAAAGCAATTTTGAAAGTGTCGAGTAACTGCACTTAAGCATTTGGTACCTAAATAAAACAGCCAATACTCGGTACCCACTTCTCAATATTTTGCCAGCCCTACTTTTAAAGTACATACATATATACAAACTTGAGTGCAACTTTTAAATTTTGATTTTCCATGCCTGATACGGTACATACATATCTACATATGTTTGCACCATGCAATAAGACAGCGATGCATATGATACTTGTTTCTTTAATATCCATTACACTCTCATACACACCCACAATCAGGTAGACAGGCACATGGTACTATAGACCTTTACATATTATGCATGGACAAAACTTCATCACCAATGCAAGTCACACCTGAAACCACTACACATTTAGTGTGAATTGTTTAAACCAATATTGGCAGCCAAGAAAAAGTTGTTAAGGTTTTAGTATCATTTAAACCGCATTAAAATAACGTCTTAACAGTAACGCATAAAAAATTATTTATACAACAAAAATAAAAAATTAAACATTTTCTTTGCAAATTAATTTAAATCACAAAAAAAGAAAAGAAAATAATGAATAAACTTAAATTAACTATAATTATTCTACTTTCCTTGGTTGTGCCGAAACAAACAGCCGTCATACAAAATCCAAAACTCAGAAACACAACGGATGGTTTTCTAGAACTTAAGCCTAATGGTTCATTGATTTTACGCAGCACCCTAAACAATGTATCCAATGTGTGGCAGGAGGCCTTAATCTTTCGTAACATGTTAAATGCCATACGTTTATCGCCGTTGCAAACAAAAAATACTTTAACGGACTTAAATCCTAAAATTTATGGCGATGGTGTTGAACATAAATTTCCACCGTCATTAGAACGCGTTATACAACGTATACAAAATTATTTTTCAGTGTATAAATATACCGATACTAGCAAGCCGGTATTTTTTGATAATAAATTAACAACAACAACAACCACGAATGCGGCATCAATAACAACAACAAGTGGTATACCAAATGAGACATTGACTTTGGACCAAAATGAAATCGATGTCAATTTAAGCAGTCGCAATTCAATTTTCATTACAAAAAACAAGACATTATTGAATGTGGACACATTTACAAGACCATTTAAGGCAACGACCACTACGACCATAAAGTCCACAGTGACTTAGATGGAGATGAAAACGAAATTATTAAAGTTAAAAAATAATAAAAAGTCTATAAAGAAAATTTTGTTGAAATAATTTTCTTTTATGTTAAACTCCATTCATAATAATTTCTTAAGTTACAACAACTTTCAAAAAATTTCTATAAACAAAATTTGTTTTATAAGACTTTAGTAAATTTTAACAAGTTTTTTATGTTTGTGTTAATATAAAATGTGTTAATAAATAGTAATAATAAATATTTAACAAAAAAATAAAATAAATAAATAAAAAATTAGATGAAAAAAAAATACTTTAATATTTTTAATATGATTATGGAGCTGGTAGATAGAAATATTGTTCTCAAAAAAAGTTTTTCTGTCAACTCATGGATAAGTAAATATGCTTCAAACAAAATGTACTATATATTGGTAAAATCGATGACCTTTATTCACAAAATTTTTAATAAGTAACGAGTGTTATGGCATACCCTTGTAACAAAATTTGAATGCACAAAACCCCATAGTTTTGTAGGGCTTGAAAAGCTTAAAATTTATGAGCCTGAGAAACATACTTTCCACCTTTCTCTGCACAAAGTTGAGGATTTACAGATATTGTTACTTGTTTTTAACAAACCAATGCAAGATTTTTTGCTGCAACTTTGATTAAAACATAATCAAAAACGCTTTTGGGATAACCATTGTACACATTTTTACTCAGAAAAGACAAGATGCAACATATGAAAGTCGAGTGGCGGGGGGGGGGGGCGGGTTGAATTCTGGGGTGAGGGGTTTAACATGCCCCTTAGAATAGCCTTCCTATGCCAATGGTTAGGAGTTATTTAGTTTTTCTTTAGGCAAGTGTATAACACGGTACTTTTAGTATAAGTAAAGTGAATAATAGAAGTAACTAGTGATAAATGCAAACAGAATGAGAATAAGAGAACATAGGGTTGTATGTGGACTTAGTTCGGTCTAAACAATATAGAATATGAATATAATTCCAGTATTCAAATTCTAATTAAAATTTGTTTAAATAGAACAAATCAACATCAAACTGACAGTAGTACCGAATAGAAAGAGCGCTAACGAGAAATCGTAGCTGATATCATAAATGCATGCTAGTACCGAAATTACTTAATTTTTAAAAAAAAATTCAATTCATCCATTTCCATCCATCACAAATTTAATAAAAAACCTTAAAGTTGAATAAATAGAAATTATTATAAGTATTATAAATTTTAAAATCGCTATATATCGAAAAGAGTAATAGCTTCATATGTATTTACTTTAAACTTGGCACGAGTTTTTTTTTCAAATTTAAAAAAAAAAACTTGTTAGATCTTATCATAGGTGATAGTACCCCGGTTACTTAAGCCGCAATTTTAAAAATTTTTTGCAATGTTATTCTTCTTGTTAACAAACTTTCTTAAATTTGTTTGAGATTTTGAGTAAGGAATTATAAAACAAATGGCTATGGACCCAGATTAAGACAACTAAGTGGACTGCAAATACTTCTTTTTAAATTTTTCTTAAATTTTTTTAATTGTTTAGGATTATGACCACAAATACGAAAATAGCGACTAATAACCCAGATTAAGATCGAAAGCCAGCAGAGGGGACAAAAAGTAATATTTCCATACATTTCCGTTACCTTTTTGTATTTTCAAGATCTTTAAATATAAAATTGAGATCTCTCTCAGGCCAAATGTCAACTAAAAGGACAAAAAGTACTTCTTCTCATTTCTGGTAGTTTTCTGCAATGTTTTAAGAGGTAAATTTTAAAACAATTAAATCAAGGTAAATAAAAAGTACGTTTTTCACATTTTTGGTACATTTTGCATATATTGTAGTCTCGCAAATTTTACTTTTTAATGTTCACTATACTTTTTTTGCATTTACTGCCATGTTTTAGGTAATTTTTAAAACTTCGCCGCTTACAAAGTAGCGGGTTAATTGATATATGCCCTCTACTTACTTACATAATATCTTAGTAAAACACTAACGAAGAGCAAAGGGCTTCAGTGGGTTAGCTAGGCCTGTCGCAATAGTCGCAATTATGTTGTGCATTTTGAAATTGCACAATTGCACCACTTAAGTTTAAATATTTTAATATATTGAATAACTGATTTTACATATGGTGGACTCCTCAGTCAACGTGTTCTTAGCCTTAATTTTGTGATACTTACGACCATTTCTCCACTTTGGGCTTAAATACGAATTAAGTTAATTTTTGAATAAAATATAAATAAGACTTAAACAGACTGTATTCTTTCAGTTACTAATTAAACAAGGGGTTTGCTTCCTATACAAATGTGGCAATATTACAAAAAGCAAAGCATAATCGGAAATTTCCCCTTAAATACAGCTGTGAAATGGCCAAAAAAAGACTTAGATTTAACGCTAAAAGTAAGCTTAATCGATTTTTCTTTGGAAATGCCTATATATTTATATCGATTGTGCCACCTACAACAACAAAATGCAATTAAGTTTATTTTTCTTATTGATATGCAAGCAAGCTATCGCTTGCAATTGTAATCATACATACATATGTATGTACATATATTTCATGACACCTACATTTAAATTTGAAATTTGTGTGAAGCTTTGTTTTAAAATTGTCTAATTGTCAGTTACTTAATTTTAAATATTCAAACCCCAAATAATAGTCCAATTCACAGCCCTTGTTGTGTTTAAATTTAAACTAAAGCCATAATAATAAAAGCGAAAAATTTGTTTTTTAAACAATTAGTTTAGCAAAAAATAAAAAGTAAAAAATTATTTTAAAAACAAAAAGAATTGCATTTTGAATTTTTAACGATAGGCTAGGTGACGCAAAAATTGTCCCCGTATCGTAGGTGCTAAAGTTTTTGCAAACGGCGGCAGGTGCCAGTTCCAATATTATATTTGTAAAGTAAACGATTTTTTTCTCTTAAAAAATTCGGAATAGTTGTTTCAACTGATATTGACGGTAATGTGCAAAAATAATGCATTTGTGCCACTTCGTTCATCGCTATACTGGTTGGTCAAAGGTAGAGTGACCATTCGTACTTATTTCATCAGTACATGTACTGATTTTTTATCTGGTGTACTGATTCAAAATGTGTGCACTGAAATGTACTGATTTTTGAAAAAGAGTACTTCTTGTACTGATTTGCAAGATAGTTTGTTATTTAAATGTTTTTTTTTTTTCAAAAAAATTTGTTAAGATACATAAAAAGTAGATACTAAGTTAGTTCGTCATTTACAAATAAAATGATTTAACTGATATTTTAAAGTCTGCTTGTGAAGAGCGGTTTTTCGCCAGTCCTTTTTTAACGCCCGACGGTTGTTGTAGTCAAATTATGTTTGGCTCTTATAAAAGACGATTTAAACAACTATTTTAATCATTTTTTTACAAGTAAATCATCGTTTTTGTGTTATTTACAATCATTGGAGGACTATTTTTAGGCAATAATCGTACTTAAATCATTTGCACCAAATTTTTCAGCAATTTTTTGACACTTGTTGAGCAAATTTAACTTACAATCGTCGTTTGAATATTCTAACGACCGTTAATAGGTTGTTATTTACCAACAATGGTACTTTACTCTTCCAAGTGATGCTGAGATTTTTATTTTTTAAATTTTCGGACGATTAAATATCCTTTTGCCTGTTTTGACGATAGTAAGGCGACTTTTAAAAAATTTTGCAAAAAAACAATAATTTTGACTTAAATTAATTCAGGTTTTGATCAGTTCAGTCGTGGGTGGACAAAAATTAAAAATATTATTTTTAGTTTTATAAAATAAGAAATGCTTGCTTGGGTTTCTTTAATAAAAAGTGTCTGGGTGATATAAAAGTTTTTAATACTATCAATTCTCATCATTTTTTTTATTTTGAAAAAAATGAAGAAGTAAGTGAAATATCCTTACTGCCAATTAAAAAAGAAACTTATTTGCTTTGAAGGTAAAATCACAATAAAATCCTTCTTATTTCCAAAATATAGGTTGGAGAACGAATATTCCATGTTTTGTATTAAATGGGTGACTGGTAAATGCTCAAGTTAGTGGAATAATATTAACCATTTAAAATAGATATAAAATCGCCCTAACTAGGATTTTATATTGCTTGTTAATTTTTGGATAAAAAATCTGTTTCATTATTTTGGTGTAACAATTTGTTATGTTTGTTTTCTTTTTTTACAAAATCAAATATCTCTAACATAGGCATACAGACGGACGGACGGACGGACGGACACGCTTTAATCGGCTTGGAAAGTAATTTTAGGTCGATTCCTAAAACTGAAAAAGGTTGTAAGACAATAAAAACTAAAAAGACCCTATTAAGGAAAAAAACAAAAGTGTACTGAATTCGAATAAGAAATATATGGTCACCCTAGGCATAGGTTAATTGATTATGAAGAACTTAAAGGCAGTGTTGGCAATGCCATTTTGATATACTTTATTTATTTTTTTTTTTTTGTAAATTTTATTTATTTGTGTTTTTTTTGCTGGAATTTTTTTAATAATTATTTTGCTTGTTATGTGTAATGTAATGTTTTTATGCGTTTTGGTGATGTTTTAGTGAATATATTCATGAAATTTATGAACTTATCTTAAATACATACATATAGATGTACATACATATATATGTGTATAAGTTGGCAAATATAATAATCTTAAAAAGTAATCTTATACACAATATATAACTTAAATAAGTCGTTGTGATGTTGATAATTGAACTCTAAAATAATCATCGATGTTTTAATGTATACTTATTATTTTTTGTGGTGTATTTGTTAAATGTGATGTATTTCATTAATTCAATGTCTTTATTTATTTATCTTGTTCAATTTTTCCTTATTTGTTGTATATCCTCGGCATTCTCATTGGCAGCAACAGGGTTTAACTTTATTTCTTGGGGCCGTTTTGCAAAATTTTCATTTTCATCTAGAAAAAAAACATTTAATTTTTATAAAATTAAAAAAAATTTTTATTGAAAATACTGTGTTTAAAAAAACATATCGAGGACTTAAATTAAAAAGTGCTATCTGCTAATTAACAAATTAACACTTTTTTTCTACTTACAATGTACAAATGTAGATAACACAAACACAATTAATAAAAACAAATTGTTTTAGCAATATACATATATTTTTTTTAATTTTATATATTATGTTACAGTAATGCCAGGGAACACGTTCCTATTAAAAACCATTTTGGTCAGAGGTTCAAATAGCACTTTTTGAATATAAACCCTCGATATATTTTTGACTTACTGCTAAGCCCATACTAATATGGTCAAATATCTCATCAGTGATGTGATGCAGTAACTTATTTTAACGATATCAGGTCGTAGCAATAAGAGAATGTAGTTTTAGCCTCTTTAATTTTTTCTTTCTTTTTTTTACATGGGGCTTGACACTTTTCCGATCATAAAAGAGAAATTTCCAAACTCCATATAAAAAAAAGAAAAAAAGTTAAACTATTTCAGTATTTTGAGGATATTTTAGCCCAAACCTAATTTTCTCTTGATAAGAGAAAAAAAATATTAAATTTAAAATAAAAAATTTCATAATGAATGACTGTCGAAATTTCATAGTGAATGATGTCGAAACATTGAAAGGTTTTAATAAAAGAAGAAAAATTAAAACAGAAATATGACCTCGAGCTCAATTATTTTAACTTGATGTCTTCATTTACTTTTAAGAAAAAAAATATGAAAATTTATTTACTTTTTTCCTCTTCAGCAAGCTTTGCATCTTCTTTTGCTTCAGATTCCAATTGCTCTTCCTTCAATTCTTCTTTCAGAGCATTTGCTTCCAAAAAACGCTTAAATACTTCCTTTTTTTCTTTAAGCACAAGTTCCTCCTTTTCAAGATCATTATTTGAGGTGTAAATAACGGGCTTGGCTTCTGGAAATGGTATTGGCTTTTCTTCTTTATCCTCGGCTGCAACACTGCGTCGTGCTTTAACTGTCCCTACTGTTGGTGTTAACACAATTGAGCCTGGTATATAGTCGATAATTTGAGCACCAGATGGAGCCAAAACATAATGATGCCTCGGTTCATTGGCATAGATTGAAATGGCGGGCAATGTAGGAGCGAGCAGTGATGTTAAGGAAGGCATTTTTGAGTCAACCGCAAGTAAAGGCAGTTTTTGTTCAGAAGGTATGACTGCTGCAGAAATTACGGGTAACTTTTTTTCACTAAGAATGGGTGGCAAAGCTACTTCTGCTGCCGCTAATGGAGCTTCGGCTAACAGCAGCTGTGCTTGTTTTTGTGGCGGTGCTTGAGACTGGGATTGCGGTTGATTTTGCAGATAGCCCGAAATGGTACTTTGGGCTTCATGGTAAAAAGAGTCAATTGCAGACGGTATATTAGATGGGGAAGTAGCTAATGCTGGCACATATGTTGATGCTGAACCCAAGTAACTACTGGCCTGCTCTGCGGTATTTTGCAATGCTTGCGTACCACTTGTAACAAAAGAGTTTATTGCATTGCTAATTTCGGAGGGGCTAAATTGTTTGCCTTTATTTGCCTCTAAAGAACGTGCAAAAATTTCTGCATTTTGTATGGCAGCAGCAGTACCGGCTGGCACATAGACAATAGTTTCCTCATGTGGTGCTATGTAACGCGTAAAAGGTGTTAAATGCTGAAAGACTGGTGTACCGGGCACCAAAGACTCTAAGCGCAGTTGGGCTTGTGGTGTCACAATCAAGACGTGCGGTATCACTTCACTACGATGTTGATGTACCGGCTTAGTCCATACACCATGGACTATAAGGGAGCAAAATAAAATATATTTTAACATCTGCAAAGAATTGAAAGTGAAGTAATGTTTTAACAAGTGTGTTTCTGCATACAACAAAAGAGCTGATGTAGTAAATTTTTTTAATAAATCTGTGTTTAACCCGTGCTTGTCTCTTTTTTAATCCTATTGGATTTTAAATTATTTAACCCGCAGTAATAAAAAAAAATTAAACTGGAAAGTATTTATTTGTTAAAAACTCAAAAAAAAAAAATAAAATTATGTATAAAAACTATTGATAATGGTCAGTTTTGTGTGTTATAAAGTAAATTTACCTGGTTTTAAGAAGGATTATGCTTTAAAATTAGTTTATCACATAAGAAAGAGTAAAATATTGCAACGAGAAATACTTAAAAAGTTGAACTAAAAACACTTTTATATAACCACTTTTTCAAGACAAAAATTTAATACTTTTAATTTTTTAAGTCAATATATATGTATATCGAAAAATGCAAGAAATTATTACTTTTTATTACAGAATTATAAAACAACGTTTATTTGAAATAATAATTTTTTTTGATGAAAAATCGCAAAAAAAAATTATTTTGAATACTGATATAAATAAGCGCCCCCTTGTTAAATTAGCATTTTCAGATTATTTTTAGCTTCGTCTACTTCCGTCTTTTTTTTAGATCCTTAAAAAAAGGGTTAAAGTTTATTTTTTGAATTTACCTAAAATATTGTATTGATCGCCGAGTAAACAAATATTTCTTTTTAATTAGACCCCAAATATTGCAGTGGACATTTGTGATAAAAACTGTTGCATTCTTTTAGGCGTAAACTTGCAATTATTAACATTTAAACAATTTGTTAATGCGTTCAATACACATTTCAATTCAGTTTTCAATTCAGCCTTTAAATTGAATTGATTGTTGACCACACACTTCAAAAATTGATTTAAAATTAAGGGATTTTGAATTTTCAAGTTGGCTAGTAAGTCTTTCAGTTTTATTGTGATGTGTGTGTTCGAAACTCTTAAGCAGATATCAAAATTAACTTTAAAACAATATATTAATATATGTTTTAAAAAAGGAGGATTTAGATAAGGAGGCCTAGTAAGAGGTACATTGCTGCTGCCGATTTAGTGACAGAGTTCAAGCAACAGCAATCCCTAATGTGAAGTGCAGTAATGAAGGCGAAAATGGAAACACTGTCATACATACATATATTCATTCCTTCGTTAATTCTGCGTTAACAAACATAAGTACGAAACAATGAAATCTGTTTTGCAAAATTAGGGGCATGATATTTAACCATTTTATAAAAAGGTTCTAGATAAAAAGAAGCACAATTTTATTCTTATAAAGCCCGAGTATCAGAAAAGGTTTTTTATCAAACATTTAAACATATGTATATATATTTTGATTTTTATTTTGTTGTCAAGATATGCTAATTGGTTTATAATAATTATTCCTGCCAAAAAATAATTACAACTTTTTCCCCCAAAAAATCAAAGTGAAAAAATAGTACATCTTTTTATACAAATTAAAAAATTTAAAAATACTTAAATATTTTTTTTTAGATTTATTTTAATTGGCATATTTATAGTGCTGCAGAATTTTAAGCCTACTTTCAATAGTCTGTGAGAACTTCTTATAATTTTTTTAAATACGGGACTAGTACAATTCACCACATTGCTGAAAAATTACTGCCTTCATCTAGCAAGATGTTTATAGTACAGGGGTGCATAAAGTCGCCTTTTTAATCTCTTGACCTCAACACATTTGAGAAAGGAAAATGATTTTTAAACGGAATAAAGACAATAAGGTCTTCAAAAATAAAAAAACCTTTTTATTGAATTGAAAAAGCAACAGAACGCAGTTTTAAGCGATCATATTGAAAAGCTGCCACCCAAAATGTCTAAGGGATGAGCAGTAACTTAAATTTAAGCTGACTGAAGTTAAAGCTAACATTTATTTACTTTCATTTTTTAAAAGACTCTCTAACTTTTTTAATTTAAAATATAAATATTGAAGGCATATGCATAAACAGTTTTTAGATTTAAAAAAGTTTTTTTTCAACAAAATTTTTATACCAACTCAGTATTTCAACCCTTTCTGAAATTTAAGAATAAAAGTATATAATTATACAACAAATAATATTTTATTGTAAAGCTTATATTTTTTCTATACCGGAAGCAGACTTGGATCTAAAAGTTTTTATCATCACTCTATATAAAAAATTTAACTTGCTTTGTAAAGACCAAGTTCCACAATACTTGCATATTTTCCCAAAATTAGAAACTTAAAACAGAATAAATTTATTAAAAATTTTCCTCTAATTTTTTTCGAATTATCGACAGAAGAGGCCTTATTTTTAAAATGTTTTCTTAGACTTAAAATCTTTCAAAGTAACAAAAATTATTTATATTTTTTTTTACTTCAAATGTTTTTCTACACCAGAAAAACTTTTTCAATTTTTCTTAGATAATTTTATAACAGTTTATAATCAGGTCTTAATGAAGACTACAGTTTTGTTGCATATTTTTTTTCCAAATTTTAAAGATTAATTTAAAAAACGCTTCGAGAACTTTAAGAACTCTGACTTTTTTTATTTGCTGAAAACAATAATTTCACTTCATTTTTACTTTTAATTATTAGAACACAAACTTACCTTTAAGTCTTAAATTAAATTGTACTTTTATCAGTCTTTCAAATTCTGGGTGTAACTTTTACTTTGACAAAAAAAATTAATAACAAAATAAACTTTATCACAAATATTTTGCATAAACTTTTCTAAACGTTTTGAAAAAGAACTTTTTCCCTTGAGTAGTTAAAGAAAACTGCTGGCCAAATGTTGGCAAACCGACCTTTATATAACATTGAAAAAACACTGCAAAATCAGTGTAAATTGTCAGCAGCATAAAATAGTACATAGATAACTATTTAATACAACAAATATTAAACTAAAAGAACAAAATAAAAACAAAAGCACAGAACTTAATGAAAAAATTGTAGATAAAATTACAAAGTTACCAAACATGAAACTTAAACCTGACTTTTCTACAGGCAAAACCTTAAATAACCTGCCACAATAATGCTGCTGCATCTTGAAAATACTAAGCATATCCATGAAAGCACATACCACATACACACAAATACATATGCCTCGAATGACCACTGAAGTATCTACAAAAGCAATAACCTCTAGAAAGCTTGAAATAGCAAAAACTTAAGTTAAAAAAAATGGTTTAGAAATAAAATAGAATTCGTTGCAACATCAAAAACGTACAAAATACTTACTTGTTGCACCACATCTTTCCTCATCTTTTTCTACTGATCTGTGGCTGGGCTAACAGCCTTTTATTAATCAAAAGTTAAAGAAGAAGTTTTTCCACAAATCTACTACTACACATACAAAGGACAATTCTGCAAATAATATTTATTTATTATTTTTTTTCCTTTTCGTATTGGCAGGCAGGATGTACGCTGAAACGCTTTTCAACTGCAGCTTAATACAATTTCCAGTTTAGTTTTGTAGACTTATTCATACAAAATAAGAAAAAAAGACACTTAATGTTCTGTTAAAAGTTATTAGCCCGTGGTTTAATATCAAATGACATCTGCGAAGAATTTTAGTCAAAAGTTAAGCTTGTAAGAGCTTGAGACAGAATAAAAAAAGAATAAATCAAACCTTGCACTTGTCATGCTTGAGTTTAATGTTATAAACTGGTTGGTAATTTCTTTTTAATAACAAAATTAAAGATCTTAAGATTAACAGCAGTCTTTTATGAGCGCTACATCCGATATATGTATAATTATCGGCTGCAATTACTTTTTTTTCATTAAGAAACTGAGCTCTTTTCTACAAAAATTCGAATTTGAGCAAGTTTATTATTAAAGAAAAACTTAAATGAACAGACGAAATATTTTCTGAATTCCTTATTTTTAGAATATAACTCCCAGCTTGTTTGATACAATTAGAGTACCTTATAAAAAATAGCAAACGCCACGACAAACCAACCTTGACCAACGATTTTCAACTCTTTTATACTTAATTCAACTTGAACATAGCAAAAAGACTTTGTAATAAAAAAAGGCAGATAAATAACAAAATTCTTGTTGCTTTTTGTAGTTGTAATGCTGTTAATAAGTTATTACAGCAATTTCTATTTATGGAAGTACAAACCATATTTTGTGTTTATGTTTGTAGTTTTCTTTCTCTATTTTTCTTTGATTGTATCAAGTTTTGAAAGCCAGTATTTATACATATATATATCGTCAGCATAAATTAAAAAAGGCATATTCAGCATTTAAAAAGAACAAGACTTCTTTCATTCTTATGGTTTCTAAACCATATTTAATAAGCAGTTAGTGTCAGGAACCGCTATAATTATGCAAAAAAAAAATAAATCTCAAAATAATTAATTTCTAATTTTTAGATATGTCAAAAAAATATTTTTTTAATAATTTTTTTGTCAGAAGTAATAATAAGTTTTTAAATTTTTATAAAAATTAATTTAGTTAACAATAAATGTTGTATTTTTGGTATTTATATAATTTTTTTAATTATATAAATAAAAATTATTTCTGCCTAAAAAATAAAAATCAGAAAATTATTATAATTATTTCTTGACAACAAATACAAATAAGAAATATCATATATGTATATATTTTTTTAAAATTAATAATTAGAAATTCAAAAAGCGTTTGATCTTTTACGAATGGAGTGTAATGCCATCAAGATGGCGTACCTTAATTGACTTTCCGATATTTCTCTGTACACGCTTTTTTCATTGAAATTTCCAGCACAGTTATTGTAAACAGTCCCTATTTAGTGTTTAATGATTTGTTTATTTTATTTTTAATTCCTCAGTTTTAGCCTAAGCCTTTTTTATTTTGAAGTAACGATATGTTTTATAAATTTTTTTTATTAGTTTTTTTTAAATTATTTTAATAGTTGTGGATATTGTTGTGGCCGAGAAAGTTAAAAATATTTATCACAAGTTTATTCTTTTTAAAGTAACTTCTTTTGTGGACGTGATGCCTTCTGTTTTTTTTAAATAATTAAAAAAATATTTCAATTAACACATTAAGAAAGCTTCTATATATATATATATGCATATACATATATGTATATGTCTATTATAACCAATTAATAAATAATTTTTTATTTTCGTTAAAAAAAATTAATTTAAACCTTTTAAAAATTTTATATAAATAAATTGTCCAGTTTGTTAACTAAATCAAAAGAGATACCATTAATCAAAAGGTTAAAAACAAACATTTTATTATTGCTAATTTAGCAGCATAAATCCTACTACTACGAAACATGTTTAATTGTATTGTTTTATAGTGTCTTCTAGCAAAAATCAAAAGACTTAAGAAACAAACTTTATTTAATGTGTACACGATTACACTCCCAGCACACACATAACTGTAATTCATTTGTGCAGATGTTTGTAACACCTTAAAACAGTATTCTGAGATCTACTTACCTTTAGTCACCCCGATCGAATCAGAATCGTTCCTGAGTCAATGAAAGCATTTCCGTTCATCCGTCTATTTGTCCGTCTGGTAGTCCATATGATTTAAGTACAGGTCGCATATTTTAATAATATTTCACAGAAATTTGGACAAATTTGGAAATTTGGATGTGAAAACAAGCCAATTTCTTGGGTGATAATGGGTCCATTTTCTTATTAACTCCCCCACAAAAGTCCTTTCGAAGTAAGCATTATGGGTCATTACTGGCTGAAATTTAAATCAATTTTCAGAAAATTTTGCATATGGATGTCACTATATGCCACAGACTACTATACCAAATATAAATATAATTGGATTATTTTTTGTCCCATGCAACTGTCGGAAACTAGTATTGAGAGCAATAACTGCCTCGTATGTTGTACTGTTTTCCAGAGTTTTAGCATTGGGTTTAAACTTATGGTACCCTATCCTCGACTCAGCTAGTCAGTTTAAAATAATGAGTTTGGTAATTTTCACAAAACAGTCTTCCAAATACTAATTAGGCCAGAGCTTAAGCTTTTTGTAGGTTACTATGTATGTGTGTACTTAACGCTCGTCTCCATTAGCTAACAATTTAAGCAAAACATGGATATGACGTTGTCAGAGAAATGCTACTGATTTATTTAATTGCCTATGGGTAGTGATTACGTGCTTAGTTTCAAGGCGCGCCTTCCAATACTTGTAAACTGTTGTTGTTGCTAAATGTCATACAGAAAATTACATGTAATGGCAGATCCAAAGAAGAAAAAAAAATCCTAAGAATGATAACTGGTGATCAATGCTTTGCTAAAAGCTGCAAGATACACAAGGATCTACAAGTTCCACTTGTTAAATGCGAAATCCTTAACTACATAGACAAGAATTTATATAAGCTGGGGTGCTGGCTGAACTAAAAGATTTGAATACTTATTGTTAGTTCGCATTAACAAAGATTTCATAATAAAAAACTATAAAAAAAGGTTAAAAAATTATTTGGTTGGTTTTTAACATAATAATGATTAAAATATCTTAGGTTTTTAACCAACAAATAATACTTTTTAATAAAACGAAGTTCAAAATAAAACAGTTAAAATGTTAATATGGCAGCACTGCTTATTAAAAAATGGAAGCGAAAGCAAACAAGATTAAGTTTCGCCTTTAGGTATGCTTTAAATAGATTGATCAAATTATTGCAAGGATGGGACTTAACAATCAAATTGCTTTTAAGCTCGAGTTAAAAAAATTAACTATTCAATTTAATTGTGTGGGAGAACAAGGTTTATAATCGAAAATTAAATAACAATTATATTAAAAGGTTTTTTATTCATATAGTTTTTCAGACTTAAGGAAAAAATATGGAATTAAAAATAAGAAAAAATTTATTATCAATAACAATTACACTCTGTCCGCCATCTTTGCCGTTAGCTTGAATAACAAGAGTTATATGCTTGTTAAATTCTTGATTTTAATTTTTATTATTTTTTTATTTGCAAACATAATAACGTTTTTTGATTTCTTAAGCAAAACAAAACTGTTTATTTATTTATTTTTATAATCTTTAATCAGAAAACACAAATTTCGCGATGTATAAAAATGACAGCAGATATTTTGTCCGCTTAATCAGTTTTTATATATCTCCTCTTAATTGTCTTAAATTATTATGTTGCTTAAAAGTATAAAGGATCAAATAAATTAACTTTTATGAAGTAATTTTTAAATAGTTAAAATTAAACTTAAATTCTCAATTTTATTTTAAATACTTTGTTAAATTTGTTTTTTTTTTTTTTAAATAATTTTTGTTTTTTGTTTGTTGCAAATTTAAACCTTTTCAGCATAAATAATTAATTTGTTCTTTAGAAGATCCTTAATATGATACCTCTTCCAGGAAGTAGTTGTTCTTTTAAAAGTTGTGTATTTTATTCTAAATTATTTCTATGGCGTTGATTCGCTTCATTTAAACCCCTAACAAATTGTTCAATGTTAACATCATTTTGTTGTTCAGCAGAATCACCAGTAGCGTTTTGATTTTCGGCAATGGCAGTGCGCCACATTTTTAATATCCTATTAGCTGCATCAACTGTAGCCTGCATTGGTTTGGGCTTTCTATTGTTTACCTTGGGCAAAAAAGTCTCAACTGATCTTGATAGAGGAATATTGCGCGTATGGGCCTGGAGTGGTGTAGAGTCTATATCATCATAGTTTTCGTAGGAAGGTGCAGATAAGCGTGAAGCAGTTTTAATTACTAAATTATGGCGACTGGGTAAAGAAATACTAAAAGCGGCTGCCTCTTCGGCAGTCACACCAGCAATAGCGGTAGCCTTAGGTGCCGAAACAGCCAAGCCATTACGCCCTGACAAGGCCACAGCATTGGGCTTGGCGGAGGCTACACCACCTTCACCAGCAATAGAAAGACCTGCAAACACAAAAAAATAATTTGACGAATTACCTATTTAGTTTTTAAACATAAATAATTTTTTTAATATCAAAAACTCACCAACTGGTTTGGCTTCAGCTACAGCAGCATCCTTTTTCGGCGGTGTTACAGCCACACTATCATGAACATCTTCATAGGGGTCCTCGTTATTAGGGGGTAAGATATCTAAATCGCTTAAACTTCCTTCCGTTGCCTCATCGCCTTGCGCAGTAACATCTATAGACGAGTCATCGGCTGTGTTATTCTCGCTATCTAAAGGAGTTTTTTGCGGCATTCCTATACTTTGTATAGGCTCCAAGAGAACGCTAAAATCTTGTATTTGTCCTGTCTGTTGTAAATTTGCCAAATTCTGTGCGGCTTGTCCCAATTCCAAAAGGCTTGAGGCATAAACACGATTGTCTTCAGGACTAAAAGTTCCTTTACGTTTAGCCAGCTCCTGTATCGATACCAGGCGGGCAGCGGCCAATTGTATTTTACGGAAATCTTCTTCAAATGATGATCTGTTATCAGCATCTTCTGGTTGATTAGGCTCGTTAAAAGCTATTGATGTGGGAACTTTTATTTTTGGTTTCTGGCGTGCTGGGCCAAATCTGGTATCCTTGCCAGGACCAAATATTTTATGAATTTTTCCTTCTTTTAAATGCAGAACTTGTCCCTTGAGACCACCATAATAGGACAAGGTTTGTACATCTTCATTGAGGCCTAGGTCAGAAGATCTATGTCTAATTGTGCAAAAGGGGACAAGTGAGGGGGTAGTGTATAATACATTAAAGGTTATTGTATTGTGGCAGTGCGTTATGTGTTTTATGATACAAAATAAAAAAATCAGTGAAGATAAACCAAAAGATATTATCTACATACACTACTTTACAACCTTTAGCAAAATCAATAAAAAAGAAATAAAAACAAAAGGAAAATTAAATGTAGAGACGTAAAAAGAAAGTGATAGTAAAGCTACGTGTGTTTTTTTTTTTGCTAAATTCAAAATCAAATCTACCTAATTTTGAGGTTTTGTAAAAAAGTTCGGTTACGTTTTTAGCCTCTAAGGCCCAGAAAATATTGTCTTAAAGTTTTTAACTAAGTTTTGTCAAAAGCTTTCAAAGTTTTGCCTTTAAAGCCTAATATAAAAATGCGTTAGAGAGCTTTTAAGATATTTTGTTATTTTTCTAAAGCATTTCAAGTTTACAACTAAAAAATATTTGACTTACAAAGGATTGTATATAAAATAAATTATTAAAAAAAAGTTAAGTAAAATAACCGATAATATGAGGAGCTTTTTAAGGTTTAAATATTCAGAATCCTGGAGTTTTATCTAAAATATTCCGGAAAAATTGCAATTCGTTTAATCCATATTATTCTCCTAAATAAAAACAATACACGTGAGAAAAGGTTTATCCCTTAAAAACCAAAACTGGATGGCTTTTCAATTGTGGTTTTTAACACTTCGGAAGATCCAAAGAGATTTGGGCTTTAAAAATTAGAGAAATTGAAAAATCCTTCAAAATTAAAAAAAAATAATAAATAAAATATTGTCTAAAATTAGAAAGTTACTAACAAAAAATTAGAAAAAAAAACTCATTTAATATCAGTTTCCAGGTTTTTAAATGCAAAAACCAACAAGCTTCATTTTTGATCTACACTAAAATTAAAGTTTACTAAAAAGCTTTGTGTCCCTTTGGCTTTAAAAAAGCTGGTTTTTTTTCTATTTGTATGAAATATATTCCTTTAGAAAGATTTAGATTTTTTTGACAGAAACTAAGCAAAAGCATCCTTAAGAAATTAAGTCTCTCAGGATTAAAACTATTTTTTATTTACATTATTTTCCTTTTAAGTTTATTTTTATTTGTACACTCTTTAGCTTAACTTATTCCTCTTTAATGCATAATAATATAAGCTCAGTCTATTTGAACACTTTTAAGAACCATATTTAGGTAATTAAGTCCAATTCCAAATCGGCTTGAGCATGAGCTTTACCACCTACTCCTGCAATGGCTACTGATTCTGGATTAAAGTAAACATTTGTGGTAACGCCACGTTTCAGAAAAGCTTTCGAGATGGGTGTCGATATGGCGGTGCCACCATTTCCCACAACAGCTTTAGAATGAGGTTCTAGAATTAGGGCA
Source organism: Melanophora roralis (assembly GCA_963583895.1). Taxonomy (NCBI): domain Eukaryota; kingdom Metazoa; phylum Arthropoda; class Insecta; order Diptera; family Rhinophoridae; genus Melanophora; species Melanophora roralis. Next base: position 13,513,096 of record OY757189.1, read on the forward strand.
GCTATTTTTTTGCCTGATTGCTGTTGCACTTGATCTTGGGAGAAATATGGCAAAAAATAGGAGCCAAAAGGTATTTCTGGTATATTACCATTTGTGGAAGTTTTACCTGTTGCCTCTACCTTGACTTCGGAATTGATAACCTCGTTAGTTTTGTTGAAAATTTTCTTTTTATTGTCAGTTTTCTTTGTGGCTTGTGTTTGTTTTTGGTTTTGCTCAAGTGTAAAACTTTCTGTAAACGTTTTTGTAGGCTTTTGCGAAATATTACTTCTCTCTATGGCCTTTGTTGTAGACACATGTGTACCTGGTACATTTATGATTTCCTCTATAATATATTTCGGATTTATTTGCTTAACTGCTTTTAAAAAGTTGACATCACTTTTAAAATCCCCCTTAAAAGTTGCTAATTCTCTCAGTTTAAGTTGTAGTTTAGGTGGTTTAACTTGCAACAAACTTTGTGGTTTTCTGGTAGTTGGTTCTCTATTATTCTTTTTGAGGCTCCTTTTATCTGCTTGTTGGGTACTCGCTGTTATAATTTCGTGGGCATTGTGTAGTTTTGGCGCTATATTGGGTATATTTATATAATATTGAGGCTGATATTGCTGTTGTGTTGTATAGGCATACTGCCCATAAGGTACTTGAAAGAAGGCACTATTAAATGCCATATATTGTTGTTGGGGCGTAAGAAATTGGGGTTGCAAATGCCTTGGTGCTAATGCTGGTAGTTGAACTTTTAGTTTGTTTTTATTATTATGTAATTGTCCTGGCGTTAAGAGATTCAAATCATAGGTGGTATAAGCCCTTAATGGTACCGGTTGTAAAGGCCATGTTTGTAGGCCTGCTGTTTGCCAATTACTTTTTTGGTTTGGTTTTTTGTTTTTGTTAGTTTAAGGTTACGAAAGGAAAATGGGATTTAAAGCGGTTTTTATTAGTTTTCATTATATATTTTGTATTTTATATACATACATAAAAACATACAACATGATTTTTAGTTTACATTTATATAGTATGAGCTTGTTAGTTACGGAATGTGCTTCTTAGGGCTAAGGCAAATAATATTACTTTAATATGTTTTAAAATTATATTCAAGTATATACATATTATACATATTTACATTATTATACATATTTAAAGTCATAGAAGATAAATTTCTTAATTAAATATAAAACGTTTAAATTTATTTGAACTATTAACTTCTTTAAAGAAATTTTAAAATTTTAAAATTAAGGAGATTTACAAAAAACAATGCTTTGTCACAGAGTCTAAAAAAAGCTCTCAAAAAGCTTTTTAAAGAAATTTATTGGTTATAATAGCTTATAATGTCTTGCTCATATTATAGTTTAAATGACTTTATTTGCTAATTTTCGTGTTCACACTACCCTTCCTAGTTTGAATATTTTATTATTTATCTGATGTAGTAAACAAAACAAAATATGAGATTGAGAATATATCACCACCCTTTTAGACGGTGCTTAAATTTTAGCAAATAATGGAAAATGTCAATTATACCTTGACACTACGTTCTTGATTGCTGCACAGCTGTTTAATTAAATTTTTTTTAAACTCATACAAGACTTTTTTAAGAAAATAATCGATTGAGACATTTATTAAATTAAACCTTAGTTATTAAAAGTTATCAAGAATAAATCAAAAAAAAAGACAAACATTTTTTGTGCCGAATTTAGTCATTTTGTAAACAAATGTATGTCTTTTTTTTGAAATACGGCAAAAAGTGTAGTTGTTTTGTGCAAAAATATGCTTGAGATTTGCCATTACTGTGCGCCTTATATCTTAGTTTTTTTTTATCGCGGCTGTATTACTAAAAAGCTTTTTTTAAAAAAAGAGTTAATTAATTTTATATTGCATAATACCTTGTTTACACTATAGCTTGAATTACTTTTTTTGCTCTCTAAATTAAAAATGATAATTTTCGTATATCCGTTATACATCCTTAGTTCGGTTTGACGGTTGTTTGGTTTTTTTTATATTTTACGTAAAAATAATTTGCTCAATTTAATACAAGAAACTGAAAGGCCGTTTCTTTATTATAATGAATTGCTATTACAAATCTTAAGTTTTAACTTAACAAAGATTACAGTAATAAATCTTTTGCGTCACTAGATATTTGACATATCGGTTATTCTATTTTGGCGGTGATCGTTTTTTTTTTATCATACAAATATTAAGATCTTTAATTGAAGAAAGGTTGAAATCCTCAAGGTCAATAATACCCTTAGCGCTTACTAATAGGTTTAAACTGAAAAAACACAGTTTCTGCTCTGAATAAGTACCATAAGACTATCAGGGCTTAAAAAGAGTATTTATTTGAAGAATAACTTCTGTGTAGAATGCTCTACGAAATGCGCCTTATTGTTTTGGTTTTGTTGACTGTTTCTTGCCAGTGTTGTCTCTAAATTTGATTAAAGGTTAACCTGCACAGCTGCCAGTATAAAATTTAGGTAAATAAAAAAAACACAAAATTTAAAAAAAAAAAAAAATATGTTGTTAGGAATACTATTGGCCGCACCAGGAGTGAAATAATATTATTTAAGTGTGTATACATCTAAATACGTATTTTTCAGCCAACATAAATAAAAACAAACAACTGTCAAAGTCAATTAAGAATCTGTAATATAAACAGACAAAATTATGTTGGCGATTTAAACTTAAAAACAAGTAATCGGAACAATGGTATAAGCATGCTTTTTTTAATAAAATGCTCTTTTATCTAAACCTTAATAAACGGAAAGCTGATTATTTTATTTATGACAATTTTAGTTTTTGCCTAAATCCTTATAATTGCTCCATTTAAGGCCATTTACGTGGAACTAAATGTACATAAGTTTTCCTTACAGTTAAACAAATTAAGAAATGGGAAAATATTTTGGGATATTTGCAAATACTTTCAAGCATATTTTAAACTCTAGTACCTACAAATCTTAAATCGCTCTCAATATTTTTAAATTAATTGAAAGCTAACTTTTAAATGAATAAGGGAATTACGCAGGAAATGTTGTGTGAACATAGTAAAAGAAACGCTAACGTTTTAATAAAAAAGAGTTTAATTATTTTCTTTCTATTATTTTCTTTAATTTACTATGCGATTAATAAATACCCTTTTCTTAATTAAAGAAAATAAAAAATAACTTTAATAATACTTCGTAATCGATTACGTAAGCCCCCCTTTTGAAGTAATGGTTCCTATATCTCTACATAATCTCCGGTAGGGGGAGCATAATAGACTGTAGGTCCTGTAGCTACAATACGTCCTTCACGCGGAAGCATTTGTGTGTCTAAATTTGTTCGTTGTAATGCATCTTTTAAATCCACACTTGAGGGTATAGCAATAACCTTGGCACCCGGACCGGCAATAGTTAAGCTTCTGGGATGAGTAAGAGCATAACCACCGGGGCCAACTATAGCTGTGCCACCACTACCAGCCGTAGCAACACCACCAGGTCCAGCTATAGCAATACCACCCTTGCGAACTCTTAGTTTTTGTATAATTATGCCACCATGTCTAAGGGCCTCCTTCTGTTGTTCATGTTTGTACTTTAATATGTTTCCAAAAATTTTCTTTTCTTCGGGTTCGGTTCTGATATCGGGTGAGTTATAGTAATTTTCTTGGTCATTTGAGTTTGTGTTATCCACACTAGCACTTTCATCATCCCACTTATAATCAGAGTCTAAGTGATCATTTTGAAAATCGTCGATGCCATAAAAAGGTTGTGGAACCATCTGAGGAGAATTTGAAGCTGTTAAAGAGGCGTAAAACGGCTGCTGCTGTTGTTGTAGTTGGGGCGGTATTTGCAAGGGAACTGTTTCGAAAGGTGTATATTCGGTGGCCGTTGAAGGCTTCATTGTCTCCTGGTGGCGGAAGGGTAGTTTAAAAATATTTTGAAAAGCCGTCTTAATGGCATTGGACGTGGCATTATTAATGCTGTTAATATTATTTTGCAATTCTAAGAGAGGACGATTTTTTATAGCGTTATTATTATTGTTTTTGTTATTTTGTAAAGGTCTTAGAGAATCTTTAGTAATGGTATTACTATTGGGTTTTAGAGACTGAGTGCCTAGTGATGCATAAGATGGTGTTGCTTCGGGTGGTTGTACAATTTGTGTAAGTTCTTGACTGGGTGGACTATTAAAATGTTGTTGCTGCTGGAGTTGTTGCTGCTGCTGTATTTGTTGCAACTGTTGTTGTTGCTGCTGTATTTGTTGCTGCTGTATTTGCTGCTGGTGTTGTTGCCCATTGCCATTTGTTGTAGGTTGTACTTTTACGACTGTACTGGAAGAGGCTGATATAACGGAATTAGTATTGCCACCCTTTTGAGGTTTCGGCACCAAACGTTTTCTAACAATCTGTAATGAACTAGTAGCATTAGCTGTATTTCCATTTGTAGTTGCTTGAGAATTTGTTTGTACTCTGTATGGTCTATTAGCTAATTTCTCTTCACGTGAGTTGCTTTCCACAGAGCTTACATCGTTAGCCTTTATATCTTTCAAAGAGTTCTTAGCTGAAATATTTTCGGGCAGAAAGAAAAGATGATATTTTTGTGTAGACTTCAGCTTAGTGGCCGCTGTCGTCTTATTGGATTTCGCTCTACCATAAAAATGATCTATGTCACCTACAATTTTATAGCCCTTTACTTTATATTCCTGGGAATTGTGTCTGTCGATATATTGTTGTTTATTTTCCTTATATAATCTCACCGGTATAACATAATGTGTAGGTCGTAATTTCTGGTCGGCTTTTGTTTTTAATGCCGTTAACTCCACGTGTTGCGGTTTGAAAGCCAAACCATTTTTTTCTTCATTTACCTTTGATTGTTGAGATTTTTTTGTGTGTAATAGATTATGTTCAACAGCTACATTATGGGTGGCGGCATCCAAATCAACTGATCTAATGGAGGGCAATAATAAAGTTTCACCATTCGCTCCTGTTACTGGGGAGCTTTGCGCATGAAATGGTTGATAGCCTGCATTCGGAAAGAGATATTGTGATGAATCCAAAATAGCAGGAGATCTAGGTTGGTTAGACTGCTTTCTAACATAACCAAAAGCCTGATTGATTTTTTCTATCTCCTGTAAAATTCGTTTGGCTTCATCATGCTTACCTTTGCCCTCCAAGCTACTGGAATGTTCGAGTTCTTCAGGAAATTTAATAAGTCTTTGCTTTTCAATTCTGCAAACGAAATGTTGAAGTAATGGTTTGTTTAAGGTTTTGAAAACTTTTAATGTACATACAAACAGTGCCAATCAAAATAATAGCACTTTAACAACCAGCCGATTGCTATGCACACTTTAATGTGTATTTAATACTTTAAAAAATTAATTAAAATTGTTTGTATTTCCCATAAATTCGCCTTTAATATTGAACTAAAACTATTTTGACAAATGGTTTAATTAAATTGAGACAAAATAATAGCACCATTTTTTATAATTAGATAAAATAAATTTACAGAAAATGTTAAAAAATCACTTTAAGAAAAAAACTGCAAAACAAGTTTGATATCCACTTCCAGGTTGTTCAAAAATCTATATGGTAGGAACTTCAAAGGTACTTTTGTAAATTTTTAACCAAAAAAACTAGAAACATAGTTTGCATATCCTTTGGCTGATTTCCAAAGAAATGTAAACATGAAACCTAAAGGCTAAATATGGCTAAAGTTTCATTTTGGTACTTTCAGAAACATGTGAGACAATAAGCATATAAATGTTATCCAAGTTTTGTTGAACAGCTAGAAAGCCCAACTTAGGTTCCAAAACGCTAGATGCATGTAAATCGTATCCTTTTAAGCTTTTGGATAATTTTTATATAAAAATGATTTATACTTCGTACATTTTTGGCCTTTTTTCTCATTTTTTATGAGTTTTTTTTTTCTAAAATTTAAATCTGTGGTCAACTAGGTGGACAAAGAGTATTTTTTTAGTTTTTGGGTACTTTATTACCGTTTTAAAGATTATGGGTCTAAAAATAAATAATTAAGGACTAAGTTATCAGTCTACACATATGAAATTTAGAGCTATTGAACAATATTAAGGTAAAAGTTCAACAAAGTGGGAAAAAAGTACTTTTTTACATTTTAAGTCCTTTTTTGCCCCTGATTAGATTTAAGGTTTAAAAATATGAAAAAGACGACCATTACCCCAAGTGCAGCTCGCAAGCCAAAAGTTTTTTTTACATTTCTGGTACTTTTTTGTGTATAGGGCTATTGACCCCTAAAATGACTCCTCATTAATGTTGGAAGTCAATTAAGTGGACAAAAGGTACTCTTTCATATCTTTCATACCTTTGGTGCTCTTTGGACCAAATTCAACAGAGCGAACAGAATTTTTTTGTACTCATTTAGAATTAGAAAACTTGACTACTTATTTAGAACTGCAATAGTTTTTACAGATATTGGTAAATAAAATAAAATTTATTCCTGTTTTAGATAAAATACGGTTATACTTAACAAACTACAACTTTAAGATGCTACTTTGCTTTTACTTAAAATTTAAATTACTTTCAATAAAAAAATTTCCTAATCGGATTGCAAGTAACAAATTTGGGTTCTATGACTGCCGAAACACCTAAAGGTTATAGTTTGGAGTCCATCTTTATTAGCACTGAAGTAAATCTTAATCGATTGCAGCATTTTTTTTGTTTTCGTTTGTCTGGCTGGGTACTCATGTATTCTTATGATTCGAAAACAGGCCGCATTTCTAAAAATATTTTAATGAAATTTGGCAAGCAAAGGTTTTTGGTTGTGGGATTAATCCTACTGAGACTTATCATCATCGGCCCATTATTTCAATAATAAAAAAAGTCTCCTTAAATGAATCTCTTTAGGCTTTAATTGCCGCAACAAAAAGCATCTTAAGCTGAATATACTTGATGTAGGATACAAAATGGTCGCTCATCACCGATTTTAACTATCCTCCATTTATTAATTTTTTTTTTGTGGTTGTTCAAGTTTTTTTTAGTTTATTACTATGCATTATGGTGCTATTTTCTTATTGGTCAGTATTAAATTTTTTAATTAAAATTATTCAGTATTTGCGCGCGCTATGATGCTATTATTTTGGCTGCAGCTGTGTATTGTTGAATAAGATTTTGTATAGTTAAAACATGCCGTTTAAATCTTTATACAAATTTTTAGAACATACTTTTTACATTAGAGTTTCTATATATAAAGAAATTTTTATTTTTTTTACTTAACAATAACTAATATATTATTTATAAAATACTTTCTTTTATTGTTTTTCTATACAAAACAATCAAATAGAAACAAGTGAAAGTGTTTTGCAAAATTTTTTTTAGTTAAGAATTAATTGCTCGGAAACGTTAAAATAACCGATGTCTAATGCAAATTGAAAATTAACCTTCAAAATTCTTCTTTAAGTTATTTTGGAAACCTATTTTGTGTCTTAGTTTCAAGCGCGAAGTAATGACTAATAATACAAAAAACAGCGCTCTTTTTAAAAATATATTTAATTTTAACTTCCTTTTTCATTTCTGAGTTACATAAACTATAAATGTCTATATAATAGTGTGGAAGTTTCAGTTTTGTTAGCTTTTTTACGGTTTTAATTTTTACAAATTCAGAATACGAATATAGGTACTAAGTGACGTACATATGTATATATTTTTCGAAATTGGTAAAAACTTCCTTAGAGCTTAACACACATACATGCATGCATCTTAAATTTTATTAATATTGTTAAATTATTAAAAAGAAATAGATGATTTTTTTTAATGAAAAAGGTTTAGTTTAAAGAATAAAAAACACTCTTAATTGGAAGAAACAAATTATTACTTACTCTACTAAGGCATCTGTGGCATCTTTTAAATCCAAAGGCTTAGAGATTGTGTAACCCAACAAACCAAATAGTAGCGCTAACTGTAATAAATAAAAGTTTTAAAAATTATTTAAACACAGAAAAAAAAAAACAATTTTCTTTTAAAGATATCAAACTTGTTTTTTTTAAGGCGAATAGAAAGTAAAACTTCTTGTATTAGCGTTTTTGGATTAGGCGTTTACACAAGCCTTAAATGTTTCTTTAAAGGCATTTGTTGGTGTGCATACATATGTATATGCAATTGTTTTAAATAAATAAATGATTGAATAATTTTTTTTATGGGGCTTTCATTCTAATTAAGTAGTTACTTTTCCTAATGAGGAACTTTTTTCCAGCTTTCTTTTTTATATTTACTTTTTTCTAAAGTCTGGCAGCACCGATTCACAATATAGTGTTTTGAAAAAATATAATACATCCACCCACTGGTTAGCACATTCATTCACTTGCTTAGCAACAATTCCAAATGTGTACCATGTTAACCCTCTCAGCCACATCTTCAAAAACTTTTAAACAAGGCATACTACCATACATGGCGCAAGAATGCATCAGGTGTTGGTAATTCTACAACAACAAAATTTGGTGAATAAAATTTTCGTTTTTGTTGTAGTTTTCGTTGGCTCAGGTGTCAAGAAAAGATATGTTAAAGTACAAAACTTCGATAACCCAGCCTCGATTTATGTATGAAAAAAGTAGATCAGCTGTGCACGTAACACCACTTTGTCACCATAATTTTACCATGCTAACATAGTTAGCCATGAAGGCCATATTGAGGACAGTTCAAACAAATCGTTTGTAAAATGTTGATACAAATGCTTAAAAAATTTTTTCGAAAAAACTTTTCGTTTATCTTATAATTAAATAAATAGGATAATACCATCATATTTTTTCGAAAAAAGATTTTCTCGGCGACATTATCAGCGACATCTCCAAAGATGATACCACAATTGCCATCAGTGGAAATTTTGAAAATGTGTTAGTGACATCGCTTGAGTCAATATTGTAGCCGACAATTTGATCAACTGGGAATAATTGAAATAAACAAATGAATAGAATAAATTGTGTACGTCCGTACCTATGTTTTTAGAATTGTGGTGACAACAGCGTGTTTTCTTTTATAAGTTAAAATGAAACTTGTGCTCTCCTTTCCTTTTCTCTTCCTCCCCTCCTTTTTTTTAATTTCAATCTGTGTGTCTGGCCATTTGCATGTAAATAATATTTTATTCTGGCACACAGCTTTCTAGAAATGCGGTCAAATATTTATTTTGTTTTTTTGTCTTATTAAAAAAAAGTATTTACGGTCTGTTTTAACTTTGTTATTTTTTGATATTTGCTAGCAAACATGTAAATTTAAATACAAAATTATTAATAACTGGAAGTTAAGCATGGATTAATAAACAATTTCTAATGCTTTTTTAAATAAAATTCCCACACTAAACTCGTTTTTTTGAGCTTAAAAAATACTTTATGAACAGTTTATTTTTTAATAATTTTATTAAATGATATTTGTTTAAAATTTAAATCTTTCTTTTCAATTTGTTTTTAATGCAAATTTAAACGGAAGAAAAGTTAAAAAAGGGATTTGTTTACATAAAAAAATGTTTTATTTATGATATTGTATATATTTGTTAAATTTACTTTTAATTTATTTATTTTATTAGGTAGTTTTAAACATAAAACTTAAAAAACCTCCAAATTATACTTGCTTTAGGTCACTTTCGTTTGATGAATTGTTTGCTGGAAAGTCATAGAATTTTAGTATTTTTTTTTGTTTTCTTGTTGTACCTTGTTTTAATCTATAGATTAATAAATTGCAATGGTGACAAAAAATATATTTTTTTCTAAACCTTTTTAAGATAGCTCTTTTCAAGTTTATTTTATTTCAATGTTCAGAAAATTAGAGCAAATTTATCCTTGTGTCTGGTTAAAACAAAGTAAAGTCGGTCAAAACCGACCATATTTTACCTACACCCAAATTCAATTTCTTTGAAGTCAGTGCTAGAATCTATAAAAATTGTAGGCTGGTTAAAGCTGGAGGTCCATACCATACGTTATATGCGTGGCTCCGTTCTATGCGTATCATATTTCTGTACGTTTTATACGTTTGTTTTTGCCAAGTTACATGCAATACGTTTTGTGCGAAAAGTTATTTGTTTTGATCAGCTGTTTTGTAAAAAAATTGTGTAAAATAAAAACAAACTTAAGCAAAATGAAAAGTGAAATTATGTTTTTTTACCGAACTTATGGAATTTATTGGGTTAATACGTATAATCTTTTGTGTTACAAGGTTTTTGGTCCATCCCTTACATCTTGAGCGGGAAGTCAGTGGTATTTTTGCGGCAACTTTCAAAAATTAAAAACCCTTAACCAAGAGAAATCAGATTTTCTTCATTACACTTACATAAATAAAAACACAACAGAGATGACACTTAAAATATAAAAATAGTCGATAAAAACAATATTAACTTTGGCTTCAGAATATTTGTGTTGAAAACTTATTTTTAAGGAAATTTATTCTTAAAATTATATGCAAAATTTATAATAAAAGCATTTTCTTTCATAACATACTGTTTTAAACACAAAATATACCAAAACTATAATCTACCACACACACATGTTTTTTGATAGCATTTAAAATTTGTCATCACTGGATAACAAAACCATCTGTCATTTTCTCATTTCGCATGCGACGTATGAAAAAGTAGAAAGTAAACCTACTTTATACGTTACTTGCGCAGATCCGTTCTATGCAATTTGTTATGTTTCTTGCCACATACAAATACACTGGTTCTACTTTTTTGACAGACGGAGAGAACGTACAACGCATAGAACGTATGGTATGGACCTCCAGCTTAAGATGGCGCCTTGCGTTAAATCATATTTGGACCCGCGAAAAATTGTAAACCGACTGACGTGAAATTACGTTTCACTTTTTTTATATAACAGTTATTCGAGCTTAATTTTGTTTCCCTACCAGCATCTGTAAGGCTCCTGGTAAAGAGTTAGGGTAGTGTAAAAAGTTTAAAGTTTAGTAACTCTTAAAGTTCTTAACATCGAAACAGTTCAAATTTTAAAACTCGTGCAGAAACGTTTTTCATAACAACTTTTAAGTTATAAAAAATGGATAGATACTTTCAAAATGGCACAATTTTTTTCTTTGGGTAAGCTTGTTATCAGCAAAAAAATAAACGAAATGCTTATACTTAAAAATTATTAAAAAGTCAATATAAAATTTTCTGTTTTCTAAAATATTTGCAGTGACTAGCATAAAGCAAGTAGGAAATTTAGTACCAATTATCCCCACAATTAACTTTATATTAGGTACCGTCGTATACACAACCTGCAGACAGATTAATATGTTTTTCGGGTAAATGCCAATTGATGAGCCAATCTGATCGAAATTTCTTTGGCTCATTTCTTTTAGAAATTACTTGAGCATGTATTAAGGGATTTCGACAGCTTTAATAAAATTCATGGGTCATTCAATACAGAATTTTATTCAACATTTGGTGGCATTAAGCATTAAATACATTCCTCGCTACAAGCTACCGAACACAACTAGTCAAAAATAGAATACACGTGTGCTTATGAGAATAATTTTTTAATTGCTACAATGCAACACAACTACGGGTTGCTGTTAATGATAATTTTGTGGCGTGGTCGAAATTAAACTAATTTCTATTTTTATACGCGACAGTTAACAGATTAGTGCTGCCAATACGGTAAGATGCAAAAAATATAGCTTAAACAGTACAAAAAGACTTTAGGTGGCACCACAGAAAGTCATATTGCTTATATGTTTATTTTGTAGTAGTAGTCTAGTAAATATTTCAGTAGAAGCCAGTCGGACACAAATTTAGCAAGAAACTTTTGTGTTCGTGTGTTCCTGTGTTCTTGTAGCTTGAATGTGTTTAATGCATTAGGTGATATATCCCAAAAAGCTTACTCCAGGAGAGCATTTATTTAGACGGTAAATTGTTTTTACTCACAATACTCAAAACTAAAACAAACTCTTGTGAAGCACACCTGATACCTTAATTTTTAAACCCCAAAACTTAAACTTTTTTTTGGTGTTGCCACAATTTTTTTAAGGTGCACCTAATTTTTGAGCTTAGTGATTGATAGATGCTAAGTGTAATTTAGAAATTATCAGAATATCCACAAAGAAGTTGATTCTTAGTTATTGCTTACATAATATTAAGCAAATTTAAGAAATATTGAGACTAGGCTGTTTTGACAAAAATTACCATTTCCATGTGAAGAAAGTTTGAAAAAAGTTATTAGGCATCAAAAGCAAAAAATCTACAGAAATGCACATAAGATTTTATTTAAGATAAACACAAATTGTTAGCAAACCCGTATTTTAAATCTAGATAAATAAAACTAAACTCGGTCGATATGGCATCCCTGATTTTTGTTTTTATGAGTTCATTGTTCCTTTACTGTTCTAATTCATTAAGCGAAAATAAATTTTAGCAAAACAAAAGAGTAATAATTTTTTATTCGTTTTTTATAAAAAATATTTTAACAGAGATTGCAACAAAAACAAAAATTTCATTAAAGGCTTATTCAATGTGAAATTGGCATATTTAGCACAGGGGATTTATTTTATCATAAATTTTAACATGTAAAAACAAATCTTGCAAACACTTTAATTTTTTTTATTAAAGCAATTTAATTTTTTTCTAAATAAATTTTGTAGTGTCTTAAAGAATTTAATAGTTTAGGTATTTAAACATATAAGATTTTATAAATTAATTCTTTGAATTAGCCATCTATAGTTAATGCTAATAAATTAAAAATTTTAAAGGCTTAAAGCATTTTAAAAATCAAACGATACAACATTGCATTCATAATGTTTTATTATTACAAAATTTAACAAAACATTTAGGTTTAATAATTGAAAGCCCTTAGTTTTGGTAATCGGTTCTCTACTCTTTATAAATATTTATGAAATCAGGCTGACAATTTTCAAAGGTAATTGCTTATATTAACTTCAAATAAATTGTTAAATTTATTTTTTATAGACATATTTAAAAAAATAATTTAATTTATATTAATAACTTTTCAAGTGTGTGAAAAAATACTCAAATTATTGAGAAAAAAATAATTTTGTCAGGTCATTGACCCTCTGGTACACACATGTAACTTTAGGGAATTATAATATTTAATTAATATATTATTTCATACATATAAAAAAAGAAATTTAAAAAAATGATTTGTTAACAAATTTTGTTATTCACATTTTTGAATCAACAACAGTTTCACAGTTAGTTAAAAAGAAATTAGAATAATTAACGAAACCCATGAATTCTGGGATTTTTTTAAATTTGTACCGTTAATCCTAAGGCTAAATTGTGTTGCAATAAATCTAGCTTTTATTTCGAAAAGATTTGTTTTATAATCAAGCTTTGTGAACACTTTTGCATAATCCAATTCAGTTAATCGTCATTAATTAAAACAAAACGTAACTTAAAAAGAGGGCACAAATTTGTTCATGTTCTTCTGTGTGGCCAAGATATGGAACAGGCATTACTTGTTTGTGATGCTGTTGTTCTATTTTTTTTTTAATAAAAATTTTTTTTAAGAAAAATTTGAATTAGAACAAAATAGTGGCAAATGTGTTTCTTAATCAAACAAATCAATGCTTTATTTAGAGTTGAACTTAGATCTCACTTAGCAAATATTTAGTAAAAAAAGATGTGACCAGGTTTTTTACTGTAATTAAAATATTTTTATGTGTAGTTTAGATGGCCAGGTTATTACGTTTAAAAATTATTCAAATGTTGTCTTTGAGCTATTGGCTTATTTTTTTTGTGTAAAATATAGATAATCTTTTACTGATTTATTTTTTATAGAATGCAAAAGTACATATTTTTTCTAAAAATATTTTTTAATTCTTTTTCATCAAATATTTGCCTAATGCGCATCAATATGTTGTTTAATCAATTTAATGAAATCTAAGATGCGTGAAATCTTTTACTTTGCTATTACTGTCCCACTTTATTCTTGCCACTCCCACTTCGATTTGCTAAGCGTAGGCTTTTCAAGAATTTGTCAGCTAAATATGAAATTATTAAATATATAGCTAAAACAAACGTGCTAAAAATTTTAATTTTGAATTTTTTATTGTCCTTCATACAATATATGATTAATTGTAAAATATATTTTGGTGTAATTTTTTTAAAAATTTTTTTAATTTCTTAAAAGATTTTTGTTTGTTAATATGAGGAATTATTCATATCTTTATTCTTACTAAGCAAGACTTTTGTGTTATGTGTGCTTACTGTAACATTCTTTGCATTTTAAGTTATTTTCATACCCTTCATATTGTGATAAGCGTATATATCAGTTCGACATTCCGTTTGTAATTTCTACAATATTTATTTGAGACCCCAAACGTTAAAATTTTACAAGGTTTTCTATTTTAAAAACTAGGACAACTATCAACCTTATATGCGGCACAAAGTATTTTCATTGCAATATTTGCAGTACAAAATAACATGGTTAGATTAGGTGGCTGGGTATATGAAAACACCAATGTGAAGAGTATTTAAAATTCGGCAAAGCCGAATATAGAGCTCTTACTTGGTTTTAAATAATATGAACACACTTAGTTTTGTCGTTTAGAACCTTTCATTGCATAAATTAAAATAACTATTATTGCCTTTTTTAAAAGTTATTGAAGTCACTACTTACTCATAATTTCTTAACAAATCGTAAATGTTTTTAAAATTCTTTTTTAAAATAGAATTAATAACTCATAAAATGTTTATCTTTTTTTCAAAGTATGCCTTTTGCATGTAAATGTACGTTCAAATTTTCACTCCCTCTTTATGTGTAATTTATAATCAAAAATATTCTAAAATATAATTATTTTCAAATCGCACCTTACGTTTATAATTTATTTTAATATAAGACAAGTGTTGTTTATTTAATGTAAAATATGCTTCAGGCAAAGCAAGGTGTATCTAAACAAGGTGATTGCAAGACGGAATAAAGAGAATCATTATTTTACTCTTTTTTTTATATGGAGTTTGACACTAAAATTGAAATTATCTTTCATCCAAAGCTTAAATAAAAAAGAAAAATCACAAGCTTGTAAAAACTTTAACCGCTTCATGTTTTGTTTTGGTCAAACCTTTACGCATGATGCTTAAGAAGAACTATTTACTAAAGAATAAAAAGGCGATACCAAAATGACCTTCGTAGTAAGATATTTTGATAGTTACTCGTATATAGGTTGTAGAGCTATATTGTGTTAGCATGGTTGTTTGTAATACCCACAGATAGTAGCTAAACCCCACTTTAACTATATCTAACAAATTATATCAACTTTTGCTCAAACAATCTCAATTTAAAATATAATTAAATTTAAAAAAATACCCCCTCAACCCATCTAAATCCTACCAGAATTAATTATACTAAGCTTTGAGCATAGGATAAAACCATTCAAGATACAAAGTTCGTTTTACTTGCATTGGAAGTGCCACGATTCCTTATTTTATATTTTATTTTTGCTGCAATAAGCCAATTAGTATAAAAGTAAATCAAGTAAAATTTGACAACAAAATCTCTTGTAGTTTTTTTGAAAATCCTGGTGATGTCTTTCCTGTCACAGTAAATATCGAGAAATTTAAATCAAATGCCCACAAACACTACTCCCTTTATCCTCCTTTTCATAACCATTTTCCTGATACCAACACAATGCAATGTATGTATAGGGGCCATCCCCCGAGTGCTTGTTATTATTAAAAAAAAAAATTTACATCAGATGGAATAAATCGCTTTTTGACCTTTGTATGTTATACAATAGGGAGGTAATCTTTTTATTTCTTTTGTCATTTTGATTTTTCCGCCTATTTGTCCATCAACGACAAATAAACTGAAATTGAAGATCGTGTTGCACTGTGTCATGTGTGAGTCTATATGCCGTTAGTCATATGTTGGTTTCGAAAATGCATTCTACTCGGCTTATATCGGTAAAAATAACTTACTTGCTTTCGCAAACAAAATTTCTTTTAACATTAATGGAAAGGTTTTAATTATTTCTAAGTAAAAAAAAGTTTAATTATGTATTAAAGCCAGAAAAATTAGAGCAAATTTTGTTAATTTAAATTAATAATTTTAAAAATATTAGCTTTTAAAAGTCTACAGTTTCTTAAATTTACTTAAAAACCCAATTGAAAAAGCCTTTATCAAATGGAATCTGCAAAGAAAAACTGCTTTTAATAAGTTTACATGTTCTGTAAGTTTTAGACACGTCAAAAAATGCGTATGCTGCAAAAATATGAAAAACGTGAAAGTATTTGACTGATTTCAAATCTTTTAAATAAACCGAAAAGTTGCTTTAAAAACCTAATTAACAATTATTTTAACTTTCTGTTTGGTTTATCATTTTTTTTTTTACTTTTGCAAAATTTTTGGTTAAAAGAAAATGTTCATATAGCTGGAACTGAAATAATTTAAAATTGCTTTTTTTTTCAATAATCAAACATTTTTCTAATATTCTTAATTTTTTTCAATTTTATATGTATACTTGCATATTATAGTTTCCCTAATATGAAATATTTTTTTACGGATTAAAAAATATATTTTTTTTATTGTAAAACAATAACTCGCATTACAAAGTCTCTACTTTTTAAATAATCACTTGATTATAATAACAAATAAAATTTTATGAGGTTGTTTTAGTTTTTGATACTGTAACAAACGCTTTCTTAAGTTAAATGTATTTTATTTAAGTTTAAAGATAATAATGAATTCTTATTGGTTTATTATTTAAAATGCTCTTAGGTTTCTATACAACTATATTCATTTCCACAAAAATTATTATTATATTGGCTTCAACCAGCCTTTTTGAAATTCTTTAGTATGGAAAACTGGACCTATTAAGCTTAAAGGAAAATTATTCACTTTTCTTTGGCCAACTTTAAAATGCCAAAGAGTATTAACTTTGCATAAAAAACAAAAGACTTAAGACACAAACATGTTAACACATTTATGTTAAAATTACATTTTTTATGAATCAATTACATATTTTCGGCCACTTTAAAGGCATTAAAATTAAAACATTTTTTAAAATATTTTTTTGTTATATGGCTGTATTAAAATATTGGTTTTATTTTTTGACACTTACTATAATTCTTTTCATTTTTTTGTTAAATTAATTAATTAATGTAAAGTATTATCCTTTTTGATGTAAAAAAAATTATTTTTTGATTAATACTCTTGTTAACTTTCTACACTTTTAAGTTTTTTTTTTTTTTTCAATATTTTTGTAACGTCAGATCACTTTCGTTGGCAATGAAAGAGAAGAACTTTACTTGACAACGCACTAAGGCAAACTGCTTCAAGTGGCGCCGTTAGCTGCGGCTTATAACATGTTTTTTTTTCTTAGGTTGTGTATTTTTTAAATAAAATAACTTTAATAGTCACATCTATGCAGAAATGTTAACATGCATACCATGGTCTTTATAAACTTTATATTTTGAAAATAACGTAGCAAATAAACATTTGTTCGTGTATGAATATGTATTTTAGAGTTTCAGTATTTAGGTTTTATGCACTTGTGTGTGTGTCTTATATCTGTTGACAAGCTACTTAGAATTAATAAAAAGTGCCAGAGTAAGTTGAGTTTTACATGAATAACTTTCATGTAAAGTGAGAGTATCTGTAGAAAAGTTTATAAGTTTTTAAAGCAAAAAAAAAAAAAAAGAATGAGAGAAAAGAAATTATTGTTTTTCTTCTAAGACCATTATACTTATTACCTAATTATAACGAATAACGATAACTTTCAATTTTCATTTAAATTATGTATAATCTTGTTTAGCTATAAATGAAAAACAACATTTTTATGTTTCTTTTACAGCACAATTCGAGCACGGCTTAAAAAAATTGCGTGAAGAAAGCCAGTGATAAACGAATTAGTGTTTAGTGATAAAATTAACTAGTTTTAAAAAATAATAAAAATTTAAGTTTTAAAATCTCGAGTTTTCAAGGTAATAGTTTTTAATTTACAAGAAACAAGTCGATTACGTATATACATTGTCAGACCAATTGGCATAATATTGTCACCAAATTAAAAAGAGCTCAACAATCAAAAAATAAAAACTAAATTTTTGATTAGGGGTCATACAGCATATTAAACCACAATTTTTAGTAAAAATATAGGCTTTTGATTTTTAAATTAACGAGTTTGGAGTTTGCCTAAAGAGAGGGAAATGCCAGAGAATTGGTCAATCATCCCATCATGCAAATTTGCAGTTTCATTCCCCAGTGTAACGGCAAAGCAGTTGCTTGCATTAGTCTCGTGTCTTCGCACCCATACAAAAGTGATTTCGCATTGCCATCCAGTTTAAGTATGTCTCATATTACCTGGCGATTTATGATGTCGACTGTATATCATATATGGACCAAATATCGATTCGGCAATCAGTAATGACCAAGTTTTTTTTGTCAAATATCCTGAACTATCATAGCCAGTAGCTAACAATTGCTGTTAGTCTAAGAGGGAAATCCGGACTCCCCTTAGACCCGTCCGAATATATCTATCTTTAGATCAAAAGATCCCTAAGACGTGGGTTTGTCTGTTTTTCTCTCTTTCTCTCTCTCCTTCTCTCTCTCTCTTTTTCTGAAATATTGAAGAAGTATTTTCTATAAAGAAAAAGTTCCGGTGGGAAGTAGTTAATAAAGAATTGGGACGCATAATCGACGGGCCCAATAATACTTAGGTAACTTCATGTTTTCTGTATACCCGCCAGTCTGATCGGGATATGTAGCGCTAGGAAAACTGTTAGATGCCAATAAGTGAGCAAGAGTCCTTGATTTAGAATCGATTTTACCACCGTCTAACTAAACTAACTGAGGTTATAGGTTCTAAAACCCTAGGAGTGTTTCTTCTCTTCTATGTTCGGCCCGCAGAACAGTTTAATATTCGGAATGACTTCCAGACACAATCAGTATCACTCCATTTAGTGCTCTTTGGGCTTTATTAAAAAGGCTGACAGACAGCTACATCATATCGAAGGTAGTATCAAGGTGAACACCAAATATCACCCTTGTCACGTCATTATCATTGGCGATAAGCAATATGTTGAAAGTCGTGGTCCACACTTATAGCGATAGAAATCATTCTTGAAGAGTTCCCCAATTTTTTGATCTTAACACAACAGCTTTTTCCATCGCGGGTTCTATTATCCTGCGTTTCAGTATCCTACCAGGGATTTTAAGCCCCATTGAAAAAAACAAACAAATAATTTGAAATAAAAATTTAAAAGAAAATATTTTAAAAATATAAAGTTATATTTTTTAAGATACCAAAATTACATAAAACGTTAAATTTCATGTGTTTTTAGTTCCAAAAAAATTGCGAAGATAGTTTTGGATTTTTTAAAATCTTTTGTCTTGAGCGTCACTCTTAATAAACATTTTTTCCTCCAACTAACTGTATTTGTAAATGTGAAATGTCATGAACGTCAAGCGAAGTAAAACCATACATTTAAAATCTTAGTTCAAAATCACTGCCTGAAATCTTTGCATCTTTTATATTCTTAAAGTAGTGTTGCAAAATAATTTTATTTTAAAACAACTGAAAAATAGTACATGTCTTGAATGCCATTTTCACAACGTGTCGCATTAAGGCATAAAGTATTAACTTTAATTATCTATTACAAAATTTTTTTGATCTTAATAATAAAATGAACTTGCTATTTTGTTAATGATTTTTTTCAAATACGCCTATGTTTTAACATATTTTTGCTTTTTTACGTTTAAGGAAAATAGTAGGATACTCAAAGCCATTAAAATTTAGAAACTAAAAATAAATTTCTCTAACAAATTTGTCTAACTTATTTTTATTACATAAATTTCACAGAGTGTTTGTGCGTATCTGTGAATTAAACTTAAAGAAATTATCTTTCATCAACTGATTGATTAACTAAATTTAAGACACTTAAACAGGTAGCAAATAATATGCTGTTAAACATATAATAAAAAAGCGAATGTAACTTTAACACAGACATCGATACATAAGTATTTTTCAAATGTTTCTAAAACTCTATAAAGGCAAGTAATCTGAAAGTTGAAAAACTTCAATACTTCTGTTTATTTTCTTTTCAAGTTTTTTTATTTCATATTACTTTTTGTTGCAGAATAAGAAACTAACCTTTCATATTCTTTTTTTATTTTTATTTAAATAATATTTCCGGTTACATGTTAAAATGTTATTAATTTTGAAAATCAATTTTTTTTCCATTTCTGTTCTGATTTGTGTGAGTTTCAGGAGTTGCTTGTAAATACCCATTTTGTTTTAATGAGGTTTTAATATTTTTATTTTAAAAATAAAGCAAAGTTTAAAGTAGCGTAAAAATTACATATATCACATTTTGGCGTAACAAAAACTTTTTTAATTGATTTTGTTACAAATTTGTTTTTAGTAAAAGTCTATTTGCTTAAAAAAACTTATTAAAAATTTACACTTTATTTGAAATAAATCATTTTCTTTAAAATTGAAAAAAAAGCTTTTTTTCATTCAAAACTTGTCCTTAAAATTTATACACCGTAAGAAAAAAAATCAAGAGACTTAAGACACGAACCTTTTATATTAACCCTTGCAAACCGATTTATTTTTTAATATTAATGCTAAAATTAAAACAAATTGAAATAAATGGAAATATTATATATTTGTTTCAGATTTTAATACCAATAACTAACTTTGCAGGTATGTGTTTTTACAATATTTTTAAAAAATAATTATGGGTATAAAATTCCCTTTAATTAAATATTCAAGTACGTGCCTGATGGCAAAAATAAAAAATTAGTATAGCTATTTTAGTGCAAAAGTTACTTTCAAAAGCTACTATTATGCCATGCCCAAGATATATTTAAAATAAGATCAATCAAGCTGAATTCAATCGAGTTTTTTTACAACTCTGCATACATACTTAGTTCGTTTGATGTTCTTTTTTCTCTTCTGAATTAGCCAGCATATTAAATTAGTCACAGATATAATTATCGGACAGTAAAAGCATAAACTTCTTATCAAACTATTTTTAGCTAAAATAAAAACAGTGTACAGACATGCTTCTGTATTTTTTTAACATTTTCTGTTTATTAAAAATCACTTTGTTTAATTTCTTAAGGTTTTCTTATTGCTTAAAGTGTTGTGTTCGATTAATCGGAAAATGTATTAGTGTTCAGATTCAGTTTGTCAGCTGGTTTGTACTTTTATAAAATTAAATATTGTCTGTAAAATGACTACATACATGGAAGTTTAAGTCAATATCCAGTAAGTTTTTTGTTATAACAACCGTTTTACTTTGTATCCTGTGAAATAGTGGGAGCCAAGTTCACAAATTCAAAAACATTTAACTGAATATTTAAGGATAGTAGATTTTATATTCGGCTGCTTCTCACGTAAATATCCTAAGCACAATTCTTTTCATGAAACACAAACATATATTAAAAATGTATGCAGTTTAAGGTGACTTTAGTAAGTGGAGCTCTTAAGGATCATTGAGCGTTTGACGCAATTCATTAGCATTATATACTTTAAGTTTGTGCAAATAAATGTGATTTCTAAGAGGAGGGCTTACAAAAAACCCTTGGCAAACTATGAAACGATCACAGTTAGATTAGATCCCCTTTTACAATGAGTAGTCGTTCTAAAAAAATGCAGAATTTTATGGTGGTAAAATAATATTTAAAATAGTTATATGTACATCAAAATGCTTATTTCGATAGAATATTTGTTTGCAGGCTAAATGAAAGAACAGGCCAATTATAACAAAGTTTAGTTTAACATTTGACTTCACAGGCTAGGAAAAGTAAAAAGACCTAAAAGGAAGACCTTAAAAATAGTCTGAAGACCCGCCGGACATACACTTAAGCCAGCTATTGCGACTCGCACTTTAATCATAAGAATACATGGACACCCAGCGATATGGACGGATGGGATCAAATGGCTTAGATAAGGTTAGATAAGATATAAGGCCTTAGTTTTAAGTGTATGTCGTGCGTGAGGACATACACTTAAAACTTGTTGTGCGCTTTTAGTATTGAAGAAGAGTTTGCAGGAAAAGTTTACATTTGTTATTTTACACCTCTTAAAGTAACCAAATGGGGCATTAAAACAGACGTAAAACATTCCACTCTGGCATTTGAAAAAACTGGACAGTGGCACATGGAGCTGCTCCATCGATTCCAGGTCCTGCTTGCATTCTTTGCAATTGCTGTTCTTTTCGACCCTCATCTGATGGAGGCATGATTTTAGATTTAAATGACCTATCAGACCACTGTTCACCTAGCTTACGGCGAGATTTCTCAGTTTCAGAATCTCCCTAGCCTTATCCTCATTTGGGGCGCCCGAAGGATTGTCATCATTCTACCAAATGTTTTATCGTTTCAAAGTGCTTTGTTGGCATTTTTTCGTCCACTAAATTTATTCGGCGTTTATTGCAACGAAAACTTTGGTGCCTCCCAGGACAATTGCCTGCTGTTTTCTAGCCTTAACTACCAGATTATTTGTCTGTTCATTTTTAAATGTCCTGCAATGTCCAGGAGTCTATATAATGTGTACTTGGCCATATTCTAAGAATTCATTAACCGCTAAGCCAGGGCAAGCATTCCGTAATTATAGGGATCTCCGGAAGGAGACTTCGATGTTATTAAAGACATGCCACATACTGCGTTGGAGGCGTTACAAACTTCTACAGCAGCGTATAATAACTCATCTAAAGTTTTCGATTACTATCATGTGCCATAATTTGCCCCAGTACTAAGTGGCCAACCACTCTATTCGTTTCTCTATATCCTTTAAAAATTTCTTGCTTAAGGAAAAACAACACTAAAAAACGTTAATTGTTATGTTTCTGTCAGCTGGAACACACCTTTATGCTGTTACAGTAGTGTACGCTGTTTAACCACTTAAACAAATTAAAACTTGATTAAAACGGCAGGAGATTCTTTTTGCATTAACTATTTTATTGCATTTTTAATGGTAAGAAATATGCATCGCACAAAAATACTTTCCGATTCTTAAAATACTTATACATGAAGGTCATGTTAATGCTTATTTGTCTGTAGCGGTTTAAAGTCAATCATAATACTAGTGCCACTGGCGAACGATTCAGATAGTGTCTGTTTATGCCATTAAATAATGCAGTTATGCGTCAGTTGTTTAACAAATATTTTAATCAATTCTTTGCAAAAACAAACAAAAACTTATTCAGTAAACAGTTCACCTACAAAAGAGAACAATTAATATTAAATCGAAGGTTTATATTATTTTTTTAATTTTTTTTAAACCCGCTGAATGTTTGGCAATTTTTACAAAAAATATTTTAAGAAATTTGTGTGTTAATGTATTACCAACAGTCTCTACGTTTCCGCATTTTCTATTCTTTTTTTTTAAAAACTTATTAAATCTGTTGGCATTTTTGTATGCACCAAGAATACATAAGATGTTGTTCCATAATCAATTTTCTGGTGGATTAGTCATGAACAAATCTTTTTTTAGAACCTAAGTTAATTCAAGTCATATAAGTTTAACTGTTAAAACTTGCAGTTTTATTTTGTGTTTTTTTTTCTGTTGTTTTTATATGGCTTTTAATTTTTATGATCATTAATAAGGATTTATTTATATAATTTTTCCAAAGATCTTCCTTTAAGCTTATAACCTATTTTTACCATTTAAGGGATACAACAGTTTTGAGCAGTTTTTAAGTCATATTGCAAGAAAGGTTTTAATTTTGTAAGAAAAATTTTTCCTTACGACCATTTTTGTGAAACATACTTAGCACATACCTATCACCGCCTCCTAACTGGGTCGCCATAAACAGTGAAATTGCTTAATTTTTTTTTAATTTTCTCCCACAGCTTCCAGGGTGCTCCTACAAGGGTCAAATGTAGGACCGACCCTAATTAAATTTTCTTCTTAAACATTCTTATGGAACATATTTTCCACCTATCTCCAGCCCATAACAGGGTTGCCATACATAATTTTAAAAAATTAGGATAAAACCTCTACAACTTTCCCAGAGTTAACCTTAAAGGAATAAAATGTATTACATACTCCCATCAGTTTTCCCTCGTAAATATATTCCTAAAATATACCAACCGCCTCTCCCAATCAATTAAGGGGGTTGCCATATAAAATTTACAAAAATTAAGTATAAATGCCCATTAAATCCTCTTAGAGAAATAAAGTGTAAGAACGACCCCCATTCGTTTCCCCTCCTAAAGATATTCCTAAAAAACTTGAACACCCTAAGGGGACTCCATACAATGTTTGGGAAATTGTAATAAATCCCGCCCCACAGCAACTAGGGTGCCCGTGCAAAAACCAAATGCAGGACTGGCCTCAACTCATTTTTCCTTGAAAATGTTTTCTTATAAAAAACTTACCCCCTATCTTCACCCCCTAAGGGGGTTGCCATACAAAATTTGAAAAAAAAATTAGAGTAAAAACCCCTACGCGTTGTAAAGGGTATATAAGCCTAATATAGCGCTCTTACTTGATTTTAGTGAAGTTGCTACTTTACAGCTATCATTTTAAACACTGATTGAGTGAAAAATATATTAAAAATTTTTAATTTTTAATTGTCTGTATAAAAAATTAATATTTATACAATTTATTATTTAATATGTAAGCATTTTATGTATTTTAAAATTTCAATTCATATTGTTAAAATTATGTTTAAATTTCTCACCAGTTACATGTTGACACTGAACTTGTACTTTCTTTAACTTTTAGGCATAAGCCGACCAAACAAATGGACCGACACATTTGCGTGGACGAGCATACGAATGGAAATAAATTTTGTTAAATTTTTAACTGGTAGGCTTTATGCCAGTTGATCTTTATATGGTCGTAAAAAATTTTTACGTGATTAGGCTTTTAAGTAAAACTAAAAATAAATTTAAAAAAAATACAACAAAAGTAGAAATATGCATATAAAGCGTTTTGTCTTCAAATTAGATGTTAAAACTGAAAAACAATTACACATACTTTTTTGGCAAGAATCTTTAATTAAATATATCTTTAAAGACATTAAAAAAGTTATAAGATGAAAAGAAAGCCATAAAAGAAATTAAAAGTGTTGGAGTAGATTCATTTACTTAATTTATATTATTGTTGTTATTATTTTAAGGGGATGACCTTTTTAATGTTTATCAAAGTTTTCATTTAAATAAAAGTGAAATTTTATTTCAGTAAAATGCAGAAAGTGATTTCGTAACATGACATGATCTCTAAGACGTGGGAATTGAATTTTTTTTAAATATTAAATGAAGAGCGATATTAATAACTGAAAAAAATAATATATTTAATTTTATATTAACTTTAATACAAAAGGAAGCAAATAGCAAATGTCAAAATGATTATTCAAATGTGCTTGTTTTTTTAATTTTAAATTAAAAAAATTCTTTACAAAAATTCTTCTCTGTCTTTAAAGTCTACTTTTTATTTCACATTGTTAAAACATGTTTAAAAACTATATGTAACTGTGTCTATTACCAAATTCTAAAGACCCTTAAGGATATGGAAACGAGAGAAATAAAAACAAATGGGTTTATCTATAAGCTGTGTTTTTTTCTTTGGCTTATGAAAAATGTCATTAGTTTTATTGGTTAATAATCTCAAGGCTTTTATTGTATTAAAATGCATATGAAAAAATCCAAATTGAATTTTGGATTTTGCAAACTAAGTACATTGCATTATGTTTTTTTAGCATTGATCGAACTTTTGTTTTTGGTAACTTCATTCAATTACAATTTAAAAACTATAACAAATTAAAAAAAAATTTACCAAAATTACTTAAACTCTTCACGAGCCCCACTTTAACTTTATCAAAAGCTCTACAAAATTCAAATTTACTTATTTTACAATCGACTAAGTCCCCCAAATAATAAAAAATTATATTATTATGCATAATTGTTCACATCAGAATTACGTGTGGAATATCAAACAGGTTACCTTAGTACCGTATATATGTACAAATTTTTGTATGCATGCGTGTGCTCCTAATGAATATATGTATGTTTCAAATAATACAATAACCATTATTGGTCCTTTTTTACTAAAATATCTACATACTTTTTGTTTCTTTTTTATAATTAAACAACATATTTTAAATGTGTAAAATTTTAATATGTATATCGAATATCATGTTAAAACAATAAATCAAAAACACTATAAAAGCTGATATACACCATTGTTCACCATTGTCGAACTTATTAATAAAATATTATATTTATTTAAATAAATAGCAACAGCAAAAAACAAAGAATTATCTTAAGCCACATTCTTAATAAAGGGGTTAAAAATGCAAACATTCGCTAAAAATATTTTTTTATATATTAAAATATTTTACTACATTGAAAAGATACCTCAAGATTTTTCTAGTACACTTGATCGTTTCAGCATAGGCAAAATAATTCGACTTTATGTTCAAAACGCATAGATAACAGCAAGCAACAGAGCTACAAGACTGAAGCTGGCTGCAATCGTAGCCATGTAATAAACTACTTAATTATATTGAAGATGGCGGCTGCATACATACACCAGTGTTGATCATTTCCATAATGACAAAATTTTAAATTTGTTTGATAATTTTTAGACTGTAAAATATTAAGGTAATTTTTGCCATTGAAAAATATATGACCATTTATCTGGAAAGTGTTTAATTGTGTTGTTATTTAAGGCTTATCAATACTAGTTTAAGCACATATTAAAATGGTGTATACGTTTAAAGCTTTATTCTTTTTTAAAAAGTTTATTAAGTCAAAAGCTTCTATATTAAAATTTGTGTTGTTTTGGTGATAAGTTTTTGTTTTGTTAATGTACAATTAAAAAAACGTCCTTTGTTTGTTAAGCTTTTTTTATTTACAGTTAATATAATTTTTTTAATGATTTCCACGCTATGGCGGAGTAAAATAGAAACTCGATTGGTCGCACCGTTTTTAATTTTTATTTACTTTCTCTCAGTTTTTTCATTTGCGGCCTACTAAAATAGAAATTAGTTTAATCTGGCCACAGTTACAACTGTAGTCATGTTGCCTTATAGCTATGATGTCGTCCAAGTATTTGTGTACCTATAAGTACATGTATTTTAGTTTTAAGAGATTGTAGTCGGTAGCCTACTGTGGTCTATGTGCTTATAGCATAAGTGTGGTGTTTCCATGTCTGTAATGAATGCCTTCTTCTTCGCCTTCATTTTGCATTTCACCTTATGGTGTGTTTTGTTTTCAAGCACAAATTTTTTTGTAGTTTTAATGCTTTATCAAATGAAAACATTAACTTACTGGCTTGCCTTTTCTTAAAAAAAATTATTAAATATTTTCTTAAATAAACAGAAATAAATTTTTGGTTTTATTACTATTTCGAAGAGTGCGTTTCTCAATTTCATTAGTAATTGAAATTTGGTTGATTTCTTGCTAAACATGAGCATTAGAAACTGTCCTGGGCGAGGATATCCAAAGGATCTTTCTTAAAAACTTGTAAACAAAAACCTTTGTCAGGCTAATTAGTTCATTATTATTGTGAAAAGATTTTATTAAAGAATAACCTTGAAAAGTTTATTTGTCCCACACTAGCTTTTGTTGCTTTGCTTCACTATAAAATATGAAGTAACAAAAGAAATTAAGTGTTTAATATATTTATTTTAAGATATATCAGTGTTGACAAATAAAATTTAGCAAGTCACCCCCCTAAATCCAAAAGTCATAACTCTAATTTGTACTAGACCAAAATCAAAAGCCCTAAAAAAGTATCCATTCGGGGTTTTTAAGTTCTTTTTTTGCAACTTTGAAATCATTTTCGCTTTCTCTTTCCTTTGAAGATTTCAGAAAGTACTAAACTTTCCTACTTTTACTATTTTTCAAGCTGTAGACTTTCATAAGAAATTATATGGAGCTGTTCATACAAAAATTCAAACGAGAGTTTGAAAACTACAACAAAAATTAGAAAATTACTAAATTATCCAACGGTATACACTGAAAAACTCTACGCTTTCGAATTTTGTTCACCCTAAATTTTTTCTAAACCATTTTTTATCGCAAAAATAACTCTTAATTAAGAATGAAAACCCCTAACTTGGCTGCGTAAAATATACGCATACAATAAATTTCTGGCAGCACTGCATATAAAGCTTTCATTAGAAACTTACCTTTTTTCATTAAAACCGATAGCATACCTTACGGAGCTTGGTTTTTTTAAATATATAAGATAAGCTTTTGTTTTCAAACACAAATTTTTTTTGTAGTTTTAATGTTTACCAAATGAAAACATTAAATCACTTCCTTGCCTTTTCTTAAAAAAAACTATTAAATATTTTCTTAAACAAACAGAAATACATTCTTGGTTTTATTACTATTTCGAAGAGAACGCTTTAAAAGTAACTGCCAGTTATTATTAGAAGAGCGTGCTTTTTTACTTACAGTGAAGTAAATTCTTTTAGTTTCAATAAAAAGAGGCAGTAGATACACTACGATTTTGAAAACATAAAAAATTAAAAAAAAAAAACAACCACAAACAAAAAAATATTCCTTTTTTACATTTACCATTTGGCATAACGTCTAAACTTACGTAAGGATCGATTATTATCATTAGGATCGTCTAAAGTGTTTCCCAACGACCGCTTACCAAAAATACGTTGATTTAAAGCACTGGGTGAAAAACGTGGATGCGAGGCAATTTTATAATTGTTAAAATTGAAATTATTATTGCGAAATAATTGTCTACGTTGTTGTTGCTGAGGTGAGTGCGGCTGAAAAAATTTATTACGATTCAAGCTGCCACCTAATACTATAAAGCTAGTGGCGTCATTCGTTTTATAGGAGATATCATCATAGCCACCCTCATCAAAATACGAATTGCTACCAACATTATTGCCACCAGAATCCGAAACTTGTGAACGAGCTGACTGATCAGCATTGTAATTAAAACTAAAGGGCTGTTTATTATGTGTTTGTAAGCCAGATTGCAGCAGTGGTAGATTGTTAATATCTTGAATATCACTATCACTGGTTGTTACAGGTTGCAGTAAATTGTTTGCCAGTGGCCTTGAAGTGGTAGTATAGTGTCCTGTTGGGTGTTGTATTTGTCCCAATCCAGAGGTAAATGACATATGCATAGGCTGGGTTTGCATGGTTTTTAAGGCATTTTGTACAAAATTCAAAGTTGTATCTGTGCTTATGCTAAGCGATGACACTTTGCGGGAAGGTAGATTTTTTGTGGCCGAACGATAACTATTTGAATTGGACTCCAGGCGGTTTACTAGTGGACTGTATGATGATCTAGAACTTTGTAATTTCTGCTCATTTAAATTTTCACCCATTAGCTTTTCGGCTGGTATGATTTTCGGTTGATAGCCATTAACACCAGCTCTATATTTAACCATAAAAGGAATACCCTTTTCATAATACATATAATGTCCTGTTACTTCATTGGCTTGGTCAGCCGTCTGAACAATTTGTAAGCCTGTATCCGTATTAAAGGCATATTCATATCCGCCATCTCGTTTAAGTTCAAAATAGGAGTTGGCTTGAGATTTTTCCAACTCCTGGCCATATCCCAGTTGAACAGCCACAAAGCACCAAAAGATTTTTACATAAAAAGATTTCATTATTTCTTATAAAAGCTTGCAACTTCAAACACCTGTTAACTTTTCTAGACTATTTCTATAAATCGCTGATGGCATTGTTTTTATAAGACTTTGAAATTTCAGGTTAAATGTTAACCACAATAATGGTATAATTGTTCTTGCCACATACAACCGCTTCGTACATTTTTACTTCCATGCAAATGCAGTTGTTTAAAATCAATTTTTGTATCGATCACTTTCATGTATTTAAATCTTCGTGTGAGCATTTTTATTTAATATTTTTTATTTATGTTGTCGCTAGACTTTTGCAATATGGTTATTCAACACTCATGGTTAAATGCAGAACTAAATTAGATAAACGTCTTAACAAAAATAAGGTTATCATAAAACATATATTTTTTTTTAATTTAAACAAAATTATTCGTGATCTATTTGGCAATGATTTCAAATACATCTCAAAAGCCCGATTTTACAACTTGCCGGTTTCTTGATTAAGGACGTTACTTTTTAAACTTGTATACATATGTACCCGAGGATAGAGATAACCGACAAGCTTAAAGAGGCTCATTCTGCCTTTAACTTTTAAAGTAGTGTTTGTTAATTGAAAGCTTGCAAAATAAACTTAAATCTTATAATCTCAAAAATTAAAAAAATATACCAGAGATATTTTAAGTGTCTTTTTAAACACTTTATTACTTCCAATCTTAATCAGGTTATTTATTCCTTACATTTATATATTTTACGACTGATACTCTTTACAAATCTGAAAGATAATAATAGCTTGAAAAAGTACTTTCTGACCACCTTATTGACTTTCGACATTAATATCGGTAAATATTCTTTAAAAAATTTCACTGATAGTCTTAAAAACATATGCACAAACTACCAAAAGTTTTTTTCGTCCACTTAGTTGTTTGTCAATGTCAACCTAAGTCGGTAGTCCTTAATTTAATATTTGTAGGCTCATAATCTTTAAAACTAAAAGAAACCACAAAAGTTAAAAAAAAATATTTTTTTTTTGCGTTTCTAAATTCGACCCAAATTTAGGTTAGAAATGGAAAAAGTACCGAAAATGATTGAATGAAAAAGGTTTTTTTCTCACTTAGTTGTTTCCGATTGACCCTTGGTCAATTTTTATATCTAGACTATTAATCCTAAAAGTGAAAAAAGTATCAAAAATATAAAAAAATAATTTTTATCTACTAAGTTGACCTCAATTAGGGCCAATAAACCCTGATTTTATATTATTAGAGTTATAATTTCAAAAATTGCAAAAATTTTTATACACCAAAAACGCGAAAAAGTACTTTTGGTCCACGTCTTACTTCTGACCTCAATGGATTTAATATTTTTTGACTCATGCACTCAAAAAATGTAAAAAAGTACCAAAAACTTTAGGAAAGTACTTTTTGCCCAATTAGTTGTTTTTTGACCTCAATTTGGGTAAAGTGATCTTAATTTAATGTATATTTCTAATCTTATAATCACAAAAGAGGAAAAAGGTACCAAAAATATAAAAGGTAATTTAGTCATAATTCTCAATGGAATTGACGTTGTTGAACGCGATTTGGATTATGTTTCTGTCTTTATTGGCTAAGAAGTTACAAAAAGTTAGTAAAAGTGCCGAAATATAAGCCTAAAACACATACCAAATATTTGTTTGAAACATACCTTCACAAAATTTTGTTCAAACTTATTACCTTTTCCCATCAAATATTAGAAAGAATTCTGAAATTAAGGCTTTAAAATTAGCTTTGGGTATGACATTCGGAAATCAAATTTTACCTCATAAGCTGTGATAAGAAAATACTATCGAAATATATTAACAAAGGCGTAAGTATATTTTGAAAACAAGTGAGCCAACCGAATTATGTAAAACTTGGCACACTACTGACTGTACGTCTTTGAGTAGGACTTTATCCGAAAAACAATTTACCACCATGCACAAAAGTGACCTTAACCTACATACGTATAGTTTTTGCACAGGACGGATAGTAAAATAAAATAAATATTGGTGACTATAACTTTCTTACTTGTTTTACTTACTTTACTGTGGTTTGGAACCAGGCATTTATAAGAACAACGAGATTATACTTAATCTAATTTTATACCCATTAGAAAAGGTTTGTTCCTTTTTATTATGCTTAAAAAGGGCTGCTTTTAGTATCATCTCTGGGATACTAAGCTTCCCTCTGTTAAACTTAGAGCTAAATTCAGTTAATATCTTAAACCTAAAAGAAAAAAAAACTAACTTCTATACGGATCACCTTCACTCTCCAACGATGCCGCCATATCGGCCAGCTCATCCTGCCGCAAAGCTTCGGACGGTGATGGCACCCGACGACCATTTAATGGTAAAATATCTATATTTTGTACATGCGCCCGTACGCTATGACCTGGGGGCAAGCCTACATACCATTTGCCCACATTTTTTATGATTGTGGAATCATGTTGACGTTCAGCCCAGTCACGATCTCGTTCAATTTCAAGTATTTTATGATTTGCTGTCACTAGAGGTGGCAAAGCACTAGCAAAGTCATCATTACTTACATCATAGTTGTTATTATTGGAGTTAGGACGATCGTAGTGATAAGGACTAGTATCCGAGCTTACTGGACTGGGGGGTCTATTGCGATTGGACGTAGATGTTGGCTTGCGATTGGGCTTACGTCTGTTGTTTGGTAAATTATTACCAATGCCAGAAGGTTTTCTATCTTTAGCATCATTTCTGTTATAGCCTCTTTCAAGCATATAGCCACGATCTTTAGAAGACATTGAACTTCCTCTATTGGTCCCACCACCATTAGCGCCTATACGTCCCCCGTTCTTAGGTAAACCCATGCGATTTTCCTTTGTTTTATTTTTTAAAGGTCTAATCGCATTTCTGCCATTACTTTCGCTATCATCTTCAAAATCGTCTTCACTTCTAATTTGGTTGTCATTGCTTTCTGAAGAGTCAACCCTTCCAGCATTAGTTTGTGCATAATCTCTATTTCCACTGGCTGCACCCCCCACACGTGCTTGGCTTCCTCTCCTTGAGTTAATCCCAATACCATTATTGCTGTTAGCACTGTCCTCATTTAACTCGGCACCTGGTCCTACACCTGATCCAAAATCATTAGCCAGTTTAAAGGAAGCATCATTTAAGCGATAATCTACAACTTGATTATTAACATGTGCCCCTGGTCCAACGCTGTTTTTAATCACTCTATAGCCTATACCAGCCCCAGCTATATACTCTACGGTACGTTGTGTTCCCTTATCATCGAGAAATGAATAAGTTCCTCGAACTAAACCATCCGGTGAACGGCTCTCTGCTCTTCTGTGGTCTGGACCAGCAGCCAGAAGTTTATAGGTGCCATCTGGTCCTCTTTGTACAGTCATTTTACCACGAGTACCCGGTGAAGCCTTATACAAAGGTCCAGCATAGGCAACATCGATGGGATTATCTGGCACAGAATTAGAAACTTCAAAACCTGTGCCAGCTCCGGCAGCATAACGGACACTATGACGTACGCCTTCATCGTCCAAAAAAGAATATAAACCTTAAAATAAAATTTAAAGCTTTTATAAAGCAAATAATTATTACAAACATTGCAAAGTACCTCTTATTCTTCCGGTGGCATCGTTTTCTTCCGAGCGTGATTGATCTGCTGTTCTATAGCTAAAACTATAAGAAGGATCATCATATGGATCAGCCAGTGGATCATCAGGGCTGCCTTTGGGTCTGATTGGATACTGATCCAGACTCGTTTTGCGATGTACTTTGGGCCCTACTACGCGAAAACTAAAAAAAAAATTTTGTTAAATTTAGTTTTAATTAATTAAGAATTTAAATTTTTTTCTTAATGCTCTGCTGTAGTAACTTTTTGTAACTAATTATGGAATCTTAATAAAAAATTCAACACAAAATGCTGTTTTATGAAATTTTTTTAGAATTGGACTTTCCAATTTTATATTTTAATGGTTAAACTACAATTCCTTTCGCATGATCACTGACGAAATGTGTATAAAGTAGACTAAACCAACAACAACTTTAAAGTAATGTTAATAAATTAATAAGTTAATCCCTGTATAATTCTTATGTAAATTAATGTAAAACACTATAAGTAGCTGTGTCACAGCTAATAATCTAAATCGATAAAATAAGCAAAAGCAACCGTCGTTTATTTAATTATGATAAATGTCATTACGAAATATTAATGAGCTAGCTAACCCGGTTCGCTTCGCTACCACTCAGAATTACTTTCTGAGTCGGTTAAATTTTATCCGTCCGTCCGTCTATCCGTCCGGCTGCATGTTCATGTATTCTTGGAAATAAAGTGAAGATCGCATTTTTTAAGAAATTTGGGACAAAAAAGTCTTTTTATGAGATAATCGGTTCATTTTTTTACATAGCCTCTATACAAAAGTGCTCTGGAATAAGCATTTTCGGCTAAAACTTCCTCAAAAATTTTCTTTACAAAATTGTGCATAAATTTATGACAACGCCACCAAATTTTGAACTGGATAACAATTTGTTTTTTATTTTTAATGTCTCATATAAAAATATCCTACCGAATTAAATATTTTGGTTTATGAATATTACTGACCGTACTCGTATGGCAGGAATTTAAATAAATATTAAATTAAGTAACTCCGTTTAGAAAAATCACCTTATAAAAAGTGTAGGATGTAATATGGTCAGACGTAACTGACTATAACTCCGCTCCGGAAAAGCACATTAATTGGCGATTAGCAGTTATTCCTGGGGAGACACAAAAAAATGCTTAACGCCACTCCCCCCTTACTTACCATTAAAAGTATTATCATGCAATATAAAAAATTTAATCCTCTTTTTACTTTGAACTTTTTACTTAAAACAACGCCTTTAATACCTTAAACTTAATTCACTTCTAGTGCCAGCTAAACATTATTTATTAGTTCTTAGTAATTTTAGTATTAATAAAAAAGAAAAAAGCTTTTAAGTTGTCGTAAAAATGTTTTGAGTTTTAATGAAAGTTTAAGTTTATATTGAAACGTTGTGTTAATACATATCGAGCCTTTGGTGCAATACCTTAGTAATTCAAAAAATCGTGAACTGAGAAAAATGCATTTGAAGTTTTGAACCATCTTTTTGATAGTATTTTCGTTTACTAAAGTTATTTTTTTACAAGTTTTTAAATAAAAAGGAATGTTTTTAAATAAAAAAAAGGCCAAAAATTATTAAAAAAATGAAATATTTATTTATATTTAAGTACTTTGTATCAACCTATCAATGATGTATCGTTATTGTCACAAAACCTATGACAAACTTAAAAATTAATTCGAAATATATCGTTATAGCAAATAAACTTTTAACTATTTTTTGTCTAACAAAGTTGTAATATGAAATAATACGAAGAAGTAAAAAAGAAATCAAATTATGCAGTTGTGTTTCTGTGCCTAAAACGTAGCAAAAAATAATATTGCTTGATACTTTTATCGTAAATTGATTTCTGTTAGTAAATTTCTTGTCATAAAAGGAAATATTTCATTATTGCAAATAAATATTGTTGGAAATACCTAGAGGCAATAAAGACATTTTTAGCTGTAGAATCTGAACAGTTAGAGGTGGAATCATAATCTTTTTTTCTTTAGATAGATATTTCCCCAAAGATAATTTCTGCATACCCAGCTCAAAAAATTCAAATTTTGAGTTACTACGGTATTGCACCAAAGGCTCGATATATTTATGTTTTATGTTTTTATTCCTTTTATTAAAGTTCTAAAGCCAATGTTTTTAATTGTTTTTGAATATTTTATCAAAAAAACCAGTATTAAGCCTACTTCATACCTGCCAAATATTTGGCGAAATGAACGTGAAAGCTACAATGTGTCATGCTTTTCATATCTCTAAACGAGCGTTAACATTTTTCTATGTATATTAGACCTTTAAAGTTGTATGGCACAAAAATTCGTATTTATTTCTAGAAATTTCTATATGTTTTTTTTTTCTAATTGCCTTAAAAGTTTTTAATTTATCCCAGCGAAACCTTTGCTTACACTTAATAGTTGAGATGAAGAAGCACAAGTTTCCTTTTGTCCAAATAACTATTTATTTTGGTTTGACTTGTCTTGAGTTTGTCCCCCGCTTTCAAATGTGCTTACAAACACCAATTAAGTAACTAAGAACTAACTGCAAAGCTAAATACAAGTTTAAAAACAATGTTGTACACAGTCTATATTAAAAATCTGTTTTTGCATACATATCTACATTATTCTGTTGTAACGACCTCATTACTTTGTAGCTTATGAAATAATGTGAGCTTATTACACAAATTAAAAAGGATTTTAGTGAAAAATTATGAGTTTTCGCGAAGTAACTTAGAAATTTTAAATTTTAATTTAGATATTTCCTTTTTAAATTTAAAAATTTTCTTGTTTAGTTTTAAAATTTTCAACTGTATTTTACAAGGTTCGTAATAGTTATGACAACAAATATACATTAAAGACAATAGTTTTTCTTTATTTTTTTTTGCAAAAAATTATTTAATAATTTCTTTTTATGGCAGCAAAAATAATTATTTCTTTAAAATTCTATAAAAAAAACAATTATGATAACAACAATAATTTTTTATATCAAATAAAAACAAATAATTATTTTAAAAAAAAATTTAAATCAAAAAATAGTTACTTTTTTTTCAAAAAGAAAAAAAGGAATAAAAATGTTGTTATTCTTATTTTAAGGTATCTTTTAAATTCCTGTCTTATTGATATCAGTTTTTAAAACAAAATAAAAAAAAAGAGTATTTACCAATAATAGCACTGTATAATGCATTTTCATACACGTCAGAATGGAATTGCCCATACATATGTACACAAAAAAGATCAAGAAACTTACTTAAGAAATAAATTCTCAAAAAAAAATATTTTTTTTTAATTTACAATTTCTATCAAATATATAATAAACGGCCGATTTTAAAAAAAAAATCATTATTAAAAAGTTTTTACTAACAAAAAATATTAATGATTTATGTATGCACACATGCGCAAGAAAACGACTGAAAAATTTGATCGTAAAGAAAGAACTAAACAATAAACTTTTTAAGACAGATGTTTTTTTCTTTTATATAAATTTATGCATTTTTGCCATTATGTTAATTTAAACTAATAAAAAATATTAAAATATTTTGAGTATAAATAACACTATTTATTGCATAAAACTTTATCACATATTGTTTAGCAGTCCAGCAATAAACAACGCTTAAAAATGGTAAGTAATTTTTGGCAAACATTTTTTAAGGATATTTTAAAATTTGTATTAAAAGCATTTTAATTTTTTTCTTTCGACAGAAATCCTTTATGTTTGTTTTGGCTTTAGTGGCGTGTGCTATGGCAGATGTTTCGGAGTTGGGCTATGATTATCATCCTCCCACTGTGATAGAACATCAACACAATGAAGCTGTTTCTTTTGTGCCTGAAGCCCCAAGAAACACTTATATTGCACCTGTTCCCGCTCCAGAATATCATTCCGTCTCTGTTCCGGAATATCAACCCGTTTATGCTCCAGTAGTTCAAACTGCCCCTGCAAACACTTACATTCCACCCCAGGCTCCAGCTAGTGCTCCTGAATATTTTTCTGCTGCTGCTTTAGAATACCAACCAGAACCAATAGAGCCTGTGGCTCCCCAAAACACTTATATACAACCAGCACCAGAATACCACAGTGCTCCTGCTCCCCAAAGCGCTTATATTCCTCCAGCTGCCCCTACTGCAGAACTTGCTAATGATGGTTATCGTTACAAGACTGTTCGTCGTGTTGTCTACCGTCATCGTGCTTAAAATTTGGTTGCTTCAACTTGCTTATTACAAAATTATTTGTTATAAAATAAATTTTTAAAACACAAAAAAACACAACTTCTATTTGATTTAGAAAAAAGAGAAAGATTATACTCTTTAAGCTCTGGAAATTGGCAATTCCACGTAAAACGAACCAAGATCGTAAAGATCCGTTCGAGGCATATCCATACAAAGTAGCCGCAAAAAAAATTAAGAACGTCGTTCTCTTACTATTTGTTTTTTTATACAAAGTTTAACACTAAAATTTAAAAACAATTTCAAGTTTAGTGTCAAACTCCATATAAAAAAATAAAGAGTAAGAGAACGACCCTCTTAATTTTTTACTTGCGGCCACCTTGTATGGATATGCCTTGGAACCATTTCCTTTTTTTAACCAATGAATGTGTAAATTCAAAGAGAATGAAAATTTACGAAATATAATCAAATTGGTTCATATTACATAACTTCTTATTTTTTTGGCAAGTATTTAAGA
This sequence comes from Melanophora roralis, assembly GCA_963583895.1. Lineage (NCBI taxonomy): Eukaryota > Metazoa > Arthropoda > Insecta > Diptera > Rhinophoridae > Melanophora > Melanophora roralis. The sequence goes on from OY757189.1 coordinate 13,550,830, forward strand.
TGGTCATATCGTTGGATTAATATAAGGCGCAGTTCAGTTTTATAACAACGTTTTTTGTTTATACTAAGCGAATAAATTCCAAGTGTGTCATTAATTGTTTGCTTTCTTTTTTAATTGAATACACAACTTGTTGCCTTTTTTTATTTAAAATTGCATTTAAACGTATTTATGTTCTAAATTTTATGAATGGTTTTTATTTTTCTGAAAATAAAAAAAAAATCGAGCTACGTCTTCGATATAAGGCAAACGATATCATCATTTTAAGCTCTTGCTAAATATGTAAATAAAAATAATAAATGACCCATTTTCCTAATATTTCGATATATTTTGTTACCTTAATATAAAAAGGCCTTAAATCGTGTTATTAACGTCGAGATTTTTTGGCTTATTGTGATATATTTATAAGAAGACTATTTATCGAAATAAACTTAAATCTGGTATTCTAAAGATGTACGAGCTAGGGCCTTTCTATATTGAGGTAACGACATACTGAATAACCGGCTGTTTTCTTTTTTACATTTTGATGAAAAATCACACCTGTCACATTTTTTATAAATTTTTCCTTTTCTTTGGAACCAGCCAGTTCGACCTAACCTTACCTAGCCTAATTTTTAACACCACTTGATGCTTCCATTGGAGTTTCGGTTATCCCTTCTGCGTGATCACGCCTCAGAGCCATATATGAAGCAGTATCAGTGTCTTGTAGAGAGTAAATTTTGTCTTTCGGGAGGTGGTTTTGGCTTTGAAGTGTTTATTTAGCCCCAGGTAGCATCTATTAGCCAGTTTTGTTTTTTATCTCAAAACTAATGTTTTTTGTTTTGCGTATGGCGGTGCCAAGGTAGATAAAATCGTTGACTATTTTAAAAATGTAGTCTTTAACTTCCACTGTCTGCTCAAGCCTACTAGATGACTTATGTGTTGTTACCACCTACTTGGTTTTATCTACATTAACTGCCAGACCCACTTTTGCTGCGAGTAACATTTCTTGCTTTGCCTATAGCACTTTTAGTAAGTTTAAATTAATAACTCTCGTAAATATCAAAAGGAAACTCAGGGCATATAATGTTTATATATATGTAAGTGTTATTTTTTTGATAAAAATTGGTGACATGCTCACTTTTGTTGGTGCCCCACGTTGCCCTTTATGACTTTTCATATTTTCGGGTGTCCGAAATTAAAAATCTCGTTACGATGCAGATATAAAAATTAAATTTTAAAACATTTTTAGGGGATTCACAACACAGAAAGAAAACTCGCTTTCTAAAATCAAGAATTTTATTCTTGAAAAAAGCTTGTTGTTTTAACATATTATTTTACATTTTAAAACAAAGTGTCTCGGTGGCCTAGAGGTAACGCGCTTGTGCTGCAGTGCAGAAATCCCTGGTTCGAATCTCAGCTTCCTTCGGTAAGTACAAAAAATTAAATTTTTAAACTAAAAATATTAAGTATTTATAAAATAAAAATAAAATATAAAATTCTCTTCTTTAATAAAGCTCCCTCTTCTTCCTTAATAAGTCAAAAAAATTACATTTTATTGTCGAAAAAATCCCGTTTACGGCTTAAATCAATCTTATTTTGGCTTACATCAAGTACGGTTCCGAACTTAAATCAATCCTTTTTTGGCTTAATTGTGGCTAAAAGTAAGAAATTCGTACTTAAAAAATTTTACTTGGAGTAAGAAATTTCATACTTGATTTAAATAAAAACCGTTCTCACCGTACTTTTGACACCGCTATGGCTTGATATGGTGTATTGTCATATAAAAACTTCACAATAGTTAAGGAACCCTTACCAACTATTGGACACTCGGCGCAAATGTGTGTGGAGTTGTGACAGTTTAATAAGCATATTAAACGACGTAGTATTTTTTAAGAACTAATTTTGTATGAAAGACAACAAAACCATTGTGAAATTTTATAGCAATATTACAATAGGACATAATAGAACACCTTGTGAACCCCCCAATAATAATGTTTCTGAATACGTTCTACTTTAAAAACCATTGTGTAATTAACTCAATGACAACACTTCTAGTAATAAATAAAATTAAATGTCTACACATTAGTGGTTTACGGTATAAACATATTTTTAAAAATTAATTTTAAACTATTTTTGGTTTTAAAATAACTGTCAATTACGTTAAAACTTGATGTAAACAGAACATAGAAATGTAAGACCAACAGAAAAGTGGAAGAAAAAGCATGTTTAAAAAAATATAAAAATAAAAAATTAAAAATAAAAAAAATCCTAAAAGCAGTGGCGCTAACTAGCGTAAAGTTTTTTGGTTTAAACTTAAGACTTAGATTTTTATTTCGGTTTGTTTCACTTATTTGTGTGTGTGCTAAAAACATTTTTTAAAATAATAGTTTTAGAATTATTTTTCTATAAAAACTGTTTTTTTAGATTTGAATTAATTATTTCCATAAAAATAATTAAGATGATATTTATTACATTAAAAAAAAACACATGTAAACATTACTTTTCCTGAGTAAAACAGCAAAACCACAAACTTCAAACTAAAATTTTAATAAGTTTACAATATACAGCCAAACAAATAATAATACAGTCGAACACTTCTTTGTGCATCAGATCATCATATTTAGGCAGGCTCGCAATTACACCTACGACAATATTATAGCCTTAAAGATATTTATTTAATTTTGTTTGTTTTGCAATATTTAAAAGTTTTTTTTTTCAAAATCTTAACTTAAAAAATATTTCTCTATTTGTGAACCCGTTTTGACTTATCAGATATTTTAATTTTCAGCCTATCCTTAGGTAGTTAAAATACTTAAAACTTCCTAAAAAACTCTTTTGTTTCGTTCAAATGCAGATACAAATTTTCTAATAATTTTTAAAAGCTTTTCCGCTATTTGTGAAACAAAGAAAAAAATGTAAATATTATGATTTTGTTTTCAAGTTGGCTTTTGGTAACAAATATTGATCTTGCTTGTTAGAATAACCACCACAATTGAAACAATGTTAAGAATACTTTATTCATAATTATTTACTTAAATTTCCGCCTCAAAAAAGTCTTTACTGTTACTTAATACCACCTCATTTCTTCTGCTTAAATATTTTAAGTTGTTTCCTTAGTTATAGAAATTGTTTCAGTTTGCCAATGACATTAAGTTTTACGAGACTGTACATCATATTATTTACCATCACTTTTTCTAAAGCAATTTGACGTTGTTTCAAATTTATTTTTTATTCAAATTTAACAAGAAAAAAACACACACTGGCATACAACAGCAAAAAACTATCTAATTTTATACCTATTTTTAAAAAATAGTCATAATAACTACGTCTGTATAAAAAAATGCAAATGAAGCAAAAGAATGAAGTAGTTCTGACGCAAATTTTTTGATATTCCCAAATACTGCTCCTAATTAATCTTAAAGCTGTCGTAGTCAACAAATTTCAAATTAAAACAAACACGAGAGTTATGGGCGATTACACTTATTAAAACTTTTTATACCCTGTACCACAATCTACTCTCTTTAACGTCAGTGTAAAATCAATAAAAATTACATGCTGTTTTAAGGGACTTACGAAAGCAGGGGTTTTGTGAACCAATGATAAATAATAGATCCATAATCGGATTTTTTTTAATTATTATCTTTAATATGAACATTTTTCAAAGTAAATTTCGCTTAGCTACCAGGTCTTATTAAGCCTCTCAAGGAGGCTTACATGATTTTCAAGTAAACGCTTCAAAAAATGGTAGGGCCAATTAAGGGCCGATCTTGAAAGTATTTTGCTGGACCATTATTGAATTAATTACCAATATTTATTTTCAGTTTGAATAGTCAAATAAAATTTCGTAAAGTGTGACTTACATATGTGTTAGGCAGTTATTGTAATTTTTTAATTTTTGTGTAGAGAGAGTAATGTTTTAGGTAGTCGATAAGTCGGCCTGCATCTCGACCACAAGAAGTACATGGACATTAAGCTAAACGGACTAATGTACAGACACAAATCAATAAATCGATTTAGAAAGCAAATTTAAAATAAAAAGATATTAAATATTTAAAAATTATGTAAACGCTTTGGTGGGTTAACTAACAACAGCTGTTTTGTATTGTTATGGTTACTTCAAGTATAATTTAGCCTTAAGTTTTAGTTTATTAAGTTCTACTGAACCAGACTGAGGTCAAAATAGAACTTAGTGGACAAGAAGTATTTTTTTTTAATTTTTGGTATTTTTTGCGTAAAAAAAATTTAAAAATATTAGTTGTGTTCAATAACTTTCCAGTAATTACTAGCAACGAGAGAGTAAAAAGAAATATTTTCAAAATCGCTCTCAAAAATATTTAAAAGTAAATCAACACTTTTACAATCAAAACTTGCAAGCAAATGTATTTTGTTATTGTAAACTTATAAAAATTTTTAAACTAAAATTTTCAAAGCATAATGACAGAAAGACTGTTTGAATAATTTCTGATAGTAAAATTTTTACTAGTAGAAATTATCAGAAACATTTTTGTTTCTAAACATATTACGCTCTTTTTTGGCTCTCTAGCTGCTAACTTTTTGATAATTTTCTGTAAATGAACACACCTATTATGAAGCACAAAACGTAACCGAAAATTCTTTTCTTTAAAAACAGCTGTATGAGCAAAATAAATAACGGAAAACCTACGTAAACACACGTTTTTTATGTTACAGCTTAAAAAAGGAATTCTGTAGATAAATAGGAGCTAAGAGTAATTATATTTGTTAAAAATTGCCATTAAATGCTACAATTGTTAATACAAGTTGTGCAATAAAATGAGGTCTTAACAATTTTAGAGGTTGAGTAAAAGACAATTGCCTGGATCTATGCCTGTAGTCAATCACAGTAACTCGGCCCGATCTTTTTCCAGCTACACGCTGAACTTATTCCTTTTTTGAGCTCTTACACAGAACGAAAAACGGCTTTCTAAAATCAAGAATTTTATTCTTGATTTTATCCAAAATCTTTCTTGAAATTTTCAAGTACGATCCTTACTTACATTTTCTTAAATCAAGCCTATTCGGATTGCTTCAACAAATCAAGCAGAAAAAAACTTTTTGTTTTAATATATTATTTTACATTTGAAAACAAAGTGTCTCGGTGGCCTAGGGGTAACGCGCTTGTACTGCAGTGTAGAAATCCCTGGTTCGAATCGCAGCTTCGATATATACATACAAAAAATTAATTTTTTAAATTATAAATTTAAAGTGTCTATAAAATAAAAATAAACTATAAAATTCTTCTTCTCCATAAGTCAAAAAAATTACATTTCATTTTCGAATTAATCCCGTTGATCGATTAAATCAATCTTTTTTTGGCTTACATCAAGTACGGTCCGAACTTAAATCAATCCTCTTTTGGCTTAATTGTGGCTAAAAGTAAGAAATTCGTACTTGAAAAATTTGACTTGGAGTAAGAAATTTCGTACTTGATTTAAGAAAAACCGTACTCACCGGATTGCTTCAACAAATCAAGCAGAAAAAAGCTTGTTGTTTAAATATATTATTTTACGTTTTAAAACAAAGTGTCTCGGTGGCCTAGAGGTAACGTGCTTGTGCTGTAGTGCAGAAATCCCTGGTTCGAATCTCAGCTTCGGTAAGTACAAAAATGAAATTTTTAAATTATAAATTAATTATAAATTATAAAATAAAAATAAAATATATAAAATTCTTCTTCTTTAATAAAGGTCCATAAGTCAAAAAAATGACATTTTATTTTCGAATTAATCGCGTTTATCGATTAAATCAATCTTTTTTTGGCTTACATCAAGTACGGTTCCGAACTTAAATCAATACTATTTAGGCTTAATTGTGGCTAAAAGTAAGAAATTCGTACTTAAAAAATTTTACTTGGAGTAAGAAATTTCGTACTTGATTTAAGAAAAACCGTACTCACCGTACTTTTGACACCGCTATGGCTTGATTTAAGTAAAGTTTTCTTAGATAATTTTTTGTGTGTACAAACAATTTTAGTCACAACAAAATCGTATGATTGACGAAAAACTGGTTATCACAACTTAAACCGTTTCTTTGTGCATTTAAATAGTGCCATAAATATATACAAAGCCTTTCTGGTAACTTTTATTCTTAGAACTTTTTTAATGCCTTTAAATTTGTTTAAAAAAAAAATTAGTATAAGTTGTTATAAAACCATGAATTTAAGTTAATTTGATCTTATTGTTTTTTTTTTGTTTGCCTAATAAAAAAAAGTTTATATTTTTACAAAATAAAAAAATCCCCATATTGGCAAAGTTTTTACGAGATTATAAAAAATATTATTTTTTTTTTACTTAATTACATCTAAAATACTAATTAACATTTGTCCAAAATTTAATTAAATGACCAATTCTTTCATGATATTTTACAGAACAAGTTTTGTATCAAAACCCATAAAACTGTTGTATCGCTTTTTTAAATAAGCAAAATAAATTATGCAAAAGTTCTAATTTAAAACTACTTTAAGAAGAAAGAAATAGATTAAATAAAAATTTAAAATAATTTTGGAATCAAGCGGTCATCGCAGCATACTTTTTTAAATAGAAACATGCTGTTATACATAATTCAAACTGATTTAAAAAGAATAAAAAAAAATAGAGGCAAACTATTAATCCATCTATGTTTGCTTGCGTGTGTGCATTAGCACATATTTAAATTTTTGATTTTAAAGCATGATTCTATAACAAGATATTGTAAAAATTAATTAATTGTTCTTTTTTTTTTAATAAGTTAAAATTTTTTGGTTTTTTGTTTTTAAAACCGGATAATTAGCTTAATAAAAAAAACTATGCATATGTACACACACAAACTTATATTCGTTAATTTTTTAAAATTAAAAATGTATATTTTAGTTGGCAAAAGAAGAGAGTAGTAGAAATTAAAGAGATGGTTCTGTTAAAGATTTTAAATTTGTTTAAGAATAACAAAAGCTTTTGTAGAATTTTGGTATAAATAACAATATTAAAAACCCGAATTCTTACCACATTTAGTTTAACGATCAAACAATCAACAACTAGTCAATATGGTAAGTGTTGAAATAAAAAATAGAAAAAAAAATATTTTTATAATCGATTGTTTCTGTTTTTTAGAAATTCATCGTTCTGGGTTTGGCTTTTGTGGCCTGTGTTGTTGCTGATGTTTCCGAATTGGGCTATGATTACCACCCTCCTACTTTTGTAGAAGAGCACCACGAGACTGTATCTTTTGTTCCTAAAGCACCTAAAAAAGCTTATATTCCTCCCACTGTACATCATTCAGCTCCTGCTCCTGCCCCAGTTGTTCCTAAGAATACATATATTCCTCCTGCCGTACATCACTCGGCTGCTGCCCCAGTACACCATCATGCCCCAGCTCCAGTTCATCACACTGCACCAGTCCAACATCCAGCACCTGCACCCGTTGCTCCAAAGAACACATACATCCCACCTGCTGTACATCACTCTGATCCTGCTCCAGTCCACCATCATGCCCCAGCTCCAGTTCATCATCCAGCTCCTGCACCCGTTGCTCCAAAGAACACATACATCCCTCCTGCTGTACATCACTCTGCTCCTGCTCCAGTACACCATCATGCCCCAGCTCCAGTTCATCATCCAGCTCCTGCCCCAGTTGCACCAAAGAATACATACATTCCTCCTGCAGTACATCACATTGCTCCTGCCCCAGCCGCTGCTCCAGTTGTACCTAAAAACACATACATACCCCCTGCTCCAGTTCACCATCAAGCCCCAGCTCCTGTTCACCATGTTCCCGCTCCAGTCCATCATCAAGCCCGTAAACCAGTTCATCGCCCCGCCCCAGCCCCAGTTGCTCCCAAAAATACTTACATTCCTCCTGCTGTACAACACCATGCCCCTACAATTACCCATCACCAAGTCCCTGCTCCTGTACACCACCAAGCTCCAGCTCATGTTCACCACCAAGCCCCAAAGGCTCCAAAACTAAATTATATTCCCCCAGCTCCAGTTAAGCACCAAGCTCCCGCTCCAGTTCATGTACCTGCCTACGAAACAGATGTCCCCAAAAAAACTTATATTCCACCTGCTGCTCAAGCTCTCGTTCAACCATCTGCTGAACTGACTGCAGATGGTTACCATTACAAGACTGGTCGCAATTTCTAAAGGGTTTACTAAACTTTTAATTCGAACCTAATTTTTCAATGGGAAATAGTGGTCAAATAAATAAAAATTCAAATAATATTTAGTTCTTTTGATTTTAACAGTAGAACATCCATACATCAATACATTAATTTTTTTTTGTCTTTTCGTTTTTATAAACCAAAGAGCTGCAGTAGCAAAAGCTAAAGCATCGGTTAATACATAAACAATTACAAAATCAAAGACCGAAAATAGTAATTATTTTTAAACTTTCAAAGAAAACAAAAAAAAATATTTATTATTTATTTTGTAAAACAAAAAAATCTAAAATAACTTCCATATCTAGATTTTTTTACATAATTTTTACGGTCTCTGATAAAAATTGAAATTGAAAGCTATAAAGGGTTGTTTAAAAAAAGTCCTAAGTTTTCATTTTAAAGAAGATATGAGATTAAAAAAAACAAATTAAAATTAAATTAATAATTACATATTATTCCGCTTTTTGAGTTTCTTGTAAAAAGTCACCGTTTTTGATCGTAGGAGTCCAAAATTTTGTGTGAAAAAGTAATTTGATTTAACGAACCGTAATCAATTGAAAACTTGATGTCGAATTTTTGTGTAGTTACGTCATTTTCCATTAAGGATACGGGTTTCCATTTCAAGTAACGGAAATAACAATAATAAGAACGATCTGTCTGCATGTCATTTTTTTGTAATTGCTCTAAAAATTAGCTTAGAGTAATTAAAATTAATTAACAGGGCAACCAAAAATATGCATTAACAAACTAAAAATATATATGTCTTAAAAATACGAGTAAGAATGACAGAAATGTAGATCAAAGAATCCGAAAACGCAGCATTTAAGATTAAGTTGCGCTAATAAAATAACGAATTAACATTGATAAAATAACTCCGGTACAAAATAAAAAGGGAAACGAAAAGGGTGTTGAAAAGTATTTAATTAAACGGTCAGAAAACTAGTTATGTATCTATTTTTTAACAAATAAAAACACACCAGAACGGATTTTGCTTCAAAATAAAAAAAATTTAAAAATCAAAAGGCAACAAAAGGTAACAATGAACACTTAAAAGATTTTTTTTTAATTTAATATGAGAAAAATATCAAAAATTCTTTAAAAATACGTTATAGGAAAACTAATGCTTTTAAAGGAAAATATGCTGTTATATGCAAAATATGCAAAAATATGCCCTCACAAATTGATGCTAAATTTTTACGAAAGTTACGAAACGGATGATAATAATAATGGGTTCAGCTCTAAAATAAATAATTAAATAAACAAATGAGCACTTTTTTGGATTTTTGAAGTTATATATAAAAAATTCAAAAATGCTTTAAAAATGGAATTTAAAAGAAAAATATGCCAAGACATGCTGTTATCTGCAAAATATGCAAAAATATACCTTAATAAACGGATGCCAAAATTTTCCAAATTTTAAAACGGATGAAAAACAACATTATAGGTTAATGTGACACAGGAAAAAATGTGGTTTTGCATATTTTTTATTGCCCTGTTAATTAGTAATATAGTAACAGCGTAAAAAATTTGTTTTTTTTTTGCAAACATTTAAAAATTCGGCCTCCATGTGGAAACGCCCATATGTACATATGTATGTAAGTATGTATGTATACCATAAAGAAAATAAAAAAAAAATTAAAAGATTATCTAGGTAAATTACAATAGCAACAACGGATATACAGCACATTGAATTAATTCGGTATGTGCTTTAAGATACAAATCAAATGTGGCGCTTTAAAGTTGTATGCTTTTTTTTGTTGTTATAAAAACTTTGTTATGGTAAAACATTGGTCATTTTTTCAGCTTGCATTTTTGCTAGTATTTTTGTTATTCATAAGTTTAAAATTATTTTTTAACAAAAATTTTCATTCTGATGAAAAACATTACGATCTTAAGATTCATTTATAATTAGGTAAGTTAAAGGCTTAGTGTGTTTATGTTTTGCTTAAAAAAGCCCTAAAATTGTGTGATGTTCATTTGTACTGAATTGCACTACATGGTTGTTTGTACTCATTAACGGTGAAAATTGCACAAGGAAACAAGGTATTAAACAACCAATTATTGTTTTGAAAAAATGTTACACTTATGACTCATTTTGTTTATTAAAATTTAAAAACCGGTATTAAAAAAATTAAAACCGCTTTATTATTCGATTCTCAAAAAAGTTCAGATATGAAATTTATAATTTAAATCTTGTCTACTTAAATTGGTAAAGTAAAAAAGCCATATGCTTATTCAAAATCATAACCACCCACGTTTGTATGTATTCATGTTTGTTTGTTTATTATTTTTGCATTTCTATTTAATTTTTGCATAGTTCTTTTTTATTATTTTACAATAAAAAATAATATTAGAAATCAATTAATTTTGACAAAACAAATTATTTGAAAATATATGTATATATTTTTTTATTTCCTGAAAGCTCTCTTTTTTCGTTTTAATCAAGTTTCAAACAATGTGTGATACAAAAAAGAAATTTAACTCCATATCATTGAGCAAAAATCTAGTATTCCTAGTCACTAAAGTCTCAGGTGTTAAGAATTTCTTGTAGACTGTAAAAAGCTTGAAAAAAATTAAACTTTATTAAAACACAAAATGAAACATATCTTTTACCACAAAAAAAGAAGTTCAACTTAGCAATTCGCATTCATCTAGACAACAATTGAAATTTAAACAAAAAACACAATTTGTAAAACAATAATGGAGTTATAATAGAATGATTAAAAAATACAGTAGCAATATCTTGATAAAGTGTTAGAATTGTTTTATTTATGCTTCAGTAAGTTTTGTACTCAACATAAATATAACAGCTTTATAAAACACAAGCGTTGCCCCGGTGAACTTCGCGATCAGTTTTACGATTTACAGATATAATTGTGATGAGGATGTTCCTAAATAAATGATAGGCTTTGATTTGCCGGAATTTGGCGATAGAGTTATGTTGCTGTTCACCATCGAAACAAATTGAATACCATTGAGAGATAGCACTTAGTTTGTAACTAGAATGCAAATTTTGATAGTTAAAGACTTGTAGTATACATACTTATTTAATACATATTTTTCCTTGAAAAGTTTTTTTAACTCTATTAAAGCCTTTTTATGCTTACTCACATCTTTCATCAATTCTTAAAAATGTTAACATCTCTCCATATGAACTATACTTGTGTTTATGTCAACATTTTTTATCATCTTTAAAAGATGTTCCTAAATTATTTTGTTTCACTCAATATCTTTCACTTATTTTAGTGCAGTGTCCCTGAAAAGCACGCATGCGTGTGTTCTCTGAACATTAAAAAGAGTAAGAAATAAATTAAAAATTTATTTTGTAGACTCTTGTTTTCTTTTCTGAACATGTTGCACAAATAACTGGCAAGAGGGTAACATGTCTTACCCCCAATTATATTTAAGTGTAACAAAGTACCACTTTTTACAGCTGTGTGCAAATGAGTTTTTAACACAGAATGCAGCTTTTATTAACTTTTTTTAGAACTTTTTCTGTTCCATTGAAACAAAAAAATGGACAACTTTTTAAGTGTGTGTGTAAACTGGTATAAAAATGTTACACATACTTATTGTAACATTTTTTTTAGAATGGAAAACACCATAAGATTTGAAAAATGTTTAATGAACAAACTTTTAAATTACATCAATGTTTACTTTAACTCGCATATGCGAGTCTTTCTTTTCGTTATAAAAAAATCATAACCAGAGATTAACTAAATGATAAACATTTTACTATTTTAGTGCCATCATTGGTAAACGATGTTAATTTAAAACAAGAATATATACAATTAAAGCATGTTTGAGGTCAATTCTACCGCAAAAACGACATTTCAAAAACAAATTAAGGTAGCTTTTGACATATAAAGCAATAAACATGAATGAAAAAAGTAATAGAACGTCTCCATTAGCCAGCGAGCTGATGTGTATAGAACACTTCTAAAAGTAAATTGTTTTTGCTTTTATGTTTGGCATTTAAGACCAAAAACAATTTAATTTGAAAATTACGCAATGGACATCAGCGCAATGGCTAATAGAGACGTTATCTTACCAGGTGATTGCAAGACGAAGTGGAGAGGGTCACTGTCTTAAATTTTCTTAAATTTTTTTTTTATATCGCACTAGTTTCTCTTAAGAGAGCCAACTCAAAATTTACAAATTTTCAGTGGAGCAAAAAACTGGGTAGATATTACCACTGTAAATCGATTTCTTGTTAAAAGTGAGAATTGAAAAATTTTGAGTTGACTTCCTTTAGAAGAACCAGTACGACATAATAAGTTTGACACTAAAATTAAAACTCTCTTTCAATAGATGTGTCAATTTTTATATAAAAACAAGAAAAAAGTATGAGAGTCCAAATGCCTCTCCGAAATAGCGGTCACTTGGTACCTGATTTTACCATGATGCAATATATAATCAAATGGCTTAAACTTTTTTTACAAATGCGTGTAAAGCGAGAACACATAGATTGCGTAGTAACGCCTAGTCTCCACCAGCCATGAATCATAGTTAAAACATGATGTTATAACACCGTTGCTTTAACATTTGCACAAACAACAGTTTTATAACTTGAAAACCCGTTAATATGAGCGGTCTACATTTTGACAGTAACATGATGGTATTGTGAAATGTTAGTGATTTTATGTCTAATGGAGACCGTAGGCAAGGACTTTAAGCTTTGGTTTCTCTTGATTTTTATCAAAGGCTTCTTTCTTACACTTGTTGTATTTCTCTTTTGATTATTAGACTAATTACTACGTTGATAGTTCGTATTCAAAAGCTTTTAAGTTAAATAAGTAAATGGAAAAAATTTACATAGCGATATACTAATACTTAAATAAACATACAAACAAACTTTTGTGTTTAATATATATATGTATATATATACATATATGTTTACATATGTATCCATATGCTATACTACTGTGTACGGTGTTATTATGGTAAACATAAATATAAAAAAAAGTTTAACAAACTGTGAATATTTATATATTTACTTTATTATAATAAAATGATTTGGTACTATGTTCCTCTGCATGTCTGACTTTTTTACCGGTTCTTGAAGACAATGCTCGTGCGTCCACACATAAATATTTCTATGAATGTATGTGAGCTACTTTTTTACATCTTCTATATATTGGTGTATTTTAAATTACTCACCCACGTGGTCCAGCCGTATATGTTGTTTCCTCAACTTTGCCACTGGCTGGATTTCGCGAACCATAACGACCTCGTACTATGTTTTCTGGACTACCACTGGCACTATGGTAAAAGCTGCCAAAATCTTCATTTCGATGGCTACAATGTTATAATAAAAAATATTATAAATTCAAATTAAGTTATTTTGTTAATGTATTATTATTATTTTTATTAAAAATTAAATATCAATTTTTTCTGTTTTAATTAAGTGTTAATTAAGTCTTCATATTAACTTCTTGATTATTTTTAATAACTCTTAAAGTTTCTCAAAAATTATTGAAAAAAACTTTTTCGGAAAACTTTAGATAATTTTTATACCCTTCACATAGTGATAGGGTATATATCACTTTGTCATTCCGTTTGTAATTTCTTTATTATTCATTTGCGACCCCATAAAGTATATATATTCTGGATCCTTATAGATAGGGAAGTCGATTTAGCGATGTCCGTCTGTCCGTCTGTCCGTCTGTTGAAATCAAGTTTCCGGAGTCAAATAAAAAGATACAGACCAGTTAATGGTGTCAAACTATTAGAAATATCCTGGAGACAATCGCTATTTAAAATCAATAAAATCGGTTCACTATTGACCGAGATATAAGCGAAAACCCAGAGTAACCCATTTTTTTTAGGACAAAATCCGTGCATATATCCCTATATATCTCAGTAAGTATAGTCACTCTTGCCACAAAACTTGGCACGGATACTCCCAAAGAAGGGACCTAAATAATGGAAAAAATTTTTTTAGATAGGACCAGGGGAAGGGGTATTTTTTCTACAATTGCACAAATTTGGTGAAATATTTTATGCGCTATATCTCGTAAACTATAACAGCTATCGACTTCAAATGTTCTACAAAAAGTAATTGCACGCTAAGGGCTACGCCTTAAAGAAAACATTTTTTGGGTGGGGGCAAAAAGAGGGGTAGCTCCCATACAAATCGACAATTATTATCAAATATTCGATACGCTATATCTCGGAAACTATAACAGATATCGAAATGAAATGTTCTACAAAAAGTAATTGCACGCACAGGGCTACGCTTTAAAGAAAAAAATTTTCGAGTGGGGGCAAAAAAAGGGGTAGCTCCTATACAAATCGACAATTATTATAAAATATTCGATACGCTATATCTCGGAAACTATAACAGATATCGAAATGAAATGTTCCACAAAAAGTAATCGCACGCTAAGGTCTACGTCTTAAAAAAAAAATTTTCGAGTGGGGGCAAAAAAAGGGGTAGCTCCCATACAAATCGACAATTATTATAAAATATTCGATACGCTATATCTCGGAAACTATAAAAGATATCGAAATGAAATGTTCTACAAAAAGTAATTGGGCAAGAATGCCTACGCTTTAAAGAAAAAAATTGTTGAGTGGGGGCAAAAAAAGGGGTAGCTCCCATACAAATCGACAATTATTATAAGATATTCGATACGCTATATCTCGGAAACTATAAAAGATATCGAAATAAAATGTTCTACGAAAAGTAATTGAACAATAAGGCCTACGCTTCAAAGGCAAATGTTTTTGAGTGTGGGCAGAAAAAGGGGTAGCATACATATTAACAATTTTTGTTAAACTTTCGATATGCTATATCTCAGAAACTATAACATATATCGAAATCAAATGTTCTACAAAAAGTAATTGGACATTAAGGGCTACGCTCTGAAGAAAAAGATTTTCGGATGGGGGGTGAAGAAGGGGTAGCTCCCATACAAATTAACAATTTTTATAAAATTTTCGATACGCTACTTCTGGAAAACTATTACAGCTATCGACTTCGAATATTCTACAAAAAGTAATAATCAAATAATTCATACATTTTGGTGAAAAAGTTGGTGAAGAGCAGGGGGACTAGAACATTTAATAAGTTTTATTATCCTTTAAATATGAATAATGTCGAAAACTTTAAAAACTCTCGACCTCAAATCTTCTTCATCTATTTCTATTATTCATACGAACGTTAAAACTTTGTTATTTTTTCTATGGGCTTTAAAACTCGCACAAGGTTTTTTATTATATTATTTGCAGTACAAAATTACTCGGCTGGGTATATTTAAAGACCAATGTGAAGGGTATATAAGATTCGGCACAGCCGAATATAGCGTTCTTACTTGTTAAATTTAAAACGTTTATTTACAGACAAAAGTAGACACACAAAAACTCTTACTTATTGTCTATAAATTTACCATAAGTTTCCAAATTAGTTTTTTATTCTTATTGTTGTTTTAAGACAAATGTTCATGCAAATATCAGTTAGTTTATTATGGCTCACGTGCATTAATATAAATTTTTTTTGATTTTATATATGTAAATGAACTTGAGCCAAATTAATTACAAGTTCAAAACCAAAATACTGAGTAGAAAAGCGTTAAAGTTTCTTTATTTAAAAAATTTAAAGTTTCCATTAATTTAAATTAATGAAGTTAAGCAAAACATAAGTAATAAAAAAGAATATTAGCAATATGATTATAATAATATAATAATAATACTAAAGATAATAATATAAAGAAAGACAAAGCTTAACCGTTGTTATGTGTTGCCAAGAGACTTTAATACAAAAAGCATAGTGTATTTGAAAATTTCAAACTTCGTCCTGATATACAAGAAAAAACCCGTTTGCTTTTCTAGATAACACGAAATTTAAATATGTGAGGTTTTTAGCCAAAAACTCGGAAGCAGGTTTTGAGTATGCATCCTACTCGGCTATTATCGCTAGAAAACTTGTTTTTTAAAATCAGGTTTTTTTAAACTTTTATGAATTATATCGAGAGTCTATATTCAAAAAGTGCTATCTAAACTTTTGCCAACATGGTTTTAAGGAGGAACGTGTTTCCTGACTTAACTATCACATGATATATTAATTTTAAAAAAATATGTATATATTGATAAGACTTTTTTTTTATTGATTGTGTTTGTGCTATTTACACATGCTGTCTCGTTATTAAGAAAATAGTGTAAAATTGTGAATTTGTAAATTGTCCTTTTTAATATATGTATTAACCCTTGATATATTAATTTTAATAACTAATTTTTTCTAATTAAAAAAAAATACAATATCAACTTAAGCCAAAACAAATATTAAAATTTGTCTTAAAGGCAATTAGTAATATTTTAGTAATATTTGATTAACTTAAAAAAAAAGATTATTTAATGCTTGATTTGTTTGCAAAATAAGTTAAATTTTACAGAATATTTAGAAATTAGTTTTTAAATCCTTGTTATTTATTTAATTCAAATAAAACTCGGTGTTTTAAATTTTAACTTGCCCAAATTGAAAAGATCCATCCTCATTTATTGTATTGTACTCAATCTCAGCAATAACCAAATAACACAAATTTAAGAGTATCACAGCAATACTACACAAATAATACTGTGCCTGTAACATCATTTCACAAATTTTCCGAATAAATACCTAATTTGGACTTATTCAGTATTTTTTTCGTACAAAAAATTATCATTAAATATCACATTTATACTTTTGAAAATTTAGTTTAATTTTATTATTTATTTTTTATTAAAATGCAGTTTGTTGGAATTGCATTTTTTAGTTGTTTTACATTAAAAATTAGGAAAGAACCGCAAAGATTAAGAACAATAAACAGACTGACTGCTTTCTAATAGATGTACAACGTATTTAAATGAAATTCTCAAATTTTTAGCTGGAAAATCTTTTAAGATGAAGTTTTCTTGTTTGTTGGTTTGTTTATTTGCGATTGTGTTAGTTGTTTTGTGTTGTTGTTGCTGTAGTTTTTATATTGTTTCACCTGACCACCCACTATAAGTAGCAAAGGTGGAGAAAAATCAAAAGCTAACGCGGCTTTAATAGCAGAAATGAAAAAACAAAAAACAAAACACTTCTTAACCTTAATGTGGGTTTGTATGTTGGACAATCTAAACATTTTCAGTCAAGCGTTTTTTTCTGTTTTTGCGTGTTTTCAGCATTTAGTGGCATCTTTTAACTTTGCAAGTTTTCCACTGGTTTCTTATCTTCCAAAAGGTAACCAATGTAAGTAAAGAGCAACCAAGCGTTGCAAGTTAATGTTTTTTTTTTGCCTTAGCCTAAGAACTTGTAAGAGAGTTTGTTCTTTTTCATTCGGCTGCCAATACATGCAATCGTATAAAAAACACTTGTAACAAAAAGTGTTAGAATATGTTTAAATAAGGAGTTCGTTTATATATATGTATGTACAAATTTGTTTGCTTTTCAAATGTAATTTCCTTACTATCTTATACAAAAACAAACAAAAATTAAATGTTTATGTTTGTTTTTTAAGCCCAAGAATTTTCTGTGGTTTTCTTTTTGCCATCAACATTCAGAAATGACAAAAAGATGTTGTTGCTTGTTAAATCTAACTTTTGTACATTTTGTGGTTGACGTTGTGTTTATGTGTAGCCTAGATGTTTACAAAAAAGTTTTAAATGCAGGATACTAATTCTATGCCGCATCCACATATGAACCCTCTTCTTGCCGCATCCAGGTAATATACAAAGCCGTCAATTAATGTTAAGTTTTTCCTGACAATTGTTCGTTTTTTGATTTTCGTTCAATTTAATGTCAACATTGACTTTGTTTCAGTTAAAAAAAGGAAAATGAGAATGAGAATGGCACACAATAGAAAGTTTAAAAACAATTCAAGTTCGGCTCTTAAGTCTTTTGATTTCTGGTGCATAAGTGTGTGTGTGTGTATGTGTGGATGTCTAATATGCGTTTATTTCTTATTGTGGCAGCCATACAAAATTACTTGCACTAATTTTTAAGTGTAATAAAAAAATGTTTAGCTTTTGTCGGAACAAATAAATCAAACATTTAATATTGTAATCAAGGCAAAATGTAATCAGACATTTATTTTTTTTTTTTTGAAAAGTTTTTTGCTTCCCGGGAAACGGGAAATGAAAAATTAATTTCCCGGTAATCCCGGGAATCCCGCTCTTTAATTAAGAAAAATATACAGGTTGTACTTATAAAAACTATTTTTATTTTTAATAAAAACTATTTTTATTTTTAATAAAAACTATTTTTATTTTTAATAAAAATGTATATATGTATGTAAGTAAAAACATACTTTTAAAAAACTTACGAATTCAAAAAAGAAAAACATAAGAGATCAAAGTAAAACTTAACAATTCAGTCCAGGGTACACTTAACCAGGTAATATCAAGGCGAATTCAAAAACTTCGCCCTCTGCATTTACTTTTTGTGTTTGAACGGTGGAATTTAAAGGAAAAAAATTAAAAATTAAGTATGTAATGTTTTATAAACCAAAAATAAGGAATAAGTAAAAAAAATGTGAATATGTTACGAAAATACTTAAAGTGTGAGATTTTGTAGGTCCCGGGATTCCCGCACATAATTCCCGGGAAAGCGGGAAATGAAAATTGACAAATTTCCCGGGATTTTTCGGGACGAGAACTCCCGGGAAAAACCCTAGTCAGTAGCAACACGTCTTTTGAAGGAAAAGTATCAGGAAAAATGAAAAAAAGAGAAATGTTTATTACGAAATGAAAAGGCGTTAGCATAAGCGTATTGAGATGCTCAAAAGTCAGAATGAAGTACGAAATTAAGTTCCAAAGAGATAACTATATCAAACTGAAGGCTTTGGTACAGCCACATTTTCGCTGAAAAGATGAAGGAGGCAATTTGGTAAGTAATATTGTGTTAGAACAATAAAAAATATTTTTCAATTTTAAATTTAATTTAGCCAGATATTTTTAGCCAGCTAACTTCAAACTTGTCAACACATATAAAAGTATTAAATTTATAGCGTCGCAATATAAGACGTATTTTTGAATGCTTTTGTGAATAACCTTACTGTGTAAAAGATACTAAAGTCATATCATAGTGGGTCACATGAATGCGGTTTTACACCTGGCAAATTCCCCATCGGTCAGATATACACACTACGCCTAATCCTGGACAACACTCAGGAAAAATCTTTCGGCAGCTCAATAAATTCAAAGGGGTTTCAAGCTATATCTTAGTTTGGTATCCCTGACAATCCTTATTTACATTGACAAGTCTAAAAAAATTATATTTTTTCTTAGGTTGTCTGATTTTTTCATACAAATAAAACCCACTTGAATAAGTTGATGCCACCTTTAAATGTTTTATGGACCATGACTCTTAATCTGGGACATGTAAGTAATTCAACGGATATGTGTTGGCTGTTATCAAAATTGTTGTTATAATTGATGTTTGTTGCAAATGGGCTTTGTTTTGATCGTAAACTATGCAAATCATTTTAAAAAGTGGAATTATAATTGAAATATAATTACACTTAAACTTCAAAAAGCAAAAATGAATAACAATGTATTTGTACTAATTACAGAATGAAAACCATAGTGTTAAGATTAACAAAAAAATTAATCAAAAGATGTTTAGAATTGAATGCAAAAGTTTGAGTTTGTTGCATTTGAAAGACACTGACCTAGACTTGTGGCGAGGAAGTATAAAATAATAACATTTAATAAGAAGAAGCAAAAAGACAGCAGCAACAAAATTGAATTAACTGTGCTTAGATTTCATATTTTTAAAAGAAAAATGAAAAGAAAAATTATTTCAATTATTTAGTGTAATGATTTCTTAAGAACGTGGAGAAAATAAGACTTAACTGTTTTAACATACAAAAAAATGACTTACTGACTGACTGAGTGGCTGCTTGATGATCTTGTATAGCCTGATCACGATTTTTAATAATGTTTTTTAATAGACTTTAATTATAAAAAGAAAACTCTATCATATAAAACTATTCGATTTTTAGAGATATTTGTTTAGTTTCAAAGTTTTTTTCTTGAGATAAAAAAAAAAAGGAAAGAAATTTTATAAGTTACAATTGATACTAATCATGAGTGATAGGATCTGTAGCTGATTATGGAAATGTATTTTACTTTTTTTTCCTCAAACTAAAACTTTTTCAAAATTATTCTTTTTCTTGTCAATAAACAAATTAAATGTGATCCCTCACATGATACTTTTTTTATTAACAAAATTCTTAAATGTTTGCTTAGTTTGAAATACACTCAAAAAAGTAATAATGTAAAATCTACTGGAAATGGTATATAAAATAACTGGATATTCATTTAAAAACCCTCCAACTAGATATTCATTAAAATCAACAAAATATTTCATTCAAATTCAGCCATCAAAAAAATAACTTACATATTCATCTAAAATTAACTAGATTTTCTGTTATTTACAGCTAAATGCAAAGTGTCGGAAAAAAATAACAAAATTAAATATTACTAAATAATAACTGACAAAATTAACTGCAACGGAAAATCAGTATTTTTGTTTATTTTAGGCTTTGAATAACACTTCAAACCAGTTAAAAACAAATATTATATTGAAATTTAACTGTTTTTTAATTTAAAAACAACTTTACGGATTATCTCCTAAATAACTTACAGTCAGTTACTGTAATAATTTTTTAAGTGTATGTTAATTAAATTTTTTTTTTATTAAATTTGGCAAAATATGCAGCAGTCATATAAATTTATTATATTTCTTTATAATTTTTAACTCAATTTAATAAATTTCTATTAATAAATATTTAAAAATATTTTTATATTTTGATCTATTCAGCTAAAGTCACTAGGATTTATATTGATCCAAACAATAGCCAGTAATTTGATCTGAAATACAATCAAAAACATCAAATGCCAAATCACAGCTTTCTCCTTTTTCCGGCAGTTTTCTACGATCCACATGATATTTATTAGTAGCGGCGCGCAAACACATATTCACCGATCGCAAAGTGGCCATAAAAAATCCATGTTCATTGACACCGCCCGAATAGAAATCGACCAAGCCGTCTAAAGTAGGCCAACCCAGTTTATCAATGGCATTGTTTTTGGCATAAACACAATGTAAAAGGCACTGTAATGAAAAGTTAAGCGTATTTAACAAAACGCAAATAAAATATGAAAATAAATAATAAACTTTTTAATAAATGTGTGAAAATTTTGAATTAAAAACTTGTCTACAAAATAACAAAAAAAAAGACGTCTCTATAAGTTATACGAATAAAATATACTCTACTTCATGATTTAATTGCAAAAAGTGATTGCCGTTCCAAACAAAATTTATCTTTAAATATTTTATGTACATAGTTATGTTCATATATTTATATATATTAATGTGGTTGTTTCTGGGATTATGGGATAATTAGGACATAGTTTTCGACATGAAAGTTTTGTGAAAAATAATCCTGGTAGGTTGCTGCCTTAATTAAACTTAAAACAACTCAAATACTTTAGGTGCACATCAATTTGTTTAAATTTTAACCAAATCATGCAAAGTTTTTAAAATACATGTATGTGTCCCCAGTAAAACCTTTTTTTTTTCTTAGAAATTTATTGTTTATTTTTTCTTGTTTTTTGACCTTTTTATATTAATTATTAAGTCTCTTATTTCAAACTTTACGTCTTTTTATAAATTTATTTTTCACAAATTTTTCAATATTTCGCTTCTCCGTTGTGTGGCATCATTAGGAAGTTTTTATTAAAGATTAACAATCGTTATTACGATTTAAATATTTTTAGTCAATAAAAAAATAAAAAAAATTAATATATAAATATTTTTATCATAATTGTTTTTTATAAAAATATAATATTAAAAATTATTTCTGTCAAAAAAAAATATAAAAATCAAAACATAACAATCATTTTTTGCAAAAAAAAGAAAAAAAAATTAAAATCAAATAATAATTATTTTTTTGACAGAAATTTTAAAAATCAAAAAAAAAATTATAATAGCGATAAATGATTTATTGGGTGAATATATTTTGGTTTGTTTATAGAATTTCTTAATAAACTTTTTAAAGTAATTGTATAAAGGCAGAAAATATGTGCATATGTATGAGGCTTTTCAAGAATTTGATCTACTGATGATTTTTGTAAGCACCAATGAAATGCATATAGACAAACTTAATCTACAACAAACCCTATTAATAAAGTAAGAAAATTGGAATTAAAATTGTACTAATTATTGATATTTAAAAATTTATTTTTTTACTTCATTATAATGGCCCCTTAAAAAAACGTTTTAAAATTTATTGGATAAAAAACTGAAACTAAATTTAAGTTAAAATTATTATTTTAGTTGATGGATCAGTGAGTAAGTCCGCAAGTCTTCCAGTCTGGGGGTTAGTCTGCTTGATCCTACTTTTCTTTCTTTCTAATCTTTTTCTGAATTCCATGTTCTATAGCCACTCTTTTTATCTACCTCTGCAGGTAACACAAGGGGTCCGAATTAGCAGACCCAAGTGATCTGTATCCTTTTCTTTATCGGCTGCCTGTTTTACCTAACATATCCTATTGTTTAAGTTTAACTAAATGGCTAATGGCTCATTAAATACGAATTCAGAATTTAAGGATAAGTGACTGGTGCATTTTACTTGTAACAAGGTTACATGGTAGCCTTCTAGTTTTGACAGGTTTTTTTTACTACAGCTTAAACGACTTGATTTGCTAATAAAATCAATAAAAAAATTTTAACTGCTTATTATAGAGATTCTTAATTTGGTGTGACAACTACATATATTGCATACTAATTTATTTATTTACTCTATTTAATTTTTGACAGCTGTACAAGTAAACCTTCAATTTAGTTTAAGGATGCCACTGGTTTTCTCATAATTAACCTGGTAATTCAAACACAATTAGCTTAAACATTCTCAAAAACTTGTATAGGAAGTGGTGATTGGGTTAATGATTCAGTATCATACTACGAATGAGAAAACGAATTATTTAATTTGGCTGTATTGTAAACATGGCAATATTGTCACACCTTTTAAAAACACCACACTTAAATTTAAATTTAAAAAAAGTCAGGAATAAGAAGAAAATAACGTATAAAAAAACTAACAACGTGTCAGAACGGGTTTATTTAAATCTTAATTGTTTCTTAAGCATTAAAACTATACCATGATCGCTTGTAGCGTTTCATTAACCTTGACTTTGCATTATTGTTGCAAAACATTTTCGCATGCAGTTAAATGACTCTTGTTGAAGTTTACTAATACAACTCATCTTTATTGTTCTTTTTTTTGTTTTGCTATACACGTAATTGATCATCGCTAAGTATTATTGTTTATTTAACTATTATTTTAACTAACTATTCCATATTATATTAAAAATTTTTTTATCATTTTTATTATGTTTCCCAACATTGGCTTTTAATTACTTTTATATATTTAAGACGTTTTTCTCAAACTTCATATTTTTCTGATAATAGTTATGAGTAAATTAAATGATTGTTTTTAATAATTATTTAATAAGTGTTTAATATGATAAACTAGAAAAATTTAACAAAACCATTTATGTTTGTTGTTTCTACAATGTTAGCTTACCCCAGCAATTCGTTTATCCTCTGATGGCACTAATGTCGGATGATAAATACCACTAGAAATATCACCCACACGACTTATACGTCTTAACAGGCGAAACATGCGTCTGTGGGCTGAGTTTTCTTCAATAAAATACTCATAGCGATCATCGTTTCCAATTATTTCGTCCTTTGGAACATGCTCAGCACCATTTGATGATTCTGTCCACTGTTCATTGTAGATAGCTGCTGGTGATTCTATGCTTTCGATCAGTTCAATACTGTCATCATAAGGATTAATAGGAGGATGTGTTTTATGCACCTCTTGTTTAAGTATATGAAAGGCCTCTTTAGTAAAGAAGAAGAAGAAGTTTATTAACACATTAAGTTATTAAGGAATGATTATATTAAGAGTCATTGCTATTGGTTTTATTTTTACCTAAAATTAATTTGTTTTTTACTTCTTCTTGACATTCTTTGATGAATGTTTCCACTCTCCTAGCAGTACGCGGAGGATTTAGGCACTTGGTTTTCTGAAAAGTAAATTTAAATGCTTAAAGTAACATGAAGTGTTTAGAAAAATGATAGTAATAACCGATTGAACTCTTTTTGATTTTTAGGTCTTAAAATGTTAAAACTAACACCAACTCTTATATCTTTGGTATTGTTATTGGTAGTAAATATATTACTTTTTTCAAATCAAGCGGAAAAACTTTACTGACTGACTTTTACATCTTAGAGAATGAAAACTTTGACTTCCCCAGTGTATAGAAGCTCAATAAGGAAAGATTTTAAAAAATTCATACTCCAATTGTATAAAAGTGACCCGGAAATAGAAACAAAAAGTAACTAACAAACTACACGCAATAGAAAATAAATTTAAAAAGCATCGCATCTTTTCAAAAAAACAAACATGCATGTGTCTCGTCCTTTTTAAAAAATTTGAGCCCTTAGTGATAAAAAAGAGTAAAAGTAAAATTTTAGAATTTCTTAGGTAACTTATTTAAAATAAAAACATAATTTAAGTTTTATTCAACAGCTCTCTATTTTGGTCCTTTTATTATATTATGCCCCTAAGGGGTTAATAAAAAGTTAAAAATTATATTTTTCATTACTTTTTAAACTTTATAAGCCAACAAAGTCAAGAAAAGAATTCTAATTCCCTCTTTCAGACTTAAAAAATATTTTAATACGTATTTAGTACTTTTTTAAATTTTGGACCTTAGGGTGTAATGGTATATTTGTAATTAACAGGTCAAACGGGGCAAAAATTTGATTTGGTACGTTTTAGGTTATACGTTGCGTTTTAGTAACTTCTTAACATAATTCAAATTGCATACGACAGCTATCCAAAAACTATGAATTTCTTTTTGATGCTTTTTTCAAAATCGAGCGTAAAAGGGATAAATTTTTTACCCTATCTTGGTACTTTTTCAAATCGAACAAAGTTAGTTTTTTTAAGTTGCGAAGTATCAAAGAATGTAAAAAAGATAATAAATATCTTGGTACTTTTCAGAATTTTTCGGGACTTATAGATCTAACATTTGAAATTAGGGGCTACAGAGTCTGATTACCTTTAAAATTTTCGGATACTCTTTAAATAAAAACGCAGACAATGTTCGTACTGTTTGCATTTTTTGATTATTATGAGCCTAGATATATTTAAATGCACAAAATTAGGGGTTTTTCACAATTTTGGTATTTTTTTACATTTTTGGTGTTTTTTTTAAGATTATAAGTTTATAAATAAAAAATTGAGGAATATTAACCCAGATGAAGTTCCAAAGTCAACTTACTGGACGAAAAGTACTTTTTGAACTTTTGGTACTTCTTGCATTTTTTAAGGATTATGAAATTGGAAATATGAAATTTAGGACTGGTATTGGCCCATATAGAGGTCGGAAGTGAACTAAGGTTAAAGTATTATTTATACCTTTTGGATTTATTTTATAGAAGTATGAAATAAAGCGCTTTTGATCTAGAAATAAAGGGCTTTTGGCCCTATTTAATCCCAAAGTCAATTAGGTGAGCAAACAGATATTTTTTTTTTTGACAAGCAAAAGGTAC
Source organism: Melanophora roralis (assembly GCA_963583895.1). Taxonomy (NCBI): domain Eukaryota; kingdom Metazoa; phylum Arthropoda; class Insecta; order Diptera; family Rhinophoridae; genus Melanophora; species Melanophora roralis. The sequence continues at coordinate 13,576,548 of OY757189.1, forward strand.
GTACTTTGGTATACTTTTAGTTCTTTGTTGCATTTTTTAGATTATTATTCTGGAAATTTGTGATATATTAAAATTTCTGATAGATTTGAATTTCAATTGAGATTTTGATTCTAGAAAAATGAAAACTAGGTAACTTTCATTATATATTTTTGCATATTAAAAAAAAGAAAGTAAACAATTTTTTAATGGATTTAGATTGTTTACAGTTCTCCTTCACAGGCAGTACTTACCAGAGGCGAGCAGTATATCTTTACCTGGGATTTTTTAATTCTTTTTTTTATTTTTTTTTTGGGTGTTTCTATAAATTGCCTACTAATATGTTATTAAGAATAACAGTTTGTTAAATTACTCGTGGTATTTATCAAACAATTCTTTTATAGTATATTTATAGGTCTTAATATTGAATACTTAAGGACACCGTAGCCCAAAAGTAAATTGTTAGTATAATTTATTTCGTAAAAATCAAAAAAATTTATAACTATTTTTTATAATCTGTTATAGTTCAAATGTTCAAAATCATAATTAAAAAAAAAACCTTTACAGTAGGTTTTTTTATGAATACGGGCACAAATATTTAAAATTGCAAAAGCATAGTTAGGCATGCCATAAATTTAAAAATTAACTTGTACGACAAGCCGCTATAGCCCTATGGATTATTTTACATAGCTATTTCTTTGGTTAAACGTATTTGTAAACATGACTATAATAATACTGTTACAAAAAGAAAGGTTGGTCTAAAAACTTCGTAGAGAATAAGAAGAGCAAAAATGTTTTCAGCTTTAACAGTGTAATGAAATCACAAATTTTTAATAAAAATTCAAAACTTTCCAATTGGATTAAAAAATCGGTTTAACTTTTGGGAGAAGTTTACATATAAGGGTCTTAATAATTTAAACAATTTATGTTTATGAATAATTAGTCATAGTACTCGCTAATCATGCTGTACCAACCTTATTAGTATTCATTTCATGATTACGATAACCAAATCCTTGTACGGTTGACAATGACACTAACAAACCGAATTCGAACAAACGCAGAAATTGAAAAGTTTTCATTATAAAAATTAATACAAAAACACAATTATAACTTAAATCGGAAACGACAACCTTTTTCTTTAACCGATTTATTACAAATGAAAATAAAATTTTTCACAATTTTCCAAGTCATGTATAACGTAATTTTTTTGTTATTTCTTGCCTTATGTAAACTTGTTTGATTTGTTATACCTATACATATGTACATTTTTTGTATATGAACATACAAACATATATTTGATTTAATTTTTTTATTTTTAAGACTTGTCCTATAATTGTTAGTTTTTTGTTGAGATTTTCTGTATTCATCAACTCCTATAAGAAAATTTTCAACCGTATTTAATACAACTCCAGTAGTCGATCATCCAAAGTCACATGTGACTCTAACATAATAAAATATTCAACTTAAAACAAGTTGAATAAAAAGTGCAAGTATATAGTCATTAAAAAGAAATTATTTAAAGCATGTTTTAGCCTTTTTTACACAACTGATAACACGATAGCAAAATGTAGCAGAAGAGTAAAAAACGAGTTATATATAGTTCAATGACAATTTCAACAAAATCTGCATATTTGCATCCTTACGCTTAATGTATACTTGGTTAAAGTTCAATGTTTTAAAGATAGACATTAAAAAAGTCGGTTTGTTAAGTTGAGGTAGGATGTCTGTATTATTTTTCTCTTTTTTTACTTATATGTAATGCAAAAATAATATTTTATATGGTGGGTGCGTAAATTATATTAAATGCATGATTAGGTGTTGTCTGCAAATAAACAACTAGATTGCAATTACATCTACGCACCGTTTATGCTACACAAAAATATTATTGCTTAAATTAATGTGCTGTTTTTGGAAGCCGAGAAGTGATTGATGGGTCTTGAAACGAATTGTATGTATTTTTTTATTGTAAACAAAAACAAAATACACATAAATCATCCTTAGACGATCACTAATCGGCTTCCAAAAACACCACATAAGCTGTATAACTCCTTTTTATTTTAATAACTATTCTAACGGTTTATATCTTATCCGAACTCCATTTAAAATTATACAAAAGTGGCAGTCCTTTCAAACAAATTCACCACTTACGTTATTAATTGGCTTTGCTAACAGCCGAGAAATGGTTTAGGCGTTAACTAAAATATAGAAACCACGGTACACTAATACAGGTAATATTAAGAGCCCAGCTGACTATAACAAATTTAACATTCAATTTTAAAAATAGTATAAAGTTTTTAATTTTTTTGACATTCCCACGTTCAAACCCAAAAAGGAAATGAAAGGGGGGGTTAACTCTACTTGATATTACCTGGTTAAGTATACCCTGATATAAACTCTTGACAATAACAAAACCAAAGCGAAGCTATAGTAATTTGGTGGCATTGAAAAATAATACACAAGGTAACCTAGCTAGCACAACCGTGTATATTTTGCTCCTATATAACTTGTTTGTTTAATATTTCAGACTCTGTTGTTGTTTACATTACTTTTATTGGCTTTCCCTTTCCACCTTATTCACACACTAATAATTTTTAGTCTGATGTGACAGCATGAATGGGTTTTACAATGCATTGTTGTAGTTTTATCTCAAATTCGGTTGCATGGTATATTATTTCACGATGGTTGGTGCTGTTTTTATAACAAACACAAGTAACCAAAAAAATGTTATTCCTCTTTTGCTTAAAGGTGGTTTTATACGAGATGTGTTTTACATATGACTGGTCAAAATTTTCACGGCCAAATTGATATATGTCGTGTGAACGCGTGGCAACATTGTTTGTGTGGAACACATATGTAAAAGTCACATGACAAATTTTCAATTAGACCGCGTTCTATTTTCACCTCACAAAGCATGTGTCATCAGCTGTTTTTAGAACAACAACAAGGAAAAGTAAGTTGTTTATTTTGGTTTGGAGGTTATGTCAGATGTAATAACATACGTACGTGTGAAAGCAAAAATTGTAAACCATCTGTAAAATTAAAATTTTGACAGACATAGGCAATTACATGTGGATTGCAAAAGTGACAAGTCATGTGCAAAATACATCTCGTATAAAACCACCTTAAGTAGGCTCAAGAAGGATCTATACTAAGCAGTAGCGCAGGTACTACAAATACAACACGAATAACCATATGACATTTTTACATTGAAAATCTGGAGACAAATAACTAGATCTCAAAAACAGGAAAGCAACGCACAAGCAAACAAACGTAAAGTTTGCCTCTTTTGGCACCTAGGTGTTGAAGCAAATCAAAATAAACAATAATCAGCTGACGAAGTACCGCCAACTTGTATATAGTCCCCTTGAGTTGGCTAATACGCCACTATATACGCATACATATTTAACTTAATACAATTAAGCCTTTACTTATAAAAAATAGGTCAGCTGCAATGTTAACACCACCTCTTCAATTAAATTCGCTTTGAAAAACCAAACAAAATTATTGATGTTTAATAAACAAGAGTGTGCCATCCACTATTAGTTTATATAATCAAACAAATTTTTGCGCCACTCCATTTATAACAAAATCCATAATTTTTACTATAGAAAAAATCTCCTCATCTTCTGTTACATATGTATAGTATATATGTGTATACATAAAAGTGGACAATCTCCAGCGCTTCTGGTTTGTTTGCATAAACCTTGCTTTTCAGATATCCCCACAAAAAGCAGTCCGGAGCAGTTCAAGACTAATGTTTACCAAAACGGCGGCAAAACAAAGTAGAATACCTTGCCGGCGGACACCCTGTAGTTCGGTTAAGGAGGTGGCACACAGAGTCCGTTGTACTATATCCGCCGCGTTTTTCAACTAACAGCTAAGCTTAAGACATGTTTTGTTATAAACCTTCACATTCAGTATGCCTTTGTCAACTCAACGTACAAAAGGTGAACAACTTTCAATTCGTATTTTGTCTACAAAAAGAGTACATATTTGAAAATACCACAGGACCTTAAAATCCGTTGTTTGCTTAAAATAGGTTAAAGTGAAATAAAATACCACGCCATTGTGCCTTTCACACATCCCACTTACAATTAACTTATAAAAAAGTTTTCTATAAATTAAAACGATGAAAACTTAGCTTAATACATATTATCTGTTAACAGTTGTTGGCATTATAAAATGTTGAGTTTTACTATTCGATTTTCACTTTTGATGAATAATTTCCTAAAAAGGTGCGCATATATGACAAATGATTTAAACAACACAACAACAGCAGCAAAAAGAGAAAATTAACATCATTTATCATAAATACGCAACTTACTAGGTGCATTATCACTAAAAGTAATAACAGCTAAAATTGTTTAAAAAGTGTTAGTCTGGTAGCACATTTAGTCTTGTAAGCAATATGTTAGCAGCGCTACCTAGCGGTTAGTTAAAGAGCTAAGTGCAAAATCTCTTATCAGGCATGGAACTTAAAAAGTAATAATATTTTAGTCCAAGAAATACATCGAAATTTTATTTAAAAGAATTATGAGTGCAAAGAGAGTTTAAAATTGTCCCCGTCAAGATGGAATCTTAAAGAGACGATTAAATATCAATATGCGTCAAGCTTTTTTTACAGCACAATTAAAAACAATTTTGTTTAGAATTTACTACAGTTTCACATCCTTAACCTGGTCCAAGCAAAAGCGTAGCTTGCTTGTCAAAAAAAAATTAACTGCAAAAGGAATAAAATAATATAAAATCTGTATTTCTTACTTGTTTGATTCAATTAGCACAAAAACTTGAGTTTTTTCTTAATTTTTCCTAATATAATTTTAATTTCTTTATTTTTAAGTTTTCGGTACCATCATTTCACAAAAAAATGTGATATAATTAAAAGGTCCACATACTTTGGAAATTTTACAAGGAAATTTATCAGGAACTGTAAATATAATTATATGAACAAACTTAATACAAGGAAACATTGAAAATCAAGTGAAATACGCCGTCTTAATAGTAAAAAAAAGATTTTCTAAAATTCAAATGTTTATTAAATTTTTTATTTAAATAATTTTTTGATTTTGTAGTTAATTTTTATTAAATATATATTCTCTTTCAGTTTGATTACGAAATATTGTTTGCTGTGGTAGCAATTCTTTAAAACATTGCCGCAATTGTAGCCATTGCTATGTATGTAAGTTTAGCGTTGGAGCTTTGGGGTATAAAACTTAATGCTCTCCGCTATTGTTTAGGGTATGTGTAAAAATAGTTACCTACTTTGCAACATGCTTTGCAGGCAGGAATCATCTAAATTTTTAATATACATACTTGAAATTTCAAATGCAACAGGCAATGAAATATGCCTGGTTGCGTAAACATGTTTAAAAGTGTGTACTTATCATAAAGGTTAAACCTGCTTATAACCGCAGTGTGAACGAATTAATGATATACAAATAAAGGACACTTTTCCGTCTCTGTATTCCAATCGGGTTTCGCTCTATGAGTAAAAGTTGCCTCTAAATTCGTGTTCAGGTAAAATATTAAAAATTATTAATAAAATAGTAAAAAATAAAAGTAATATTTATGCAGAAATATTTTTAAAGCCTTAAACTTTTTTGAAAATTAAATAAATCTGTAAAACATTAAAGATAAGTTAAATAAATCTATTAAAAAACCAGGTCAGTTGACGTGTGGACTTTTGTGTGAGTGCTGAAAAAAATCATTATATGTAAAATAAAAATGTTGTGTAATGATTATTGAAATAAGCTAGACAAAAAGTCTAGCAATATAAAAATACATAAATTAAAACAATATAACTCTTTAAATTAGATTAAAATAATGTAAAAGGTTGAGACGAAATTATGTAACTAGTGGGTGTGAATGTTGCACATAAATACATAGGTACATTCTTATGTGTTCTGTCTGTTCCAGCATTTGAAAGTGGATATAAAAATTGTTTGTATACCTAGGTCGTTGATTTCCTTAATTTTACAAACTCAAATACCTAATAATAATAAATTAAAGAAAGATTTTAAAGCACTAAGTAACCAAAAAAAATAAAAACACGACTTGGTTACTTTCCTGACTTTGATTCAAACAAGCAAATTACATATTTTGGATTTCTTATTTATATTTGTAAGATTACATCAGCGTTTTTTTAAGATGTACTAACATTTGTATCATGTGGCTACGTCATTGTTATTAGTATGACTAATTTTGGACAGCTTTATTTCTTTTAATTCTTATCACGTGTTTATGATTGCATTGATTTTTGTGTTTATATATTAAACACGAGGTTTAAGTTGACTCCAAAAATTATGCATAAAGGTACTGATAATAGTGGTTTGTATAGTAAAGAATAAAACAAAAACTGGTTTTAGTTCAAGGAGGCTTGGCTTAAAATTTTTACAACAACGCGCACATATTCTTATTGGGTCATCTTAGTTGGTTTTACTTGTAATTCGAATTTGTGTTTTTTAATTCTTGTTTGAATAAAGTAGACTTATCATAACCAGAAAAAAATAGAAAAAGTGGTTACTGCTTCCTTCTATCCTTAGCAAGCTTAGAATAACCACTATCAGCTATAACTCTTTAATAATTTTAAAAATTATGAAAAATAAAAGTTTGATTATACCTACCTAGTGCTATGTTAGTATGACTGATAAACTCAAAATCCATAATGGCATAATAGGGGTTTTGTGGCAATGTTTTGTATAGCTTCTAAAAATATTGTGCGTATTTGTAAGAGATAAAAACCGAACTCCTTTTTAAGGGTTATAAGCCCGTAAGTCTCTAAGCATATTTTCTTACGTACCCACTTATACCTATAAGCATACGTCATAACAAATTACCTAATCACTTTAGCAGAGTTTTACCGGCAGTATAGTACCTATGACGTTTTATTTCGTCTGGAAACGAAGAATAATCAATAAATAAAAAGTCATGTGTTTGCTAGTAGTTTTTTTTAATTTTAACCGAATTATTTTTTTTATTTATTTTTGGGATTACTAAATTTATCAAATTTTCCTTCTTTGCTTTAATGTTTTTTGTGTAACAGTTTATACCTATGCTCTTTTTTCTTTTTTGTATTTTGTTTTATAAAATACTACTGTATAAAAAATTTGAAAAAAATAAATGTAAAAAAATAAAAACACATACATAGGTATATACGATAATATATAGTTTAAAAAATTTTGTTTAACTTTTTTAATATTAATGTATTTCTCACAAATAGCTTTTAGTCGACCCAAAGCGCTTTTAACATTAAGACCGTAAGAGAGAAAGTATTAAATACAATAAAAAACGCCGCGGTATTAAATTTATTAATAATTTAAGTAATAAACAAGCGGTTAGTAAAGAAAAATAAAGTTATAATATAAATAAAGTATTAAAGTTATATAAAAACTGTTAAATGTTAAGTTAATCATTTAATTCACCTATAGCTAGCGTATAAATAATATTTTATTAATTTGTTTAGGACATAGACATCTGTAAAACAAGATTTTAAAAAGACCTACTATTTTTTTATAGGTAGCACATAATAATAAGTTAATAACTTTTTTTGGTAAAAAAAACTTCTTATGTAACTTATATAAATAAAAAAGTGAACTAACAATAATTGTAGCATTTTTTCTTAATGCTTAAACAAAAAATGAGAAAAAATTAGTGTAACGTAACAGCATATAAAAATATTTTTTTTAGAAATTAAAAAAAAACGAAACTGAAATTATTGGTACATTGTTATTTATGTACATATTGGCAAGTTTTTGCTAGCGGTTTTATTTTATTTTTTATGTTTTAAGTAGGTATAGAAGGTATTTTTTTATTTTTTTGTTGTGCTTTCTACCTTCTTTTGCTTTATATAATATTAAATGAAAAATTGATAAGCTTTCTTATGGAATATCGTACACTTAATCATAAACAGACATAAAATCAACATTGCTCTTGAGAGGCATTTTTTCCGTTCGGTAGAAACATGGTTGTAGTTTTATAACAAAATTTAGTTTTATAAAAATATAGTTTACTTACATATGTAAGTGCAAACATTTTTTGTATTTGTAAAAGATTTTATCTGAAAACTGCTGTATAAAAAACAAATTATTTTAATAATATTGGAGTTATGTTTGTTTATGGCTTAGTGTGCGATATGTAAATTTTCTGCATGAATGTGAAAAATACTGTTGCTCTCTTTTGTTTTTATTTTAATAAAATTGCAGAACTTTTTTTCCATTCTCTCTATGTCAAGGTCACTATTTCTTTACACTAAATAGGCTTGTTAGTATCGTTATTTTGATAGCGCGATTTAATAATATTACTTTTAAATTTAATTTCGGGGTCTCTGTTTGATCCGCACAGGTGTTAGTAGCTCGATTTTGAACACTTAAACCAAGTTTTTTTTTGTTTTTATTTTATTTTTTATATAAATTAATTTAAAAACTTACAATTTAACAATAATACATAAATGTAGGTATGTATGTGCATACAATGTATCACCTGTAAGGTGGACATTTGTATCGGGACGGGTGGGTGTGACCATTTAAATTTATATTTTGTAATTTGAAATTTAAAATTTGTAATTAAGAAATGGATTTGATTTGATTAACGTGAAGTCATAGGTAGACGCTGAAAGCATTCTTTGCTCAAAATAACCACAATAAGACTGTGACGGATGTAAACGTAAAAATTTAAGTAATATATTTTTGGCTTTAAAACCGTAATGTGTATAATTTTATTTTGACTGAACTGACAAACTGAACATTCTATTTGTCAAAATGAAATGTCCTTGTTTTTATTGCTGTTGTTTGTTGCTGTTTTCAATAACAATATTTTTTATATTAAGTTTTCTTTTCTCTTCCCTTAAGTGTTAAAAAGTGAGGATTCGCAAGTTCTTGCCTCTAAAATGGCGTTATGTTGTTTAATATAAATAAAATTATTACCAAAATATATTTTAATATAAATTTTAAACTTTGCTTTCCGTTATAAAAAACTTTAGGACTTTCTCTATATTTTTAATAAGCTATTGATTAATGCATTAAAAAAAGTCGAATAATAATAAATTTTTTAATTGTGGTGATATTGGCGTTATGTTATTTGCTGCAAATTAAAAGTATTATTAGGGTATTGCTTTACTTTTTGCGAAAATATTTTTTTTTTACGAAAAGTAAGGAACTAGTAAGAATACGAGGTTTTTGTTAATATTTTCTATTTTTTAAGTGTTAATAGTGATCATTTTTTACAACTACGTACGTAACTTAAAAGCCAAAAAAAAAAAAAATTACTAACTCAAATGGGACAGGTTTTTTTAAAGATCAATAACTTTGTTTAAATAATCGTTGACCTTTTATATAAAAGTTAAATTTTGTTAACTTGTTTTCACCGAAAAAAGGAAAAAAATAAAACAAAAACAAACAAAATAAACTCATTTAAATCATTAAACTTGTAAAGGCACATCTTAAAAAAATAATAAGGTGACGACCTTAGCATAAGAAAAAATATTTTTAAAAAGAAAAAAGACAATTCAAAAGTAATAAAAAAATCAAATATATGTAACCGGCCTAGGCTTAAGATACACAATTTGAAACCTACATAGTCCTCGCGACTATGAACGTACAATAAAGCTTAAATATTTGTATATTTTAAGTGACTATTTAAAAAACCAAAAAAAAGGTACTTTTTTGATAGGGTAAAAGTTTTACAGAATTTTGCAAACAGAATAGCAGTTGGTAAAATGTTTCCTAAAAAACATTTTAAATTCACAGGAGGAATAAAATTAAAATTATCTTTTATATCAAACGAACTTTTTTACGCGATTATAAGTTATTTGAAATGTTTTTTTTTCTAAATAAAAAATGCAACAATCTATTTTTAATTTTTAACTTACTTTATCTGTAAGTTACTTGTATTTGGCTGCTTTTAACAAATGCGCAATTTTTAAGTTCTATTTTTATCACGTTGGTGTATAACCTTTGCGTTCAGATATGAATAAAATTGCTTATCTTTAATTTGGTTAACTGCTTTTCTAACTTTATTCAAAATAATTGTACAAATAAAAGATATTTTTTAAAGAATATTAAAATGCATTTGGTCGTTTTGTAGCCATAAACTTAATATGTTTATTACAATATACTAATCACTGTCCATTCTTTTAGATGTTATTCTGGCTAAATGTAAGCATTTTGTCCCTTAGCAAGTTAGGTAAAGATTTCGTGTATAGTAAAAAAAAACGATTAATTCATTTAAACTAAATCCGCATACAGGGCATAATTAGAAATATTTTTCCATTTTATTACACATAAAAAATATATTTCGATATTAAACTGAATTAAATATATACAAATCTAAATTAAACAACATTTAAATAAGGACCTATTAATTTCTTTTTATCCTGTGCCACCGTTGTGGGAAAGGGTTAATTGTGCTGAATATCACAAGGATCAAAAGTAAAACTCCAACACCTGTTTGTATTATGTATATTAACCAAATCAGAATCACAATCGACTTGGTTACACATTTAACACATTTTGTTGATAAACTCAGTTTAATTAGTAATGCAATGAATATTTTTTAAATACATAAATTTAACATTTTTCCACCACAAACAAATATTTAATAGGTTTATTGCCACAATATAATAATAAACCCAGACATTCAGTTTTTTTTCATAAATGTACTTGTTTTTTTTTTTTTTGTGAATTAATTATATATATATATATATATATATATATATATATAATGCATTTATTAAATAACAATAAGATTTAGACTTTCCATTTTTTTTAATTTACTTGCAGTGAGAAATTCAAAACGATAATGCATAGAGCTAATACAGCCTTTAATTTGGCATTGTCGCCAATGGCGCATAAAAACTTTGCAACATGGCTTTTAAATAATGCCAACAAAAAGGTAACTATAAATATTAAGATATTAAAAATTATCTAAATTTAAAACAATTTTAACAATTGCAGATGGTAAAAAAAGCTATGGCTACTGCGGCGGTGCGTTGTTACAATTCAGCTGCAGCTGAGCCGTTTGCCAATGGCACCACAGCTTCCTATGTAGAGGAAATGTACAACAATTGGTTGCGTGATCCCTCTTCAGTGCACACAGTATGTCTTTTTTTATTATAAAAATGTTCGTATTTTGTAATTTTATAAAATGTTTATTTTTTTTATTTAAAAGTCCTGGGATGCCTATTTCCGTAATAACTCTTATTGTGGTCCCCCAAATCTAGCCCCTCAACAATACAATACCCTACCCGTTAGTGCATATGGTGGTATGGTTAGTAGTGCTGCCCCTGACTCAAAAACTATCGATGACCATTTAGCTGTACAGGCTATAATTAGAAGTTATCAGGTATGTTTGTTTTTTCTAATGCAATTTTTTTTCATTTTAATTCTACACATTTAATGGGGTTCTTAGATTATTTTTTAAAGTGTTTGATTCTTGTTAACTTTTTAATTGCGTATTGTTTATGATATTATTCTTTTATATTCTTTATTTTTCTAGTGTGTTACTTGTTTATTTTTTTTACTTTTTCTTTATTAATTGTTATATCGATTTTTTTTAACATAGAAAACCTGTTTTACCCTTTTTTTATATTTTACATAAATTTTAATTGATTCCTTCCTGTATTATAAGAAAGTAGTACGAATAATTCAGAATTAAAATGCATTTTTCTCATAATGTTCTATTAAAGTTTCGTTGTTTTCTTAAAAAATAATATAAGTTTTAGAATTTTCGTTATAAGTCAGAAAATAATGATGATGAATTACAAAATAATTAACTTTTCGTAAACAACATGCATGGTTTTGACAAAATACTAAAATTTGTAAATTCACAATCTGAAAAAAATGCAAATTTTCAAATTTTCAAAAATCAATAAAATATTTTTAAAAATTAATTAAAATGATTTTTATGGGCTCAAGGTCAAGTATCTTCAATAAAACTCTTTTTTGTTTTATAAGAATATTTTTATGTATTTGAATTTTGTTTCAATATTTCGAGCTACCATCGGTGCTCTTCTTCAGGAAAAAACTAAAAATATACAAAAATGTACCAAAAAAAAAAAAAAAAAAAAACACATTAACATTTAAACAATTATTACACTTATATAATTTAAAAAACAAAAATTATTATTTTTTAAAAATAATACTTTAAAACAATTTTTAAAAGCTCACATTTTGAGTAAAGCTGTCGTCTATTTGTCAACAGAAAAATGTTTACTAAATAAAAGCTCTATTGTTTATATTTATTTATTATGTGTCTGTAATAAATAAATATAAACAATAGAGCTTTTATTTAGAAACCTTTTTCTGTTGACAAATAGACGACAGCTTTACTCAAAATGTGAGCTTTTAAAAATTGTTTTAAAGTATTATTTTTAAAAAATAATAATTTTTGTTTTTTAAATTATATAAGTGTAATAATTGTTTAAATGTAAATGTGTTTTTTTTTTTGGTACATTTTTGTATATTTTTAGTTTTTTCCTGAAGAAGAGCACCGATGGTAGCTCGAAATATTGAAACAAAATTCAAATACATAAAAATATTCTTATAAAACAAAAAAGAGTTTTATTGAAGATACTTGACCTTGAGCCCATAAAAATCATTTTAATTAACAATCGTAAGGTCGGAAAAATAAGATATACTTATAACTATATATTTTTAAAAATTTTCAACTCTTTAGAATATACTTAGAACAACAATTTTTACTATAATGTTAAAAAAATGTTTGTTTACACTTTTATTAGGGCACTTTCCTTAGAAAAGTTTATTTTGAAAAATCTGCCTTTTGCGGGTGAGACTACAAACAAAGAACAGGGGTGGTTGCAAACTTTGCAATATAAGGTGTTTCTTTAGCTTCATGGGAACTATCGATATCGTTAACTATGGCGTGACGGCTGAGAATGTCAAACTGGAAAAAATAATCAAAATTAAGAAACTCGTAACCGCGGCAGAAATATGCCGGAAATTTATACATAAAAAAATAAAAGCTAGGGCCGATTTACATGATAATATTTGGTGACAAAAAGAAACATAAAATAGCATGGAAATGATTTCATTAAAAATATAAAATAAATCGGCCCCTATGAAACCAGATTTAAAGAAAATAATTCAAAAAATCAATCTATACAGAAAATTTCGTTTTGTTGTCGTTTTTAAAGAAGTAGAAAAAAACCAACAGGTGAAACACCACAAAAAAAGTTAAAACAAAAAGAAAACAAAAATTGTAGAAGAAAAATGTCTGTACGGCAATATGCACAGAAATAAAAACAACTCAACAAAATTTGACAAAGTAAACTTTCCTAATATATTTAAGTGTTGTATGTAAAATATTCAAATCTCAAAATCAAAAAGTTGGTAAAACAGGCAGCCATTAAAAGTTAGAATAAAGGTCACTTGGGCTTATTAAGCCAGTTACGTTACGTGAAGAAAGCCTGCAGTGGGATTTGAACCTGCAAGCTCAAAATTACATCTGGGAGCCAAAAAATTTAGAAAATCATAATAATATAGTAAAATAAAATGAAGGAAAATAGATGCTTTTTATTAAACAAAATACATATATGTTTTTATCAAAAATTTTTACATAAAAAGTGGACAGTTAAAAATAATGAGAAAAGAGATCGTTAAAAATTCTGTTATTACAAAATATAGATAGTGATCAGCTGCCATTGTAATACCACAAATGATTTTGCACCATGTTTTTATTATACCATATTTTATTTTACTTACCTGTTAACTTAAGCATATTACAACGTTTCCTATTATATTTTAGAAGTTTCTAATTCAGTATCAAAAATTTCTAATTAAATATCAGAATATTCTAATTCAATTTCTGCATTTCTTATTAATGTTTTTGATTTTTTCAATTTGTATTTCAAAATTTTCTATTTGTATTTCAGAATTTTCTAATTGCATTTCAGAATATATAAAGCGAAAACTTTACTTAAATCTTACTATGTAATTTGTAAGTACTTTTTTTGTTTGACATTTCCCAAAAGTAAGACCGTCTTATATTGACAGCCATTTGGAAAAATAATAATTTACATACCTAGATACGCATATACTACATTAATAACTTATTTACTGAATTCAGTGTTTTGTCAATCATGGCATTCTCTAAATGGTCAAAAAACAATAAAAATAGGGGGCAGACAAGGCTACAAAATAATGAATGTAGGACGTCATTACAAAGTAAGCTGTAAGTACAGTTTTTCTAGGCAGAAACAGAAAATTCTAAAACTTAAATAGAAAATTCTAAAAATGGATTGGAAATTTTTAAAATACAATTATAAATTTTTGAAACTAAATGGAAATTTCTGAAATACAAATAGAAAACTCTGGTATATAATTGGAAATGGTGCAGTATTATTATTTTATAATTTTAATTGGCATTAATAATATGTAATTATTTTTTTTTTATGCACAAGTAGATATGTATGTAGTACATCAAAAATACAAAATTTTACTAACATTCACTGTTATTTTAGTAAATCTAAAAATCTTATATAATTAAAAAATTTGCATCACCTTTTTAACCATCTCCTTTACATCTAATTTTGTACACTACATGTGTCAAGCACACCCTTAATATCAGCCTTTTATTGCCATTTACTGCAATTTATTATACAATCTCTAATTTACAACTTGAAAACAAAACACTCATAATCCTACAATCACATTTGTTGTTTTATTTATAAATACATTAATTACCTGGTACATCCCACCAACATTCCTGTTCATAAACATAATTTAGTCACGTGGGCATTTGGCTGCCGAATTGGATCCCTTGGGAATTTTAACGGTTGAAAAGATCAGGGGTAAAGATGGTGTAACTAGACGAGCTAACGAAGATGTTTTACGTCAACATTCTGGTTTCTTGTTTGGTAATTTTTCCACTTTTTCCTTTTTACAATATTAAAATCTTTTCATTTCGATAGACGTTTGGCAAAAAAAGGCTTAGAAAATGTAAACCATTAAATAAAACAGTAATATTAATAATAAAATTTTGTATGTATTAATGAAATTCGGAGTTTAAAAAAAATTAATGTTAGTTTTAGCATAAAAAGTCGTTGATTAAAACCACATGCCAACTGTAATCATTTGACTTTAATTTTAAGTAAATTAGCAGGCTTTTTTCTAGTATAAGTTTAATTTTAAATAAAAAAAGTAGCTAAAGTTTTAAATTTTTACTACATTTTTTTTATTGTATTTTTTAGAGTTTGGGTATATGTATTTTTATTTAAAAAATCTTTTTTATTTTATTTTTTTTTTTTTGTTCTTTTTTAAATGTTATATAACCCCATTATTGTCATAAATTAACCTCATATTGCCATTTGTTAAAAGCTTATTTGGTTACTTACAAATTACATATAAACATAAAAATTCCTTGTTTTTTACTAAACTAATATTTTAATTTTTTTCAAAAATTATTAATCAAATAATTTAACGCTTTAAACTTTCTTTATTTTTTCTTTTTATGTTTATTTTGTTGCCATGTTTCTATCTCTCTGTATTTTCGCGGTTTTGTCTACAAAATTTTTTGAAAAACTTTTTATAAAATTGTCATTTAATTTTCATGTCTTTTACTACACACAAATATATATTAAATACCATTCCAAAACAAAACCAAAATATATGTTGTTAAAATATTAGATTCGAGGCCATAACATAGCTCACCTCGATCCTCTCAAAATTAATATTCCTGAATTGCCTGGCAACTGTACAACAAAAGCTATTTATGCTAATTTCAGTTTTGGTAAGTAAGTTTTATTTTAGTGGTTTTATTTTTGCATTTTATTTTTATAATTACCTTTGTCCTGTCCACAATTAGCCTCTTCGTCTATGTACAAATGGAAATATATATTATTTAGTTGTCTTCTTTCAGAACCCTTGTATATTACTAAGTAATTAATTGTCCTATAAAGTTAAACTCCTTTTAGTCCTGTAGTAAAGTATGATGTATTATGTTGTTTTTGTTATTTTTTTTTATTTAAATATTTATTTTTTATTTATTATTTTATTTTTAATGTTAACTTTCACTATTATGTTTTTGTTTTATATGATTTGTTTAACATTTAATTAAATTTCAGAAAATGGTTTATAATATTTGTCAAATTTTGTAATTAATTTAAGCAAAACTAGAAAACCCCTATTTACTCTTCTAAGTAAACTTGCAAATCCTGTAGCATTTTACAAGGTCAGAATAACCAAAACCAGCGGTTTTTACGATTTAAATCCATTAAAAATTTTTTTAATAAATATATTTATTAACTACAAAGAAAAGGCGGGATTTAATTATCCAAACATTGCCTACAATATAAACAGACGGTTGACTCATACTTTTGTTCAAAAAAGTATTGAAATTTACCCAGAAAAACCCAATGAAAAATTAAAAATTTTTGTGCCGCATTTGATCATTTTGAATACTTATTTATTCTTTTGTCGTTAAAGTTAAAGAGTAATGTGTTTGTCTTGCTTTTGCAACTGCAAATAAGTTATTTTCTTTTTAATTATTGTATTAAGTTTTTTTTGTTTTAATTCGCTTTCGTTTAATGTAAATATCGCAACAAGTGGATAATAAAGAACATAAAGCCGTTTAAACGAAAGGAAACAGCTTACTTGGGTCCGAATATTCGATCCCTTTGTCAACCCGTAAGAAATATAAAAAGAGTGGAAAAATAAGTGAAGCTAAAGGGTAGAGAAGAATTAGAAAGTAAGAAAAATAGGATGGAAATAGACTTACCAGAAACTCTGGCAGGAATTAAACCCCAAGATTGGTGGATTTGCGCATTTACTTACTAGTCTACCAGGGCACCTTTCAAGTTTATTCAAAACACCAAATAATTAAATAAGAATTTAGACAAAGTCCATAATAATCGCATATTATTAATTCGTAACTAATTGTTTTAGCAAGCTTTGGCGATATGCCTGGCTTATGTTACAGAATAAAGTCAAAGATAGAGGCAACATTTTTGAAAAATGTAACCTTTTTAAATGTAAACTTTAAACTTTTGAATTACATACATAAAAAATCTTAGGTTCTTTGCAATTAAATTACCCATGCATAATTGCTAAAGCGATTATGTTTTTTATTGTGTAAGGATTGTTAAAACACACTATATTTTTTAATTTTGTAATCAAAAAGTGTTGTATTTAAAATAAGAAAGGAAATAAAATTAATATTTTTCAATTGTGTGTTTATGGCAATTAAGTTTGATGCTGCTACCAGATGCATTAGAGCAGAAAACTTTTCGAAAACAGGCAATAAATATTTTTAGTTTTTATTTTAACTTTTGTAATTACTAATACATTAATTTTTCTAATTTTTAAATGTTTTTTAGCCAAAATTTTTAATTTTAAAGCTTTAGAAAAATACAACTTTAAACGACTTTTGGCAAATATTATCAAATCTAAAATATTATGTATCTGCTTTCTTAAACCATGTTAAAACAATAACTGCACGATCATATGTATCTTTTGTAATATAATTGATAATCCTTTACAAACATAAAACCTGCACTTTGTAATTTAACTCTTCTACGCTTTTTTGGCTTATTTATTTATGCATCAGTTTGTATTTATGTATGTAAATGTATAACAACTGGAATATACATATGTATATTTCATTTGAATTTGCTCGCTTGTTTTTTTTAAATCATTTCACATAAGGTTACACTTGATTTACATAATTCAGCTTATTTTGCGAAACTCGGAGTTAAATCCAGCTTAAGAAAAATTAGATTATAATGTTTTGGGGGTTATTCTGCATTTTGATTACGATTCCACATGCAAATACGCATATCAAAATAGAAATAAAAAATTTAGTTCTCTAATTGTAATATTAAAACACAAAATTTTAGTACGGAAAGAAAAAAAATCCAAAATATACTAAGAAAAAGTTATTTGTGGCCAAACTATTTCACAGTGAAGAGGGCCGACGAAGAAAATTTTGATATGAATCAAAATGCAGAATAGGGTTCTTTCACTATATGTACATTAAATGTAAAATAACGTGTAAAGATTTGTAAGCGTTTCCCCCAAAGCATAATTACAATCTTTTAAGACTACGTAGAAGAGTTAAAACATAGCTTTTAAATTTACGCAATCATAATTTGTAGTTGCATGCTCCAATCCAACTTGAAAAATCTCCGAATTTCAATAAAAAAATAGAAAAAAATTCTTTGAAAAACCCAAATATATCTTTAAGCATTAAAACTAATTAAAACTTATATTTTAAACCAATAGGCGAACACGACATGGATCGTGAATTTAAATTACCCAGCACTACTTTTATTGGTGGCGAAGAAAACCAATTGTCTTTGAGGTATATAAATATTAAATAGAAAATATTAATTTGAGAAAATAATCTATAAAATATTTGTTTTATAGGGAAATTTTAAATCGTTTAGAAAATGTTTATTGCAATAAAATTGGTGTTGAATTTATGTTCATCAACTCTTTGGAGCAGTGCAATTGGATTCGTAAACGTTTTGAAACTCCAGGCGTTATGAATTTCTCACCCGAAAGAAAACGCTTAATTTTGGCTCGTTTGACGCGTGCCACTGGGTAGGGGTTTTATTATATTTTAAAATGTTTAATGGTAAATTCTATATTATTATATTTTTTAGTTTTGAAGGATTTTTGGCCAAGAAATACTCTTCAGAGAAACGTTTTGGCTTAGAGGGTTGTGAAATCATGATCCCCGCCTTAAAGGAACTTATTGACGCCTCAACAGAGTTAGGTGTTGAATCTGTGATTATGGGTATGCCTCATCGCGGTCGCTTAAATACATTGGCTAATGTATGCCGCAAGCCTTTGCATCAAATCTTTACACAATTCGCTGGTTTAGAAGCGGCTGATGACGGTTCCGGTGATGTTAAATACCATTTAGGTACATATATCGAACGTTTAAACCGTGTAACAAATAAAAATATTCGTTTGGCTGTCGTTGCCAATCCCTCACATTTGGAAGCTGTCGATCCTGTGGTACAGGGTAAGACCCGTGCGGAACAATTTTACCGTGGCGATCAGGAAGGCAACAAGGTTATGTCGATTTTGATTCATGGCGATGCTGCCTTCTGTGGTCAAGGTGTTGTCTATGAAACTATGCACTTGTCTGATTTGCCTGACTACACTACTCATGGTACTATTCACGTTGTGGCCAATAACCAAATTGGTTTTACTACCGATCCTCGTTTCTCGCGCTCCTCTCCCTACTGTACTGATGTAGCTCGTGTAGTAAACGCCCCCATTTTCCATGTCAATGCAGATGATCCTGAAGCTGTAATGCATGTGTGTAGAGTTGCTGCTGAATGGCGTAACACCTTCCACAAGGATGTCGTTATCGATTTGGTTGGTTACCGTCGCAATGGTCACAACGAAATCGATGAGCCCATGTTCACACAACCTCTTATGTACCAAAAGATCAGAAAACACAAAGTCGGTTTGGATCTCTATGCTGATAAACTTATTGCAGAAGGCACTTGCACTGCAGAGGATGTTAAATCAGTTGCCGATAAATACGAGAAGATTTGCGAGGAAGCCTTTGAATTGGCCAAGAAGGAGACTCATATAAAATACAAGGATTGGATCGATTCACCCTGGTCTGGTTTCTTTGAAGGCAAAGATCCCTTAAAGGTATCGCCTACAGGCGTCAAGATTGAGACTTTGGTTCACATTGGCAATAAATTTTCGTCGCCACCACCAAATGCTGCTGAATTTGTTATTCATAAGTAGGTTGTCTCTGCACAGATCGATAAATTTTTATAACTAGTTATATTATTACCTAGGGGCCTTATCCGTGTTTTGAATGCTCGAAAAGCTATGGTTGATGAAGGGGTAGCCGATTGGGCTCTTGGTGAAGCTATGGCCTTTGGTTCTCTTCTTAAGGAGGGAGTACATGTTCGTCTATCGGGTCAAGATGTTGAACGTGGTACTTTCTCTCATCGTCATCATGTCTTGCACCACCAGTTGGTCGACAAGGCTACCTACAATGCTTTGCAACACTTGTATCCGGATCAGGCTCCCTATTCCGTATCGAACAGTTCTTTGTCTGAGTATGCCGTACTGGGCTTTGAACATGGTTACTCCATGACAAATCCCAATGCCTTGGTCTTGTGGGAAGCCCAATTCGGAGATTTCTTCAATACCGCCCAATGTATTGTGGATCAATTCCTTTCTAGCGGTCAAGCAAAGTGGGTACGTCAATCTGGTTTGGTGATGTTGTTGCCTCATGGCATGGAAGGCATGGGTCCTGAGCATTCATCTGCTCGCGTTGAACGCTTTTTGCAAATGTGCTCCGATGATCCTGACTATTTCCCACCAGAATCTGAAGAGTTTGATGTAAGACAATTGCACGATATTAACTGGATTGTAGCCAACTGCACTACGCCTGCTAATTTGTTCCATATTTTACGTCGACAAATCGCTTTGCCTTTTCGCAAACCTTTGGTCCTTTTAACACCAAAATCTTTATTGCGTCACCCCGAAGCTAAGTCACCTTTCTCGGATATGGCTGAGGGCAGTGAGTTCCAACGCATTATACCCGAAAAGGGTGTGGCAGCTGAAAACCCCAGCAGTGTTAAAAGAGTTATTTTCTGCAGCGGTCGTGTATACTACGATTTGACTAAACAACGTAAGGACAAGGGCTTGGATAAGGAAATCGCTATTGTTCGTGTTGAACAGGTGGGCTTAAGATATAAAATACCAAACCACTCTACGATATATTAAATGTTCCTTATTTTTTAATATATGTTTTAGATTTCTCCCTTCCCCTATGATTTAGTTAAGGAGCAAGCCAGCATTTACAAGGATGCTGAACTAGTTTGGGCTCAAGAAGAACACAAAAACCAGGGCTGCTGGTCATATGTGCATCCACGTTTCCTAACTGCCCTTAATCACGAAAGAAATATAAGGTAAGTCAATTCGTTTATGTACTTTTTGTGTTTTGATTTTTTTAGTTGTTTTGTGCTTTCTACTTTTAATTTTTTTTATTGCTTTATTTTTTTTTAAATTTTCTTTGTTGTCATTTTTAATAATTTTTTAGCTTCTTTAAACTTTTTTCTAGTTTTTCTGATTGTAAATAATTTTTAACAAGATTTTAATGTAGTTTTATTTGCAATATTCTGTTAATTAAAATTTTTCACCTTTTAATTTATCTCACTTATTTATAATGAATGATGTTTTACACACACCAGTTGTCTCTATTGTAGTTAAGCACCTACCACTAGTTTGCTAAAAAAATATCTCAAACAAAGCCATACTCTTTTATTGCTATGGGAAGCTACTTAAACAAACAAATGAAATTGCTTCAACCAAAACTGGTTTCTAAGAAGCGGTAAAATCGGTTTAATTAAAAAAAATATTTAATAAATTGTTTCGATCGGCTTGTCGACCTTTTTTATTTTACATTTTTTCTCTACTTGTCCTGTCTGTTTATAAATTGTCTGTTTATTTTGCGACTCATTTTATACTAAATGTGTGTCCTACGTTTTGTTCTTCTACACCTAAAATTTATATAAAATATAAAATAAATATAAATTTTATGGCGGTGATCTCAAAATCAAAAACGCTGCCATTTAGTTTCAATCTATTAATGGTTACATCAAATACAATTTTTTAGACAATAATTTTTTTAATGATTTAAATGTTCGTTTTAGATAGAAAAACTTTTTCCAGTTTTTGCACAGCTAATGGCTTCTTTAATGCATGATTGAAAAGCCTGCTAAAACATTACCATTTTGCGAATTTACCTTCTTTAATGTTGGTTAGTCACAGTTAAGATTTAACAATTTTTCTTGCTAAAATAAAAGTTTTTCTAAATACTGCTTTTGCATTCACAAACATAAATTTGTACTTCATAAAAACTTCTGCATGTTTAAAGTTATGAATAGTTAAACGAAATTTCCTGCAATTATAATTTACCAATGCAAAATTTT
This sequence comes from Melanophora roralis, assembly GCA_963583895.1. Classification (NCBI taxonomy): domain Eukaryota; kingdom Metazoa; phylum Arthropoda; class Insecta; order Diptera; family Rhinophoridae; genus Melanophora; species Melanophora roralis. The sequence goes on from OY757189.1 coordinate 13,598,446, forward strand.
ACGTAAGTGTTACAAAGGTTGCGCACAACCAATATATTTTCTTTGCAGTTTAAACAGTAGATTAAATTTTTTTAAAACATATATTTACTTTAACGAATATTTTCTGTTGTTTTAATTTTTTCGTGCGCACTCCTTAAAAGTTTCATTTCATAATGCCACAAAATAAAGTAGCAAAATTAATTTTCACGATCATTAAGCATTATTTTTTTTTAGTTTTATCGTATAACGCCTTTTTTCATTTATCACTTAATTTAAGTTGATTCATATAGTTTTTTATATATTTATTTTTTTTATATACATTTATGTATGTATTTTTTAAGTTATTTTCTTTTCTTTTTGTGAAAATTTTGTGTTTAAGCATTTGAAAGTTGATTTGTACAAAATCTTTGCAAGTAAAATCATTCTTTAAAGTGATATTTGACTTGAAAAATATAAAAAATAATAACTGTCCTTCATTTTTGTTTTTTTTTTGTTTTGTGTATGTATTATTGTTATTGTTGTTGCAGCCCCAGTGATGCTAATTCCTCTTCCACTACTACCACAAATACCACTACTAATGTGTCCGATTCCGATAATAAATCGAAACCGTGGCTAAGTCGTATGTTTAAATCTGCTGATAATGATGCCACATCTTCTGGCAATCAACAGCAGACTAGTGGTGATTTAAAGCATTTTGATTTGAAAAATGTACGCAAAGATTTTAATAGACCCGCTGGTCTTGTGGCGGCACCTGGTGTGTATGTTTCTAAAACCGGACGCAAAATTAGGTGAGGGTTCTTCCACTGTTACTTTCACTTAAAAATTAATCTATATTACATATTCTATTCACATCTGTCACTTTAGTTTTGTTGTATTTACTTCTTAGTAATAGAGATGTATTTATACAAAATTCGTTGACTTATAAAAGGTATATAAAACCAATCTTGTATGAAAATTGCGTTTTGTCAACCCTTTATAAACTTAAAGTTCGTTAACGATTAAGGTCCAATATCTTAGTTATAACCGATGAAAATATTTAACCATTTATGAATAAGGGTGTATAAATTTGTAAAAATAAAAAAAAATATTATAAATAATTCGCAAGGGTAAAGAAAGGAGTTTCATGGTCGGTCTGGAAGTAGATTTTGTAAAAAAAAAAAAAAAAAATACAAAAATTAAGTTGAGGATTTGAAAGCAAATTTGCAAAAGTTTTTATACAGGCCATTTTTTGTATTAAAATCTTTTTTTCTAATTGTTATAATATTTTGCATAGTTGGTCTATTTTATTAAAAATGATTTCTTTTTAAAGGGAAATGAGAGAAATTTTATAAGCTTTTATCGTTTTAAATTGTTTTAAGTTTACTGTTTTGAGGTTTACTCTTGATTTCAGCTTACTTTTTTTTTTTTTAATATAGACTGTTTTTAATAGTAGATACATAGTGCTTTCGAACCCAATTCACACTCACTTTTGTGTGGAGTATTCTTTTTAAAATCTTTTTCCAGACGAATGAACCAAAATTTAATAAAAATCATTAACAATTCCTAAATGAGCTCAAAAAAATGTTGCCACATTTTCATGACTAGTTTGCGTTTAATAATTAGTAGTTTATAACGGAAAGTAATTTCTGTTACTCCCAGAAAACAAAACTAATTTTTTGTAAAAATGTATATATACATACTACTATATAGCGGTATTCATGCTTGGTGTTGTAATTTTGTTCCAAAGTCAATATGATGGTCCCTAGATATTTTACAACACAACCAAATAACTTTTAGTTTTTTTCAAATGCTAAGGGTTTTGTCAACTTAAAGCTATATTAATGATATTATAAAGTTCATACATTAAAATCTAATATAAAAAGATATACTTTACTTGAGTTTTTGGCGTAGTGTTTTTACTTTCGCATTACTCCACTCAAAAAAACCCGTGCAACATATAACGAATTTGTTCGAACATTGTACGAAATCTTTCATTATATCGCACCACGAAATTATTGGAATATTCGAAAGGAATGAAATTCGTTTGTATATATTACAAAATAATTTTAATATTTTACGAAGTAATTTTATAACTATAAAAAAAAACGAACAATTTTTGAAAAATGTATTACGAAAGATAGTCGTTACTTTAAAGAAATTACAAATATCTAAAAATTACTAATAAAAACACTAACGAAACCTTTTCCTTACTTTCGTAAAGTTAAAAAATTTTATTGCTTAATTTGTTCGTAATAACAGCGAAATTTTCGAATATATTATGAAAAAAAAATTACGAAAAGTTTTTCGTAAAATTGTAAAAGTTATTGCCTGTTCTTTCATGTTAAACGTACGAAAATTTCGTATATTCTACTAAAAAAAACTACGAAAGTTTTTGTGAATATTGTTGCATGAATTTTTTTTAGTGTATTAAAATTTAAATACATTTTTATTGCCTAGATATTTTTAATGGATATAAATATATTATGAACAAAAGAGGTCTAAAGGACCCTTCTTTGCTACCAAGCATGAATTGCCCTTATAGATATGAATTTATTTACTGCTATTAAAAAAATATATACTTTGTATAAATTTCTCGTCTAATTTAAAATTCTACTAATATTTTAATTTTAAATATTTCCTTTTTTATATTGGCGCTTATTTTTATTAAATTTTTTTCACATCTTTATTGTTATTTTGTATTTTTACATGTCAGCTTTTTTTTGTGCATGTTTTGTTCTTGCTTGTATCAAATGATTTCTCCAATGAATGCTGTAATTTTATTGAAAACTTTGTATTCAATTACTGCTGCAATTATATACATATATGTATGTATCATATATCATTGGTTTTGTCCACTTGTCTTTTGAATATTATATATTATCAGTAAAATATTCCTTAACCTCGACTGCATCATTTTGTGAAAAACTGTGGTAATAGAAATATTATAATAAATTATTTGGGCAAATTTAAAGTATATTTTTTACTAATACGACAAAAAAAATATATATATGTGGCTTCACAACAATTAAATTTTTTAAAGAATATGGGCGTGATTTGCCCACTTTTGTCGTTCCACCATGTGTCAATATATGATACCATTAGAGGTATCGAAATAAAGCATTTCATAGAAAATGGGTTCATTATTCCTTTTTTAAACCTATAACCTATTTTTTAAGTCCTGAAAACAACAAAAAAATTAATATTTAGCTCTATTTTGTTTGGCGTTTTCATGTCGAATGATGTTGAATTATGTCGAATTCCACACAAAAACGACAAGGGTGCTATTAATTTAACATTGGCGCAGGCTAGCACTATTTTTTCTTGTTTAGCTTTTAGGGCCTCCAAAAAAGTGCACAGTCCTAGTTAGCACTTCGTTTAAGCTATAAATGCTTAAATAAATGTATAAAAATTGTCATAAACACAATTTCTTTTGCTTTTTAATACTAAATTGTTTTAGCATTATTTATAATTAACGTAAAATTATTACTATTTTAAACATTGTCATATTCAAAATGACCAAAAATATCTCCTAAAATTTTATCTAGCTGATATTAATGTGTATGATAAATTGCTTAAAAAAATCTAGCACTTTTGTTTGTTACCTGTAGAATACTTCAGCACTTTGTTTTTAAGCATTTAACACTTTTATAATTTCATCTTATGGCAAAAACGACTACGCCAACGCCAACCACAATAAGAGTAATTTTTTCCTCTTTCATTTACTTTTTATGATTTTTAAACCTTACAAACAATTATTGACAAAGGGACTTGTCTACACCATTTCCAATTGTATTTCAGAACTTTCTAATTGTATTTCAGAAATTTGTAATTGTATTTCTGAAATTTCTAATTCAATTTCAGAAATTTCTAATTCAATTTCAGAAATTTCTAATTTAATATCAGAAATATCTAATTTAATTTCAAAACTTTCTAATTATATTTCAGAAATTTCCAATTGTATTTCAGAAATTTCTAATTCAATTTCAGAAATTTCTAATTTAATATCAGAAATTTCTAATTCAATTTCAGAACTTTCTAATTATATTTCATAAATTTCTAATTCAATTTCAGAAATTTCTTATTCAATTTCAGAAACTTTTTTTCAATTTCAGAAAATTCTAATTTAATATCAGAAATTTCCAATTGTATTTCAGAACTTTCTAATTGTATTTCAGAAATTTTTAATTGTATTTTAGAAATTTCTAATTCAATTTCAGAAATTTCTAATTTAATTTTAGAAATTTCTAATTCAATTTCAGAAATTTCTAATTCAATTTCAGAAATTTCTAATTCTCGTCTGAAATTTTAAAGTTTATTCCATTTAAAATTTAATTTGCTTCCTTTCATTTAGACAATTTGTACTCAAGTGTTTTTTTAATCTAAATAACTATATACATACATATATAGTTTATTTTACGTTTAAACGCCTAAACGTTTTATTGCGTTTTATTTTAACAAGAATTGACGCACAAAATTTTATAAAGATCAGTGCAGTATTGACCCTATTTCCCATAGTAGGCCTTCGCCCGGAAATTTCGCAAATACCCTATGCATGCTTGCTGCTAGCGCATAAAAAAATTACTTGAAGAATTTTTATACGAAAAAAAAATAATTGCATTAGACCATTAGAACATAATTAACTATGGGTCCCAAAGAGAGCTCACATACGAAAACAACTTTAACCTGCATTATCTTTTTACAAAAGTCACTTATTATATATTTACACGACTATTATGCTTGACCTACTACGACTTTTATTTTTATTAGCCTTTAAATTTTTGGATGCAGTGGACCTTTTTATGAAATTCCCATTTACAGAGCCGGACAAAGTTGTTACCAAATATGTATATTACATTAAATAACTTAATGGCATTATTTATTGAGTTTTCGTATGCACTGCTTACAAAATTCAAACATTTTGTTGATGGAATATATTACGAATTTTATGAAATTTAAAGCGTTTTTTTATTATAATAGAGACAATTCATTTTTTGTTTAAAATGATGTAATTTTTCATTAAACCTAATTTGTATTATCTATTTTGCTTGGTATTTATGGCTTAATTTATTATTTTTTATTTATTTCTGTTGCTTTAATTTTTTTTTTTTTATTTATTATTTTTACACATGTAACTAATTTAAAGAGAATGATGCTAATTTTAAGGTTGTATTGTTTTTAACAGAAAAATTAATGTTTGTTTTAACATGTAAATATTAATTAATTAAATATAAAAAAACCTAATAAAATAAATGTATTATTCATAATTTTATCGTTCTTAGCTATGCTGGACGTCCATGTGGCGCATCGACTGCTACCGGTTCCAAGGCTCAGCATATACGTGAATTGAATGCTTTATTGAATGATGCAATCAGTGTCTAAATGACTTTATAATACAATTGATATTTATCATTGACTTTTTTTGAATATTTTGGAAACCCCCGATTATTTTTTTAGTGACGAAATCTTTATGACTAAAATGGATCCATAAAAAAACACACATGTGAATCCATAAACATACATACATTAATACTATAAATCGTTATTTTTTTTTTAATTATAATATGACTTACGTGTAATTTGCACTCTTACATGCATATAAAATTTTTCTCTGATTGTGACAATTAGAACACAACTCCAAACAGAAAAAAATACTACTTATTTTAATTATAAAATATTGAAAAAAAAAGAAAAAACAACACAAACGAAAACAGTGTAAATTAGCTTAGAAAATTGTAAAACTAAGAAAATATAGTAAAAAAATTCTTTAAACAAAAAATCTCTTCTAAAGTCTTAAAACAAAAAAAAAACTTACGTAAGGAGCATAAAGAACTATTTAAAATTATTATTTATTTAAAACATTATTATATTGTTTAAGCAAAAAATGAACAGTTACAGAAACAAAGCAAAATAAAGTTAATTATTTTAATTGCAAGAAAAGTTTTGTGTTTAGATTAAAATGAAAAGAGCATGTCAAAATAATCAACCTTATTGTGTTTGGCGTTGTCGTATCGAATGTTGTCGAATTCGACACAAAAACGACAAGGGTGCTTGCTATTCATTTACCATTGGCATATTTGTTAGACGGTACCAAAAAACTAAAAACGACTACGTTAACGCCAACCACAATTGGAGTAAATACTTATCAGGGATTTATTTAACTGTGTTTATTTTTTTCAATTTCATTATTATTATTATTTTTATTATATTTTTACCCAATGCTTAGAAATTATAAGAAATATTTAACCTATTTTTTAGTTTTGTTCAAGTATTATTATCGTTTTGTTCTGTTTTATTTTTGTTCTTATTTTTCAAAATAAAATCCTTGTGCCTGTTTTTTAAAGAAACAAACTGCAAAAAAGTGTTTTTATTTTATTTCGTTTATTACTTTTATAAAAGTGTTTTTGTAAACCAAGCAAAATAGAAAGCTTAAAGTATTAAATAGTTTTGTTAAATAAAAATAAATTAATTTGCAAACTTAACAAATTGTGAATTTGTTGTTAGAAGATTTATTATATTAGATATCGAAAAGAAGTTGTGATTTTCTAATAAATATATTTTTTTTTAATTTAACACAAATTGGTTTAAATATGGTTTTTTTGACATATTAAAATATAGCATATAAAATTAGGTTTTTAAATCGATTTTTTAAGAAATTGAATTTTGTATGGACCAAAGCTATTTATTTAACATGTTTATTCAATTGAAGAAAATGCATAGAAATACACACACAAACCTTTAACAGCAAGGCTATACTTTGTTTATTTATTTATGTATATAAGAACATTAACACCAATATTGAAAGCAAGTTTTTTAAATAGTTTTTTTATTGTTATCATTAATAAATTAAAAAATTAATGGGCAAATGATAATTACTTTTATTATTCTTCAATATAAAGATCACTTATATAAAATAAGGCAATTCTTAAATTATTACAAAAATATTAACTTTAAAGAAAAAAAAAAATGACTTAAGGACAGCATTTTTTTAACTATAAAAGAAATATTGATCTTAAAAGTAAACTAAAATATTAAAATAAATGTTGCATATAAAACTAGATTTCTGTAAAAAAAAGAAATATGTTATCAAAAAAAGCCATTCCCTTTTTTGGATGGTGGATTTTTTTTAAACATGCACCTCTATTTGATATTTTCTTAAAAACCACAAAATAAAAATTATTCTTATAATGTTGTTTATTATTTTTAATTGCACGGTACAGAAATGTCTATACATTTACAAAAAAAAAAAAAAAAAAAACATGGAACATTAATAAAGTGATACGATTAAAAAAAATATATATAAGTCGTGTTTTTAAAAAGCTCTTGCCACTTTAGAAACCAGAGATTGGGCTTTAGTGTTATTGGCAAAAAATTAAAAGCATTTTATTTAATTTTTCCAAGGGGGTTTCAATGTAATTCGATTTCAAAATAAAGTAGGGTCCGAGGCTTCAAGCTTTAACTTAAATTACACAAGATCGAAAAAAACAAAAAAAAAAAACTGCTATATGAAATTTAAAAAAAAAGCACAAGAAAACATCGGAAAGTCAGTTGAAGAAAACAATATTGGTAGCGTAAAGCAAAATGTTTTTAAAACCAAGTGCTTTTTGAATTTTAAATAAAAAAAATTATAAGATAATTGTTATTTCTAGGGAAAAAATTATCATCAAAAAATAATATTATTTTGATATATATTTTCTTTTGCATAAGTATTACGAGTACGATCCCTGGATAAAAGTATACAAGCGCGAATAATTTTTTTTACCGAATTTTATAACAAGCATCTACCGTAGGGGCGAGTCAGGGGCAGTAGTAATGCTTTTTTGATTTTTTGCTCCAACTTGAGATCCTAATGAAATTATATTTGCACAAGCACACCTCTACCATTTTTAGACTTAAGCATTATCATTTATAACCTCCTAAAGTAAGGATAACAAACATGTCTTAACAACCAAAATTTAAGGTTCGTTCTCCTAAAGTAAGGATAATAAACATGTCTTAACAACCAAAATTTAAGGGTTGTTCTCTTATTCGCGGTTCCACATCAACCATGATTGAGTCTAAATGCTTCGCTTTGCCCTACAAAATCTCGTTTGTTTTGAATGTTGCTGCGAACCGTAAAGAATTTAATATCATCCCAAATTATTATAACAAATTATCGCTGGTTTATCTGCTCTAGCTGCTAAAAAATAAAACAAAAAAATTTGTAAACATATGTACATAATTATGTATGTACATATATCGATGCCTTCATAAATACAAGGAGGGCCAACAGAAGTTATCCGATGTTGTTTGGCCTTAATTTTTTTCTAAATAAAAAACTTCGATTTTGTTTTCCAATTATGTTTATTTGGACCTTTACAATTTTATTGATCGAGTCGAGAAGATAATATCGGCCAAATGGGCGCAATTGATTGCTGTACAGGCTCGTTTTATAGCATTTTTCATCACTTCGGCGAGAACTTCGGGCGACAGTGTCGAATGTTGTCCTTGTGTGGAAAACCCCACAAAAAAAATCTGCAACGGTTAAATCGGGCGATATTGCGGGACAATATAAATCGCCAAAACAAGAAATGAGGCAACCCGGGAACTCCGACATTAGAATACTGATTATGACTCGCGCATTTTGCGCCGTTTCGGTGTTTTGTTGAAACCACATGTCCTCCAGTCCTATTTCGTTTAATTGTGGCAGAAAAAACTCGGCTAACGTGGCCCTATAGCGCACGCCGTCCACTATTGTCGTTTAACCAGCGGCGTCCTCGAAAAAATGGCCCGATTACTCCTCCAGCGTAAACAGCACTCCATGCATTCCCTTTGAGCGGGTGTAGTGGCTCCTCGTGGGTTTTTCGTGCTCTAAAAGCAATACCTTTGCTTGTTCACGTACCCGCTGAGGTGGGAATGATTCGCATGTCACATTATGAATTAGGTCGAAAAATCGTACACTTCGGCCTCGAGATTGAGGATGGCTTGGGCGTTTGGCGGTCGACAGGCAGCAGCTGATGCACGGTCTGGACTTTATACGGGAAAATGCGCAGGTCTTTAAACGATATTCGCCGTAGGGACGACCGGCTGAAGGCCAATTGCGACGCACGGCGTCTGGTCGATGTTTATGGCGACAGCTCGAAATCCTCGCCAAGAGCGGTGATATTCTCGGCAGAACGGGTGTTCCGGTGCCGGCCACTCTCGGCATCGTCTCGTGTGGTCCCTTTAAGGTTGTTGGTGCTCTTCAAGGTTGGTGGCAAAACGGGGCAGTGTTTGCGCAGTCGGTGCCGGACGATCGGGGAATCGGCGAAAAAAATTCGCGCTGCGCCAACAACACAGACGAATTGTTTCGCAAAAAATATACACGATTATTTTGCGTTCTTGGAGAGTGTATCGCTTCATGGCTTGTTCCCTTGTATTATAAATCTCTCTAGTTCACAAATTTCAAAACAGATTTGACATTGATCACCATTTGCAAAAATAAGAGCATCTTTCAATAAGGTGATTATTTTGGTCCACCCTGTATTAGAGGCTAATGGGCATATGCATAAACAATTTTTAAATTTAAATTGTTTTAGTTCGTACCCCTTGAACGGACAAAGAGTATACATAGTTACACAATGTATTTTACCTCATCAAGAAATTCGAATTTTTTAATTTTACTCTTCAGCGAAAAACTTGAACCCACTTAAGCAACTCTGTAAAAAAAATACTGTTTAAAAACTGAACGATTTTTTTTATTTTTAAAACGTCTTTCAAATCTAATTTTAAAAAAATTTACATGTATTAAAAAATTCTTTGTAAAACACGAAATTTGTAAACGATAAAAAAATGTTTAATTCTTGTTCTTTAATTTTTATGAAATCAGCTAAATGGTTTTTGCCAATTTGGAAGGATAATAGAATAATAAAATTGGTATAAATTTTAGAAAACTTTTCAAAAAATTTGCTAAATAAACTTACACCATAAATCAACAGCCCGTAAATTTAATAACTTGCTGCCACAGCCGAAGAGGTGCTACCAAAAAGGCTACTAAAAGCGAAAAGGTTACTCAAACAACGATAGGGGATGGTAACAGCGCCAGTTATATTGAGATAATGTATAATACATGGATTAAAGATCCAACTTGTGTACATCCTGTAAGTTAGTTAAAAATGTTTAGAAATTTTAGGTACACATTTTTTTGTTAATATATTTTTGAAGTCCTGGGATGCTTTTTTTCGTACTGGTTCTTATAAACCTGTACCTGTCGCCTCTTATTCTCAACGTAATTCAAAATCATTACCAGAATTTTGCTGTGGAAGCAACAGTGTCAATGAACAACAGATAGAGGATCACATACAGGTCCACAATGTTGTTAGAAGTTATCAAACTCGTGGCTTCTTAGCTGCAGATTTAGATCCTTTGGGCATTACGACACATGAAAAGTTTTTAACGAAATCTGGTATGCAATTGAATGCAAACGAAAAGGTTTTGCTTCACAATTCAAAATTTTTTAAAGGTGGGTCTTAAATTAATTTTTTTTTGCTTAATAGGACCTTTAAATTTCTAATATTTTTCGATAACCGGAATTTTTTTGTAAAAAATTTAGTCTTTTTTTAGAATTTTAATTTTGCATTCCTAAAAAAAATCAATTCATTTCCAGAGGCCACACATTTAGATGAAAAGTTTACGCTGCCACAAACCACTTACATTCATGGCGAAGAAAAGGAATTGAGTTTTCGGTAATAAATCAGTTAATAAAACAATTTTACTTTTCATAACACAAACATTAACATTACAATTTCATAAAAGAGAAATTATATCACGTTTGGAAAGGATATATTGCAGTACTATGGGTATAGAATATATGTACATTTTCGATTTCGATAAGCGTGAGTGGATTCGAAAAAGAATTGAATTACCTGGGGTAATGAATATGGATAAGGAGAAAAAGTTGTTAATTTTAAAACGCCTTATAAGAGCAACTGGGTAAGTTATAATTTATATTCAATTTGATAGGGGCCACAAGCTATAACTGCCTAATTAGAGTTAGGGAAAATTGATTTTTTATTACCGTAGTTTTAATTTTTGGTGTTTCTAATAACATACATCAAAAAATACCTTAAAAATTTAAAAATTATCTCATAAAAAAAAAATAAAATCCCCAAGTTAAAGCGGTTTGAACTTGTGAGCCTTGACTTATAGCAGTTAATATTTTTTTTAAATTATACCTTTAGCTTTGAAAATTTTCTTGCGAAAAAATATGGCTCTGAAAAACGTTTCGGTCTAGAGGGCTGTGAAGTTTTAATACCCTGCCTTAAAGAAATAATTGATGTTTCGTCAGCTCGAGGATGTGAGTCATTTATAATCGGCCTAGCTCACCGTGGACGCTTAAATACGTTGGCTAATATATGCCGAAAACCTTTGCGTAATATATTTTCGCAATTTTTGACTTTATCGGCAGCTGATCAGGTAAGAAAAATCTACTGGTTGAAGTTCTTTTTTTAAACTCCCGTAAACGGCCCGTTATTACAACTTGCAAAAGCTTGAATTAGAAAGTTATCGGACAGAAAATTGGCTTGCTGTTATTTAAAGTGCTTTTGAGCTAAAGGCAGTCAATAATCCAAAGGAAGGACCATTCTTCCTTTTGTTTTTAGCGTAAGCCGCTGCCAGTGGTTGTGTATCTTAATATGCCAAAATTAGTGGCGATTTGCGTAGGTATTATAATATTTTAACCGTAATAGTCACTTTGTTGTTTGCGCAAGTTAGAGCTTGCTTTTACAAGGACCCTTAGTTCTATTATTACATCGATTAGATAATAAGATGTAACTATATGTATACATTAAGTAACCGACAAGCTGAGCTAGGACTAGTTTGCGTCCTCTTTTTCTTGAGCCCGACCGAACGTGCATTTTAGAAACCGAACCCAACCCAAGCCCGAATAATATATAAATAGTTCTTTAATTAATTCCAGGTAAATATCCATTTTATTCAAACAAAAACTTGCAAATTATATCAAATCAACATATGTACATACATACTTTCATTTTCACTATAAAAAAAGGAACAGTAACTCAAATACAGTTGCACAAAGATTTACTCAGGGCAAATAAAATAAATGCACTAGTGACCAAGTTAAGTTTTTTGAAAAATACATTTTTGTTATTTCAAGTATGCTTTAAGCTAAAGTGGAAAAAACCGCACTTTTGAATGTAAAGTAAGTATTTTGTGAGGCACCTTTGTTCTGTTCTAGGCATTTACGTTCAGATTTTTTAATATGATGCGTCAGTGTTTTTGTCAGGAAAATACCATTTTAAGAAGGTACTCAAACCTTCTTTAAGTACCTACCGATCATATTCAACTTGTACAAAAAAAATAAAAAAGATGAGAAAGTTAAAGTCAGTGGTGCCCCACCATATTATATTACACACTACAATTTGTTTTAAAACTCCAAAGTAAGCAAAAAAAAATGCATGCAGGTTAAGATGACTTTCGGAAGTGGTGCTAACTACTGGTCTATGGTAAATGATTGACTTAAATCTTAGAAAAATAGTTTCATTAAATGAAAATTATATTTTGAAATATTGTTTTGTTCTAGACGTGCATGAGGTATTTATCCGAGTTTACACTATTTTCGGATAAAAGCTTATATCGGAAGTACGATCAATAATCGACCGATATTTACTTCATTTGTTAGGGCCGTTTCCATTTAAAAAATACTGAAAAAAGCAGTCCATGCATTTAAATGTGATTTGCGGAAGAAGGGCTTACATTGAACCCAAGGTTAACTTAACTATGGACCAAGTACACTGGGATTCAGTTTTTCAATTGGTGGCATAAAGTTTCTAAGATATTCAATTGGTGGGGTTTGGTAATATTTAAAGCATTTCCTATTCTGGGAGGACGTTTACAGGAGGGTTGTGTAAAAAGATTGACAAATCATCACCCATTAAATAAGCATGGATCATGTTGTTGCATGGTCCCTATACTAAAAAGCTTTTATTTGCTAAATTTGAGCAAAATTAATTTATTAAAAATGCGAACTGTAATTTAATCACAAGATCGGTATAATTAAAAGTGCATCTCAGACCATTATTTATATGCCTTACGTACATCTGCCTAAACTTATAATATGCCTACCACGTGGGTATAAAAAAAACCGAAGATATAACGAACAAATTCAATAGGCAACCCCTGCATTTGGCAAAAAAAAATTTTAGAAGTTAAGAGACAATTTGGTCTAAATGTATGAATGCTTGTACAAAAACAGGGTTCTGGAGATGTTAAATATCATTTGGGCGTCTTTACGGAAAGATTAAATCGTGTAACCAACAAGAATGTACGTATCGCGCTAGTTGCAAATCCCTCACATTTGGAGGCGGTGGATACTGTGGTACAGGGTAAAACACGAGCAGAACAATTTTATCGTGGTGATAATGAGGGTAGAAAGGTAATGTCAGTACTAATACATGGTGATGCCGCTTATTCGGGACAGGGAATTGTATATGAAAGCATGCATTTAAGTGATTTGCCTGCCTATACCAGTCATGGTACTATTCATATTGTTATTAATAACCAAGTGGGCTTTACCACCGATCCACGTTTTCACCGCTCCTCTCCATTTTGCACCGATGTTGCTCGTGTTGTAAATGCTCCAATTTTTCACGTTAATGCCGATGATCCAGAAGCTGTCGTTTTTCTTAGTAAAATTGTAGCCGAATGGAGGGCTGATTGGCTTCAAGATGTGGTCATTGATTTGGTAGGCTATCGTCGTAATGGTCATAATGAGACTGACGAACCAATGTTTACACAGCCTTTGATGTATACAAAAATAAGAAAGCATAAGCCTGTCTTGCAACTATATGCCGACAAATTGATTAAAGAAAAAGTCATTAGTGCTGAGCAATTTAAAGCTGAATTAGAAGACTATGAGAAAATATTAGAAACTGGATTTTCGGATGCTTCCAAGGAAAAGGCTATTAAAGTAAGCCACTTTTTAATTAAAAATAAAAAAAACATTTAAATATTTGTTTCTTAGTATAAAGATTGGATAGATTCCCCATGGTCTGGCTTCTTTGAGGGTCGAGATCGTACAAAAATGTTACCTACCGGAGTAAAAGAAGAAACATTATTACATATTGGTAATAAGTTTTCATCGACTCCTCCTCCAGAGGCCAACTTTGTGATACACAAGTAAGTAGAAAAAAATTCTATAATATAAACATCGGAAATGGATGAGTAATACGTCTTTAAAAAACTTTAAAATCAGTAACCTCTTACTGTGACGCTGAAACGTCTTATCGAGACAAATTCATGCCTAGACAAACGTCAAACTCAGTTTATGAAAAAACCCAGTATAAATATACCGGATTTTTTTGTTTGGATTGTGACATTTGTCTTTCAGAATTTTTAAACTCATATTCAGAAGTTTCTAATTCCATTTCAGAAATTTCTATTTCAATTTCAAATGCTTCAATTCAGGAATTTGCTTATTGTATTTCAGAATTTTCATTTGTATTTCAGAATTTGCTAGTTATATTTTAGAGTTCACTAATTGTATTTTGGGACTTTTGGAAAATTCTGAAATTGAATTGTATATTTCTAAAATTAAATTATAAATTTCTGAAATTGAGTTAAAAATTACTTAAATTTAAATAAAATTTCTGAAATTGAACTGGAAAATTCTGAAATTTAATTAGAAATTTCTGAAATTATATTAGAAACTTTTAAAACTAAATTATAAACTAAGTTCTAAAATAAAATTGGAAACGGTGTAGATGATGTCTAATGCATTTATTTCCATATAAAAGTTCTTTGAATTTTGTGGTAATTTCGGTTGATTATTGAATATTTAAGAACTCCATTATCTTTATTCGACAAAAAAATTTACATATTTTTTAAAATTTTTTTATTTTGCATTTTAAATTTTATAACCTCAAATTATTTTTTTTTTGTTTAATTTTGTTAAAATATAATTTACACATTTGAAGAGGAATTGAGCGCATCCTGCAAGCACGTCAAGAAATGGTTAAAAATAAAATTGCCGACTGGGCTTTGGGTGAAGCGTTTGCCATTGGCACTCTTTTAAAAGAAGGTATACATGTTCGTCTCTCCGGCGAAGATGTTGAACGTGGCACTTTTTCACATCGTCACCATGTGCTGCATCATCAGACTATTGACAAAGTAACCTACAACATGTTGCAACACCTTTATCCTGATCAAGCCCACTATACAGTTTGTAACAGCAGTTTGTGTGAATTTGGTGTTTTGGGCTTTGAACATGGCTACTCCATGTGTAATCCCAATTCGTTAGTGCTCTGGGAGGGTCAATTTGGTGACTTTTGCAATACAGCTCAATGTATAATCGATCAGTTTGTATCGAGTGGTGAAATGAAATGGGTTAGGCAATCCGGCTTGGTAATGCTTTTGCCTCATGGCTTAGAAGGTATGGGCCCCGAACATTCCTCCTGTCGACCAGAACGTTTTCTGCAAATGTGTAACGATGATCCAGATACCTTGCCGCCACAATGTGAACATGTAGCACTGCAACAATTAAATGATATTAACTGGATTGTGGCAAATTGTACAACACCAGCCAACTTCTTTCACATTCTAAGACGTCAAATTGCCTTGCCATTTCGCAAACCTTTAGTCTTATGTACGCCCAAGTCGGGCTTAAGACATCCTTTGGCCAAAAGTCCATTTTCAGAATTTACGGAATGTGGCGAATTTAAACGCGTGATTGTAGAAGATGGTCCTGCCTCTAAATCACCAAACGATGTTAAGAAGCTGGTCTTCTGCTCTGGAAAGGTATACTTCGAATTATTAAAGGCTAGACAAGATAAAAAAGCTCAATCAGATATAGCTATAGGGAGAATTGAACAGGTATAGGATTAAATATACAACATTCCAAAATTAACTTAAAAAATTAAATAAATAAATGTCTAAATGTTAACAGATATGTCCATTTCCGTATGACTTGGTGAGGCAAGAAATAATGAAATATAAAAATGCTGAAATTTTATGGGCACAAGAAGAACATAAAAATCAGGGCTGTTGGGAATATGTGCGACCACGTTTTGCTACCGCCATGGCTGATGATGAAGATGAGTAAGTAAATAAACTTTTTTTCTTAAAAAAAATAATAGGCAGAGTTATGAAAAAGTTTTAGAAAATTAATTAGTTTCATCATAAAGCAAACATGCTAGATTCGTTTAAATATGAAGGTGTAAGTGCTTCTAGTAGCTATGTTTTAAAAGTCTTCATCTTTATTTAGTTTTATTTGTTTTGGCTCAAATTCATTAAAAAAAATTTCTTATAGCTTGATCATATTATTTTTTAGTTAATGACAAATTAAAATCCAAACCAAAAAAATTTCCTGCGTTCAAAACTCTCTAAATCTTAAATTTAAAAAAAAATATCCGTCACAGTTTCATAGTAAAAACTCTGAGCAGAAAAGAAGTCTACTTGTTATTTCAGTATTAGTCCTAAATTCCATAGAAATCATTGCCTTATTTTATATTACATAATAACATTTTCTTATTAAAACAACAGAGCTGCCTTAATAGAAGGCTTATTAAATACACATATCGTTTTATGAAAAATCATTGTATAATATTTTAAGCACTTTTTATTGGCCTTTTTCCTTTTCTAATTTCTCGCGCAAATTTTCCGTTTCAAAGCAAAATACTAACTCACATACAAATGTTTGTATGTGCAATATGTACATAAGTTTAAAAAAAATTCCTTTAAAAATATTTTTATTTATATTTTTTGTCATTGTTGACTTATACCAATTATGAAAATAACAACAAATAATACATTTTTACAATACTATGTACATAAATAGGCGTTTGAATGTATACCCCTCCCTCAGTTCTTAAAACTACGACCACTTTATCAAAGTTCTAATTTTCTTTTAAAAAAGATTTCCATATGCAAACGTATGTATGTATATATATATGTATATGTTTCATTCATTTTGTCAAAAAAATTTATCGCCCAACCACTAAGTGCAGGCTACCTACAAACTTTGCACTTTTTTTGCTTTATTGCAAACTATTTTAAAAACCACAGGGCACTGATACATGTTATATTTAGTGTTTAATTTTTATTTATTTAAATATGAATCTTTAAATTTAAAAACACACATTGTTAGGGTCAGATGGAACTGTGCCAAGTTCTCTTTAAATGACCAGATTATAAACCATTTGTTTTATTAACATTGCTGTTTTTGTTTGAAGTATGCGTAATTGACATTTGCTATTAACATTCATACAAATACACATACATACATACTGTCTGAATGTCAAAAAAATTTTAAAAAATTTATTAAGAAATAGAAAAAAATTATTTAAAGTTAGATAATATTGCAAAGACATGAGATTTATTTATTTTTTGCTACACAGAAAACCATTTTTTTTTTGTTTTGCTTTTTCAGCTTTTTAAATTATTAATTTAGCGTTAAATTTGGATTATGAAATTATGAACAAAATATTTGAAATTATTGTTGTTTTAATATCTGTTTATTTTTATTGCTATTATTTCGTCAAGAGGATATGTAAGTCCTATATAGTTTTTATTTCCGGTTTATAGATATTAAAAAATACTATGGATATAATAAATTGGTAATTTCCAGATTTTGGCTTGAGATAAAAATTCCCTATGCATTCATTCAAAGGATTTTAAAATTTTTATTAAATATTTAGTTAAAAAAAACCACACAAATTCATTATTTTTCTTTAGGGACTGTAACGTATGTGCAATATGTTTAAGTTATTCAATTAATATAAATTATACAACTAATGGTTTCAATACCAGTTCTTTTATTACAGTAATTTAAGTGAACATTTTAGCAAATTTAGGTTTGTATTTTTTTCGGTTAAAAACTGATTACTGATTATTATTTTGTACAATTATTAAATAAATTTCAGTTATTTATTTGAACTTTTCTATATCTTATAATAATATCTGTTAATTCGGCTTTAAGTTCATTATTAAATTTGTAATAGCAAAGAATGGAAATTTTTACTAAAATTAAGTAATTGCGATACTAGTCGAGTGTAATGTATTTTCGAAATCAGCTACGATTTCTCGTCAGCACTTTTTCAATTCGGTATTACTGTAAGTTAAATGCTAATTTATTCTATATTTACAAACTTTAACTAGAATTTGAATACTGGAATTATATTCATATTCTTTATTGTCTAGACCGAACTAAATCCACATACAACCGTTCTCTTATTCTCATTTTATTTGCATTTATCACTAGTTATTTCTATTAAAAAAAAGTAGCCAAGAAAATCTTTACTTAGGGCTTTTCTATAATAAGGTAACGATATGTGTATATATTAATTCAAATCAAAAGTATATTTTGTAATAATGAAATTGTAAAGATTTTTAATACATTAGCAATTTTGTATGTATGCTATGTGTAAAATATATTGTATGTAAAGTATGCTTAGTTTTTTAATCTTTGGGAAAACTTGAAAGAAAATAAGCAAAAAAGTATATATAAACTGCAATGTTTGGTTTTTTTTTGCTTTGAATTTTTTTTTCACAGATCATGGTCATATAAAAACTTTGTAAAATCAATTAAAATGTCATTTGGCACACTTATTCAAATGATGAAATCCCTTATCCCCCGCAAATAAATCCAACCATTTTAAAAGGGCACATATTTATTGATTAATAAATTTCTGTAGCTTTGTAGCACAAATTTAATACGAAAGACAAAAGTATCAATGAGCTATAAACAAAAAACATTTGACGTGTTAAATGAAAGTCATTAAAAGTAGTTTTAACACTTACAATTTCAATATATGTACATATGTATGTACATACATAGACATATCTTATATATAAGCCAAAAAATTCACAGTATAAAACTCGAAATCAAAATCATTTCCAGAATCAGAATTTGATTTTCCGAATCAAAATTCAGAAGAAAATGAAAATTTTGTTTGCACTTAAAAATTTATTTAAAAATATATTTAATTTTTAAACCATTTATTTGAAAACCGAAAAAAATATTAGGTGTGTTCAATAGCTTTCCAGTAAATATTTGCAACGAGAGAGTAAAAAGAAATTAAAAAAAAAATATTTTTAAAAATATTAAAAAGTAAATGAACGCTTTGTCAGCCAAAATTTAAAAGAAAATTCGTTTAGAAAACTTTTTTTATATGTAAAAACACCAAACAGCTGCTTAAAAAAATGTTGCAAGTAAAAATATTACTTGTAAAAATTTGTACGAATTTTTTTACGTCTCAATTTTTTATTATCTTTTAACGCTCTCTCCATGCAAGTTTTTTGAGTTAATAAACACTTTCTAGTAACAATTGTTACAAATTTGTAACAATTTGTGGGTTATTGAACATACCTATTTTTCATTAAAATTTATGATTTTAAAATGCAACGATATATTATTTAGCTGCTTAGATCTACGAATTAAAAAAATTGTACTTTACATGAATAATTATATAATTTTAAAAAATATTTAAAGGAATAATTTTTTGCCAGCATTGTTTAAACAAAAAAGAACCAAGTCTTAGTCTAAGAAAAATTTTGTGTCTTAAGCGTTTTTCTTATATTGTCGCTTGTTCCACCTAATATAAATTGATGAATGTATTTAACATCACTTTTTATTGAAATTGTTTTTGTTTAAGACATTTTTATAAAAACTTATTTGCAAAATGTTATGAAGTGATTTACAAAATAAAACACAAAGAAATAGCATCTTTCATGCTTTGACAGTCTTAGGTAATTGGCCATTGAAAAAATGCCACTTTCAATTAACGTATTTATATATTTTAAAATTTATTTTTTTATTTGATTTAACAACAATTGAAAACGCATTAATCAAAGTCAATAATTTTCAGTATACTACAAACTTATATATACATATGTATGTACATATATGTACATTTTTTTCGATGTATTAACAAATTATATATTTAAAATACCTGTGGCAAAGTATGTCTGTCATTATTTCGTTAGTCTGACTAATACGTTTAGGTAAAATATGTTCATTTTCTAAATTTTGTTTTAAACTGTTCTTTAGTTTGTTTTTATTGTGTATGTTAACAAGGTTAATGCCAAATTTTGTGCTGTTTTTCTTCTGTTTTATTTCAAAATAAAGGACTTTGCCATTGAACTTATTTCGAATTTTAAATATTTTGTAGAATAAATAATAACAGTTTTGTTTACTTTCGAAATTAGAAGTGTGATTTTTTCTAAAGAAAAAGTAATTTTATTAATTACTTTTAAACAACATTTTCTCTGAGTTTTAAAAAATAATTGTTCTTTATTATTTTTGATTTATGAACAAAATAAGTAAAGGAAAATTTTAGTAAGATGTTGCTTTAGATTATAAATTAGCTAATTACTTTTTAAATAACCAATAACACTCATTATTTTAGATATACATATTTTTAATATATTTTAGAAATGTTACTTTCCTTTTAAATATATTTTTTTTAACTATATTTTAGAAATTTAACTTTTTTAATATTAAAAATCATGCTTTATATATCATTTTTATTATGATAAAAAAATACCAGACTCTTTACCGTTTAACAGACAAGTTTAACAAATTTTTTCAGGAAAGATAAATTTTAGTTATTTTGTCACTTTGAAACGGCGATTTACTTACATATTTATATTATGAAATGACCATACTGATATATATTTATTTAATAAAAAAAATTAAAAAAATGTTTCCAAAAGTTCAACCACTTTTCTTCGTCGACGATTTTAATTATTTTTTTTTCAACCATTAACGTTTTACATGACCTTAGATACAAAGGAATGTAAATATTTATTTTTTATGCGAGAATTAATTTTTTTTAATAACCTTGCACTTGATTTATGAAATTCCACCAACACTCATCCTCAAGTTAATGAAAATTTTTAAACTTTTAGTCACATATAAACGTATACGTGCATAAGTATGATCTTGCGAATTTTGTTTTTCTATTTAAAAACACATCTCTTTTTGTTGTAAAATTAACATAAATAATTCTTCGCATTCCATGTGTGGTGGTCATTATTCGTAAAGTAGAAAATATGGGGCATAAATACAAACACTATTTAAAAAAGGCAGCTATGACTTATTAATGAAAAAAAGCCTTTTTTAGTTTTGGAGAATTACTTTATATTGCATTGAACGTATTGTTTTTATGCATATAATTTTTTCGTAGAAAAACTTTATTTGCCTCATAAACTATTTAATTTATAAGCAATAAAAATCACACAGATTAAAAAAACAGTAAAACCGCTATAATGAGCTGGGCCGAATCTTATAAACTCTTTACATTGTAAATGTTAATATCAAAACAAAATGTCTCTGTGGCGGGGTTAAAATTGAAGCGATTATAGTTTCGTAAATAAAGCGTAACGGAAACTTTATAAAGTAAGGCTGCTTGTACGGGGGTTATTATTCCGCTTGTTCCTAACAAAATATTTATTTTTTGTAGAATATAAACCTTATATTAAAACTACCTTGTATCAGGTTTAAAGTATTAAAGTGGAAAGCTATTACAGTTTCTGAAATATAGCGCATTTGAAATTTTATTAAATTGTCTGCTTTTATGAGGGCTGCTTTTCCCGTTCTTCTATCCAACTGGACGTCCTTTTTAATAGTGATTTTTTTGGCAACACTGTTTTTGATAGGGTAGCGGAGTTTATATAACGAGTTATCTTAACGGTAACTTAAAATTATAGTTTAACAATGGATTGACTTACAAAAAGTTTAGTATAAAAATTCTTGCTCAGTAAAAAAAGTGAATCGTGCATTTTTGCCATTTGTTGGTCCGTTTGGGCGACTTTCTGAGGCGACTAAATATCGCACCAAATTTATATAACTGATATTAGCCTGCCAACACGCATATATGGGGTGCGGACAGAGAAAAAAAGCGCAGCTGTATCCGCCAGTGTTGTTGATGATCTTGAATTATCGATTCGGCGCTGTTCACAGCAGTTGGGCCTCGCTAACGCGTAAAAAATTTTGCGAAAGGATTTGACGGCAAAACCTTAAAAAATACAGCTGGTGCAAGGGTCGAAGCCACATGATCTACCACAGCGACTAACTTTATTTAAATGGACGCTAGCAAAATGACAAAAATGGAAAAGCTGCACTTGACTGACATGCAGTTTTAACAGACGGCGCAACATGACACACATCACGCGAAGCAATGACCCAATTGAGTGGCGAATTCGTTGGGAGTCAGTAAATTAGTCACCTAGATCGTGCGATTTACCGCCCATATTAGGGCTCATGTCCACATGAACAAACCCGCAATGTTTAAAGAAATGGAATAATTTATTTGTGAGACACCGACCGTTATAAACATTAACATTTTTACGTAGCTCTTCTGCATCAGGTTTAAAGTCTAAGATAAAGCATTTAAGCATTTTAACTATTTTCATTTGTATCCCTTAAGCTAATCTTTTTGTAAAACGTAGATATTCATTAATTTTTAGCAGGTTCGAAGCCGATACCTGTTACATTTTTTTTTTTTGCTTTTTTAACTCAACAAATAATAACAAACTTACTTGTTATAACACTAACGAACCAGATTTCTGATACTTATGTAAATGCTGACTACGTATTAGTAATTTTAAACTAAAATTCAATAAAAAAAATATGTTTTTTATGCCTGTTTGCATTTAACATGATCTGTATACATATACAAATGCCAAGTTTTCTTGTTTGCTATCAATAATAAAAAAGCCATGGTCACTTTTAAGGATTAAACACATAATGAAATTAAAAAAAACGTTTTTAGCGTTGTATTAATGATTCTTTTAAATAAAACAAATGATATATTTATTTTAAATACAAGTTTTTTTTTTTATTTTATTGTGGATATTAAAATATTGTTTTACACTTATTTACATTTCATTAGGATGGTTTTTTATAACGAAAAAATTATTAGTCATAAATAAAAAATTAAATATAAAAACTAATGCCTCTATTATCAACTAAAGGATTTTCCAAAATTCAATGGTAACATATTTCTTAATTATTACATATTTACAGACAATATACAAGAATGTAAAAGAGATCATTAAAAAATTTTATAATTGGTAAAATTTTTTAATTTAACTCAAGAAAAAAAATTAACAAGATTTTTAAAAAAAGTTAAATCAAAAAATAAATTTAAATTAACTTTTAATAATGAAAAACGATTCCTAAGGGATTTAATAAGTTTTTCGCTCAAAAACTATTAGTATTCATAATAGTTTTTGAATTTGTTGCAGGTTAACAAAAAAGTTTTCTTATAAAATTTTAACCTGATAAATTGAAAAATTGGTTACAAAAATGGGTGAAAAAAAAAATTATTTAAAGCAAAAATTTAAAATTTTAACAATAAGAGTTTATACAAAAAATCGTTATACATATATATGAATGTTATCTGAACATAAACTATATTTTATCAGAAAAGTACCGTTTATTTTCAATAATGTTTTAACTAAATTCTTAAAGCAACATTTTCATTCTGCCTAGAACTCGAGTTACTATTTCCTTTTTGTAATTATTTTCTAAAATAGAATTTATGTTCCTCTCTAGTGCTAAGAATGATGCTTAATCTAAGAATTAAATCAAAATTTAGTTTTCTTTTAATACATCTAATTTTGGAATTTGGAAAATTGTTTCTTATTTTTTTATGCTATATACAGTAGATACATATATGCTAAATATTCACGCTGTTATGTTAGAAATAATAAACTATGTATTTTCTAATATTTGAATAAGTCGTTAACTTTTGAAAAATTATAAAACATATTCATACAAGTGTGTATTTAAAGCATTAAGTTCTTTTAGTTGGTTTTTTTTTAAACAATTATTATAAAATTCCAACTTACACCATATTCCATATACTATAAGATCGTCTCTGTAGCTTCTCAGCCTTTTCTTCTTCTTCTGCCAGCTGTTCGTAGTCAATTTCCAGATACTCTTTACCACCAAAACTTACTTTACGACCTGTGAATTTTTTTAAATAGTTTATATGTGAAGACACATCTTTGCCGTCAATATCCAAAAGATAAGATATGCTGGTAATACGTTCCTTAATACGACCTCGACGCCATTTAATCTGAGTCTTTTTAAAGCGTTCTGCATACAGGACCTCGTCTCCAATATTGTATTCTTTTTGCATAATGCAGGATTTTAAAGGTTTTCTTTCTTCTTGTTGTTCTTGGGATTTTTGCTCCTCTTCTGCATTAGTTTGATCTGCTTCATCGTCCGTAACATAGCTTATGGGTTTTTCAAAAGTTTCTGTTTCAGTATTTTGGGGTTCTTCGACTGTAGCCGGATGGAAAAAATTGTCGCCTATAGAGAGTCTTCGTTTTTGTCTTCTAATAATAACTTTCCTTTTAACTTTTCGTTCTTTTTTGGGTGATTCTGTTGCAGTTTCTTCTTCACTTTCCGCAGTGGCGTTGGTTTCTGGTAATTCCGTCAACTTTAAACATTCTTCAGTCAACTCATCTTTAGTGGTTTCAGGTGGTGTTTCAACTATCACTGGTTCGATTTCCTGTTGTGTGGGTCTTATAATATTCAATGCAGCTTTTTTGTTTTTATCCACAGAGGATTGACGTATAACTTTTTTTAAAATAACTTTTTTCTTATGATGTTCAGGATGAGGAAAAATTTCAGCCGTTTGCACGGGAGCGGGCGTTAGTTGTAATTCAGGCATTGTATTAAGTTTTTCCGCTGCTACATCCGGTTTTTGCTCGACAACAGATTCTGTTAATGCTTTTGATGTTTTTTCTGTGATGTCTGTTGTACCACTAACAGAAATGTGTGGAGAGCTTATGATTTTTGTATCAACAACGTTCGCTATAAATTGTTCTTTTCCTTCTACAAGTTGATGCTCTAAATTGTCGGGGGATGAGATTGGTGTTTCATCTATACATGACACTTTTGACGAAGCGTAGGCTTTTATGTCGTCGTCATTGTTGCTTTTAACGTCTGCTACACTCGTTGCTTCTACAACCCCTTTTCCTTGTTGATCTTTCGTTTCGGAAGCTTGAATGCCTAAAAAAGTTTCTTTATGAGGACCAATAACCTGTATTTGATTGTTTCCTACTAGTTTCCCTTGACTTTCTTTCTTAGCTTGGATTATTGGTGTTGTTTCTTGTTGCACGATTTCCCGCCTAATTTGTCCGTTTTCTTTACTGGCTGATGATAAACTTAACACAGTTGTTAGATTTGCTAACATTGCGCCATCAGCTTGTAAGTCGTTTGATTTGAAATTTGTAGTTGTAGATTTGGCTGTCGCTTCATTTTCTTGACTTTGGTTTTGTTGTTGTTTTGGCGTTAACACTGAATTTTCAATTGTTTTTACGTTAAATGACGCCGTCTCATCGATCACTAATTGCGTTGGCAGCAATAAGTTTGTTTGGCTAGTGGTTTTCGTTTTACTTTGTTGCTGTTGTTGCGGTCGCTCTGATTGTTTTAGCACTAAAGCATCGTTGTTTTTATCTGTATGTATCGATTTATTGCCTTCGTCTGTTGATTTGACATGATCATTACTTTTATCATTGGCTACTGCAATTCTAGAGTCTTTATCTGTTAGTTTTATTTGTGTTATTGCCGACTGCGAGTTTTTATTGTTTTTAGTAGAGGATCTTTTTAAATGATCAATTTTATGTTTCGGCGTCACTTCCTCAACTATCCCGGAAGTATTTGTTTTGGTAGTTATTTTTTGCTTTTTCACCATAGCCTCTGAATCTGATGGACGTCTGTGTTTCTTTACTGGTATTGCTAATTTTATAGGCGGTTCAATTTTAGATCCTTCCACTGCTGCCAAAGACGCCCTTCGTGCTGGATCTTTAGATTTGATGTTGACCTTTTTTATAGTTTTAGGCGTTGCTAGATTATGAGTTTCGTGTTTTAGACCAGATTTAGGCGTTGCTCCTTTTGTTTCCTCTTTAACGGTTAAATCAACACCTTTCTCTATCACTTCAACCTTATTTTGTTCTATAGCTATAGCCAACGATTCTTGATTTTCTTCTTTTAAAGTATGAAGATCGTGGGCTTCCGTGTTTTCAATCTTAATTTCTTGTAGTTGAGAAAATTTTTCTTCCGTAATTTCAGAACTTTGAGTTGGCAGCGTAGATTTATTTTGTGATTTAATATTATCTACATCATCATTTGAGTCTTTATGCTGCTCTACCTGGTTGCCACTTTCCACTGAGAGTTCTTTATTATTGGCTTTTTCTATTTGTTCATTTTCATCCTCTTCAGAAAAAACACTACGCCTGCGTACTTTTTTCACAAATCTAAAAGCTATTGGACCTTCTTTATTTTCCTCCTCTTTATTGGTGGGTAGGATTTTTGCCGAAACACTAGCAGACGCCACGGACGGTTTTTCGTTCTCATTGTCGTTTTCAGTTTCTATGCTATACTGCTTTAAAACACCTTTGACTTCACTAAGCGAAGCCGATATACGAGCCTTTAAACGATTTAAACGTTCAATTGGATCTTCCGTTTCGTCTTTGGATCTCAAGCGCCTTTGTCGTCGCAGGCGTGTTCTTTCTGGCAAAACATCTTCCAAGGAAGAGTCTATGGAGAACCCCCTACTAATAGTAGTAGCTTGATCAGGTTTCTTCCCTGTGACTAATGGTGAAGAGTGTGGCAAGTCTACAGATAAAAGAGAAGTTGAGAGATTACCCCTTAAAGCACTTAAAGAGGGACGACGAGAGGTAATTACATCAGAACTAGGATCGTTTGCACTTTTAAATGAATTTAAAGCAGGGCGATTTACTATTGTTTCCGTAGGCCCAGATTTGCTTAAAACCGAACGTTTTGTAATTGTGTCTTGAGGTAACGATGTATTTAATAAAGAACGCTTATTTGCTAAGGTACTTTTATCACTAACTAAGGAGGGTTTTGACATATAGGAACTATCGTTGCGATTTCGTGTAGAATTTTGAGAAATCGGTAATCTCTTGGGGCCTAACACTGTGTCTGTTAATAACTTTGCTGAATTAACTCCTGCAGGTCGCCCGTATTGGTAATTTTCATGTTTACCAATTAAACGATCCGAGGCCGAATTCGGTAAGGCACCTTTGATTCTGTTCATTTCAAACTTCATTTCATCGGTTTGTAAGTTATAAGATAAAATATTGTTTTTAAGCTTGAAAGCTTCATTTGATCGCAGATAATAGTCTTTGTTTGTATTAGCTTGATTAGTACCCGTCAAGCGAGTAACTGTTTTTTTATTCACTTTATCACTATCTGAAATATTTTCATGCCTTGTATTAAAGACGAATTCACTTATTTCATCAAATTTATTTTGACCGCCTTCCAAAACGCTGCTAATACCAGCATTTGCTTTTTTATTTAAACAATTATCAAGTGACGTATATATAAATTTATTATTTAACTTATTGGGAGTGGGGGAATCAGGGGAGGTCGGTTTTTCACTTTCAACTAAAAAACTTATCGTTATATTTGTTTGTTCTTTCGTGACACTGTATTCAACCGCCTTAGTTAACGTATCGCGTACATCTGAGAGTCCGACAATTTGGTTAATATGGCGATTGCAGAGATCACCATGATCATTTTCATATTTAATGGTTCTCTTGGTATTCCAAACACTTGTTACACTCATCGGGGGTGTTAATGCGAAGCTAGCATGGTCATAATTATGATAATGTCTATCTGTGTTTGTGCTCTTATAGTCTTTGCTATTATGATTTGTTGTTAAGGAATTTTTAATTTTTTCAAAGAGAGCACATATGGCATCTTGTATGCGCTCAATTTTTTTCGCATAATATCCCACTTCGTTTGGTCGAGTATTATTTATAGAATTTATGGCTGCTAATATATGAACATCGGCGTCGTCGTCATTTACTGTTTTGACCGTTAGTGGTGGTGGGGGCGGTTGTTTATTTTCACCAGCTTCTAATTCTAGGGGATTTTCCTCAACATGAACTTGTGCGTGTTGAACTTGAGACACATGTTTTTTATTATTTTCAAATTTTTGGTCGCTGTGCGTCATTAAAAACGATGGCAATGTTTTTAGATCATTAGAATTTTGAATATATTTTAACACTTCATTGTATGAAAGAAATTCCAAAAGGCATATATGTTGTGCAAAATAGTCTTTAAGAGAAAGATTACAAGGAAACTTTGTTATAGAGTTAAAATTAAACTCTCCTAAACAAAGTATAGCATACTCTGATTTAGGAATTTTTACAAAAAGTTTAATATTTTGAAACTCAATTACGTTTTTATTTCCAAATACACCATTTTCAAGGAAAAAAATTTCGGTATCTTTGGTTAATTTTTGGGGATATTTTAAAAATGTTTTCAAATCTTTCGGTTTTGATATATTTTTTAGGCTGCCTTTTAATTTTAAGCTTTTCCATAAAGTCTTATGACTAAAGTTTTGCAATTTAGCGCTTTTACCATTAAAAACATTTATTTTTTTATTCTTTAGTCTTAATGCAGTTTTTCGAATGTTTGCTTTACAAGAAGGTTTAAATTGTTCATTCTTTCTATATATTTTTCTTTTAGGCGTAACCAAGGTTAAAAAAGTTTTAAAACTTTGAGAAATATTTTGACATGGAAATTGTTCTTTTTGCCTTGGTTCTATTCTAAGCGGA
Organism: Melanophora roralis; assembly: GCA_963583895.1. Taxonomy (NCBI): domain Eukaryota; kingdom Metazoa; phylum Arthropoda; class Insecta; order Diptera; family Rhinophoridae; genus Melanophora; species Melanophora roralis. Next base: position 13,626,976 of record OY757189.1, read on the forward strand.
AACTGTTGAGTGTTTTGATCATATTGCTGTCGTCGGTTAGATTTTTTTAAAATTTCAATATTATTAACAATTTGTTGAGATTTTAAACGTTTGAGTAAATCATGCCATGCCAATTTTTCATAATGCTTTTCAGTATATTTATGTTTTTCAGTAAACGGAAATATAAGATTTTTATTTGTATTTGTAATTGTTTGACAAGAAAACAGCGGTTGACTTAAAGAACATATAGATGAATTACATGAATCATCAGCCATCGAGTATTGCGTCGATAACTTGACGTCACTAAAATTAGTTATACTCTTTGAGGCAATAGCTGCTAGGTGATGCATTGAGAGCTCGCTTTTATCCAGATTTTGATATTTTTTTGAACAGTTAATAAAATTACACGATTGCTTTAAAAATATCTCTTTAATTTAACAATTTAGAATGCTTAACACTGTTTTATTCTTATTGAGTTTACTCATTTGCTCAGTTTTTCTCAATTTTTGTTTCCCTTTGCCTTAATTAACTTGAATTCTGTTTTTATTATTTGGCTCTTTTACTTGTGTAAATATGTAAATACATACATATTTATATTTTTCATTTGTTCTAAATTAAAAATTAAAATTCTTTTTGTTAATTTATTGTAGAAATAATTTTGAACTTGTCTTCACACACATAGGCGAGAAATATTTTTGTATTCACTTTTCCGCCAACAATAAAAGCTGTTAGATTCTGGCGCGAATTTGTAATATTATGGTGCTTAACGTAAAAAGTGCCACTAAATTAAATTTTTTTCTTTAACAATTTTATTGTTTGTTTTTTCTTTCTTTAAATTCTAGGTTTTAATTTTTTTTTTTTGTTCTTAATTAATTCATTAGCAATAATTTTAATTACAAACATTTGCTTTTGCTATATACATACATATGTATGTATGTATGTACATATGTATCTACTTACCCTCATACGTCCCAGATAGCCATTTTTTTTGCTAAAGTGTACTTTGCGAATCTCAGGCAGAGCGTTTGTAATCGCCGACAAGCGCGTATTTTGATAGTGAAAGATTTTTCGCACATGTTAAAATGTTACATCCGACAATTAACCTGCAAAAATTAACAAAAAAAAAAACTAACGTGGCTTTAAATTAATCACCAACGTCCATTGAACATCCCTTGGCTAGCTTGGGAACATACATACGCAGTTGCATACATATGAACAATAGCATATAACATATTTGTAATGTATTTGTGTATAGAAAATTAAAATTTCGTGTGTTTTCAAATCTTTTCTTTTTTTTGAAAAAGTAATTTTCTGCCAATATTTATTTTAGTTATTTTGGTTTTTGCACATTAAGGTATGCATGCCACTTATTTAATCATTTTGAATGAAATAAATTGTACTTATTTTGTCCCCGTTTTGTTATGTTACTACTAATACATAGTTTAACTGTTCAGATGTCCCAAAAGTAAGCCAATCTGTTTTCCAGAGCCTTTTAAAAAATTATAAATATCAACATATGCACATAATGAATTTATTTCTTCTATTTATTCAATTTATTACTTATATATATTCAATTAATTGATATGGCAAAAATGGAATTAGGGCGGATATTAAAAAAAGTGCCGGTGAAGTTTTTGCTGGGTAAAATACATAAATATAAGTTTGAATGTTGAGTATTTGTTAATTTATTGTAGCAATTGCATGCCTGTATAGATGATATACATACATAAGTATGATACTATTGCATATGTTATAATGCAAGACCATTTGCATATAATTGTGAACAGGGCTATTATATGTTACGGCTATTGTTTAGATATTTTTATTTAGTAGCAGTTTAGTTTCTGGCATTCATTATAATTTTATAAAAACAACACATTCTAAACACATGCATAGTACCTAAATACATACATATCGTCACCTAAAGTATAGTTCTTAGCAACAATGATAATTTAGTTTAAAAGTTGAGCTAAACCTTCCTTGTTTAGTTCAGCCTGAGTGTTGTCAGGATTTTAATCCGCTTAAGGCAGGGGCAAAGAACTGGGAGTGTCACCAGGTTGCGGAAAAGTTCCAAATATCTGGGTATAGTCTTAGATGGCAAAATATATTAGAGGGCGATTGCGAAGGGGAGAGTACAAAAGGCCTTAAAGGGGGAGTTATACATGACTTGCCATAACACCATAACCATAACCGTTGCATTACATGGGCCAGAAGTAGTATACTATACACGACACGCTAGCATACTGTGGAAGGTCAGCCGAGGTCGACTAATGGGGCTTTGAATCTTAACTTTAAATCACACCCCTGGGATAGTGTTTTCGAACAACAAGGACTTAAAAGAATCCAAAAAAAATTATTTAAGCGGTGTGCAGTTTTCATTGATATATCGAAAGTAAAAAAGCATCTTGGCTGGTGCTAACATATAAGATACGGTAGTAGGGGTGTCAAATATACCTTTGGACGAGTGGTGTGTTTTGATGGCGGAAATGCTGGTGATGATTAGGGCCGCAGAGTTGTAATATAGCAACACCGGACAGAAAAGGCACGTTGACAATCTTCGTCGACTGTCAGACCGCACTAAAGCTCTTAAGGCATTACGTCAAGTCTAGACGACTAAAAATGTGCTTTTAGGATGGTAATAGCGCTACGCAAGGTTAGGTTTTGTTGAGTCGGGTAATTGCAACATTGGACAAAGTAGGCCAAGCCTGGACAGGCATGACTGATGGTAAGATTTCCAGGCTACTGTAGCCCGGTCTGGATAGAAAGTTCATTTATCTGCTTCTCAAGGAGAGCAGAAGAATTCTGAGATGTAAATTTGGTACTACCACGAAGCACTGCGATGTAAGATGTATGACCTGTGAATGGGATAAGACATCATAGGATTCTTCAAGGGTGTGAAGTGGCTGGGTAGCTTTTCACAGGGTTGAGCGCCTACGCACTATTGGTTGTTTTTCTGCTTACAGTTTCTTTTTCTTCCTACTGTTCTTGTACCTACTTTTCTGAAGGAGGTTACAACGGTTCAAAAGGCCCTAAGTAAACGTGGTAAATATCCTTCGTCATTGCGCTTCGCAACATATTGTTAACCAGGATTTTTTTGACTTGTTAAAAATTCATTTGTTGTTATTTCATAAAAAAATTTTTAATTACCCCGTTTTAAAAAAGATGGTTTAAAAATTTTTTTAAGGTAGTATTATGAACTTAAAACTTAATTTTATTCTTTCTGGTTGTAGGTCCTCTTGTATTTCAGGCTACGATATATAAAATATATTTGCTTGCAAAGTAGTTAGACATAATTATAAATAACCTGTAGTCGCCTAGCGGTGAAAATTCGATAAAAATTTTTAATTGTATGAATTAAAGTTTCACCGGCACCAATTTATTAAAGTATGTAGACAAATTTGTATACTTACTTTATAGGAACAACCGGACTGTGTTCTTTATTCATATTTTTAATATTTTTTGCTTTTATGTACATTCATACTTATTTATTAAATACATGCTCTAGAAACATGTGGTTGTAACTGAACTTATTGTCAATAGAACAGCTTTGTTCTTACACTCAATTTTGCTTGTGGTCGTGGAAGTCCAGTTCTGAAATTGGGTTGGGTTGCGAAGCGTATTGGCGAAGGATATTATGTTTAATGATAGTAATCCCTTTTCTAACTTATATATCTTCAATAAAAACTTGCTTACTCACAAAAAGTTTGTTTTTAATTAACGATAAGTAAAAAATATAATTTCAAAACAAATTAACCATAGTCTAAAGAAAAGTAAAATTTTCCTTAAATCATAGGTTTCACTAAGTATAAGAAAACATATAAAAACAATTTAAATCCGAAGCTTAAATTTAAACACATACATATTTTAATGTTGTTTTATTGTTTATCTTTTGAAATATATATATGTATGTATGTGATATATTTTTTTAATTTTTCCTGTAATTGAAAAAAAATCTTCAATGAACTTCATTCAGGTACTTTAATGAATTTGAGAAAAAAAATTAAAATCTTATTTGGCATCTATGTATATTTTGCTGGCAACTAATCAAAGAAATTATTAACAATTCCCCTTTCCATTATCTAAGCAACAAACATTTTAATATCTTGCCAAATTTCGCTGCTTTGTTATAATTTCATTACGAATTCTATATCGTTACCTTAATATAGAAAGGTCATAACTCGTATTTTTTTAAGTCGAGATTTCTTCAACTAATTGTGATATATGAGCAAACTTTTAACCGAAATCTTGACTTATAAAAAAAACAAGTTTGGACCTTTCTGTATTAAGGTAACGATATGTATGCACATATATGGGATTATATCAGGGACCGTAATAATTATGCACATAAAAAAACCAAAATATATTTATTATTTTGTATTAAAAAAAATATAATTACATTTTAATAATTTTTTAATTTTTATAAGATAATAATAATAATTTTTAAAATTTTTATAAAAAATAAAAAAAAAATAAAAATAATTTATCTTAAACAATAAAATTTAAAAATTCTAAAAAAATTTTTTAGAAAAAAAAAAACAAAAAACAGCACATAAAAGCACTCCATTTAAAAAAAATCTAATATGTTACTATCATGATAGTTTGCTTCACTTGACTCTTAGATGTTTCCTTGTGCTTGATTTTTTTGGAAAATTTTGAAATTATTATTTTTTGCGGTGCCTGGTTTGAGTCCATCATATGTATTATTTTAATATTTCAAATATTTATGATTTATAGTTTTCTTGAAATGTTAAGTAAAAAATTTGTTAACATTCAGATTTTACAATGAGTCAAAATATTTTTACATACGTTTCTACGTAATACATACTTGTGAATATGCATGTTATTTTATAAGTAAGTATAACATATGAACGTATGTATGTACGTACATTTTGCAATTTTAATTGAAACGTATAAACATTAATACCCAAAATGTTTTTAATGCGTTTTTGTGCTCAATGATGGTATTTGGCACATTTGACAAATTATTAATTCAAACATATGTACATACATATATTTTAATTAAATTTTTTGCTAAAAAAAAATTAAATGTGTAAAAAATATTTTATTTATGATGCAAAGAATTTCTCTTATGTATAAAGCAAATTTATTGAATAATTTAATAATGAAATTATTAGCCATTTAACAAACTATACAACAATCTATTAAAACAATTTTGCAATTTTATAAAATATTTTATTAATTAACAAAATAATTTTTTTTTAAATTAACCAAAAAAATTTTATTAAACTATGAATTTTGAAATAAAATATGTATGTATGTATTTCTAATTTTAGATGTCCCATTCAATATCACGGCCGACCTTCTGCTGCCGCCCCTGCAACTGGTAATAAACTGCAACATTTACGTGAGTTGCAAGATTTTATTGTAAGTATTTTTGGCGAATTAACGGAAGATGAAAAGGAAGCTATAAAAAAAGAAAATGAAAAAAGTATAGCTGAAGCAAAAGCACTAGCGACTGAACGAGCAAAGCAATTGACCAAAAAATCTGATGTTAACGTTAAAACTAATAATTCTCAAAGTAATACCAAGGCACCACCAAAGTCCAGTGATGACGAGAAAAAATAAGTATTCGAGTATAAAACAATTTTGGGAAAAGTTATTTTTTGTTTCAAAAAAAGAGTATATTAAATTAAAAGTTTAAAAACGTATATTTTAAAGTTTAATGTGCAAGTAAAACAAGGCGATTTTTAAAATTAAAGTAACATATATATTCATAAAAAAATAATTGAATGATAAGCTTTTTATAAATAAGCAGTGACCTTACAATGGGGATCCTTAATCCTGATAGAAATCTTTTTGCATTTTCTATTTGAAAATGTTTGTTCCAAATAAAAATATGTAGGTTAATACATATGAACAGATACCCTGCAAAAATATTGAATCGCATGGTTCATTTTAGTTGAAATTGACTAGTTACAAAATGGTCCTTTGTAATGCAGTGACGGACCATTTCATTGTCAAACTAGAACTTATAGTTAAACCTGTGGTGTTCGTGTCTCAACAATCGCATATAAAGTTGTCCTAGTGGTTAAACTAGTCCTTTGTGGTGCACCATAGAGTTGTTTTAAAACTACTTCGATGTAATGCAATGAAGGGTTAGGTTTTACGGCCTTAGGACATCATAATTTAAATGTACCATGGTTTTTTTCATACAATGATATCACTTTTGGGGAAGTCCTACTTCTTTATGGACCAGTCCATAAACTAAGTCAATTAAGATGGGACTTGTGGTCCAATGCAGGGATTACATATGGTAGATGCCTAAATGCATTATGTTATCGCTATATATCGATAAAAAAAAGCGTAACTAAGATTTTTTTTCTTTACAGAAAAGAAAAAAAACTTTACATATAAAAAAGGTTAAAACATTTTTTTATAAGTTAACAGATTTTTATTTTAAATTAAAAAAAAAGAAAAAACTATATGTACATATATTTGTTTGCTAAAATAAGCAAAAATGTAATTTTAAAAAATCGAGTTACGATATTTTTTATATTGAGCCATCGATATTCTGTTGTTTAATTTTAAGTTAAAAATATTTTAACATAAAACATACACATAAGACTGTGCAATATATATATTACATATAATTTTATTAAAAAATATAAAAAAAGAAAAATGTTTAAATTAAGTAGTAAGTGGGGTTAAGATTATACCACAAGTCCCTTAAAAAAGGCAGATCTTATGGTGCAATACCATTTTAATTGATACAAACTAAAAACTCTATTGCAGTTTATAAAATTTTTCATGAAAATTTTATAACACCATTAAGGTTGAGTTTTAACCCCCAACGAACAAAAAAACTTTAAAACAACTATTCTAATCTAAATGCATTTGATTTTTCATCCAATTATGTGAACATGAAAAAATTCAACATAATATTATCCTGGCAAGCGTGCCAATTCACTATGGTAAGGTGTGTATACCACTTTCGAACAGTTACAACGAGTGACTCTCAACCTGCATGTTAAATACAACTCTGTCTAAACAGTTTAGGATTCATTGCTTATTGAAACATATGTTCAATTTCTGTTTTAGTTGCAATATGCAAACGTCAAACCAAATACAGTGTCTTACCAATTTGTTCTAGATCTTTTTTTAAAGTTAAATAAAGTTTTTCGTAAATACTAGCGTTCCTGGGGAAATATTGTGTATTAAGCTCATTTTTAATATACATAATTTGCATTAAAATAAACTAAAAAATATGTTTGGATTAATTATTTCGGGAAGACTGGTAGGCTACCAAAACTTTACATCCAAATTTGTGCGTGCATTTTAGTTACCTCTTGCAATACTTTTTGTTTTTAATTTTTTTTCCAACCCAGCCACAAACAGATTTTACGCCGCTGGACGAAACTAAAGCTGTCATCAATGTGCCTGACATCGATCACGTTAACTATATAGTGGTGTTTTTAACCGGCATACAACCTTTGCCGGAAGGAACTGCTGCTGCAGTTTATTTCAGCTGGCCGGATGCGAAATTGGCTCCTACTTGGCAGTATTTGGGCCACATATCGAATGCCAAACCCTCTGCCATATTTAAGATATCACAGCTTAAAAAGGCGCATGAATTAGAGTCACAACAAAATGGTATGGTGTTTGGAGCCCAGGAGATATCTCACACAGCCCAAATAGGTATATCAATCGAGCCTTGCAATGCTATCACACAACTAACACCAGCAGTGGTACGTTATATTGATGTATTATTATTCAATTATTTGCTTTAAAAATTTAATTTGCACCTTACAGTCAAATGCTAATACGAATTTGCAATTCAGTCAAAAGATGCTGGAAAATTTCTTTAACTATGCCTCTAGCTTTACCGTCAATGCTCAACAACTACCTCCCATGACTAATGAGACTCTAGTACCACTGTCGACCTTGCAAAACTGGTACACAAATTTCCAAAGGCGCATGGAACAAAATCCAAATTTCTGGAAATATTAGGATAACGTCATAAACAAAATAATATGTAGTTTTATTCGCTATTCTTAAAGAATTTTAAGGACGAAGTTGCTTAGAAAAAGTATTTTTAAATTCTCATTTATATTAAGAGCGGAATTTTCTTAATAATACTCTAAAAGAGGTTTATTTTAATTTTTCTAAAATTGTTTTGTATATGTACGAATAAACAGCAAGTATCATAATTGTCAAAATGTAGCAATCGTTTTTCATAAGTATATACCAATGTTGGTGAAACAAAGGTTTGTACATAATAATTAAAATTTAGTTAAAAGGAACAAGCTGAACTTGATCAAAAATAATTCGGTTTAACAAAATTTCTACTAATTTTTGGTTCAGGGCATGCTATTTTTTTTCGAAAAATAATAATAAAATGGCATCTTAATTTTTTAATATTTTTTCGGGTCACTATAAATAAGCTAAAATATATACATATATATATATTGAATAGATAGATACATATATATGTATGTACATGTATCATCTATTTGAAAACTTTTGCATCTTCCCATATCCTTTTTTTATATATTTAATTCAGCTTAAGAAAAATTTTACCCTCGTAATGCATTTCGAATTTACTCTATATAATATAAATGATTTACTCGGAACTTTTATTACCAAACATAAGAAAAAACATCGGGAGAATAACAATTTAAAAACGCTCAAGTTCAAGCTTATGTTCGGTGGCAGACAATATACGTGCTGCGGATTGCACAGAATGTTTGTATCCTTGTTTGTAAATAGTTTTTGTTGTTTTTTTGTGTTGCTTCTTTTTAAAAAATTAACAAGTTTACTATTAAACTAACTACCAGGGGAACAGAATGCAAAAGCCGGAAATTTATGTATATTTTCTCGCCTCCTTAAAATATGCTATACATTCTCCCTACTTTTCTTAACACATTTTTAAAACTATTTGTTTCAGCCTAAAACTATGCTTTGATTTGTCCCTTGAAATATAAAAATATTGCTGTTCTTAATTCTGGAAGCCTGGTATTTTAGCGATTTTGTTTGTTCGTTTTTGTCTGTCTGCCAAACAAACATCGGAACATACTTACTACGTTGTACTTTGGTTGTTAATAAAATGCACTTTTTTGTGTTCTTACAAAAAAAACATATATAAAAGATGAAGGCTGTTTCTTTTATATAATATCTATATTTATTTAATTTAAGGTACTTTTTTTAATACAACAATAAAAAAAGTTAATTTTTTCATATACACAGCACAGCATAGCGCAACTAAATCAAAACCAGTTAGTTCCTAGATACTTAAAATCCTTAATTTTCATAAATAACGTTTTTTTGGTATTTAAAAGAAAAGAAAGTTTTTAAGTTAAAAAATCCGAGTTTTACAGTAAAAAATTCGTGGACATTGAAATTTGATACGGCAACTTCTCTATTTTCAGTGAGATCATTTTATTACTATGTATTCGCTAAACTCGTCTTGATTTTTTCCCTGTTCTGGCTCTTTTTGTTATTGTAAATCTGTAAGTAAATAAAAAAATCAAATAATTAATGCATATGTTTATAAAATTAATCACAATTTTTTTTTGTTTTATTTTTCAAGAAAATATATTAATTTCTTTTTTTTTTGTTGCAGTTTTAAAATTAGGAAATTGTTGGGTTGTTTTAAATAAAACAATAAAAAAAGAGAAGTTCTTTATTTTCTTTCTTTTCTTAATAGTAGTTCTTTTAAGCTTTAACACAATTAATAATAATGAACTGCGGGCTTTGGCTTTGACGTGACTGGTATATCAACAATTTATTATTTCCCAAACCTTTCATTGGTTTTGCAAATATTTTGTATTAATTACCATAAAATTTTTTGTAGATTCGATTCGCTCTCTTTTTGATTTACAACACAATTGAGAGTTTAAATCAGAAATGTTTCAAAAAAAAACTCAAATAAAAATTAAAAATGGGTTTTAATGAAGCCTAAACCTAATCTAATAAGAACTGCACTACAAATATAACAAAAACAACAATTCTTCCAAAATCCCAGTTATGGTTCTAAAAAATTTGGCTCGATATTTCCTGTGGTGTTATTTTTGTTATCTTTGCATGTTTACTTAAAAATAAGGCCACTCATTTTGTAAATCACTTTAACTCACTATGGGCCGTTTTCACATTCTAGCTATCAAGTGAGTGTTAACTAAAGATAACTTTAGCTAAAGTTAAGAATAAAGTGACCTGTAACTTTTTTCGTCATCCCAACCGTCCTATAAAATAAATTTTAAAATAGTGCCAAGCCGACAGAAAATACTGGGGTTTTATACAAACTAAGTAGCGCCTTTGTATAGTAGTTGAAGAAAAAAATGAGAGTTTAGAAAAATTCAGGGTGGCTGATGAAACTTGAAACCATTTATTCTTTTTGTCACCGAGGGTGGCAATTCATAAAGTTTTGAAAATAATTGAATTGAAATGGCCTTCACCCTCGGGGAGACATGTGGAGCATCTTATCGAAAAACTTTTTTTTGTGGTAGCAGCTTTCATCAGCCACCCTACCCTGTATATTGGTATTATTGGTTTCCCACGAAATAGAAATTTGAAATTACTGCAAATGATAAGATTTCGGCTTGTTTGAGGTTTTATGCAGAAGGTTGCTCCCAACATAGTGCTGATAAAAATGTTGGTATCAACATGACATAAAGAACGGTTTGTAAAGTGCTGGCTAAAGCATTTGACAAACTAGAAAATATTTTGTGCAGCAAGTGAAAAGTTTGTTAGTGTGCTTTTCTCTTTTATTCCTAAAAAAGTATTTTCCATAAATTAAAAATAGCTAAAAACTCATTCTTTCCTACATTTATGCTTTTTCCGTTGGCTTTCCTTTCACTTCATCCATAAATATTAATTTAAACAATTTATTTAATTTAGCTTTATGCGACCAAGGTGGCATCACTGATTTTAATATCATGCAATTAGCTCTTGTACGAGTAGAACTTAAAACTCAAACATTAAACAATAACATTTTTGGGTTTTTTTTAGTTTTGGCATTCTTAACAAAAACTTCTGTTTTATTATTTTAGCAATTAGTAGTTGCTTGGATATTTAGAAAAGCACATCAAAATGTATAGCAATAAGGTCTGCTTTATATTGGTTTTTGCGTTATATACGTTGTTTGTGTTTACAAGTTTCGTATTTGCTGGAACTAAAAAATACATGGATTCAAATGAAAATCCTCTTGTTAATACGGAAAATGAAAATCCAACGCCTATTGTAGGCATACTAACTCAGGAAGTATCTAAATTGATTTTAAGAAAGTATCCTAACAGCAGTTATACCAGTTACATAGCCGCCTCATATGTTAAATTTGTCGAAGGTGCTGGTGGCAGAGTTGTGCCGATTTGGTAAGTTTTGTCAATTTACAAACTTTAGCACTCATGTTTTCTAAAACGCAACGCCTTAAGATAGGAATAAAATTTATTAAAATTTTTTTTCATTAACAACCGCTTTATGCGTTGCGTTTTCCGACATAAGGCAACAAAGTTTAAGCTCATTTATTTAAAAAGTGTGTGTTAAAACCATAGTTGCCAGACAAAATTCGTCTAATATCGTTATATTTTTGGAAAAAAATTGTCAAAACAAGGTTTTGAAATCGTCAACACTAAAATTTAATGGTTCTAGTTATTAATTTACTTGATAACGATAAATAGAATGGGGGACAAAATGCCTGCAGGTAGTTTCTTTGAAAGTTAAAACAAATAACACAAAAATTTATCATTTAAAGCAAAACAAGCTGCAAAAATTTAAAATTTTTTTTAAAGATTTCTAAATTCAGGCAAAAAAAGTTACTTTAATGTTAAAGTCAATGTTATTATAAAATTTCGTTTGGTTTTATCTTAGACAGGCAGCCAATATCATGATATGATGATATTTTAAAGTCATATGCATGTGTAACGAAATTTTAACATTTGAGCATAAAGACACAAATATTTTTTAAATCGTCAAATTTAGGGCACAAATCGTCCAATAGTCAAAAGCCAATTTTTGGAAAGAAAAAACGTCAGAATTACGAAAAATCATCAAATCTGTCATCTATGGTTATGTCCATGGTCAAATAACTCACCAGGTCGTAACAATTAGAGAATATAGTTTTAGTCTCTCTTAATATTTTTTTTTTCTTCGTTTGAAATTTTCTCTTTTATGATAGAGAAAGTGTCAAACTTCATATAAAAAAAATATTAAGAGAAGCTAAAACTATATCCTCTAATTGCTACGACCTGATAAGTTATTTGACCATGGTCATAACCAGGGACCAAAAAAATAATTACATATTTTCGAATTCTCAAAGAAAATAAAGCAGAAAGAAGGAAACATCAAGTAAATTACGCCGTGCGAATAGGGTCGATTTTAATGCCCTTAAAACCCAATGTTGTCTTTTGACACACAAACGCGCAATGGACGATGCTGCCCGGTCTGTATTAATAGATGGTATTAGTGTTGAAAATACAGAGACTCTTGATGTTCTGGGCATGAAAATTCAATGCAATGTCCGCTGGACGAAACACATTTTTCTTGTGTCGAGGGAAGCATCTTCTTGGTTTCCTTAAACGGTGTGGGAATTGCTTTAAACCATCTGATTTTCTCAATATTTATACCACCTATATCCGACCGAAAATGGAATACAACTCTCATGTGTGGACTGGTGCCCCGAAGTCTATTTTGGGGCTACTTGACCGAGTACAGGAACGAGCGAAGATAGCCATCGGCGACGTTGTGGTATCTAATCGTCTTGATTCACTCGGACACCATCGTGATGTGGGGTGTGTTTCGCTGTTCTATCGATACTTTAATGCAATGTGCTCTAAAGAAATCAGGGAGCTTGTTTCCGGAACCAGGAACTTTTTGCGTGATACACGTTTTTCTAGAAGAGCACACCCACACGTAGTCGACTGGCCAGTGAATCGCACCACTCATTGCAGGGAGAATTCCTTCTTCAGTCGCACAGATCGTATGTGGAATAAACTTCCTAGTGATGTCTTTCCTGTCACAGTAAATATCGAGAAATTTAAATCAAATGTCCACAATCACTACTCCCTTTATCCTTCTTCCCATAACCTATTTTCCTGATACCAACACAATGCTATGCATGTACATATAGAGGCCATTCCCTGAGAGCTGGTTATTATTTGAAAAAAATAAATATTGAATTAAGTTTTTTTTAAATATCAATTGCTTTTTAATTTTTGATTTTTTTTAACAGAAATAATTATTTTTTCGGTTAATTTTTTTGGTAGAAATAACAATTAATTTTAATTTTTTTAAACTAAAACATAGTTATTTTTAATTTAAATTTTCTAACTAGAAGTTTATAGGGTTTGTTGGGTTTCTAAGAGACCTCTTAAATGTTTTGGTCTGTGCTTAAATTAATTCTTAATACATTTTTTATATTATTTAAAGGCAGAAAATATTCATAAAGTTTTAAATGAATTTGGTTGATGATTGGGGAAAGAACCAATTAAATTTATATAGACAAACTTAACCTTCAACAAACCCTGTAAATAAACTAAGAAAATTGGGATCAAATCCTGAATAGTATTTGAAGTTACATATAAATAAAAAAAATAAATTTTTTACAAAGTTGTGAATTGGGGAAAAACTAAACAAAATATAAACTGTAACATATGTATAAAGGAAAGTTTTTTAACCATGGGACAGATAATGGCATTTGATTTAAATCGAAAGTAAAAATTCTTAATAAAACTTCTATATTAAATGCATTGACATTTCAATTGATGGAGTAAAATTTCGATTCGAATCGTATGCGCTAATTTACCTCAGTTTTTTTATTATAAGAAGAAAATTACCTTGCTTTCAAATTTAACATTTTTTGGAAAAAATGGTTATAAATCCGAAGTGTGGAGTGATTGTTAGCAAAACTTGTGCAATAATTTTTTTATGTAAAGTTATTCGTTATCAGAACTTTTTAAAAAATAAAATTTACGACCCTAGAAATATATTTTTAACATCAGTCTAAACATGCACTAAAGATAATTTTTTTATCGCAGAAGCTATGATTAAATGAATGAAAACAAAAAGGAGCGCTATAGTAGACTGGGCCAAATCTTATATACGCTTCACGTTAAAAACGACTTAAAAAAGTCACTACCTTTTTATAAGAAGTTTGTTAAAAGTTTTGTATTGAATATGAAGATTATTAAAAAGGTTTTTTGCACCAGGTTTTTAAAGTCAATAGTTTTTATAGTTTTGAGGTTTAACACTTAAAAAATGGATAACTTCAGTATTTCTGATGTTGGAGGCAGCATTTCCATAATCCGATTAAACTTCGTTTTTTCTAAATGTAAACATTATAATTAAAACACCTCTTGTTAGGTTTCAGTTCAGCGGGGTTTGAAGTTTTTTATATATCGTATTGAATATATCATAAAATTGGCACATTTGCATAGGGCCCACCAATCTCCGTGCTCCTATTCAAATCCTTTTTTTTTGCAAATGTAGAAATTACTTTTCAATAAGTTGTAGCAGGTCGATAGCTGTTACAGTTTTCGAAATATTGCGTATCGAACATTTCATAAAATTTTTGAATTTGTAAGGGAGCTATCACTCCCCTTGCTACTGTTCAAATTTTTTTTGTGCCCCAAAGAAACGATGCATTTACGAACAGGCCCATACTTTACAGGGTCGCAAATCAATATTATAAAAATTACAAGCGAAATGACAAGCTGAAATACATACATACACCTTTATCACTATGGGACGGAAATTAAAAATACAAATTTTTTTTTTGTTTTTTTTTGCAGGATTGGAAAAGATCGTAAATACTATAAAGACATTTTATCTAAATTAAATGGGTAAGTAAACGCTTTTAATTAAAAATCTTTATTTGGTTAAATCTTTATGGTTCTACTTAGATCCGTTTTCAACTGGCAAAAAAAATTTTGCAAAGTTATAAATAAGTAAAATCCTAGCAAAAACTTACATTGCTTTAACATTAACATTTTAACTCATTGTTTTAACATGGCGATGACATTGGAGGCAAATACTTCAAACGCTCGCTTACAAAGAGGGAGTTAAATAAATACTTTCCACGCTAGCTAACAAAGAGGGGCTAAAATAAGCTATTACTTTATTTGCATTTAAATAACCCAGTAACTTATTGCTGCATTTTAAATTTTTTTTCGTTTATGTTCTGGTTAAAACTGGCTTAAAATATTAAACTAGAATTAGTTAAAAAATCGTCAAACTAAAACTATCTGCTTAAATTTTAGTTAAGAAATAATCATTATCTAACAACTGCTAAGTAATGTAGATGATATGTAATAGTAATTGAAAAGTAAGTTGTTTTGGTATTCCGTAAAGTTGTTTTTAAATGTAAAAACAGTTAAATTTTAATACAAAATTGTTTTTAACTGGTTTGAAGGGTTATTCAAAGCTTCAGCTAAACAAAGGAAGTTGTTTATTTTGGTTTGGAGTTTATTTTAGATATAATTACATATGCACGTGTGAAAGCAAAAATTAAAGACCGTCTGTAAAATGAAAATTTCGACAGACATACGCAAATACACGTATATTGCAAAAGTGACAAGCAATGATGAAAAAAAATATCGTCTGAGACCACTTTTACTATCCACAATCGACCAATTGAATGAAAATAACCCCCAATTATTTAAAAAATTATTATTATATTTAGAGTTCTTCTGCCCGGCGGAGCTACGTATTTAAATCAATCTAATGGGTATGCTGATGCTGGTCGTTACATTTATGAACTGGCCAAGGAAATCAATGATAATGGTACCTATTTTCCTGTCTGGGGTACATGTTTAGGTTTTGAATTATTGGTGTACCTATCGGCAAATTCAACTGAACCTCGTACTTCCTGCTCATCTACGTCTCAAGCCTTACCATTGGAGTTTAAAGAAAGTAAGAGTTTTTTTGAAATTTCAAAAGAGTTTTAATAATCTTTTTCATGCTGGTTTTAGATTTTCGAAAATCTCGTCTATTTCGCAATGCCAGCGAAACTATTATTGATATATTAAAAAATTATCCGGTTACAGCAAATTTTCACATATTTTGCTTTACAGAAGAGGTAAGATTATGTGCAAATATTTAATACATGTTGATTAACTGACGAAGCTGCTCTTAAAAACTAAAAATTTTTGAGAAATTTAAAGGAAACAAGTTAAAAGAAGTTAAGTAATAAAAATAATATGCCAACTCTCTTTTTGTGCATGCACGTTCGTGCATACTTGTTCGTCTACTAAATTTTTTTTATTATTGCAGAACCGAACTGAAATTGGGTTACAATAAGGTTAATACATACATTAAATTTATTGTGAGTGTAAATTAGAAAACCTTTACAGCTCAGTTGATGATCAGCTGAAACTTTCTGGACTTTATAAACTACTTTCTCTCGTATTTCTTAAATGTCAAGCTTTTATATTAAAATCGTGATTACAGTGGGATACTTTAAAATCTCTGTATTACAATTTACGGTGACGTAAATATGTACATAGGTACATATTAAAACAATTTTACCCAATATATAATTGTATTTGGTCGGTAAAAAAATCGGCTTCCAAAAACTAATTAGTTATATTTATTAAAGTAAATCTATTAAATTGGCAATAAGAGATAGTGAAACAAGAAAAAAAAAACAAAACAGATAAAATGGTAAAATCAATTAACTTTTTTTTAAATATTGATTTTTAATTAACTCAAGAATTTTTAACTTATCTTGCTTCAGTTTTTAATTATCATTTAACTTTCTTGAAGACAATTTAGTATCTCTAATAATTATACATACAAACATTTATATGAATGTTTATATATATACATGTATATGTGTATTAGAAATTTGAAAATGAAAATCAACAATATTTTTAAACAATAAAGAAAGTTAGATTTGAGCTATTTAAGATGGCATATGCTAGATAAGAATTCATTATTTTTGAAGCGCTTTACTCTTTAAAGATAATAAGTAACATTTTATCAAAGTGATTAAATCTGTTTTATCGTTGCTTATGCCCTCATTGCACATACGTGGTAGGAGTATTATGCATTTGTGCAGATGTGTAACGCCCAAAATAGGACTAAATCTAAGACTCACCAACCCTGGATGCCCCAGTCTATTAGTTTAAGGATCACGGCTTCGATTCCTGCTACTGACTCTTGTTTGTCTGCTTTATTTGTCGTTTCTTATTTTCTCTCCACTTTAGCTTCACCACTATTTTTACAATATCTTTCTCTCTCTCTTTCTACTTTCTAACTTACTTCGTTGGCCATTTATAGCAACCCATGTAACCCACATTGGCCTAAGTAAGAATAGATTTCCAAGCACTTTGTCCTTCAAAACATCTTCTTCAACTTTTCACGTTCGGTAGTTCCCATTTGAGTTTTTCCTCCGGATCATATTTAAACGGCTTTTTCGCTTAAGCATCTTAATTTATGTGAACAGCATGTTTAAGTCAGCGCATTCTTTGGCTTTTATGCGCTTTTTTAGGTCATTGTCGACATACATGTAGCTTATACAGCTCTTAATTTGTACAATACCGATATTTTCCAACTACAAAAATTATTCCATAAATCTTTCGAACTATTTTTTCCTCAAACACTTCAAGAGGACCTTCGTCTGCTTAAGCAAGTGGCCATGTCTCTTCATTGTATAGCAGTATTGGTAGAATAAATGTCGAGTATAGTGTGAAGTTTGTCTGTCGAGAAATGGTCCTGTTTTTAAATAGCTTGCAAAATAGTACATATCAGCGAGTATAATTCTTAACTTTATATCCAAGCTAATGTCATCCGGTTTGAAGGCGAGGCAATCGAATTTAAAGCTGAAGTCACCAGCGTTCTAAGATTGCCCCAATCAAGTGAATTATTTGTTCGTTGAAAAAATGTAAGCTCCGTTTATTGTCAAACCTGTTTTTGCCGATTCGTTATCTTTATTCAAAAAGGTAGCAGTGACATCTCACAATAATAGTGCCATGATGTAGATATCATCAGCATATTCAAATAGCATGATGCTTAAAATGACGTTAAAAATTGTGGTGTTCCTATTTACTTGCTCTCTACAGTTAACATAAATAGACTAAATAAACGGACTTCAATGCAAGCAGCCTTAGAATCCCTTCTTTAATAGTTTAAACGATACTAGCCCGTCTGGTTGTGTATTCTTATAATCATCTTATAATCACAGGTCGCATTGTAAAGCTATTTATTACAGGGCCAAGCTTTTTCGAACAAGTGATAAACGGCCCATTACTTGACATATCTGCCACACAAATGTCCTCCCGAAATAAGCTTTAACGACTAAAACTGCCCCAAATACTTATTATTCTATCCTCATTAAATTTTGCACATATTTAAGACCTTATGTCACTTACCGCCATAATAGATTTTATTGTGATAAGTTCATAGCTTTTGAATTCAAAAGATCGTCTCCCGGAAATCATATTGAACCGCATGAATAGCGAACAAGTTAGGTAAGATAGGGTTGCAAAAGGTGATAAAAAAGGCATAACCTCTTTATAATAATACCCGGAGACCTTCTCTTCAAGAAAAAAAACTAAGAAAAAGGAAAGATTAAACATCAAGAAAAGAGGGAAAGAAGTGGAAAGACTAACTTAAAAGAAAAACAATGAGAAAGGAAAAAAGGGGGAAAAGAGGTCAAGTACACGTGTAAAAATTCCATCTTCATTGCCTATCCCCTTGTCACCTAATTTTCACGATGAATTCAATGATATCTTTCAGACTACACCTTCCAGACTACATTGCCTAGTTCTTCACTATGGCTCTGCAATCTCGGGCCGTGTGAGATGAAAAATGCTCTATCTTCTCTTATTTCCTTTCATTTTCACACATCTTACAATAATTAAAAGTGCCGAGATGCAATTTCATTGTCCTATCCCTAACCGAAAAGTTGACAGTTATGACCATAACTATGGCTCTTAGGCCCATTCTCCCCAAGCCTATGAGCAACCTAGTGCCTGCGGTCACTCATGTTCTCTCACTTATAATAGTGAGCGATTGAGCTTCCTTCTTATTTGTCAACTACAGGGCCGAGTCACTACAAGCGAGCTTCTTGGCAATACAACTAAGTATGTAGCAGAGCCCCGGAACCTAACACAGTCTGTTGTTAAAGGTGTTCATAACTACACCAAAAACTTCCTACAGTCCCTCACCAGGTTAACCTGACAAAATGCGCTTTTAAGGACCTAATGTCTCCTCGTCCCTTTTCCGGATGTCATAATAATACCCCTGAATACCTGAACCGAATTAGGCTCGAATAACTTATATAAAAAAAAATTTTGCCAAAAAATTTACGTCGATTTCATACAAGCTCCACCTGTATACAGTTTTTGTAGACAATAAGTTATGTTTGGGATTCAAAAGGACGGGCTTTATCGATTATAACTTTTCTGCTTATTTTAAATTACTTTCATTAAATGACTTAATAAATTATTTATCAACTTGTAATTGCTTATCTTACAGACTTTTGCCAAAATGCAGTTAAACCAATTCTGGGATATCATAAGTTTAAATCATGATTGGGATGGCATAGAATTTATATCGACAGCTGAGCATCGAAAGTAAATATTGATGACGTGAAAATAGGGTTTATCCCGTCTGCAATTATGATTTTAATTTTAATTTCTTTAATAGATACCCCTTTTATGGTACCCAATATCATCCGGAAAAAAATTTGTATGAATTTGTACCAAATCGCAATATAACCCATACATCACGTGCCATAAAAACATCACAATATTTTGCTGATTTTTTCGTCAACGAGGCCAGACGCAATCGCCAAAAATTCATCAATGGAACTGAAGAAGTATTTAGTTTGATTTATAACTACGCACCTGTCTATACGGCTTTAGTGGGTTCAGCATTTGAGCAGCAGTATTTATTTGAAACTAAAGCCAACTCAACACCTTAAAGCGTTTTGCAACACATTCTTAGAGGCCGGATATGTATATAAAAAATTTCGTTATGACAAAAAACATATGTTCGCCATCTAACCTAAATAAGGTTATTAAGTGTTTAAGTGATCTGTTAATTAATTGCATTTGTTTAGATTTTTCAAAAGTTTAGGTGTATGTTTGTTTTATGATATTTGTTGTCTTATTAGTTATTTTTAAATTTTACCGTTTGGTTAATTAAAGTTTTAAATTTTTGCTTAAAAATAAAACAAAAACAAGAAAAATCTACTCATCACGTTTAAGCGCTTTAATGGCTTCTTCACGTTTTAAAGTACATAGTTTGCTTGGGTTAAATTAGCTATTGCTAAAGTTTTTTAAATAACAAGATGGATGAAGAGAGAAGAAAGGGTTAAATTTGTATACCTTTCACATAGTGATAAAGGTATACATATGTATGTATATAAATTGTCATTCCCTTTGTGATTTTTACAATTTTCATTAGCAATCCCATAAAGTATACATATTATGGATCCTAATATAAAGAAATCGATTTAGCCATGTATGTCTATTTACCTGTGCGTCTGTCTGTTAAAATGAAGTTTCCAGAGTAAACTCAAATTCTAAAGAACCACACTCTGGTGTCAAACTATCAGGAATATTTTAAAGTAGATCGCTATTTAAGATCACTAAGATCGGTTGACAACGGAATGAGATAAAGGAACAAATCTGAGATAGCCCATTTTTAGGGCAAAATTTCAAAAGCCACAAAACTTGACAGCAAGTTGAATTGGGGATTTTTAAACAAATGCACACTTTTTATAAAAATTTAATGATACGATGTGTCTTCGAAACTAATTAAAATATTGACTTCAAATCTGCTACAGAGCTGTAAAATGTGTACATTTTGAAACAAAAATTAGTTGGATAGGAGCAAAGGGAATGGAAGTCCCCATTACAGTGCCTGTGTTCTGTAACTTTAGTGAGAACTTCTCGCATCGAAAAGTTTATAGTCGCCTTGTAAAAGACAGGATGAACACGATAAACCTAATTATTTTAACTTTTAACGTTGTATAATGAGAGTTTATGTTTTATATAAGTCACACTGTTAATAATCGGAAGACTATGACAATAAAAAAAAATTTCTCGCTGCGAAAACTTCTCGCAGTTACAGAACAGGGGGGCAGATCAAGTTTATGAAATTATTCATGCGTTTTATCTCGAAAACTGTTACAGATATCAGCTACAGAAATATTCTTGTTTGATGAGAATATGAATTTGGAAAAAATACGTTTAATAGAAGCAAGGAAAATGTTAGCCGATATACAAATAGAGAATTTAAAAAAAATTTAAAATTCTTTTTTTTTCGAAAACTATTGCAGCTATTGACTTTTAAAACTTGCTTTAAAGCAGTTTAAAAAATTGCACATTAAAAAATTGTTGAATACGAGCAGTGAGAATGGTAGCCCCCATTAAAAAGGAAAAGTTTAGAAAATTGTTTATAGTCTATGTATGTATATCTCGAAGATTATTACAGCTATCGACTTACAAAGCATTTTAGAAAAC
This sequence comes from Melanophora roralis, assembly GCA_963583895.1. Lineage (NCBI taxonomy): Eukaryota > Metazoa > Arthropoda > Insecta > Diptera > Rhinophoridae > Melanophora > Melanophora roralis. Next base: position 13,648,377 of record OY757189.1, read on the forward strand.
GGAAGACAGAATATATGTATTTGCTTATTTTTTATTAGGACAAAAAACTTGTAAAAGCTTGCTAAATCGTTAGGAGATACGTTTATACTAATGCTTAAAAACTAGTCAACATTCTACACAAAAAAGGCCGTAAGATACTAAAACCCTTTAATTGAAAACTGTTACAATTGTGCTCATATTTTAAAAAAAAATTTTTTTATTTACACCGTTGCGTTTATTTAAATATATTAGGTCTGTCTGCGTACTTTTCCAGTAGCAAATACTCAGTAATATTTTTTGGGAGAGTAAGACCAATTTTACTCTGTCGGCTAAAAATATATCAAAAAGTACACAGACAATATCCAGTAAAATCTAGCAAGAAAACAGCTGATCGGTGTGTAAACAATTGAAATAACAAAGCAAAAGAATTTCAGCATATGTGTACGCGGTAAATTATTTGTATATTTGGACGTTTCTAGCATGAAGTTAAATGTTATGTTTATTATAATTTTTTATAAACGTTAAAAATCAACACAATTCCAACTATTGTTAAATTTAAATTTTTATTTTCATTTCACAAAAATTATTTCATTCAATTAGTAAATAAAAACTGCTGTTCAAACTAGTTGCAAAATCTTGCAAGCAGAAATTTCTCCAGTAACATTTTGCAAGTTCTCTAACTTCCAACTGTCAAAAAATTTTCTTTTTGGCTCTCTCGCTGCAAGAGATTTGGAGTACGCAGACAGACCTATTCTGTGATTATAAACAAAATTTTGCATTTTATGATTAAATCTGTGGTATGCGGTATAACTTACATCCTGGCAACTCTAATATGCCAACCCCTACAAGTATGCATTAAGATAGTATTTTTTTTTGTTATTTATTTTTTTTTTTTGACAAAATTATTTTGTTTTTTTATTTTTAGTCTGCCACAAGCAAACGATGAAAACACATCGTGAAATTTTTCAGTTACATAATTCATTTAAATTTTTGTAAAGATTATATTATTTTAAGAAGTGAAAAGCAAAATGTCAAATTGTCATCGAGAAAATAAAAATTTTATACCAATAATAGGAATTTTGTGTATCGATATTGCAATCGAATTACGCGAAAAATACGGAAATGAATATAACAGTTATATTGCAGCTTCTTACGTTAAATATCTGGAATCAGCTGGAGCCCGGGTTATTCCGATTTGGTAAATTAATATTTTAATTCATAGGTATATGTATACATCCTATGTAGTAAATATTTGTATGCTAGTATACATACATACATATGTAGGTACATTGTCAAGTTTAAATGGACCTCAGAGTTTATATTTTTCTTGAAATAATTTTGCGAGTTTGTTTTGTTTATAGGTACATACATAAATGCTGTATTAAATGAAATTTTACTTTCTGTCAGTGAAATCTGTTGCGTTGGGTAAAACTTCATTAAGAATGAATGAACATAATAACATGCATATACCTACATACATATGTACATTGTATCCAGAGTGACCGCTCGTCGACTAAAGTTGCATTTTGCAACCTTTTCAAGGGCCCGCGACTTTTTGTGCGACTTCTTTATGCTGACACTATTTTGCCACTTTTTTAAATTTTTGCAACTTTTGCCCCTTTTTTGTTACGAAAGTTAAACAAATTCTAGCATATGCGCATACATAAACACATACCTTGTATATGTGGACATTCGTATTATTCCCAAATATAGCATTCCATAGTTTTTTGAAATTAAACATGCTGAAAGCTTTTGGCATACAGTGTGTTGTTTAAAAAATGATTAAGATAAGCCATTGTGACTTAATTTATATAAAATAGTTGCGTATATTTTTACATTATCCCACAGCAGCGCATGTGCTGAAAGAAGTTTTCCTAAGTCAGGGCTGATTAAAAATAAATTGACAAACAAATTAAAAGTTAAGACCTGTAATTCAAGGCTGTCAGCTTTACATTTATTAAATACTGAACTAGAAGACTGTATTCCAGGTGATCAACTAAAACACAAGTACAGAAACGAATTTTAAATTAATATGAAAAAAATATGAGCCTTTGTATTATCACATTACATCCCTAGAGATAAAAAACCAGTGGTTAGTTTAAATGTGCTATATGTTTTTTACTTAGACTAGTTGTCTGTCTGTCCTTGTTTCAACCAAATTTAAAAAACGATATTTCGATATTTAAAGAACAGTGCATTCGATTTTTCATAATATTAAAAGTATATAAAAATTTAATTTTTTTTTTGCAATTTTAAATTTATTACTTTTTATGTGTCTTCGTAAAAAAATTCGTTTTTAATGAATGTTTTCTTTTTGATACATTTCTTATTTTTAATTTATTTGGATCAAGTTTTTTTGTGTTATTGAATTATTGATCTGTTTTTGTTTTTATTAGTTGTAAAAAAATTAATAAAAAGTTGAATAAGGGCTTCAAAAAAGAGTGCAACCTTTTTTTTCCAAAAGCGACTTTTTTTATGCGACTTTTTTTCCTAAAACGACTACTTGTGCCACTTTTTTAAAATTCTCAGCGGTCACACTGATTGTATCTGTATTTACAAAATTGTAAACAATTCGGTACCACATTACCAACCGTAGTATGTATTATAATCTTTTGTTTTGATTAGTGCGTTTGTAAACAACCATAAAAAAGAAAGAAAAATTCAACAGAAACTATAAATAAGCGATAAACAATAAATAAAAACATTGCAATTTCTTCTTAATCAACTTGTATTAATACAAGGTGGTAGCGTAGTGTCAGCTATTTTTGGTTAACTTTGCTTTGCTCAAACACCTAGATGTCAAAAGCCACATACTATAGATTTGCTTGCATGTTTGTTTGGATTTTATGATATTTGGGTGTTTTTCCACGGACTTACAATGTAAAAACTTCATATCACTGGCTTAATGTGCAAAAGACTGTAAGTCTATATTTTTGTGTACACATTTTAAAATTCTGTAAATGAAAAATATTATAAAACAGATAGTAGTTTTTTGAACACATGTGATTGTACAATTTGACAAAAATTGTCAAACTGCGCTTTTTATAGGGACTTAGAGCTTTACATTGTAATAAATTGGACTTGGCGCTACTACTCATAACTACAAAACTACAACAGAAAACGAGATAACTCTAACTTTTTTCTTTGTAATCAATAAATTTGCACTTATTGTACATTACTGCTTTAAATTTCAATTTCTAAAAAAAGTGGACTCTGGGAATTTGCATGTTAAGCCAGCAATTAAATTTATTTTTTGGTTGTTGGTGTTGTATTTGTACTGGTTATGCTACCACCTTTTATAGATATACCCTGCTATAAATGCAACTGGCAAATAGGGAGAACGAAGCCGGTAAAAAAGACGGCTGTAATTAGCCGGCTTCATCCGATTTCAAAAAAATTTTTTAAATCAAAAATTCGTTACTTAAAACAATATTACATCAAATAAGCAATACTGTTTTTTAAAGTTATTAAAATGAAGCTTAAAGTAACTTTCGGGAGCGTGATGAACTTTATTTTCAGGTAAAGGCTTTCTATGGGATGTACGTTAAATTCAATCTACACAAAATTAGGATGGCTAATTTGTTTTAAAAAAAGTCTTTCGCATGTGGAAATATATTCGGATTGTATGAGATTATAGGTGGGTTTCGGGAATTAAACTGCTGTAGGATCAATGGCAATTTTTAAATTGTGTTTAGCAGGTTCTATAATAATTTTTATTTTCGCATATTTTCATGAACAAGTTTAATTTAAAATTTTCCATATATTATAAAGTCTTTGTACCGAAAAAAGTAATGATAAGGAACTGTAGCGGGTTTTGAAAATGCATTCCACTCAGCTGGTGCCAGGAAAATAAATTTTTTCATTCTTATTCTTTTTTAAGCAAACTTATCAAAATGATAATTAAATAATTAGCTTATAAACTATATGGGGGATTCTATTAATTTGTAGAGATAAGTAATATTTAACTCATAAAATTTTTTTCAGGCATAACCGCCCACGTTCTTACTACAAGGATATTATGAACAAAATAAATGGGTATAGACAAATAGTTATGATAAAAGGATAATTAAACAAAGTTTACACATACTTACAGTATTTTGTTTCCCGGTGGTGCTGTTTACTTTGATACCAAATACTGTACCAAAGATTTGCGCAGCGATTGTGTACAAAGTTCCAAATTTATTTATGAAATTGCCCAAGAATTGAACGAAAATGGTCAATACTTCCCGATATGGGGCACATGTATGGGATTTCAGTTGATGCTAACACATTCAGCAAAACGTATAGAGATACGAAGAGATTGCAAAAAGATGCAATGTTCACTGCCTGTAAAATTTGAAAACGATGCGGGTAAGTTAAGTTAAGAATATATGTATGTACATACATATATATTTTTTAATCCAAAATAAATAATATATTTAAAACCTTATAAAGTTCTAGCATCATCTAAACTGTTTAAACATTTAAACCAAGATCTTAAACAAAAAATGTCGTCTCAAAAATTTGGTGTTCATTACCATAACTATTGCATAACAAAAGAGGACTTACGCACCAATGAAATTGACCAACAATGGAAAGTTCTAGCATGTAATAAAGATGATGATGGTTTGGAATTTATAACTATTATTGAGCACAACAGGTTTGGTTGAATAATTAAAAGAATCAATACATTAACATATACTTATATGAATGTATATATGTATATATATATATATATAACTTGTTTGAAAATTGCAGTTTACCATTTTTTGGTTCACAAATACATCCGGAACGTGTGGCTTTCGACAATTATTTGGACAACAATGAATCCCACTTTTGTTTGGACTGTTTCGAGCTGTCACAATATTTTGGGAAATTTTTCGTTAACCAATGTTACTTAAACAGTAATCGTTTTTGTAACAAAGAAGATGAAGCTAGGCATTATATTCTGAATTTTCCTATAGAAATTTATGTTGATATGGAGAAAAAACAGTTTCGTCAATTTCATTTGTTTCGAAGCAATGTTGACTATCCCACAAAAGTGTGGACTTAGTTGTATATTTTCTTTGCCTTTTTAATTAGTATTTTTTACTTTAAATATTAAATAGGATTCTTCAACACCAACTAAGTGATATTATTTATTAAAATGAACATTGTTATCTTTTTGTTTATAGTGTTTAAGGACGGACAGATTTGTTAAATATTTGATTTTACTCCTTTATTAAATATATATTTGCCAATGTTTAAATATCGAAGAATTTTTTTTTGTTTATTTAACCGTATTTGCTTTAAAACAAACTTATTAAGGGCAAATAGTACCAAACAATTATTTGTCTAAAATAGTGGTAACGTTTTATTGGGCAATTATTTAACAGATCTGTACGTACTTTTAGTTTAGTAGTAATTAAAAGTGTTCTTATATATTATTATACTTGACAAATGTTAAGAACTTGGCTGTAATACATATGTACGTACATACCGTCAAAAAAAAAATGCAAAAATTTATAACTGATTTTTAATTGGATAGTTTAGATCAGAAAATAATACTCTGTTGATTATTTTTAACTTATATTGCAAAATTTTGTTAGTTGTAAATATTTTTTTATTTAAACAAATTTTTTTCTATCTTCTGTAAAGAGAGAGTGAGTGTTTTGCATTTTCTGTGACAAAAATATCACTCGTTTTGCATTGGCTTAAAATTGCATTATAACAGGGTTAATTATGTTACCAAAACATTAAAAACGACTTAAACAACAACACTCGTAATAAGGCCGAATATATTTTGTTTCTTTACAAAAAAATATTTTTTTTTCTATATTTTGTCATTATTGAACAATAAGTATTTAAATCTTAAAGCTAAATAATAAAAATTTATCCGGCCAGTGCCAGACTAAAAGTTAAGTTTTCAAATTAAAGTATAAAACATTTTTAAAGGTTTTATTTTAGTACGAAAGTATTCCTCCTCTTTAAACATCTGTCGTGCTTGCTGTATGATGTTTTGAGCGAACAAAAAATATATAAAAAAAGTTGGTTTGATACTGATATGAAATGTACCATACCAGCATTAGACAATTAAAATTTCTAAAAACTTTTTTCTCCTTAATACTTTTAAAATTTACTTTCTAAAATGCACAGACAAATACCTAGGTTTGAGATTTTTTCTTCAGACACCTTAAATTTTATATTTATCACGTAAAACCCATAACTGTTAAATATTCAAATATTTTCCTTTGCACAGAAAAAACTACAAAGAATTTTTTTTCAAACAAATTCTTGTTTAAGAATATTTATTTTTTAGTAAATTTATTTAATAGTTTCTAATAATGTTTTAATTTGATTTTTAAATCAAACAAAATTATAGCTTACACAATTCAAATATTTTACCAGCTCAACAAATTTTTTTAGCTGAAACTAAAACTCTTATTTTTTTAATTAAATTCTTGCAAAATTGTTTGTCCAGACAAAACATTTACTGATTCTCTGAAATTCGTAACTGATTCTACAACTCAATTTTTTCTGTGTGCAATAACAATTAAGTAAGCCCCTGCTACACATGACATTCGTATGAGTTTTATATGCATTTATCACAGAAATTCTAATAGGAGTTTTTAAATTAATATCGAAGATCTTAATGTGCCATAAGCTTTTTTTCTCAGTATCCTTAGCTAGCCGACCTTTTGACCAACTTTGGGGTCACAGAGCGGGAAAACAAGGCCAGATAGAAGACTTCTACCCACTACATTTTTGTTGCCTCAAACGTCAGCTAAAAATTAGTTTTAAATATATTTTCTCTATCTCTTACGTGAGCAATTTTATGATTCAAAAACCCCTGGGAAAGCATGTTTGCCTATTATAGTCTAAGGGTTAAAATTACGATCAAACAAAACCTGACCGAGTTACGAGTCAATTAGACCTAAAACCTAAGCGAGATCTTTTTAAAGCTTTTTTCACTGTAGTACCGTGTTGTTGACCATACCGTATGCTTTAACTAGTAAATAATGTTAACCTCACTCGCGAAAGTAACCTTAACCTGCATACATTTTAGGCATAAATTGAGTTTTTTATAAAATAAATTGCGGTGTTGGGTGTGATATGGTCGAGCCTTTTTTGTTTTAACCACCACCAATTTGTTTAAAATGAATAAAAGTTAATCTTTATCTAAATTAATTAATTTTTGTATTTTTAAAAGTATTTTTTATTTGGTAGAAGTATTATTAAGTTATAAATTAATTATTTATATAAAAGTATGTCAAACTCATTCTAAAAAAATATTTAATCTTCTATGTAATTCTATTTATGGTAGTTAAAGCTGAAAACTCCCTAGAGATATTTTTAACAGAATCATTAGGTGTTTCTAATTTTTCAAACCAAAAAAAAGATATAAAAAGCCAAAGAAAAAATAAACCATATAATTTAATATATTCATATGTGTATTTAAGTGTTATGTAAATGTGTTTGTTGGAATGTATGAACATTGTGAGCAACTCAAGCATTTTTTGGTGAATTTCCATTCATTAATGCTCACAGAAATAAAATCTTTCCAACATATTATTGGGTTGGTTTAATGATACAACCAATTTATAAATTTATTTTTAAACATTTTTGTGTAATTTCTTGTTGTTAACTGGATTACTTATGCTATCTTGGGACTATAAACTTTTTATAGAAAATAGCAGCCAAACAAATGTCACTTAGTAAAAGAAATAGATAAAATGTAAGGATTTTTATAGGAAAAGTTTGAAATAATTCAGAAAAGATGTTTTAAGTAAATTTTTTGGAATTATAATATATATTTAATTTTTAATTTGTATTATGTGGCTTAGGAGATGTGTTTTAGAAATCCCTTTGCATTTATTAAAGTTTGTACCCTGTTCTATACAGGATGTTTTTAAGCGAAACCTCACCAAAACGTATTTTTAATTAACGTTCACGATCCATTGTTTATTGGGCAAATGGTTTTTAGGCATGAGACATAAAACAAATTAAAAACTTAAAAAAAAATTACAAAGTTACACAAAAATTAGAGATCCTGGATTAAAATTGTAAAGAAATCATGCAAATTTTACTTTTTTCTTTTACAAAAATAAAATACCTTTTAATAATAGCTACAGATATATGATAGTAAAAGTCGCTTTTATGACTGTTATTATGGTGCGTAAGAATGTGTGTATGAGCACAGGTAAGTTATTTGATATCGTTTAAAAAGGTTTAAAAATTTTTTTTATATCTTCCTAAACTTTAAGTAGTTTAGTTCATAAACTTAAGAGATAGGAAAAATCTACGTTAACATCGTCATATAAAATATAAATTAGGAACTTAAGTCCATAGTTGTTTCAATTCAAAGATTAATAGTGGTTTAAAGTTTGCGGCAGATGTAGTGCTACTGCAATGCAAAATTATCCAGAGTCATAAAAAATCCTTAAAGTTATGGTGTCTTTCATTTTCAAAAAAAAAAAACACATATATAAATATAAAAATTTTTTTTATAGTTTATCAAGCTATTTGGTTCATTTTTATTGTGATAAGATTTTTATTGAAGAAAAATCTCGACACTAGTCGAGTGGAATGCATTTTCAAAGCCCCTTAAAGCTACTTATCAGCACGCTTTGTTCGGTACTGAGCATTGGTAGTTAATATCTTCTATTTAACTCAAGTTTAAATTGAAATTTGAATACACTAATCTTATTTGTACCCACATGTGGTTAATTTCAGCAGAAAATAACGCTAGATGAAATATATCTTTTCTGTCCAGGAAAGACTTTAATTTTAATTCCAGCAGAAAATAACTTGAATTTTTTCATATAAATGTACAGACATTATTTAAGAAAAGTCGCTTTTTCGTGCTCACTGTAATTGAAAAAACAACAAAAAACAATTAAGCTTTTCCATGACAAAAATGTCATATTTTATCTGGCGTTACGTTACTTTTTGCTGGAATTACCCATATATTATTTAAACATTTGTAATTTTTGGGTTTAATGGTATTATTTGTTTTGTGCAGATGTTTGTAACGCCCAAAAGTAATGGTCTGACACCCACCTTTAGTATAATGAACGACTGAGAATCACTAATCTAATCTATTTAAGCATACCCGTCCGTTTGTCCGCCTGGCTGGGAGTCCATGTATTCTTGTGCACCATGCTACAAGTCGCAATTTTGAAGATATTTTGATGAATTTTAGACCTGGCACAAAGGCCCCGTACAAATTTCCTGCCGGAATAATCATTTTGCGCTTTAACTGACTTGTATATTACTGTATCTTTACAAAATTTGGAACATGTATCTATCTTTATGACTCCAACTAATAAATTAAGTAAAAATAAAATCGGTCAATTTTTTGATATAGCCCCCATACAAATGTTCTCTTTTAGCATTTTTCGCTATAACTGACTCTAATATAATTTAATAGATAGATGTAAGATACATTTTCTTGTAGTACTGAATTTATACGTAAATAAATCAAATCAAATCAAATCAATTACTCTATCTTCGCAAAATTTTTCACAAGCGTCTATCTTTATTCCACTATCTCTATGACACTGAACAGAAATATAATCGGTCCATTTTTAAATGTCCGCCAGGAATAAGCATTTTTAGCTACAAATGGCTTGAAAATTACTTCACCTTCTCAAAATTTTGTAGACGTGTTTATCTTTATGCTACCAACTTTAATACTAAATACAAATATTAGAGGTATATTTTTTTTTTCATAAAACCACCATACAAATTTGGTGTAGGGTATAATATTGTAACGCTTTACCGACTTTAGCTTTCCTACTTGCTTTAAACTAAATTTAGATTAATTCTTCACATTTATCTTTAAAACCATTAGAGATCGTCAAGTCATATTAAAAACTTAAAAAAATCAGCGAAAGAAATGATCTTATCAAAATTTTGTTTGTTTACGTGTTATACGACAAAATAGCTTTAGCATTACCATATGTAATTTTTTTTTTGTAAGGATGTATGTTAGTAGTTGCTCATCACTAATCCTTGGCTTATTTTTTGTATGTATGTGCAACAGCTGGTTAATATTTGTTTTAAAGATTTGAAATTTGATAAAGTTTTCCATGACATATAAAATATAATGTGTTTTAGTTATGTACATAAGTATGTAAAAATATCCTTTCTTAAGTGGCAAAAACAAAAATAATTTTTGCTTTTTCCTCTTTTCCACTATCTCTTTCTTCTTAAGTTTTATAAATTATTGTCTTTCAAGCGAGTTAAAGCAGACAGTACAAAGTATTGTATATTCTTTTTAAATTAAATTTTGTTGGCAACAAGTGGCAGGGAAACTATTTTAAGAAAGAGCACAATGTAAAGGACTAGTTAGGAAGCAGTTTGTAAAGTATATTTATTTAATGTAGTGGAAACAGTTTAAACTGTTAAAGTGGCAATAAAAAAGTTAAAATTTTTTACTGAAACAACAAGCAAAAAGTATCTTTTTATTATCATGTCAAACGATGTGTACTTTTTAGTATTATTTCCCATTTTTTAGCGCTTTTAGATGTAAAGGGTTATATTTTTTTATATTTTTTTTATCATCATTTGCTTGGTAACAGCTTAAAATATTTGAAAGAGTTTTTATTCCGCACATTTCTTAATGTTTTCTTTATGAGGCATTATTTTTTATTATTCATTAAGAAATGTAATTTTGACAAAAGAGGGTTCACATGTGCAAAATATAATAAAAAATTGTTTAATGTATTCATAAATAAAACTCATAATAATGTGCATTTAAGAAATTAAATTTATGCAATTATATAAATTTAATTCAAAATACACACTTTTTTTTGATTTCGTTTGAAAATTCAATTCTAAAAAAATTTTATTTCAGTTTTTCAAGTTTTATAAAAAAAGCCCCTTTTAAAAAGGGGGGCTTTAATAAAAGTTTATATGCAAAATCAAAATTTTTAATTTATTTAAAATAATAAAATTGTATATGAACGTGGATGCTTATTTTAATTTTTCTTATTTTTATTTTTTTTGTTTATTGTTTGTTGTATTACAAAAACATGTAATATTCTTTTACATTTAACTACATTCTTTATTCTTTATATCTTTATTTTTTTACCTTTGTAGAAAAGTAAGTCGTTTAGTAATAAGTATTTTAGTTTTTAATAATTTACTCATTACTAAACGACCTACTTTTCTATGAATATTATTTACCATCTGTGTTATTTAGAAGTTATCACATAACGACTTACTTATCAATTCATGTTAAAGAAGTTATTTGCGTAATTTTTAATTTTTACAATTTGAATTGCATTTTTTACCGTTTTCAAAATATAATACATATTCGTTTGTTTACCTGGTTGATTACATTTGTATAGTACACACACACAGTTACTTTCCTTTTATAAAAAAAATTTGGTTTGATAACACAACCATAAGCAATAATATTAAGTTCCCTGTTAAATTCTGGTTTTTATTTTACTCAAGATTTATATGTAAACTATTTTTTATGAATATTTTGTAAATATATAAGATAATAAAATATTGCTTAAAAAATACTTTCTTTTACATTATGCTTAGAACTCAGTAAACAATATTTTGTTTTAAGTTACTATTTTCTCGCTTAATGCTTTTTTGTTTTCCTTTTGAAGGATTTTTAAGTCATTTTGAGTACAAATGTCTTGGAGCACGTTTTTAGGCCGGGTTTTTATTAAATTGGTGTTTTTAGTAATGTTAAAGATACACGCATTTCCAACCAAAAATGACTTATAAAAAAAGGGTTTATAATTTTTTTTATTATTTTGTTTTGACAGACAAAGTGTCTCTGATGACACACGCATGCAGGCTGCTGATAAGTAACAAAATGTCGACACATTTAAAAATTTTGGGTAAACTAAAACTTATTGGAATATTCTGATTTTATTATTTCTTGGCTTAGACTGCAAATACGCGATAATATTTTTCAAGAAATAACTTCCAGGAAGTTTTATGTTTTTAGAGGAAAGGTGTAAAAAGGCTCTTTTGTACAATTTAAATGTAAGTAATTAATAAAAAATTTAATCTTGTAAATGTTTTCCAAATTAAAAAGTACTACATTTTTTTTATTTTTACTGAGGTTTAATTATATAAAATTTTAACTCGTTTTAATGACAGAGTAAAAGGGGAAATTTCTGTCGGGCTGCATTAGTACCTAAATTAAAAACTTAACAAATGAATTTTGAAGTATTAAAAATTATTAATGAATAAGATGCTCAAAAATTATATAACAAAATATAAAAAAAATCTTTTAAAGAATTCATATGTTAAAAAGTTTTAAGGCCTTTTTTATGGTATCAACAAATGTTAATTTTTTTATAGAATTTGAAAATTTTTTATATAAAAATTATTAAAAAAAAATCTTAAAAATAACAGTTTTATGGGAAAATCCATTTAAGTTCAAATGTCAGTACAATAAATCCGTATATATATATAAGTATATCTATTCTCCCATGCCTTTACCTTTTCTCTTGTAGCCTAAATAAATATGACGAGACCACAGAAAATTTTTGCCTCTAAGAGTTGTTCATGTCAAGTTTAACAATAATGCCTATCGTAATTGCTATCCCCTTTCACTGGAAGATAGCCTTGCCTTCTTACTATTCCATGAATTTTTCAACGGATCTTACATGCCCCATTTAAAATTTTTTGCAATATTACTTTTAGTGCTATTCAATACTTTGTTAAAAATCCCAAAATTGTGCTCGTTTCTGTTTCCCCTGCATTATTTTTTTTTGGAAATAGGCGTCAAAATTATATTGGCTACCTTTTGGGCCACTTCGAATAAAATAAAGTACTTTTTTTTTGTTAAATTATAAGTAGTTATAAAACAAAACAAGTATAAATCAAAGTAAGTAAAATTATGTTTCAGCACTTGGAAAGTGAATGTACAATTCCGTCAGTCAGTTATCAGTTTATATTATAATTTATATTGGAGGTGGTATCTACGTAAAATCTTAGTTTTCGTAAATACTTAGCATAATTATACATATAAACAACAACAAAATAAAAGACTTAAGCTGTTACAGTTAACTTTGTTTTTTGAATGGGAGTGCCACTTCCAACTCTCAACTGTGCATATTTACAAAATAGGCACCCATACAAGAATTTTTTAGAAAATTTTACAATCTAATACTTAGCTCTTGTTTATTTAAAAAACGCTTACAAAGTAGCAAACAAATTGCATGTTGTAAATAAAAAGGTGCGTAGAAGACATGGCTGAATATCTTTATAAGTAAGAAATTAGCGATTTTCCTGTGTCTGTGATTTTATAACTGCGGCTTAAAAATCAACGGTAACTACAGTGACATAAAATGTGAAGTAAATGTCACTGTAATACTGGTACTCTAAATTTTATATGTTGTGCAAAGTAAATTTTTGGCCGTGACGGTGAAGTGTGCCTATGAAATAGACTTCTATAATATGTTGTAATGTTATGTTGCTGTTTGGCATTAAATTAGGTTTAATTAAGGTAAAATGTCAATTTTTTCTCCTCCAAGCATTCTTTAAACTTTTTATTATTATTTTAAAACAAAGATTAACGCGTTTATCAAAAATTTTTTTTAATTTTAAGTAGATTTTAATACTGATTTCGTATGAAAATTAAGATTCAAAACCAATTTTATATATAAGTTTTTTAAATAATTTTAAGTACTTACATAAGCATGTTTGCAACAGAAAATAAGTCAAATAAATGCAAATTTAGTTCTGCACTTATGAAGCTTACTTGAAACAATTTAGGTTCTACCACTTTTTGTAGATAAGCACAGATTTCTAATCAGCATACCACAATAACATTCAAAGGTCCAATTCATGTGGGGAATGGACGACACAAAGCCTCCGTCTACTTAGTTTTACTTTTTTTTTGCAGCAATAACAGTTATTTTTTGCTCATTTTTAATTAGAAAGAAATGTTTCTGCTAAAAAATTACAAACAGAAAGAATTATTATTCAAATTTAATACCATCAAGTTGATGTGCTCCCGATGACTCCCCGATGTCTTCTTGAACCCAGTTTTTTCGGTAAAAGATCAGAATTAATTATAACCTTCGACTCTTGGAATTAATATTTGTTTTTCGGGTTTTAAAAAATTTAGTTAAACGGTCATGTGTGTGTTTTGGAATACTGCATCCTCGCGTTAGCGGAAACGGAAGCAACATGAATTTTTTAACAACCAAAAAACAACTATTTGTTTGCTACAACAGAAGGCTTTTGAGCCATATTTATTATGAGTTATTTACGCTTATTTCCTCTACAATTACTTCTTTGCTTTTTTTAGTATTTGCCAACTATTTTTTTTATTAACTGTTTATAATAAAATATTATTTTAAAGTACTATTTAATAGTGTCGGCTTCAATCAAGTTTAAGCCGCCGCCGGTAAATTTTTCCTCAGCCGCCACCGCCGAAATTTTAAGGAAGAATTATACCTCTGCTCACACTTGTTATGAAAGTATAAATTACAAAAATAGTTATACAGAAATGGGGAGAGCAGCAGCTTCTTTAATAAATTAGATGAGAAAAAAAAAACTGGGAAAAGAGCAAGAGATAGAGAGAGTGTGAGAAATTAGGGAACTGTAAAAGTTATTTTTACGAAAAAAGTTCAATAACCAAAAACTAGGTTAAATACTGCGGGCATTGATGCTGCACACATATACTATGTAAAAATGTATAAAAATGTAATGTAAAAAGGTTTATACAAATATTTGTTTGTGTATATATTTGTGTAAATAAATTTTTTATTATATTTTTAGTGTTGCTAACTGTTTTGTCTACTTAAAAATGCATTTAGGCAATATGTGACGTCATAAGGCATACATGGTGGATATAAACATTGTGTTCAAACCGTATTTTAAACACACACACACACACACACACACACACACACACACACACACACACACACACACACACACACACACACACACACACACACATACACACACACACACACACACGCATACATACACATACATCACATAAATAGATAAGCACGCACAAAATAATGGTGCCGTTGAAATAAAGCAAGATGGTTTAGCTTGTTGAGTTTTTATTTTTAATGTATATTATGTAAAATTCAGCACAAGGTTAGTTGTGCACAATTCATAAATAAATACGTATGAACTGTTATATTTAAAAAATCTTTTGTTTAAAAATACTATCAATTTTTTTAATTATAAAGACAAATTAATCTAAATATTTTGGTAAGATTATTAAAAAAAATAATTTGCGAAATTTTTTTAATTCCTTGCATAGCTGTAGGCGTTAACAAAATAATGCGTTACTGCTGTGATTGCAAAAAAGATTATAATCTAATGTACAACAAAATTTGTAGCTGTGTTGTTTTATTATTATTTGTTAAAGATAAGAAAAAATTTTTATGAAACTAAAGAAATATTTAGAAAACAACTAAACATCGTTTTTTTAAGTAAAGCTAATAGCATAATTCCTTAAAAATTATTGAATGTTTGCTAAGTGTTCATTGAATAAACGTCTGCCAATTAATTGCTGAAAAAAAATATAAAATTTTACAGCAGTTTTCATATATTATTCAGGGTTTGATCCCAATTTTCTTAGTTTATCTATAGAGTTTGTATATATGCATTTCATAGATAAACATAAATTTTTTCTATTAACAGGACCATAAGCGTGTTATTTTACTTGGCATTTAATATTTTATTATTTTTTTCCCCAAAAAAAATTGCGTTTTTATTTGAAATATTTTAAAAACTTCATGTTTGTCATTATCTACTAATTTAAGTATATAAGTTTAAGGAGTAAAAAAGCCTTGTGCATACAAGCATACATAAACTGTTTGAAATTGTCATCTTCTATATTTTTTTAAAGGCAATGAACTTTCTATGGCTTCGCTTAACATAAGCAAGGTTCTTTTTGGCTTATTTTTGCTTACCTGAACTATATATTATGCTCGTTGGCATTTAAAGAAATGTTTCTCCCTTGCTTACTTTTATTTTGTTACACTTCAATGCATCTGCAATGGAAGCAATAAAACTGATTGTATACAATACGGGGAAGGCTTTAAAATTGTTTATTTGCAATAAAATAAATGCACACATGCAATCAGAAAAAATCTTGTATTAGCAGAGCTTATCACTTTGAATTTTCTAAAAATAAAAAATATTAGATTTGTCATAATTTACTGCCTTTTTGAATCGTGTTTTTCCTGTTAGTATATACTCCCAACAACAAAAAAGCATACCTTCCTAGCATTTAAAGGCATACCTTGTTCAAAAGGTGACGATAAGAGTTAGGAATCGAAATAAAATTAAATTTACAAGTTTTCTATGTTTTGTTATAGTAATTCTAATAAGAAGTTTTAAAATTTCGGTTGGTAATGAATACCTTATTTTTACCTTAGTGTTTTTAAGAAAAACAGAGTGGCAAAACTTTAAGAAAAAAAGTAATAATTGTTCAAGATCAAACTTTAAAAAATAATTTTTTGGTCTAAAGTTACCACTTTTCGCAGTGACTCTAAAAATTTAAAAGTATTTTTGTTCTCTATGGGTTTTAACTATACAAAATTAATACACGAGATCCCTTTAATATATTTTGTGTATTACAGTATGACTATCCCATGGCATATCACCAAGAACGGATATACAATGCAATTTAATTTATAGTGTGTAGAGATATTTGATATGAAATATTAAAAAAGGTATACCAAAACTAAACAGACAAGCAGTTACTCATACGTTTCATTACAAACATGGGTAATTGCCCGCAAGGTAGCAACGAAAATCAGATAACAAAGTCTAATAGTATTATTAGACTACTTTAACAAAAAAATTCTAGGAATATTGTTAAGACAGATCCCCATAGTCATGAACAGGTTTTAACATTTTTAAAGCTTAAGAAGTATAATTTACATTCTTTAAACTTTTAATAAATTACCAACAAAAATAAATTGAAGTAGTTCAAAACAAAGTCGTGATTTAATAATTTTCTTTGCAGTTATTTCTTAAAATGCATTTTAAATGCATGTTTAAAATAACGAAATACATATAATTCGTCCTAACGCGATCACTACTCGGCTTCCAAAAACAGCACATAAATAAATATTTACGTGTGTCTGTACGTATACGCAATATATAATTAAG
This sequence comes from Melanophora roralis, assembly GCA_963583895.1. Classification (NCBI taxonomy): domain Eukaryota; kingdom Metazoa; phylum Arthropoda; class Insecta; order Diptera; family Rhinophoridae; genus Melanophora; species Melanophora roralis. Next base: position 13,665,441 of record OY757189.1, read on the forward strand.
GAATATTTAGATTATTATATATACGTATAAGGGGCCGGTTTGTATTTTATGTATGAAAATGTTTCTTTGCAAGTTTTAGCATAAGGTTTCTATCTGTTTATTATTTTTAAACAACTTAAATTTTTAATACAGACCAAATCACATACAAAAATGTAAAATTTTGTATTAAAAAAAATTTTACAAGAAAACGTTCAAAATGTTTTCTATTTTTAAACTATTTTCTGTAAGTATCCTCAAGAACTCTTATTTTAAACTAAGCAAAAAGTTGTTGTGAAACAAACCGTTTACCTTTGAAGCAAATTTCAATTTAAAATTTATTTTATTAAAGAGACAAGTTTATTTTTTATGGCTGTAAAATACATACATACCTGCATACATAAGCAGTAAACAGGAATAACTCCTTACATTTTAATTTCACCCAAAGTATTTTTAGTTTTAATCGATATTTTGGGAATCAATATATGTATATAGAACAGCTTCCTTTTTTGGGCTAGAATATTTTAAAATCTTTTCATTTTGACTTCTAAATAAACAAAAAGACGTAAAAATTTATTGTCATTGAAACTTAACTTGCCTTTAGCTGGTTCATTGTTGAATTTTTAATACATACATACATATTTAGTAATGACGTCACAACTTTTTTCCTTATTATATATAAAAGCTTTATCAGTGTGTGTAGCAGCCAATATATGTATGTTACTTTGTAAATAAGGGTGGGTATTTAATTAACAAGTGCTTATCTCTTTACTTTCAGCCGTAAAATTTAACTTATAGCTAAAATTTTAAATAAAACCAAAATCCAAAATGTGAAATTATTATTATTATACATAATTGAAATATTTTTTTAATAAAACCCCTAAAAGGAAAAGTTTTAGAGGTTTGTAAGTACGTATTAAATTCTTTCAAATATTAGAGTTTTTTACAAAGATTTTGGTGAAGCAGCTGTTTCCTTTTTAAAATTTTTATGTGCAAAAGCAGAACAAAATTTGACATATCCAAAATCATTAGGGGAAGAAGGGCAAAAATTTTAACAATTTAAAAATTAGCAGCATTTGATAAACTAATAGAACTCTATTTCTACTTAATTTTTTAAAAGTTAACTCTTATTAAACTTTGGAATACAGTCATTTTATTTTGTGAAAAAAAAAAATTAAAAACCGCATACTCAAAAAGGTTTTTTTTTATTAATTGTACCATGTCAATTTATCGCAATAAATACATTTAAGTACCACAACTAAAAATTGTTTCTCAATATTGGCACTCAGAATGATTTTGTGCTATTTTAAGATATGGAAAGTAAGTAATTATAATTAAAATTGCTAAATCCTTGTATCTTGCAAAGGAAATTGTGCACCACCTAAAGGAACAATGGAACAAATTAAATTTTAAGTGGAAAAACATTTAACGAAATATAAAGAATTATTAAAGAAATACAATTAACTCAAGTACCAAAGTATATATGACACCATTTCTCCATTATACCTACCTGATTCCCACAATGAACATAATGACGTTTTTAGTTGGCAACTCAAAATCTCGTTAACTAAGTTCTTTGCAAAGTCTTATGCCAAACCACTTGATTCAATGATTGTATAGTCTCGGGTAGTGAAAGACAATAGGCTTGCGTTTCATCTGCTTGTCCTAGCCGTAACAAGTAAGTATCCAAACTAATTCCTTGTGTATTTTATACAAAAAAACTAATTTTTTTTTTATAAAAATGTTTTTTTCTAAAACTTTCTGCACAATTTTAAAACTATATTACGTGTTAAATGTAACATAGCTAATTAACAAAATACAAGGTAATTTTATATTTGACTGCAATGCATTTTTGTTAATTAATAGTTACAACAAGGTGCAAAAGTGTTGAAAACGCATCGTTAAACCATATTCCTAATAGTAAAATATCCATTAGTAGGCTACTGTTTCAAATACTGCATGTTTTTTAAAGCAACAGCAGTAACATCCTATAAACATGCGGTTTTTATAAGTCCTTGAAAAATCTTGTTCTAGAAGTTTTCTCTCCAAAAATAAATGATAAAATAAAACCTAATTTTAATTAAACAGAAACCTTATAAAAAACACTTGCATATAAATCACAAACATGTGCAAGAATTCAAAATAATTCACTGAAAAAACAAATTCCTAAATTCAGTTGAACATAAATAATTAAAGGAACACTTAAATGATATTGCCAGGTGTGGAAAGTTGAACTTCTTTTGTGATACTAAAAAGTATTTGAATAGTAGTAGTGTTAGGAATGATTTTTTTTTCTACATTTTTGCTTGGAAAAAATGCTATGATTTCCAAGGATGTAATGTTTTAAGATACTGAAAGAACACAAATTCTACTCACAATAACCACCTAAAGACTGTGACGGGTGTTACCTTACAACTTTTAATTTTTAAGAATTTTGATTTCAAGATCATATTGTGTAAAATATTTTTGAGAACGGGACTAATTTTAAAATTTTTATTGCAGTTAAATGTGTTTTTATTCGTATTTGTAACTTTATTTCAGCAAAATACTATTTTTTCTTATAGAAAACCCACAAAAAAATCTGACGGGTGTGTAATTTTCATCAAAATGCTAAAAAAAGAATATTTTTAGACTTGTTGTTATGTTATTCCTGCTGTTTTTTTTTAGTTTTTGGGTTAACATAATAAAAAAAATATTATTGGGTATTTTAAAATAAAGACAATCTGTAAAGCATTCCTTAAACAAGTCCTAAAAATATATAATTTGAAAATTACCCATCCCTGACGGCTTAAGGCATACGAATACGCACTTGTTTGTATTTTACACACAAATCTCATACTTAAGACCACACTCTCCCATAAGCAAGAGAGTGGAAAATTTATTTTAAATTTTTTCTTAATTTTGATTGTACTGCTCGTGCTCTTAAGAGGATTTAAAACACTTGAAGATTTCACAAGCGCACGTTAACAATTTAAGGATAAAAGAAACAAAGGCAATTACCGAAATCAATATTCTATATAAGCAGAGAGAAATTTATTTATGTCTGTGTAAATATTAAATCGTTATAAAAATTAGCCTAAAAATAGAAAAACGTCACCAAGTTCCTATATGATGGTAAGAGAATAAGGATATGTAAATCAAATTTGGTTTGCTAAAAATAGAAACAATAGTTGTTTTGATAGTTGTATATTAATGTTGGATAATTTATTTTTATTGTGTTATTATTTTTAAAAATTGAAATGTATTTACAAGTAGAAACTTAATTTTCTGTGAGAAATTCACTTATGTCTGTGGTTAAAAGAAAGAGGAGGGAAAAATGTATACGAGTTTATTTATAAATATTTTGTGTTGCTTATAAATAAGGTTTTGAAATTTTTATTTTTGTATACATTTACCACTAAGTAAACGATAAATAATGAGATGGAAGTATAAAAAAAAATTGGTGTTTTTATAACCCCACCATTTAGTTAATGAAAAACGAAAAAGTAGTTCGGCTTAACAATTACTTAACAATTAACAAAAAAATTTTAAAAAACCATGTTTAAAAACTTTTTTACATCTACATATAGAACTTGAGATGGTTTATTTGAATGATAACTTTTAAACCCAAACCACATGCATGATAGGGTTTGTCCAGATTTTCGTGACATTAAAAATAATAGCCTGGCACCCACCTTTATACCGACGGACATAGAATAATTTTTTTGGGTCAATTAAAATATTTCCGTCCGGCTGCATGTACAAATAAATTTCTTGTCACAAGGAGTAAACCTTTTTTCCATGTTCTCTATACGAATATTCTTCTAAAATAAAGTTTTTTGAGCAATAATATATAAGCAAAATACCCGGCATCGCTTCAAGGCCATAAAAAGCACTGGCAGAAAAATCATGATGTGAAATGTTATTGAAGTTTTTCGAGAGAGGGCCCTGCTCCTGAACTGCTGATGCCCCCAAAGATACATATTTTTGCCAGCACGATCCTTTGCCTTTTTTCGGTGCTGACATCATTGATGACGAAATCGAGGTATACAAGCTCATCTACTATCTCGCCGTTGCTTTTGCACAATGTCACCTTCTTGTCATCGTGACGTTTGCCCAGCTCAGTCTTATCCTTGATCACCGTGAGATCTATAATTGCTGGTTCTTTCTATCTACCACTCTATCCTTCTGACTATATCGTTGCATATGATTTTTGACGTCCACTGTTTTTGAATTTTTATTCTCTGCTTTTTAAACTCTTTTTTTCGTTGGAGTGTTAAAAGAATTGTACAATAAATTGTTACCCTTCCGAATACTTCTTGTAGTGGTGAATGATTAGAAAAGGCCGTTTGCTTTTTTACTAAGGATTTAGTGTCACTCAAGTTCAGAGTAAAACGAGAAGATCTTATACGCAGAGAAAGTTTTAAAAAATTTGTTTCTTATGAGCGTGTCTTATTTTTGGGTTAGTTGGCGCAAACGGGTTTGTCTACCTTCTTGTGAGTCGGAAATAATATGTTAAGTATCCAATTTGCTTGCATGATTTTTTTTTCCAGATAGCGCAGACTATCTAATGTACCTTTTTCTCCTAAAAGCTCTTCTTGCCCAGTGTTATATAATTCTTTAGGCGATCTATTTACTTCTTTGGCCTTGCTGCTTTTAAGGCGGCCAATTGCTTCTTTGGCTTCATCTAAACTAGGGGAAGGGGACGCTTAAATCAGTCATTTATGATTGTTTTTGGGTTACATTCCACAAACAAATGTTTAACCGTTAGCCAGTTGGAGAAATGTTTTCTCCAAATATTTACCAACACCATATTTTCATCTCTACACGAAGCTACGCAACTGTGCAAGAGTTATCTTTGACGTTTTACCCACTTGTGAAGTTTTTCTGTGTCGTTTTTGTTTCTACAAACCTCAACCTTCTTCTACTGTCGGCTTTCCAATTCTTTGGAAAAGGCGGTTTTGCTCCCTTTTCAATTTTCGGTAAAGCTGCAATACAGCTCGAGTGGCCAAAGGTCGGAATATCGCCCTATATTCCACAATTTGAGCTTCTCATTTTCATAGGATTGGTTTCTTTTGGGCCGCTTTCAACAACTAATTGACTTCTTTGGTGGCTTTTGTCGTTCAGTTGTGTATGTGCTGCTTTTGACAGCTGATATCACCAGGAGAAAGAGAGTGCAATAGAAAAAGTTAAGATAACTTCGTGGAGTAAGTATTTTTAGCTGTGAATGCAGTAATTAGTGCGTATATTTCCTGCTACAGGGTAGTGATCCAAAGTTATGTTCGCACTATGGTACGTCCATACGTCTAACATGCTAGATGAATGCGTTCCCTCTATCACAGCATGATTGACATTATCGATCGATTATTTGCCTGTCAGGTCCCAGTCATTTTTTTTATGGGTTTCACGATGCTTAAGCCTGGTGTTGCTACTATACTTTGGGTGGCAGCTAAATCGATTAGCCCTAATCTGTTATCGGAAGTGTCATCGTGGATACTGCACTTAGCCTAACTATTTTGCCATTAAGCTCCTCAATAACAATTTTAATGTCCTGGCTGGGGCAGCTGTCGAACCTACTCACCGCTTACATGTTAGCCGACACTTTAGCTGTTGCCAAGATGCCGTTGCCCAGGAGTTACCACGAGAAGGTATGTCTGAACTACATCTTCCAACATACATCTCCATTAGCCCTAAAAACTGTGTTATCCCACTAACGAAAGTCAACTTAACTTGGGTACATAAAATAAATTGTAGTGTAGGGTACAAAATGGTCAGACTAGACTGACTATAACTTTTTTACTTATCTTTTTACTAGATATTAGATGGCCTTGGTTTTTATATTTTTGAGTGGCAGCAAATAAATAATTTTCAAATGTTTACATTATCTTATTTGTTATTACCATAATATACAACGATAAGCTATTTACATTATTAAGCCTTGACTGAATATTTAAAGCATTTTGGTGATATATGAATTTTAATGCATATTATTACTCATGTGAAAACATCTATCTATCTTTGTAAAAGGCCGACACCCAATTGTTTTGCGAAATTATAATATAAATAACATTTCAAAATTTTTTTCTTTGCAGCAATATCTACTAAATAAAATGAGAAGGCAACAGCAAGAGAGTATGAAAAAGGTTAAAAAAACGCACACAATATTTAAGACCTTAGAACTGAAATTATATGATTCTTTTACCTTTGGGATGACCATAGCAAGAAGGATAAAGTTGACGTAAACTTTTTATGTTTGAAAAAAAGCGGCATTTCTGCCGTAGAATTGTACAACAAAACAAATGCTTAACCCTAAAACTAATAATAACTGCAAGAATATGAATGAAAATTTCACTCAACTTTCCTGTATTCTAAAATGCAATGGCAGATTAGGCAGCACTGGAAGGAAGTGTAAAGTGCGGTGTGAAGCACATGTATTGGCAGATACCGCAAAGTATTTGATATAAACAAACACTTAAAAAACAATACACAATCACTTAAGGGCGGAGCTTTATTCTATGCTACCGGCACGGCTAAAAGACGGAACGGTTAAAGGACAAACAATATTTTACCGCTTTCTATAAAGGCCAAAGCGAAAAGCTTTTTCTACACTTTTCAAAAAACGTCAGCAATATATATACATGAAAATAAGAATACATTGTTTTCGTAGCAAAAGTGTAAGGTCAACATCTTTGCACAGCCCTGACCTAATTTAGCGTCTTTACAATTACCCTATTGCTCTATTGGCAGAGCAAGATAAAATATACTTAAAAATTTACAAAAACAAGTTTTTAGAAGCATCTAGAAGTATTAATGCAAGACTGAATTGCAACAAAAACTGTTTTTGAAAACGTCATCAATTTTTCTTTTAAGCTGAAAAAAGAAAAAATAAAACAAAAATGCAGAATGTATTTAATTGCCATGACTTATTTAAGCATTTAATGGCTATTTAATACGATGCAGTCAAAAAAATCTATTTACTTAGTTTTAAAGCAAAAGTATTACACATAAGGCTTATTTTAAAGGTCATTGTTATTAATATGAAAGGACATTTTGCCGCATATTTTTGTTAGTATATTAAATAGATCTTTAGATCAAAGAAAGATTCTTTTGAAAATATATATCTATTTTCTTTTTTTAACTAACATTATTGTTTTTTTTAAAACAAACGTAGTTTATGTCCTTGCTGAACAGGCATTTTTTTGTTACGTGCAAATTCTGTGTTTTGTTTTCCAAGTTAAAGCACTTGCAACACTTTTATTTTTATTTTTAAGTCAAAACTGTTTTTCGTTAACATTTAATATTGAGTAAAAAATTATTAATGAATTTCAAATGCAAACGTTCTGCATCAATGTAAGCCAAGAGTGTATCCGGGGGACGAGCACTAATCGGATTTTACATGTATACAACACAAGTACCAACAAAAACCATAATAAAAAGAGCAAAACAAAAGAAAAGTAACAACAACACAGGGGGGCACTGCATTGTTTTGTTTTTAATAATAAATACAGTGAAAAAGCCTCGATAAATTCTTATAAATCATTCTCTCTCGTTGGGCAACGCTGTTCTAGAAGTAGAATATTTATAAAAACAAAGCTAAAGGTATTTCGTTCATGCTGACGTTTGATTGATATGATTATTAATGGATTTCCTTATTCGTGATATGCGTCATGAAACAAAAATTATTCACATAGTTTAAAGGCAATAAATGTTATTGTTTGACCTTAAGTTTTCAGATTTTTGTGAACATACATATATACATACAAACCGATATACAGTGGACGTCCAATAGTACGTACCTTCGCTACTACGAATGTTCAATAGTACGAAAGGCAAATATTTTGCATTGGCGTTTCTATAGTACGAATAAAAAAGAATTTTTACTATTCGATTATACGAATATGTTTGTTTTTCTATATATGAATGGAATTTTTGTAACATTTTTTAGCTTTTTTTTGTTTGTTTTTTGTTTTCTTTAATTTTTTTCGGTCTACAAACAAATAGTAATCATTTGGTATGAAATTTTATAGAGATAACAAGTGTCTTGTCTCGTGCTTTTCGTTTGAAACATACAAAATGTTTAAAATTAAAGAAGCCAAAAAGAAAAAAATTTCTTTACAAAATAAAATAAAATTTATATAAGATTGTAAGAGTGGAAAATATGGATTACAAATATGGATTATCTAATTCAACCATTTGCACCATAAAAAAGCAGAAGGCGGAGCTTTAATCTGAAGCAGGCTCAATTAAATCCCGCTACCGAATGCTACCTGGAGAATTTAAAAATGGAAGACAAGCTATACAAATGGTTTTTATGCAAAAGAAATTCTTATGTTCCAGTAGGGGTACGAAATTAAAATGTAAGGCTCTGTAATAACATAAAAAGGGGGAAAAACTGTAGTCCAATAGTACGAATTTTCCAGTATTACGAAAGGGCCTGACATTATATAATTCGTATTATTGGACGTCCACTGTATAAGGTTTCGGAAAAACACACAAAAAATAGTATGTTTAATGAAAGATATATTTTAAAGAAAACTATTAAAAAATCTATTAAATAAAATATATTAACTCTTACTAATAAAAATTAAAGTAGGGTTAAAAAGCGCTTATTTACAGATGTCTGCGGCATAATTGTTAAATAAGCTCTTAATAAGCCCACTTTAATTATTATAAATACGGCCGTAAATTTATATGTATGTATGCAGGCTTGCTTGTAATTTATTTTTTATTTCACAAAGTTTTTACAGGGATTGGTCTGGCAGAACCAATAGGCTCCCTTTTTTGAAAATTGTTACTGCCGTGCCCACATTGTGTCCATTTGTTATTGTTATTGTTTCTTAAACAGAGAAATTCTTTGAAATTCCCATAGGGTAAACATTGCTAACTTAGTATCTTCTCAAGTATATAGAAAAAATAAAATTGGAAAAGCTAAGTATTCTTCCCCAAATACAAATGAACAGATGTTTGTTACATTTTTGAAATTTAGGACCAAAAGGGGGGAAAAGGGGTTAAAATGATATTATGCTAATTGGTACTTTTTTAAACTTCAACGCCAATTGAAAAAGAGACAAAGCTCAGTTTGAGTTTAACAGGTCTTGAAAATATATAAACTTGTTGTTATTACTTCTTGAAATTTTCCACCTTAAGGGGGGAAAAAAGTGTGAAAAATATATTTTGGTACTTTTCAATCTAAATAAAATTACTTTCGACAGATCTAAATAATATATAGATACGTTTTTGGTACCCTTTATTTTTTATTTTATACCATAAAGGGTAAAAAAAAGACTTTTTAAAGTTATACTATACACTAGTTATTTTTAGGCACTTTTCGTAACTTCCAAAGCAAACAAGGAAGAAAAAAAAATTAAAATTGCATTCGGCGGGTCTTACAAATATATAAATGAGTTTCTGTACTTTTTTATAATTTCGGCGGTCTTTGGTACTTTTCTGCATATTTTTAGAGTTTGAATATAGAAATATTGGCAAATTAAAACTTAACTTAGGGTGCCCCGGTAGATCAGTGGCAAGTGCACAAGTCTACCAGTCTGGGGGTTGTGGGTTCGATTCCCACCAGAGACCCTGGTAAGTTTGCTTCATTCTCTGTTCTTTCTTTCTTTCTTACCCTTCTCTAAATTTCTTCTTTCCTTCCATCTCAACCTATTCTATCTGCCTCTTCAGGCAACAAAAAGGACCGAATTAAGCGGACCTAAGTGAGCTGTATCCTTTCCTTCAACGGCTGCCTGTTCTACCTAACCTAAAACTAAACTTAAAATAAGTGAGCAAAAAATACTTCTTTTCTATTTTTGGCACTTATTTTAATTTTTTGGATTATAAATATTTAGATATGAAATTACACAGAAAAAAAAAACACTTTCAAAAATCAAGAATTTTATTCTTAAATTTATTAAAAATCGAACTAAACATTTCCAATCCGTTTTAAAGCTTTCTAGTAGCGCGCTAGTGCTGCAGTTCGGAGAGTCTCAGCTACGGCAAGGACAGAAACATTTTTTTCAAACAATAAATATTAGAGACGTGTATAATTAAAATATAATATTAAAATCTTCTTCTCTAATGAAGTTCAAAATCTTTTTAAGCTTACATCAAGGATGGTTTCAAACTTAAGCCCAAAGGGTTGGCTTAAATGCCGCTAAAAGCTAGAAATTTGTACTAAATAAATCGTACTTGGTTTGAAAAATCTGTACTCATCGTCCTTTTGACACCGCTCATTGTATTTATAGAACGCTTTCGCATTTAGTACTTTAAGTTAATATTAAAAACTGAACGCAAAGAACAAACGTGGTCGAGTATTGTCGCAGGGTTATCATTACGGACAATTCCATGAATGTATGGTTACAAAGATCATTATAATGACTGCCACAAACATACTACAGTTTTAGTAAGTTTTTTGCAAAAAATTCAATCACAGCTATAGTTTAAATCTACCATTATACGTTTTTGGTATTCATAACACATAATAAAGATAATGACTGCCCATGATCAAAATAATGATTACCATAAAAATATAATGGTGGAAGTCACACTCATGATAATTGTAACCATACAATGTTTAACTTCCATGATCATATTGCCGTGACCATGCTCAACGACGTTTTTTCTTTGCGTTTACGCTTACGAAGTAGCAGGCTAGCTCTGCATAAAGCACCAACTACCTCTTATTTTATCCTTCCGACAATATCAATATCATCCGTATATGCAAGAAGGCTGAATGCTTTAGTATTTAATGTGACTGCTTTACTGACCTCTGCTTTTTTCAATATTTCTTCTAATAATGTGTTCAAGAAGTCACCTCTTCGAAGACCTCTTGTAGTAGTGATACACAAATAGTTTTAAATACGTTTTTTTGCAAAGAGTTTTAGGCTAAAAAATTTTTGAGAAGAAAAAGGAACGAAATTCTTAGCCAAAATATGCTTTATGATCTCTTGTAAGTTACTGTTAATTGTACGACAATCATTTTTTAAATTTATATTTTGTTAAACAACACAATTTTCAAATTATTTAGGATTTAATCCCAATTTTCCTGTTAATTTATAGGGTTTGTTGTTGGTTAAGTTTGTCTATATGCATTTCATTGGTTCTTACACCAAATCATCAGTAGACTTCAACCACCCAAATTCTTAAAAAACTCATGAATATTTTCTGTCTTTATATAATAATCTCATTAAACAAAATGAGAATTACTATAAAAAAACCAAAACGTTCAAGTTTTTTTAAGAATCCAACAAACCATTATTCGCTATTCGCTTGTTTTGATTTTCTTTTTCCCCTTACATTTGAATAACCATTGGTTATTACTAAATGTATTGAGGGGCAACCGAAAACAAAACCTTGTTGTTAAACAACACAATTTTCAAATTATTTAGGATTTAATCCCAATTTTCCTGTTAATTTATAGGGTTTGTTGTTGGTTAAGTTTGTCTATATGCATTTCATTGGTTCTTACACCAAATCATCAGTAGACTTCAACCACCCAAATTCTTAAAAAACTCATGAATATTTTCTGTCTTTATATAATAATCTCATTAAACAAAATGAGAATTACTATAAAAAAAACCAAAACGTTCAAGTTTTTTTAAGAATCCAACAAACCATTATTCGCTATTCGCTTGTTTTGATTTTCTTTTTCCCCTTACATTTGAATAACCATTGGTTATTACTAGACATCTGCATGACTATATTCATTTAATTGCCTATACACAACAAAAACAATATTCATTCAAACATTTTTCATTCTATGGGAGATAAATAAAGTTAAGCCAGTAACAACACAAGAAAGAATGTATTGTGTGTTACACTCAATGATACAAGAAGAACACATTCATTTTACAGTTTTCGTTTTGAATGTGTATAAAACACACTTGAAAATACAAAAACATAGCAAAGTCTCATTACAGTTAGAGTTTTTATAAAAACATTCAGGTGTTTTTTCGAGTTAATGAATGTTTAACAACAACAATAACGACAAATTTGCAAACACAAATGAATAATAATTTTTTACACCAATCATACAGCAATATTCACACATTCTATTCAGTATTTATTTATATGAATGTATGGGTAATATTTTGTTTTCGGTTGAAGTTGTTTTTTATTTGCTTTCGCTTGTGGGTTCATTCATTTAGTTTGTTTAACATTGAATGAAAAATACTATGTTGTTGAAAAACAAACGAATGTATTTAAACGGCATTTGGGTGTAGTCAAGCAGACCTCTAGTTATTACTAAATGTATTGAGGGGCAACCGAAAACAAAACCTTGTTGTTAAACAACACAAGTTTCAAATTATTTAGGATTTAATCCCAATTTTCCTGTTAATTTATAGGGTTTGTTGTTGGTTAAGTTTGTCTATATGCATTTCATTGGTTCTTACACCAAATCATCAGTAGACTTCAACCACCCAAATGCTTAAAAAACTCATGAATATTTTCTGTCTTTATATAATAATCTCATCAAACAAAATGAGAATTACTATAAAAAACCAAAACGTTCAAGTTTTTTTAAGAATCCAACAAACCATTATTCGCTATTCGCTTGTTTTGATTTTCTTTTTCCCCTTACATTTGAATAACCATTGGTTATTACTAAATGTATTGAGGGGCAACCGAAAACAAAACCTTGTTGTTAAACAACACAATTTTTAAATTATTTAGGATTTAATCCCAATTTTCTTGTTAATTTATAGGGTTTGTTGTTGGTTAAGTTTGTCTTTATGCATTTCATTGGTTCTTACACCAAATCATCAGTAGACTTCAACCACCCAAATTCTTAAAAAACTCATGAATTTGGGTGGTTGAAGTCTACTGATGATTTGGTGTAAGAACCAATGAAATGCATATAGACAAACTTAACCAACAACAAACCCTATAAATTAACAAGAAAATTGGGATTAAATCCTAAATAATTTAAATATTGTGTTGTTTAACAACAAGGTTTTGTTTTCGGTTGCCCCTCAATACATTTAGTAATAACCAATGGTTATTCAAATGTAAGGGGAAAAAGAAAATCAAAACAAGCGAATAGCGAATAATGGTTTGTTGGATTCTTAAAAAAACTTGAACGTTTTGGTTTTTTATAGTAATTCTCATTTTGTTTGATGAGATTATTATATAAAGACAGAAAATATTCATGAGTTTTTTAAGAATTTGGGTGGTTGAAGTCTACTGATGATTTGGTGTAAGAACCAATGAAATGCATATAGACAAACTTAACCAACAACAAACCCTATAAATTTATATTTTGTTGTTAAAAGAACTGATTAAGCAGTTTGGTTTATAAAAAGATTTCCTAAAGTGCTCCTAATAAATTCTTTTTGCATATTATTTACATAAAGAAATTTTCATTTTGAATTACAATTCAAATTAGCTTATGTACAACGTTTTACTATCTTTTAATTTTATGTACATTTTTTGAAAATCTAGGTTAAGAAAGGATTAAAAAAAGACGCACATTAACAATAATGGCCTATTATGTTCAACTTGTGGAAACACTTGGCTTTTATGTGAAGAAACACAAAATGAGGTCATGCATATTAAAGGATTTCTTTTGTATAGATATTCGAATTTTTGTCTTTCATATTTCAAACGTTAGTGTAACAAAGAACAAAGTTTAAAAATAAAACCTTAAAAGATGTGTGCCAAACACACATACGCATATCTTTACGTGTGTATGTAAGGACAAATGAAAAAAGCAAGGCAAATCTTTATCAACTTAATTGGCCCCTTAAAAGGGAATTTCACGCTAAGACCAAGAGCATGTTAAAGTGTTTAGGTAGAAAAGATTATTAATAATTAACCTTGCAAGTTTTTAAAATTAATACAGCTTAAGAGCATAATTAGTTTTAAAGGTTAGAAAATGAGAAAAAAAGATTTGCATTTAGTTTTAGAAAAAACAGTGTGAAGGTTTATTACCACTACAAACAAAAAAATGATAATCGTTAAAATTTCAAGCAATAGAAAATTTTTGGTTTATCATATATTTTATTCTTTTGATCTCTAAATGTATATATTCCTATACTTATAAAAATTGTTGCACTTATTAAAACCTTCATAAGCGAAGATTATATATAAAACTTTGTTATAAACGTATAAGAATTAGCAATTAATTGGTTTTTATAAAAAAAATAGTTTTCGTAAAGATATTTTTTGAGGATAAGGGCATTTCCATTAAAAACACCGCTTTTTACTATGTCACTTTTTTTTCAAACTAATGCCTACACATTCATTAGTAAAACTCTCGATTAATTATCATAAAATTATATCTAAGCCTTAACATATACATATGTATATTAACGACCTGTTGAAATACTGACATAAAAATCTAATGTAAAAAATTAAATTATGTATGCTCATATACATAATTAAATAAATTTTTACACTCACTTTCATACATCCAAGTAATTTAAATATTTAATTTTTGATGCGGTTGATTGGCTGGCGTTATAAAAAGGTTACTTTTATCGTCATCATATTGTGTGAGATATGCACGTACTATGTTTGTATTATGTGGTATAACTGTGTGAAAGTGGCAATATTCTATTTTATTTTCTATTTTAAGTCATTATCATTTGATAATAAATGATTTCGTCATCATTTTTTTAGAAGTTTTTTTTCTGCTATGTGTTAAAGTGGCAATGAAGTGATAGGGGTTTTGAACGCAAATTTAAATGAAATTAGATATAATAAAATATTTTTTTCAGAATAATTTAAAAGTGCTTTATAGCACTTTTTATGGAAATATGTACTAGAGGCCAGCCCAAGACGACACTAAATAAGGCATCATCTCGAATTTTCAATTCATTTCATATACCTTACGTGTGCACACAAAATTAAGTACTGCATTGTATTGTTCGCCATCTCTTTTGTTTACTTAACTTAACTTAAGTATGAAAAATATATTTACAGTTAAGCACATTTAAGCAAACAACCACGGCACATCAATTCATCATGATCGCACACTTCCATTTAGATTCATTACGAAACTTTACTGTTGGCGGGATGTTCCTGGTGTGATAGTTATTAAAAACGGGGGTTGATTTTGAATGTTCATATGTATGTAATGTAATGTAATTACGCATGAGTTTTATATTGATTTGCCTGCTTGTGTATATGTTTGCTTGTGTATGTACCCACTCAACATTGTGTGTATTATTATTTGTTAACATAACAACAACATAACTCTTAAGTCTTTGTTGTTGTTGCCACACCATAGGCACAGTAATTTTTTTTATCGACCACAGTCTCGACACCACCCTTTATTCTTAGCTACTCTACACTGTAGCACAAAAACTGTTTTAGCTACTCTACATTTCAGCACTTAAACCGTTTAACCGCACAATAACACAAGAATTAGAAAATTATGCGGTTCTTGAATTAGCTTGAATAGGACTTGGCGCAGGTCTCTAATATGTACATACGAATGAATATACTTATGAACATATGTACATTTATGTATGTATGTTACTTTATATGTACAAAAGTAGCAAAAAAGTTTAACCATTTTGACAATTTGACTATAATTTTCAAATCAAATTTTGGGCTTAAGTTCAAGTTTATTTAATTTATTTTAACCACGAAAAAATTATTATTTTAAAAAATGGTTACTAAGCTTTACAAATAAATTTTATTTTTCACCAATATTTCCCACATCACAGTAGTAGTAGTGTTTGGTTTTAAATATTATTTTTTTAAAGGCATAATGGTAACTTAACGGCTCAAATCAAGAAAAAATTATCTTGTTTAAGCAACAAGATTATTTTAGGTCTATATTGAAATCAAAATCTCTAGCAAATAAAAATTGTATATATTATATCTGATACTGAATAATCCGCCTCTCTTTTAAAGTATTTTTAATAGAAAGCTCTTTCGCTTAACTCCTTAAAAAAACGTTTGTTTTGAAAACTTATTAACTTCTAACATGTGTTTTTTGTTTGTTTCCTTGACGACGCAGATTGATCCCTAAATTTTCCTTAAAATTTTACTTTAGAAAACTCCAAGCACTGCCTTATCTACTTTTGCATGCTTTTGCCAGTTCTTATACAAGGTGGGCTTAAAGAAATCACTCTGTTGGAAGATGCTCACATTTTTGTAAATGGCAGCCAACGGCAAATCTATTTCGACATTTGTGAACTAGACAGATATAGAATACAAGTCAACAAGCGATACACTCCCCAAGAGCGCGGAATAATCGTGTTTTTTTTTGTGTAACGATTCGTCTGTGGTGTTGGCGCAGCGCGAGTTCCGTCGCCGATTTCCGGTCGTCCCGCACCGCATGCGCGAACACTGCGCCGTTTGGCCTCTTACCTAGAAGAGTATGGGACCACATGAGATGTTGCCAAGAGTGGCCGGCCCCGGAGCAGCGCCCGTTATGCCAAGAATATCACCACTGTTGGCGAGGATATCAAGCTGTCATCAGAAACATCGACCAGATGCAGTACCTCGCAATAAGCCATCAGCCGGTCGTCCCTAAGGCGAATTTTGGTCAAAGACCTGCGCATGTTCCCTTACAAAATCCAGTCCGTTCATCAGCTGCTGCCTGTTGACCGGCAAACTCACCGCAAACAACATTGGATGACTACTTTTGGCCCACCTTGTATGTTTGTTAATAAAAAACTATTTATTTTATCTAACTACAAACATATTGCTTAATATAAAAATTTTTACAAATCAAACTAATGCTTTCTTTGTTTTATTACCTTTATTTCCCCAATATGCTTGATAATTTAATTATTTTCTCTTTGTAGTTTAATTACTTTTCGTTTATTAAGTTTTCTAAAAATAAGTATTAAACTGTTGGTAATAAATAAGAATTATTTTCAATTTACTGTGCTAAACTAAGACTTTTCCACTATAAATTCAAAAGACGCAAAAAAAAAACCTAAATAAACTTTACTTACTGGAAGGAAAAGGCGTAACAACACGCAACACCCACCACAGCTGTAAATTTATGGGGATAATGGAAAATTAACACATAGTTACACATTCAATAAAGCGAAAATCAACAAGTTTATTAATACATATTTTTACATATTTTATTGCTCTATTTTAATAAAACTAAATATGTTGCTAGACAATCGATAATTAAAACGTTTTGGGGATGTAGTATGAAAACTTTTTGCTTTACAGCAATGTCATGTCGGTTGTGTGTACAAATACCCAGCCGGTAAAATTGCCAGACATTTGTCAGAATGATTTCTATAAGAATTTGTAAGACTTCTGACCGCTTAACATATAAAGTGGTTGACAGGAATAGACAACGGAAATGTCGTGGTAAATTGGTAGTGGAACTTTTGCTATCTCTGACCGAAACTCATAAGAAACCCAAGAAAGCAAACAAAATTTTTGTCAGACTTGTCTTATACAAAGGCAGTATAAACTTTGCTGGCTGGGCTTACACATATGTATGTTTATATGTTATATATATGCGTGTATGCATGGATATGTCGAAGGATAAAACATTAATATGGCATCTAAATGAAGACATAGAAATCTATACAAAATGTCGTTTTAGCATTTACATAAATTAATAGAAATATTTAAAAAAAAACAATTAAGCAATTTTAGTTGATCCAGCTCAACTATATTATACCCTACGACACAATTTATTTTGTATTAGGTACCAGAATACATATGTAAAAAGTTATGCAGGATAAGGTATTTCTCGAAGAAGGGACTATTATGGGACCCCTGGTAAATTATAAACTTTATATATTTTTTATTTTCTTATAAAACATTTAATAAGAAAATTGTTGTATTAGTTGAAAATATAGCACATAATGCTTATTTCGGGTAAAACTGGGTAAAAGCTGGGCTGATGGTACCACGGTTTACACAAATTCAAAATCTTGTGAAGATAAAATAATATTTATAAGAGTTTTATCCCAAAGCACTGTTTTGGTGGCATAAGAATTAAAGCATATGCTTAATATAGTTAAGATAATGTAATATTGAAGGCGTTAATTTGTATGGTGACTGTGTAAAATAATGGACCAATCATCAATAGTTTCACAAATGCCAGACAGATGGGGAGAACATGCTTTAATCGGCTCAGAAAATGATTCTCAAAAAATGATTCTTAGTCGACTGGTATAATTAATTTTTGGGCGTAATAAGCAAACGAACCAACGCATAACACTCTTACCCCGTGGGTGGGTAAAAACCAAAAACCCAAAAAAAAAAGGAAAAATATATCATAAAAAACTAATTTAATCTAATTGATGTAAAGCATAATTGCATAAAATTTTCCTTATGTTTGAATAAATGTAAAATGCAAATGTTTTATTTATTGGCTTCCAAGTAATGATTTATTGCTTAATTAAAAGCGTTAAAAAACAAGTTGCCATATGTTTGACCACAAGATAATGTTCGTGGCTTCTCTTCGCCATATTGCTATTAGAGCAGCAAGGCAACAAGAATCAGCGAAAAATGAACATGTATACTCGTATTTTGTAACACGCAATACTTAAAAAGCCAGATGCATGGAAATATCTTACAAATAATGATTTCAATACTTAGAATAAATAAGTATTTCCTATTGATGTTGAAAAAAAACAAAGGTTTTACTAGCCGAGTAGACCACTTTTTCCATTATCAAAACTTTCTGAACGGTAGTAGTGTTTTTGGCTGTAAACATCACATTTTTTAAATTATGCTATCTAAAAAAGCAAACGGAATGTCTTTTTTTTAAGAAAGAACAAAGTTCTCTTTTATATTATAGTTATTAAATTATAAAAATCTCTTATTATAATTTTTAATGCTGCATTTTCTAAAGCAAGACCCTTAGCTATAATGAGAGTGGCTCGGACCACTTTTGCTATGACTACACTTTACTGTTAAGAGTACTTATTGTACTTGTACTAACAAAATATTAAAAAATAAAAATTCAAAATCCATTTAAAAATCCTAAAGGTGTTTTGCATGAAACTATGTTTTTTTTTGAGTTGTGACAATTTTAATATAAGTTATATTGTCATCTTTCATTTTCGCTCTATTTTGCTTATTTTGAAAAAAGAAAATAAAAATAAAAATTCTTTAAATAAATATTAAAATAAATAATTCCTGTACTTAATTATAAACAGTCAAATGTTTCATGCATGTATGTACACACATATACACATGCAAATACGAGAGAAAAAAACCGCATAAAATTAAAAACAAAAATCTAAACAATGTACATACATATGTCTGATTAAAATTACTTAAAAATTTTGCCATTAAATTTTTATATTCAAATCTCTGGAAAAAAGCAATTAAGAGCTCTCACATCACTCACACTTTAATAAAAGAAAATGTTAAATATTTTGTGTGAACACAAATACATATGAAGTTTACCTTAAATAAAATTATAGTCCTGTTCATAACCTTAAATGACATAAAAACAACTGCTTTAAAAAGTGATAACAAAAAAGTGGAAAAGACAAATTAAAAAAAATTATTTAATATCGATTTATTTTATGTCAGAAAAATTGCCTTTATACTGCCTTTCAGCCTCCTTTCCGTTCTTTTCTAAAAAAGAGGCAACATTGTTTTCGGGTCATAAGTTCTATTCTGATAATGTTGCTTTAAGAAAATGAAAAAATAAAATTAAAAGTTCAACAAAAATTAAAAACAGGCATATAAACTGACACATGGCACGATGCAAAATTATCTTTAATTTCAGTTTATTTGTCGTTGATAGAAAACAAGCGGCAAAATTTTAAAAAACAATAGAAATAAAAAGATTTACCCTCTATTTTTAATAATATGCAGAACTCAAAAAGCGTTTTATTCCATCCGATAAATGGATGATGCTTAACCGTTAGGCAAGTGTTGCCAAAGTTAAACTTCGTTTTAATTAACAAAATGAAAGAAAAATTAAAAAACAGATTCCGTTTTCCTTTCTGACTAGCATCCCAGCAAAAATTGGAAGTGATTACAAATTTCTTACTCTACAATTACTATTACATACCGTCTGTATTACTTAGCAGTTGTTAGATGATGAGTTATTTCTTATATAAAATTTATGCAGATACTTTCAGTTTGACGATTTCAACAATGAGTAACTAGGGTTCCCAGGAAAAGGGTATTTTAATGCCAATAAAGTAATTCCTTATTTATGTCCCTCTTTCTTAACGAGCATGGTAAGTACTTGCCCCCAATGTCATCGCAATGTTAAAATAATGGGTTAAGATGCTAATGAGTAAATTTTTTTGGATTTTAACTCATTACAAAGCAATGTAAGTTTTTGCTGGGATGTAAGTAAAATAGGTGACGTTTACGGCCAAAAGACACTGCTACCGTTCAAAGAGTCCGATGATTAAGTTGCGTAGTTGCCCAGCAAAAACTTACATTGCTTTGTAATGAGTTAGAATTTGTTTCCATTGCCTAAGTATTTTCCTGATACCAACACAATGCAGTACATGTACAGGGGCCACCCTTTCAGTGCTGGTTATTATAAAAAAATTTATAAATATTACTTTTATTTTATACAATTTTTTAATATAATCCGTTAACTTTGCTAACAGTTTGACTAAATTTAATTGACACAAACGCCTTCTTAAAAATAATATCAACTAAGCAGAATTTTTAAATGTTAACAACAATCTAGCCAAAATCTTTTTTGGTTATTGTTTATGCAATCAATGGCATAATTAATATATTGTTTTTAAGAAAATGTTAATTATTCCGACTTTGTTTTAAAAGACAAATCTCAATTTTGTTGAAAAGGTTATGTTTGAATAAATTAATAAATATTAAATTTAGGCTGAAACAATTTCTATATGTTAATTTAATAAGTGTTTAATGCCGTATTAAAATAGAAAGCAGATTTTCCAATTATTATAAAATCATATGCTTATACAAAAAATCGGCATGAAATTATATTAAATAAAAAAAAATTAATTAAAGAGGAGCATATTTTCAAAAATAGCAAATATATTTTAGCTGTCTTAGCGATTGACTAGATTTTCCTTTTTAAGCCACACAATATGTAAAAAATAAATACAAACAACAGGTAAACAGACAAAAGGACAATAAGCTACTATTTTAGCCCCAATGCTAAAAGCACTTATTATTTAACTCATTATTGTTGCCGGCTTCTTTTAGTAACATCACGAAATCAATTATAATAAAAATCTCTCGGGAATCTTTTTAATGGACAATATTTCTTATAGAAATAAACGCCTCAAGGCAAATCAATATTGAACTGTTATTAAACACCCATCAGAAACTAGAGAAAGAAAAGAAAAAGGTGTTTAAAAATAGCAAGAAGACAATAAGTCACTAAAACATGTAAAAGCCCTTTCTTAAGAACATTTTTGCTTTCTTGCAAGATAGCAGAATTTGACCTACTTTTCTTTATGTATTTAGAAAACAACTAAAGTATTTAAAATCCAATAGTAATTGAAATCAGTCATAGAAACGCATAATAATATAAAAAAGAAAATGCAAACACTTTGTTTTAAAATTTGCATTAACCACAAAGTAATTTTATTTATAAGGTTTGTTGAAGGTTAAGTTTGTATATTTTAATTTCATTGGTTCTTACACTAAATCATCAGAAGATTTTAACCAAATTACAATCACCTTTATAGAGTTATTAAGAATTGTTTTAAACAAACCAAAAATATTCAAGAGTTCCTTTAAACAACAACAATTAATTTTTCGTTATCTTACTGTTTTGGTTTCTTTTTTTACAAAGTAAAGAAATTATATTTTTTATTCTAATACAAAAAATAAATTATATAATATTTTGATTTTAAAGCATTTTGCAGCTTTTGTGTTTTGTCCTCAAAAGTTTTTTTTAGTTGTTTTTGCTATATTTGATTTATTTTTTATATCCTTCATTAAGGCTTTAAGTGTAACGAAAGATGAACTTATTTAGATATATCAACGATATGAATAAAATTCAAAAATCTTAACATTTGTCACGTTTTGTAGTAGCGCCCAGCAAAATGTAAAGGATATAGTTCTTTAAAATAATATTAAAATCACATCCAAAATTTCAGGTACATATTTTTGGGTTTTTTTAAGTTATTAAAACGTGGATTTTTAAGCTAAATAAAATAAATTATAATTTTTTAATTTTTTAGGTACCTTTTGTAATTATAAAAATAATAATTAAAGAAATAAAATTCAAAAAATAAAAGGAAACATTATTTTTATTGGGTCCATCCTTTAATTTCAAAACACAGAGATAAAAACATAATTCATAATACCCACAACGGGGCCTCAAAAATATGCCCTCTCATTATCCAAGTCATTGCCGACGTCCATTTTCAGCCCTTAGTCGACATCAGCTTCACCCGAAATTGGTATTGATTTAAGGGTATGTGTTGATGTCGACAATTTTTTGTGAAAATAAATAGCATTACTGTATTATTTGACAGTAATTTAAACTGCAAGTCGACGTCAATTGTACCGCTTTTGCCATTAGCAATAAGACGAAAGATGGTTTTGACACTGTTTAAAATTTTGAGCAGGAGGTAGAAATTATATTTTATTAAACCAATTGTGAAACAAACAAAATTCAAATGTCGGTTGACAGCCCCTAAGAAAATTAATATGGCTTTGGTACTTTTTTAAGTCATGGAGGTAAAAAGGATGAAAATAATTATTTTAGGGTAATTAAATTTAATTTCTGAATTAAAAAAAATTAGAAACATAAATAAAACTCGACTGGGGTCCGAAAAGGGTACTTTAAAGCAAAAATGGTATATAATAATTGTTTTAAATGTTTAATGAAAAAATCATGCACAAGGAAACATCGGAGAGCCAAGTAAAGTGGGCCATCTTGATGTCATGAAACTTAATCTTCTAAAAATCATTTTTAATTTTTTTTTTCTAATAATAATTATTATGTTTTGATTTTTATTTTAATGCCAGAAATAATTACAAATTTTGCTTTTCATTTATTATTACATTTTTTTGCGGAAATAGTTGTTACGTTTTTAATTAATATGAAAATTAAAACAATAACGATTAGGGTTTTCAAAGTTCCATTTTACAAAAATATTTAAATAATAATTATTTCTGCAAAAATAAAATAAAAACCAAAAAAATTAATAAATGATTATTTTTTGGCAAAAATTATTAAAATAAAAAAAAATAGTTATTTTTATTTAAGATTTATTTTTATGGCATAATTATTTCGGTCTCAACTTTAAAGTACTTTTTTACATTTCCTTCAATCGCGAGTAAAGAAATAACTATGGACCCAAAATTTAACTAAGTGGACAAAATGAACTTCGTTCACATTTTTTGAACTAATCTAAAACTAAATACTTTTGGCCCATGTTGAGGTCGAAAAGTTTTTTCACTGTTTCGATATTTTTTAATTTATTAACATAATGAAAAGATTACTTTCACATTTTTTGGCACTTTTTTACAATTATGAGTCTAGAAATATGAAATTAGGTTTCATTAACCCTAATTGAGATTAAAAGTGAATGAAGAAGCCGAAAAGTAATTTTTTTGCATTTTCGATACTTTTTTAAATTTTCTGAGTTGATGAGTCTAGATATATGAAACTAAGTTTTATTCGACCTGATTGAGCCATAGTCAAATAAGTGTTTAAAAATAACTTTTTTTTTAACATTTTTAATATTTTTTTCCATTTTTTGAGATTATTTACCCCGATTAAGCCAGATATATGAAACTAAGTTTTGTTGGCAGAATTTAAGGGCAAAAATCAATTAGGTTATTAAAAAGTCTTAATACACATTTTTAGGCACTTTTTTGCTTTGTTTGAGATTATGAGTTAAGATATATGAAATAATTGGCAAATTTTTCTCTTTAAAGCTTAAAGTACTCCTTCACATTTAGTGAGATGCTAGTAACATAATTGGTGAATTCACAAGGTCTGGTGAAATCATATATTGTAAAATAATACAACCAAAAAATATGACCCTTGTGAACAACTCTTCGTATATTTGTAGGTGTCGTATTTAAAATCTAAATCAGCTGATACGACCAAACGATAGAAAAACAAACACATATTTATGTACATAAATCTGGTGCTGCTCTTGGCTTAACTTAATAATTTGTAGAAATTAGACCCATGAAAACACAAAATAGTCTATATCTAACCTGGTTAGAATCTCTAAAATCCATTAAAATAAGCAAAATTTTAGTAAAAAATCACAAGAATTTTGTTATTTTTTACGTAAACAAAAAACAGCTGATGTGTCAGAGAGCAGTGCCGGCTATTTTTGCCGGCGGAGGCGGCTTAAGGAATCTTCTTTGGCGGTTTTGCCTAAGTTTTTAGTATAGACGTTTTTAACGGATGCGAGTGCTAGCGGCTCTTAAAATTAAATTAAAAAACTCGCCGTTTCGTTTTAGGCGCTTGGCGCATGACTTTGTATATAATATGACATCACAAAAAACATATCAAACAAAGTTGTATTGTTTCACAACAAGTTTCGTATGAAAAGCAACAACAAAATTTTTATGCTATTGTGAAATTATATGACAATAATACAATATGCTATCGTATCGTACCTTGTGAATTCGCCAAATAAAATTATTTTGAGACGGGTTTAAAGAAAACTTTGTTTCGGAAATTTAATTTTAACAGGCAGACATTCATGTCCTTATAGACTTTTAAAAAATTCTATAAGGATCAAAAATATGTGAGCATATACTTTGTGCAAATGAAAATTGTACAGACAACAGACCGGTTGACAAACTGATATATACTCTTATATTTAAGAAAGGGGCATATAAATAAGCTAAATTGCTACAAAAAAATAATGATAAAAATTACGTAATTTTTAAACAATTTTTATTTTAAATATACATATTTTTTTTCGTAAGGCAATACTTATGTGAATAAATTTTCTATTTTTTTTAATAATTTCCGCTTTTAATGTTACACTCTATTTAAATCATTGTTCAATAAATTTTATTATATGTTTATAAACTGTACAAAAAGACTATCTTAGCACTTACCACAATATATTAAGGAAAATAATAAAAACTTTCAAAATTTTGCCTACAAAAGATAAAGGGAATTATAATTTATTAACAATAAAAACTCATTTATGTTCTTTTGTAATTGAATGGGGTTAATGTCCTTAACATTCTGAAAAAAGTGTGCTGTTTTTATTATTTTTTTTTTCATGACTATCATAAAATTTAAACATTGTTTAAAAATTTTAAAATAATCAAACTTTTTTATATAACAAATAATTGACCTAAATTTTAAGAAAAAGTTTGCAACTATTTAAATATACTCTTATATGTTTCTGTACTTTAAATTTGACAACATATACACTTATGTACATTAATGTTTTGTTTCCACGTGCTTAAGCTTTCGCACAATGCTTTGAATCTTTCACAAAAAGTGGCAAAATCAGTGAAGCTACTACCGATATAACTAATTGTGAGCTAATCATCTTAATAAAGGTTAGGAAAATTATCAAAATGGAGTTAGTCAGCAGCTCTATACGTAACTTCTTATAATCCTTAGTTATCCTTTTTAGATTCACCATGTGGTTTTAATTTATAAGGTGCATACATACGTATGCATATATTTGCTTATTAATTATTGCAGTCAAATATTTACATTCTTATTTGTAAAGTATATTTTTCTTAATATTTTTTGAAATAAGGCCTTTAATTTATTTTTTTTCGAACCTTCTTTGTAAGAAAAGTTCACTTTTTCCAATTTAATGTACTGTAAATTTGCAATGTTGTTTAAAAAACCATTTTTTTGTCGTACTTTCAATTATACTTTTTTTATTAGTTTTCTTGATATGGTAAACAATGTATGTGAGTTTTTATTTTCCGCATAGTTATTGATGTTTTTATAGGCCAATAAAAATTGTTAGAAAACTATGACTTTTTATTGCTCAGCCTATAAAATATAAATTGAAAATGCTTGTTATTCACTAAATCTATCAATAATTCAATTTATTCCACAATTTTTCTAAGGGAATTTAAATGAATTTTAACGAGCAAATAAATATATCCAATAGCTGTTTAAAAAAAAATGACATAATTTGTTTTATCAGTCCGGCATGTGGGTAAAGGAGTGTCCCAGATTCGATGTAAATTTGTTCGTAAATATGTACGTTCGTGCGTGCCTGTTTTGGTATGTAAAAGATATTGAATCCTAAGAAATTATGTTAATGTATCTGTACGGTTTTTATTGCTACGAAATGGCATTACTAGTCAATAATCAAAAAATAAAGGGAAGAGATAAAAACAATAAAATAAAATTATTCAATAGAATATCAATTAGATTTTTGCAAAATATTAACACACTTTCTCACTCTCTTTTAATAAGTTGCGTATGTATATCACAATATTAAAACATGTTTGTGTTAAATACAAAAACAGTTATTAATTTATTCAAAATGAATGGTGAGAATTGCGCGCTTAAACTATAAGATATGTTTAACAAAACCAAACTTGGTCCTACAAAAAATTGACCAGAGGATTAAAGGTCTGCCGACAAAATGTTTTTCATGTTATTAAACCGTATCAAGAGAACTTGAAGAAAAAAAGGTCTACATAATATTTCCAAGACAAACAAATAGAAAGCTTCCGAAACATCCGGAGAAAAAGTAGACTTTCAGGCCCAGTGTTTGGACTTTTTGAAAAAGAAAGTTGAAAGTTTTAAGGCATTCCGAGTGTAAAAAGTTCATGACAAAACGTTGCCAAAACTGAAGAGGTCAAGAACCGAGCACAAAATATGAGGGAAAATTTTATTAAAAAGTATTTTGCTGCAAATTGGACTGATGTTTTGGCAGATTTTTTGCAGTTTTCATATCCGCTTCCCTTTTTATTTACATTTAAATATTTTAAGTGGAAGTGATGAAGTGATGGTTGCGCAGCCCACTTAGGCCCGTTTTCTCGGTCCCTTCGTGATACCTGCCACCAGACACCCTGTATAAATTTTAATCGCAACGCAAATAGAAAAGTTTTCTTTTTCCCCACTTTGATGACTTCCGGCACTTTGATGCTTATGTTTTAATACTTTCATTCATTTAGTTGTGTCCCGACCTCGATAGGGGTTAAGAGTTTCTAATGTCATTACCCTTAATCTTTTCGAAACTGCCAAAAAGGTATCTAAAAAATAACAAAATAGTATTTTTACATTTTTTACGCCCTAGGGCTACACATTTTTAAAAAGTATTTATAAATTTTTTTTAATTTTTTGAACGCAACTTGAATCATGTTTCTATCCTAATTGGTGTAGAAGTACAAAATGGACTTAAAAGCAGAAAAATAAAAATTTACCCTTTTTGTACCCTTTAGGGCCAAACTTTTAAGAAAATGCCAGAAATGTATTTTTTGGACACTTGCTTGTGCGTACGGATGGATATACGATTATAAATTAGTCAGAGAGTCAGTTAGTCTGTCAATCATTAACATTATGCCCTTTTAAAATATAGATGAAAAGGGTCAGTCCTATTTATGCGGTGATGCCTAAGAAGGAGTCAATTAATGTTTTTTTTTTGACGCAGCAGTATTGATAAATATAAAGCAAGTTTTCTTAAAAAGCATTACATTAAGAACCAATTTTGAGACGGAAAAAATTATTTTTTTAAGAACGATCGATATAAATATGCTGAAAAAAAGAATATTTCGGTTTAACATTTAAAGTATATTCTTTCTCGTATAAATTAATATTAAAAAAAAAACTACTCGGTTTGAATTTTATTTATATTTTCTTTTATTGAATACCAAATTGCAATATGTTTACATATAATCATGTAAGTATTTACATATGTATTTAATTATATATTCTTATGTAATTATTTATATTATTAGCCGCATGTATATTTTATGTATATATTTATTTAAGTTTATTAATTTGTTTTGTTTAATTTAAAATATATAGTAAATGCTGGTTAAATTTTTCGTTTACGCATTTAAATAAAATTAACTATAACATTTTAAAGTAGTGAATGCTTTTTTAATACTTAAATTATAAATTAATGTAAACGTTTTTGATGCTTCAATATTATTGCTTATTAAGTGTAAGATTTTTAATCTTTTTTCAACATTTTTTTTGAGTAATATTTTAACTTTTTTATATTGTATTATATCCAATTTATTTAAAAACAAGAAATATAATTAACAGTAAAACGCCTTAGACGTCAACTTGCAATCAAATAGATTGAACTATTTGTAGGAAGAATTTTCTGTTACAACAACACAAGGTTATGACAAACATTAATGTAGGATATTTAAAATCGAATGCAACAATTTTGTGTTATTCTTTTCCTTAATTTTGTGATCCTGTCGCTTTAATTGCAAATATTCATTCTTACCTTTTTAAGTTGGCAATAAATGTAGCTTTTTTTAAGTGCATTACTTTTTAAATGCTGCTTTGCTTTAAAGTATTTTGTATTATTATTAATATTTTTAAATATTTTTGTAACATGGTGTATAAGTTTATATGTTATTTTTATATTTCTATATTTTATTAAGTTTTACAAAGTTTAAGAAATTTAAAAAATATTAAATTATAGATATCTCTGGTTTTCTATTATACTTAATTGATTTATTAAAATAATTTTGTAAAAAACAAAATTAAAACAAATTTCCAATTTTGTAACCGATAAATGAAATGTGGCAATACCTTAAAAGTTATTAAAAAATCTTTTGGTCACACTATTAATTAAAAAATTTATCAGATTACTTTAGAATGAAAAATAATTATTTTAGAATAAAAAAGATTTGGCTTTAATGAAGAGACTTTATGACACCTTATTAAAGAGAATTTGACTTCAAGACCCTTTCAGGGTAATTTGAGTAGAACAGGCAGCCGTTAGGCAGTTCATTTGTGATACCCATAAAGAAAGGCAGAAAGAGTGGGAATAAGAGTAAAGCTGAACTATAGAGAAAAACTATAAAGTAAGAAAAGTAGGGTGAAGCAGACTTCACAGAGTATTTGGCTTAGATCGAACCCACGACCCCCAGACTGTTTTTTTATTTTTTTACATATTTTTTTACTTGAAGCTTACCTCCCTCACTAAATCTCTGTCAAAATTATTATTTTCGGCTTGCTATTAACAAATTGTATGGACATGAAGATGTTTGGCAAGCAAAAAACAGCAGATTGCCGCTTTTGGTTAGGTTTGGATGTAAAGAGCAGTAAAATGTGAGGGCGGCTATTTGAATGAGTAAAAGATGCAGTAACTTGGCATCAGAAAATCTTTTAAGCTTTCTAAAGTCTGTAGTATTTTTCAGTTAGATAGATGACCTATGGACCTATGGTTGGCCTTTGCCAATTATTTAGGAACACTATGGCCTTGAGCGGCTTGATGTGGTTTTCCTGCGTTCGGCTAGTTCCACCTAGTCTTATATATCTTATAGTCAAAAAATTTTATTCCAAAAAGTTAATTTTTTAAATAGTTTTTACCCTTTTAATTTCTTCAGTATTCTGTTAAAAAAGTTTCCGAAGCCGAATTAAGTTTTACGGAGCTGGTTTTTAAGAATATTCCTAAGACACTCGCAGTTTCAAATCAACTACCTTTTAAAGGGGCAAAACTTTTCTTTATTTATCAGTTACAATGCCCAAAACTAGGTGAAGATACTTTGATGGAGTTTTATTAGATAATTTAAATAGTATTATAAATTTCGTGCCAGACTTTTTTAATAAAATTAAAAATCCTGCTTATTTTGTATCTAAAGAACGAAAAGATAAGGAAAATATTTTTTTTTTATTTTTAATTTACAACTTTAAACAATGCAGCTATAATTTTTATATTTTAATTTAATGTTTTTTTATTTTGTGTTTTTAATAATTTTATAAATTTAAACAGTCTTTTTTTGCTAATAAATCCTGTGATTTTGAAATTGTATTTGTAATATAATGTATAATAAGGACTGTTTATTAATACAATTTTAATATTTTTTTATTTTTAATAAATTGTTTTTGCTACGTTATAAAAAAGGTAAGAAAAACTTTGGTTTATCTTTAATTTTTTAAACCAAACTTATGTGCAAAATATTAAAGTTAATATTATTTAATTTTGGTGTTATACTAACTAATATAAAAAAGTTTAAATAAACTTATTCTAAGGAGACAAAATTTTTACTTTAGCTAAAAACTTTGCTGGGTTATTGTTACAGTTTTTCATGATCCCAATGGTAAGTAATACTTATATCTTTTTTTATGTTTTGTTTAAGCTAAACAAAAGGAATAATAATGAAATAAAATAGATAAAACTAAATGTTTGTATGTTGTCAATATCACAGGCGTTTGAAATGATGATAACTTTGTGTAACCGATTTCAAAGTGGGTATTTTTTAAACAGCTGATCATCAGCTGTTTTTTATGTTGTTCTGTACTTAAAACTTTGCCCTTTATTTTTTATATTTTATTTTACAAATACTTGAATATAAAATAGTACTTCGAAATCCGCTCTTAATTAGGTTACACTTTTAATGATTTTAAAAATGAATGCAACAATTTTTAAAGGCAAAAAGACATAAAAACTGTAACAATTATTTTTTTCCTCTCATTTCTTATTTGAGTTGTGTAAAACATGTGTATTTAAAGACGGTGAAACAATTTTTTTATATTTTTTTTTTTAATGTAACTAAAACATTTTGTAATATTTCTTAAAAACTTTTTTAACATTTTTATTATTATTCCAGCCATCCTTATTAGGAGGTTTCACTAGCATTTCTTGTCATTAGCAATTTAGCTGTAATTAGCGAGGAAAGCTAATTTTGCTATATTTGTCCCACAGTAAGTATTCAAAAAAGAAAAAACATATACCCGCAGAAAACCTTCTAACCCGTAGAAAAAAAGTGTGTACATGGTGATACGATATCGTACCAATGATCTTACCATGAATTTTTTGTCAATGTTTTCAGATAAAACTTGGCAGTTCACAAGGGTTTTAGATACAATATTGTATGTAGTATCTGCTAACGCTTGAAAAAGGGCCAAAGTTCTTTAAAATTACAAAAAGAAAAAAAAATCTGCAAAATCGACAAATTTCTAGCATGAAGTAAATAAACTTTAAACAACGAAATCATAGCAAATGGTTGACGTTATGGAAAAATGCAAAAAAAATCGTTTTTAGTTAAACTTCCTTATAAATTGTCAAAAATCTGTTCTAAAAAAAAGTTAAGAAAAAATTTTGGAACTAAAAAGTTAAAAAAAAACTGTAATTTACTCAAATGCAACTGATTATTTAATTAAATGTTTATACATAATGTATTAAATACCTATATTTATTACATACACATGTATTTATAAAAATGTTTAATTAAGTTTATGTTCTTGTATTAACGAATAATTAAC
Organism: Melanophora roralis; assembly: GCA_963583895.1. Lineage (NCBI taxonomy): Eukaryota > Metazoa > Arthropoda > Insecta > Diptera > Rhinophoridae > Melanophora > Melanophora roralis. The sequence continues at coordinate 13,696,654 of OY757189.1, forward strand.
TTGTACATTTGAACTATAAACTTTCAAATGTTGTGCACTAAAACTGTCTTTCTAAACGTCCCATCCTTGAATACATAGGCGCTTGATTAATGTGTTTGTGTGTGTGAATGTGTTTGTGTGAGTGTATGTGTGAGTGCGTGTGCTTTTCACTTTTATCAACTTAACGTCTGACATACTGACAACATACCGAATTGCGTGGTACCCTTTGGGTTGGTAGACCCGAAATGCCCTTCAGATATGTATATGAGACTGGCTGACGTAGTATACGCTGTGGCGGTGGTTTTGTTTTGGCCTTTAAAGCTGTTGCTGAAGAAGATGATGACGGTGACGATTGCTTGCTTGCTCCTGACACAGAGAACTTCCTATGGACAGAAGTTGCTGTTGTGTTCGTTGTTTGTGATTTTTTATTAAGTTCTAGATTAGAGGAAGATTTCAAGGCAGATTTAATGGGTGTGCCGTCATTAGTTGACGCTGAGACCAATGACGTAGGCAAAATAGAAGGTGGTGTAACCCCGCTGCATGAAAGGGAACGTGAAGATAAAGAAAAGGCTTCAAAAGCTCTCCTTAAAGAGCTGGCAGAGCGGCGGTGTAAACGCGATAAGCTAGAACGGGCAAATGACTTGCGGTCCTTGCTATAGGCAGTCTTTGATCTATCATCTGTATTGACATCTTTATCATCTGCGTTATCAACACCATCGCCATCATTTTCCCCAACATTATTGTCAGCATCATTAGTGTTGCTTGTTAAACTGTTTTCACTATATTTATTTGACTGTTGCAAATGTATGTGTTGTAGTTGTTCCTCTATATCAATAGTGCTACTTGTTTCACTCGATGCACATGATATATACTCAGTGGCTGTAGAACTGGAAAGTAGCATATTACTGTCTTTTTTGTTGTTATTACCAACCGCTGCATTGGCTATTGCTGATGAAGATGATGTTGGGGGGGTGTGAGATGAACATGAATCGGTCGATGAACTTTGATTATCATCATCATTGCTGCCATTGGAAACTAGGTCATCGTTTGACCTCAAACCAAAACGTCGACTAAGTTGACGAAAGAAGCCCATATTACGCTCATAACGAGGTATTGGTGAACTAATACTACTGTTAGGTGAGATACTGCGGCACTTTCGTATTGCGTCATCACTTAAAGCATCCAAGGGAGAATGACCTTCTTGGCCAACAGTCGCTGTCCCTGCCAGTGGCATATCGGCAAAATACACATGAGCTGTACTCATTTGGAGAATTTTCCGTTTTTGATAAATAAAAAAAAAACTGTTATGCAAGTTTTGAAAACTTTATTTTTAAAAGACACCACAAAATTGTTTTTGCTGTTTTTATATATTTTTCTTTTGATTAATTTGCTGCTGTTTATATACATATAACCATTATGTCCGGTTACATTTTTTTTAATAAATGCTCTGTTTTATATTTATACACATTTTCACTTTTTTTTTCTTTGCTAAATCTGCAATATTTTTGTGTAGTGTTTGTAAATATATAACCGTTATTTTTTTCTTAGCTTCACTCGCCTTCGTAGTATTTATTTACAAACGCTCACATTGACAGTCCTTTACGTACTGAAGGATATTCTGTAAGCGGCTTTCTTTTATACCACTTGCTCTCTTGTCATGTTTTTAAAATGAACTCTCTCTGTACTCTCTAAATATAATTTTACACATGATAAAACGTCTGCAAACTTTGTTTTGTTTATTATTAACCAAGTCTGCAAAGTGGGGCTGTGTATTGATAGTGAAACGTCACTAAATGAACTGTTTCTCGCATTTTCCAAAATTTAGAACCCTAAAGAATTAAAAAGAGGGTAAAGCTTATATTTTGAACTATTTAAGCCACTTTTTTAATTTCTAAAAAACAAATATAGAAAAATTATTCGTATATCCTTAGGTAGATGTCGAAAAAATATGCCTAGAATTTTTTTTAAATTTTGACCCGAAGGTCCTTTTTAGCTCCTTTTTGAAACTTTTGTTTTAATAAGGATAAAAACCAAAATTTATTACTAACAAATTTTTTATTACTAATTTTTGTTATTAAAGATTTGTTTTAAGAAAAATATTCTTTTATAGATATAACTTTTAAAAAAAATGATAAGAACTTTAGTGCTGACCTTTAGTGTTGACCTAATATTAAGAATTTAAGAACATACCAAAATGGGAGTTAAAGATTTTTTTAAGAATGAAATAAAAAACGTTTGAGCTATAATTGAAATGTGACTTAAATGGTCACACCCATCACAATGGAATAGTTTACATTTGAGTGGCTAAAAAGCGTATGTAGGGATTTTTTTAGGATAATTTTTCAAAAAAGGGGAAAACTGGGGTTTTTTTTTGGTTAGCGTAGGTTTTTTTTCAGAAAATCTACTGACGAGACTGTTTGTGACGCAGCATGGGAGAGCCATTTGTATGTTAGTGTGAATACTGCCTACATGAAATGATCATTTTTCACACTAAACTGAGATGAGAAGTTACATAGCCATACAAAAATAAATCAAAATATATTTGTTAAAATATATACAATTAGAGATTGCAGAGTAAGATTCTTTAAATTATTAGGTTGTCTTTATGTGACTTTAACACTCCTTTGCATTTTTAATACTCTCTCGCATTTTCTAATTTTTTAGAAAAAAAAATAAGGTGAGGTAGAACAATTTTTAGGTCGAACAAATATTTAATTAGAACAAATTCTTAAAGGATCTTGGTTAATTTTTATAGAGAAACTTTTGAGTCATTTTAATCATTTATGAATAAGTCTACAGGATTGTCTAATGGGGCCTAGATGCGTAATTGTGACTAGAAAATGTACATGAAAAACAAAGCTAAGACCCAGCTATACCAGAGCTGAGACGGATAGCACTTTATGGATTCTTATGGTAGTCCTTAATTTTACCAAAAAACGCAAAATTCTCTGGTTTTAAATATCATAGAAATGGTTGCTGATTTTTTTAATACAAAACTTTTCTATTGCTATTGACCAAGGCTCCACCCGCTCCACTTATAAGCACAATTAATGAACATATTACTACCAGTAAAAATAAACTTTTAATAATTCTTTTTTAGTAAAAAGTTTACCATTTTATTAGAGTGGCAATGAAATTTTTTGTTAAAAGGAGTTAGAGACAGCCCATTAAATAATTAAAAAAATTCTTTTCATACATGAAAACATCATCACACAACATAATTGACAAGTTATTTGTGTACACTGATACTGATTTTTTATTTAACTTTTTCCTATTATTTCATTGTCCTTTTAATACATTAATAGTAATGTTTACTTCCTTTGTTAAGAATAGTTGCGAAAGAACAAAACCGTTTTAAATATTTTTTAATTTCATTATAAGGAAGTCATTGTCCTGCGTCAAGCTGTTTTAAATGCTGGTTTTTTAATTAATCTCTGACAAATATATATTTAAACATTCAATAAACTCAGAGTTATATATGGGGCATTCCATACCAACTTTTTCGAAGGGAAACAATTTAGTGGTAATAAGGAAAACTACTTCAGTAAAAAGTGTAGCAACCTCTTTGATTAGGCAGAAGGGTGGGCAAACGGAATGGCCCCTATAAGACTGTAATGGGTAAAACCCTTAACATTTAAATTTTTAAGGATTTTGATATTAAGATTATATTCTGTAAAATCTTATGATGCGGTCTTACTTTTTTGGGAGAGGTATGACTCAGCTTGTCGTTTAATGTTCAACGTTACGTTTCTATTGAGTAGAAACAAAAAAGAAGTGATGAAGACAAGATTTATACCAACCGATACTTACGAGGAAAGTTGGTGGAACCCGCTATTAGATTCCAAAAAAATAATATCAAGTTATGCAAACGTATCAAAAAAGAAAGCATCTCATATACTTTATGATCACTTAAAACTGCTGACAAATTTACAGCAGTAAATAATTTAAAACTCCTTAATTTCCCGTTATTTTTTTTCGTGTAGAAACAGATTGATGTTTTTAACATATAAAATTTATTCATTCCTCTAGCAGTAATTCGAATACGGTAAGTATAAAATTTGCCCCAAGTAAATTTTTATGTTTGCCAGTTAAATTGGAATGTCCCATATGCTTGTATGTGTGTGTGAAAGTGTATTATATTTATCTATTGTACAGTGGAAAAGTATTTTAGTTATACTTGATTAACAAAAGATGCATTTCTCATAAGAGACAATAATTCCCGTTGAGCTGAAAGCATCATGTTTTTCTATTATATTTTTGTAATGGTATTTCCAAAGTCAGCCAAGTGTTTTTATTTTATTGGAAAAACGGAGAATTGAACTTTAGCTGAAAAAATTTTATCAATGTACGATTTACAATGGGGCCAATTAAATTTTAAATGGTAAATTATTTATTTAATTGGATTGGATTTTGAACATATTCAGAAAATTTACTTACCCTTAACATAATGGCTATTCAAAAAGTAATCAAAATAATTTAAATATTTTTAATATTTTTTTTCTTATTCTAGCAAGAAAGCCATAGTGCAACCATAAATTTATAATAAATATTTTTATTTAACTTTTGTATTTTTGTATTTATATTTTGTTAACGTCATTGTTATGGATAATAAAGATTAATTAAGAACTTGAACTTTTGCTGCATTTCATATAAAAGATTTTCTTATCAAAGCTTAAGTATCTTTCGGAAACAAATCATTCCGTAATTTTGTTTTGTTTATTTTAACTACATATGTATATAAAATAGATTTTTGAGATAGAATGAAATAAATTAAATAATTTTATTTTATAAATAAAACAAGAACTAATTAAAAATCTTTTCGAAATTGTGAAAAAAACATCAGGATTATTTTTAATTAAAAAAATATTTTTGTGTAAAAACATCGGAGAAAAAGGTAAAATAAGTATGACATCAAGATGGTACTAGATTTAAAAAAAGTGTTTTTTTAATTTTTATTTTTGTTAAAAAAATAATTATTATTTTCTAGCTTCTATTTTATGTCAAGAAATAATGGTTTTTTATTTTAATTTTTTTTGCAAAAATAATAGTGACATTTTTAATTTGTATGAAAATCAAAATAAAAACGATGATTGTTATCATAATTGATTTTATAAAAAATCCTAAATAATAGTTTTTTCTACAAAAAAAAATAAATAAATAAATTAAAATCAGAAAATAATCATTTTTTTTTAATTATAATAACCAAAACATACTGTGTTGCTTGTTGAGATTTATTTTTATACCCTTCACATAGTGATAAGGGTATATATCAGTTTGTCATTCCGTTTGTAATTTGTTTATTATCCATTTGCGACCCCATAAAGTATATATATTCTGGATCCTTATAGATAGGGAAGTTGATATAGCCATGTCCGTCTGTCCGTCTGTTGAAATCAAGTTTCCGGAGTCAAATAAAAAGATACAGACCAGTCAATGGTTTCAAGCGATTAGAAATATCCCGCTAACAATCGCTATTTAAAATCAAAAAAAATCGGTTCACTATTGACCAAGATATAAGCGAAAACCAAAACAACCCATTTTTTTAGGACAAAATCCGTGCATATATCCCTATATATCTCAGTAAGTATAGTCATTATTGCCACAAAACTTGGCACGGATACTTTTAAAGTAGACACCTAAATATTGAAAAAAAAAATTTTCAGATAGGATCAGGGGAAGTGGTAGTTTTCCTACAATTGCACAAATTTGGTGAAATATTTTATGCGCTATATCTCGGAAACTATAACAGCTATCGACTTAAAATGTTCTACAAAAAGTAATTGTACAAAAAGACCTACATTTAAAAAAAAAATTTTTTTTTGGGTGGAGGCAGAAAATGGGGTAGCTCCTATACAAATTTACAATTTTTATTAAATTTTCGATACGCTATATCTCGGAAATTGTAACAGATATAGAAATAAAATCTTCTACAAAAAGTAATTGGACAGCAAAGCCTACGCTTTGTAGAAAAAAATTTTTGGGTGGGGGGTGAATATGGGGTAGCTCCCATACAAATTCACAATTTTTTTTAAAATTTTCGATACGCTATAACCCAAAAACTGTAATAGATATCAAAATAAAATGTTCTACAAAAAGTAATTGGACAACAAATCCTACGCTTTGAAGAAACATTTTTTTTGATGGTGGGTGAAGAAGGGGGTAGCTCCCATAAAAATTAAAAATTTTTATAAAATTTTCGATACGCTATATCTCGGAAACTATAACAGCTATCGACTTCGAATATTCTACAAAAAGTACTTACAAATTAATAATTTTTTATAAAATTTTCGATACGCTATATCTCGGAAACTGTAATAGATATCAAAATTAAATACACTACAAAAAGTAATTGGACAGCAAAACCTATGCTTTGAAGAAACATTTTTTTTCGATGGTGGGTGAAGAAGGGGGTAGCTCCCATAAAAATTGAAAATTTTTATAAAATTTTCGATACGCTATATCTCGGAAACTATAACAGCTATCGACTTCGAATATTCTACAAAAAGTAATAATCAAATAATTCATACATTTTGGAGAAAAAGTTGAAGAAGAGCAGGGGGACTAGAACATTTAATAAGTTTTATTAACCTTTAAATATGAGTAATGTCGAAAACTTTTAAATCTCTCGACCTCAAACCTTCTTCATCTATTTCTATTATTCATACGAACGTTTTTTAAAGTTTTTTTATGGACTTTAAAGCTCGTACAAGGTATTTTTATTATATTATTTGCAGTACAAAATAACTCGGCTGGGTATATTAAAAGACCAATGTGAAGGGTATATAAGATTCGGCACAGCCGAATATAGCGCTCCTACTTGTTTTTTTTCATAATAATTGCGGCCTCTGATATAAACAAATAAATAAATTAAAAAAAAATTGGTAACGTTTCTCTACTTATGAAAATTTGTTAAAAAATTCCGTTATGTAGGGGGAATATTAATATTTACTAAAATTTAAAAAAAAACTTGTTTAATTTTTATAAAAACGTGTCACATGTTTTCACAAATAAATAATCAATTAAAATCAAACAAAAAAAAAAAAAACTAAAAAAAATGTTGAAAATTTTAAGATTAATTTTATTTAATTTTATGTAGAAAAATAATTACTTTATTATTCGAGTGTTTGGTAAAAAAATTTAAGAATTTATTTTTAGAGCAAAATATTTTCTGATAAAATTTTAATTTATTGGCATATAAGACAGCATGAAGAGAAGCTTATTTGATATTAAATTCAGTTAACGCGCAACGCACCCACACAAGCAAAATCGTTTTGATGAACGTTGATGATTCTAAAACAAATTAAATTTTGTATCAATAAAAAAATTTTGCATTTTATTATTGAAACATTTTCATCCGCTAAATAAACTATAGAAATGACGTTATAAGCGTCTGCATTTTTTAATTATACATATTTTAAAAAAGAAATAGGGGAAATCAATTGTGGATTCAAGCACATCCTGCACATTGTGCAAGACGGTCATGTTTAAGGTGTTCGTTATTTTATCGATATACATATGTATGTAAACATCGAATTATAAAATATTTTGCAAAGATTTTTGTTTTGAATATACTCAATTTAAATTTTTTTTAAGTTAATGCTTGAAAACTTCCTATTTAGTTAATTTTTTTAAGGGGGATTCCCAAATTTCCAAAAAACTTATAAAAAAATAAATAGTTGTTCCGCCAAAAAGTAATTTGTAATTTTTATTATCTTTAGTATTATCTGCTTACCTATTGGGTAAGTATAGGTGTTTGCTAGGCTAAGGAGCGAGTCAGAAAAAACTTATACTTGGATTGAAAAAAAAAACTTATACCGTTCAATGTAAATATTCATAAAAATAAGCAAATTCATTCAAATACGGTAAAAACTCAATAGAAACCGAAGGAACGTACATTTTTTGAAATGGACCCCGAAATTCAATTAAATCAGTATTGCTTGGCCGAATACGAAGGGAAACCTGCCACAAACAGAACTCATATATAGAATTAAAGCTATTTATCTATTTAATTCAAACAAAAAATTTCAATTTTATTAAACTTACATACAGACGTTTATTTTTTTATGTACTTTTGGTCATAGCTAAGCACTTTGATAATTTAATAATAATTTTTTGCATGATTGTAATACTTAAAAGGTGTGTTTTTCAATATATAAGGCCACAAAGAATACTCTTGTATTTTTTCGTGACTAAAAAAAGTTAGTGATGATGTTTGTAACGAGCAAAAATTGTGGTTCGAGACCCACCTTCAAGCAAAGCGAATGACGAATGGCATTGGCTCGAAGCCTATTGCTTGTGGTGATGGTCGGACCATTTTTTGGTATGGTTCCTATGCAAATGCCCTCCCGAGATAAGCATTTTGGGATAAACTGACTCGAATATTACTTTTATTATTTTATTATTTGAGTAATGAGCTGTCATTATTTCATAGATTACAAGGTGATAATAATTTAATTTGAGGGTATATGTAGAAAAATAGGATAATAGAACAGGCTTTATATAATGTTTTTGTTTTAAAACCCTTAAATTTTTATTTATTTTGTTCAGTTAATCATTGGTAGCTAGTTATTAGGTTGATTTTTGTAAGCACATTTGTATGCAATGGTCGTGAATTTCGGCACAACTCAAACAAAAATAACTAGTTATTCTGTCAAAAGGTAACTAGTGCTTGTTCATCTTTAATATTACCTGCTAACTTACCAGATAAGCAAAGGTTTTGCTGGGTTTGTATATATGTCTTACTTTTTGCCACCAACTACCATATTGAACGATAATATAATCAGACCATTTTTTGATATAGCCCCCATACAAATGTCCAGCTGGAATAAACATTTTTGTATGTAACTGCGTCCAATATTTTTTTATCTTTACAAAATTTCGCATATGTGTCTTATTTTATGCCACCAACTTGTATGCTTAATACAAATATATCGGTCCATATGTTCACATAGCCCCCATTCAAATATGTTGTAGGGTATAATATGATCGAGCTTGACACATTATTTTCTCACTTGTTTTAATTTGCATTTATTAATATAATTATATAAAAGCTCATATTAAATTTATATAAATTTATGCCTATTTCGATGTATGTAAGCTTGTCTAAGCTCATAATACTCTTGAGTTGAAGCTTTATGTATTAATATGAAATAATATTCGTTACATAATAGAAAAGGACATCAAAAGGACAATTACAAAAGGGAATATAAATATGTATAACAAAGAAATCATAACTGTTAGGGTTACAATAAAATTATAAAATTAAAATATAAACTATATATAAATAAATGCAGCCAGCATGTGTCCAAAACCATAAGGAAAATGGGTAAAATTGCTTTATTATTTACAATTTAGCAGATGTAAACCTTGTATTGGTGTATGATTTCTTCTAAGAAAACAGGAGTTAAATTAAATTTTGTGTACTCTAAAACAGATTTTAAAGTTTTTCCTAGAAATTTACCGCAATTGTTTTATTTTGCTAAATGGGAAACAGTGATTAGTTCAAGTACAAAAATAAAGGGTGACTTTTTGAGAAACTGATAACGTAAAAACTTTGAATACAAAACGAAGGGAAATGCTTATATTGAACACTTTTTCACAGCATCGTGCTATTAAGAATATCTTAATGAAATTGATTGTTTTCTTGTTTTTAAATATATTAACATTAATTTACATGACTTAAATGAATGTATGCAAGGCTTCGAGTTAAGTCCTTTCAGAATTTTAAAGAACTTTAAAGTAAAAATATCCTCAAAAAATTATTACTTATAAACCAAGCAAATATTATGGTGGATAAAATATATATTAAGAAACATTTTGAGGCTGACTATTAAAAGTTTTTTTTGCGAATAAGACCGACACAATTATGTCAATACTATACTGAAAGTAAATTTAACAAAAATACAAAAATTTTACAAAAAAAATATTTTTAGAAGAGAAACCAATTTTTTTGTTAAAAATTTTTTTTGAAAAATCATTTGTAATATTTTATAAATATAGGAAGAAAAAAAAATTTAAAAAATAATTGTTTTCCGTTTGGAAAATTTTAATATTGATATTGTTAATAAACAAAACGTCTCATTTATTTAATATAAAATTAAAAGACCTTAAAAATTTCCCTACAAGTTGAGATATATCCTTTTGAATTTCTCACATTTCCTTGAATAGAAGATGTTAAACATTTCCTTTTGTAAAAAAACCATGTGGGAATCCTTTGTTTATACTTAACACTCAGACACACATCCTTGACATACACACACCATATCAATATAATTTAGAAACATTTGTTCTAGAATAAGGTTTAATGCGTTAAGGTTAAACTCTTTAATATTTAAAACAAAATGCAAATGGTCATCAGTACTTGTGTTTAAATGTAGGGATATATAGAATATTTTTAAGTAAAAAGTTAAAAATTAATATTAATTTTTAAACAATAAATTTAATATTGTGTAACTAGAAATTTAACTAAGGTCTGATTGAAATTACTTACCGAATATCCTTAGATATTTGCATAGATTAAATACACATGTGATTATGCCTCCTGGGATTCGTACATGTGATTATGTTTTTTGGGATCTGAAAGTAAATGTAAACAATTCATAGAATCAGAAAGATTTGTTCTTTTTGAAAAAACGCTAGTTTAAAATCTGAGGCCCTAAGTAAAAATAAACAGGCTCGTTACCTTTTATTGTAAGCCAACCCCATCACATATAGGGGGCGTTATGCATTTGTGCGGATGTTTCAAAAATACTTATCTGAAATCCATCTGTAAATATATTGATTTGTTTATACTTAACACTCAGACACACATCCTTGACATACACACACCATAACAATATAATTTAGAAACATTTGTTCTAGAATAAGGTTTAATGCGTTAAGGTTAAACTCTTTAATATTTAAAACAAAATGCAAATGGTCATCAGTACTTGTGTTTAAATGTAGGGATATATAGAATATTTTTAAGTAAAAAGTTAAAAATTAATATTCATTTTTAAACAATAAATCTAATATTGTGTAACTAGAAATTAAACTAAGGTCTGATTGAAATTACTTACCGAATATCCTTAGATATTTGCATAGATTAAATACACATGTGATTATGTCTCCTGGAAACCGTACATGTGATTTTTTGGGATCTGAAAGTAAATGTAAACAATTCATAGAATCAGAAAGATTTGTTCTTTTTGAAAAAACGCTAGTTTAAAATCTGAGGCCCTAAGTAAAAATAAACAGGCTCGTTACCTTTTATTGTAAGCCAACCCCATCACATATAGGGGGCGTTATGCATTTGTGCGGATGTTTCAAAAATACTTATCTGAAATCCATCTGTAATTATATTGATTGGCTTAGAACAAGATAAGCCTTTTAAAGCTAGTTATGATCGACCATTATTTATAGTCCCCATATATTTGCCCTATCGGAACTATCTAAAACGGCTATAACCATAAAATTTTCCACGCGGTTGAGGGTTTTTGCCACCAAATATACAGAATTTTGTTATAATCTATTAAAAATAAAAGATAGCCCCCCTTATGGACCTACTTTTAAAACTAGCATTCGAAGAGTTAACCCCGATACTATACTAGCTTGATAATAACCTAATAAATTCTGGTATCTAAACACAACTTTGGCAAAATAACTTTTATATTAAAGAAAACATTTCCTCAAAATTCACAGCAATCGAAAAATAATTTACCATGGCAGTCCAGTAAATCTGCAACTCAAGCAGGGAGATGGTTAATTAAAATGAGATTTTTATAAAACATCACGCCCCGATAAAGTAGAGCTGCCTTTCCTATTCCTTTAAAATTTTCAGAATGCTCTTTTTGACAGTAAGCCGCATTCCTTAAGAGTTTTAATGGCTAGATTCCGAACAAAAGACAGAAACAATATATGTATGCAAGTGAAGAACGGCATTAGCAGCAGTTTTTCAAATGTGATGTTTGGTATAAATAGCAAAGATATTATGTTAGGTCAACTGCAATGCGCAACTAGGTCCCAACAGCGACACCAAGGAGATCATCAAGGTTACTTACGTACTAAAGAGAATGTCTGAATATACAATTTAAAACACGGAATGTATACAGCGAACAAAAACTAATACAAAAAGTCACGTGGTTATTCCCGAACCAAACAATAAAGAACCAAATTGGACGTAAGGCCATCAACAAAGCATAACCAAGATTTGAAAACTTTGTATTTTCGTACATCACACAAAATAAATCAACGCATTGCTTCGATTTTCGAGAATACTGGTCGACAGTCAAAGCCGCCTTTGTGAAGACTACGGCAAATTGTATTGGTTGCAGAAACTCTAAGCACAAGAAATTGGCCTCCATCTGAACACCAAGCGCACCCATACGACATTGCACAGAAATACAAGAAGCCTACCCTATATAAAGCCTAAATTTTAAAGAAAAAGTGTACAAAAGCTAGATAGGCTTAGCTTAAATTACAAGCTTATTGAAAACTTGCTAAGCAAGCAAACTACAGATTATCCCGCCAGCCACATTTTGAATTAACTCCTTCGCTTAAACAAAGCTGGAGTTGATCACATCAATAGTCGACGAATATTAACAAAACCAACAGTGCAATAAAGATCTCTCCTACCCTGTCGTACGTCGACCTCTAGAAGGTGTTTGACACCCCAAATAATTCTGCCATATAGAACGCACTTGAAAAAATCGTCTCACATGCAGCCTGCCCTATTGTATACGAGGACACAATAAGCAGTCCCATATATGGGAACATTAGCATTTTTATGTTATGGTTGCTGTAAATAACTGTCCAAGCACAGAAAAACTACAAAAATTATTTCAATTAAAAAATTTGTAATCCCAATGAATTTTTTTTAATTCTCAGCGAGCAAACAAATTAATAGTTAAATTAAAAAAACTTTGTTAAAATTTAACAAAATTGTTAATCAACTTCTTAATTGATTTAATTAAAAATATTATTTGATTAAAAAAAAAATTATGGAAAAATCTTTTTTTGTGAATCAGTTAAGCAATTTCATTATTCTTTAACTTAACTGTTTGTTCATTTAAAAATAATTTTAAGAAATTTTTCTTAAACAACTTTCAGTCAGTTACTTTAATATGTTTCTGGGCGTATTTTTATTAATTTTGAAACTGTTTAATAGGTTTATGTCTTAATTACCTTAAAACAAGAACCTATTTTTTCCGACTCACTTTTAATTCGGAAACCATTAGAAATATGAAAAATTAACGAGTCTTAAAGATAATTTTATCAGAAGAAATAATTTTAAACCAATTAAGCAACTTCTTTAAAATCTGAAATTTAAAAAAAAAATGAAAAAAACCTTTTCTATCAATTTGTTTTTCTGACTTTTTTTATTATTAAGTTAAAATAATTGAGATCGATTTAATATTTTAGTTTTAATTACTTTTTTATTATTTTTGACATCCTTTGGATGTAACCTTTAGTAAGATAAACCTTTGATAGAATTTTAAATTTTGGCTGTTTTTGTACTTAAGGGACCCAGAAGAAACAAAAAAATGTGGTGGCCATCAAATATCACGACAAAGTTGAAATTTACTGACTTAAAAAAGTGCTGTTAAATAGATTGATATAACTAAAGATGAATGTGGTAGTAAACTTACAGTACCTTTCGGTTCTATACAACGGAGTTTATAAAAACGTTTAACAAAAGCTAAAAATGCAAAATTTCCATGAATAGATTGCCCATGACCATTTTTTTTATTGGTTTGCAATATCCTTGATATCCGTAAATCAGTTAAATAAAAACATAAAAATTTTTTTTAATATTTTCAATTTTGTATTTTATTGTTATTTTATCCTTAAATCATATTTCTTAAAAGCTACAAAAATTAAATGAAATTTCTTTAAAAGCTTGAGTATGAAAAATAAATTTATTTTTGTTAATATTAAGAATTTAAAAATTTTTATACAACTACTTAAATAATTAATTTCATATTTATATTACAATTTTGTTTACAAATTAAATTTGCCTAAATATTTTTTTAATTACTTAAAGTAATTATTTTTTTACTTATAATAAATTCGTAGTACATTGAGTTTAAATTTAGAAAAATATATTATTTAATGGAAATCTTTAAAAAAATAAAGCATTAAAATTTTATTTGTGGAAGGGATTTAAAAAAAAATATAAAGGATATGTGTTGTTGTTGATATTGAATTAAATTTCTTTCTTAAGAAAATAAACAGCAGGCTATTAATTTTTTGTTGCAATATTTGGTTCTTTTTGCTTTAATTAAATTTTGTAAATTTTAAAAGTGCTCAGTGATCTAAAATGAAAGTGTTTATTATTAAAACTTGCTTTAAAGTGTAATTAAAATCGTTTAAAGATAAAATGTTGGCCAAAATTGCTGTTTATTTTCTTTAAGATTAAGTTTATTATTTAAAAAAGTAAGTATTTTCTCCAAGGACTAAAAACCGAGTTGGAACCAACTAAGCATAATTTTAATTTTTTATTTATTTAAAATTTATTTTTAAGTGGAATTTAATTTGGTTACTTTTGATTTTATTTTTGTTTTAAATTAAGTGCCTGTGCTTTCCTTTATTTGTTTTTTTTACCTTTTTTTAGAAAACTTGGTTTTCTTTTTTTTTTTTAGCAAATTTGTTTTTAACAAAAAATCTTCATTCGTTTTATATATAAATAAATCCCTAATATTCATTTTTATTTCTAATAATTACACATGCTATAAAATCACTTTTTTTAATTTGCAATAAATATTTTGTTCTCGAACTAGGCACTACATTTCTGGTTGTTGTTGTTGTTTCGTTTTAAACAACTCCTTGTAAATTTTGTTTGCTATTGTACTCTAATGAAATTATTTAATTGTTTTAAGTCTTATAAAAATAATTGGTGCTATTTTTATATTATTAGTCAGTGTAGATTTATTGTAAATAGTGAGAGAAAAAAACGGAAAAGTATTGAAGACTTAGGCCCATTGTTGAGTGCCATAGGGACAGCACACTGAATATTTGGGCACTCGTGAATATAGACCCGACATACCCTTCATGTAAACATAGCTGACGGGAGGCCTTAAAATACTTTGCTGCTTCTTTTCCGTTTTCTTAGATGACGCACTACTTGAAGAGGATGAATTTGAGGCTGAGGAACGAGCTGAGGACTTTTTTGATTTTGCATTATTGCCATTTGTTGCACTGCTGGCTGGTGAGGAGTTTGACTTTTTACACTTTGAATCCCAAACTCTTTTTAAGGGTGTGCTGGAACATGATAGGGAACGCGTGGAACCGGCCGATGCTGAAGAGAAATGCTGTAAAATACTTCTTACCGATGATGTTATAGATATGCGACTCAAATGTAATCCTTTTGCTGAAGATGCTGTTAAAGTCGAAGCTGGTAGAGATTTGGATTTGATATTGTCCACATTGTGATTAAACATACTTTCTCTATTTTGATCTAAAGCGATTTCTTCATTTTCATCACTACTTGAATTACCGCTATCTGATTCACTGTAGTCCTCTTCCAAGTCATCGTTACAGTCCAAAGAACTAGTGGGCCTATAGATGGTGGTGGATATGTAAATGTGATGATGTCTTTTATTAGAATTTTTGTTTTCAGAAGTTTCCTCATCATATTGCTGCTCAGGTGTAAAACGGGAACAGGCCGATGTAGATGAAGTTGTTGACGTGTGCTCTTCACTGCTGATATCAAAGCTAGAGGTGCCGGTGGCATTGCCGGTGCCGTTGCAATTGCTGCTGTTTTGCATTAATCCATCCAAACGCGAATTGCGTTCATAGCTTAACGAAAATGAATCTGTCGAAGAAGATCTCAAATCTTCCTGGCTGTTATAAACAATAGTTTGCCCGTTTTGATTTACAGTATGATGGTGATGATGATGATGATGATGGTGTATAAAGTGGCGTCCCAAATGTTTGCTTAAACAATGTAAAAATGAACGAGAACGTAAGCCAGCTGGTTTGTTATCCAAGCGCTGACACTTATAAGAATCTTTTATATCCGTTGTCGAAGAGGATGCTGAGCATCCAGAGCTGCTTGAGCTGCTTTGCTTGGAGTTTCTTTGCGGCGATAAAGTATCCATTTTTAGATATTTTTAATCCACAGTTTGGGCAAAGTTTTTATTTTAAATCCTTTTGATTTTTTTATTTTATATTTTATGTTTATTAAAAAACTTTTAAACACTTTATATAAAAAGTTTTTGTTTATGTCTTTAATTTGTTTTTATGAATAAATGTTTTCTTAAATTTTGCAAAAACAAAATCACTTTAAATATTTTATATTTTAATATTAAGTTTTTTTTTAATAATTTTTTAAAACCATTCAGTAATTTTAAAGTTTTATTTCTAATGAAAATGTAACCGTTACTTGTTGCAAGTCTGCGAAAGAACTAATATTTTACTGTTAGAAATCCTGTGCTTTTATAGTTTATTCCATGGTCGCTGCATTTGGCTTTCTAACCTTCGTTTGTTAAAGCTTACATCGGCTTCAGGCGCAGACTCGTGTTTGTTTTAAAAATAACACACACACACATATGCTAGGAAATTGTAAAAGCTTTTCACAATAAACCTGAAACAGAACAATGCCATTTAGTATATTTCGTTTGGCCTTAAACGAAACAACGTGATTTGTGACATTCACTTTATCAGTGACGATTACAAAAACATTTTTAAACACTTGTTTTAAAATTTACGAAACATGTGTTCTAACCGAACACAAGTGAAAACAAATTGTCAGGGTTTATTGTCCCAATTTTTTTTTGTTTTGTTCTTTACTTTGGCCTGTTAAAAGCAAAGATTATAGAAACTTACAAAAACACCTGTTGTTCTTGTATGTAAGTGTTTATAAGTTTCATAACCATATTTGCCCATGATTTTTTACACATGACGATTGTGTTACTTTTTAGTGATAAGAAAAATAAGATATGATTTGAGGTTTCCTTTTCTTTTATTTAAGTTTTAATTTTGTTTTCTTATTGAATTTTATTAATGAATAACACATTTGTGGGTGCATGTGCCATCTTAAGACTTAAACGTGATTTTTAATTTTTCTTTTGTGTGTTTTAAATCACGCGGAAGGTTATGCACTCTTAAACATTATGGTGGCGTGCAGTTTCTTTTCCTTAAGCTTTTTTTTTAAACAGGTTTTTCGTAAAGAAAATGCTAAATGTTTTTCCATTTACGGGGGTTTTTATTGTTTTAAAACGTTTGCATATAAAAAAGTTAAGAGAAAAATAAAAATTTACAAAGTTTAGAAATTTAAAATACGTAAAGTTTTAAATATTAAATATTTGTCTAAAAAATTTATAATATTAAATGCTGTATTAAAATAAAACAAAAAACAACAAATAAGAGCGCAATTGTTGGCTGTGTCGATTCCTGTATACATTTCACCTTGTGCCTTTTTTTGTATCCGACTTCAACCAATATAACTTAAGTAGCAATTAATCCCCTACTTCGTAAGGGAAGCTATATATTAAGCTAACTTAAGAACTAAGTGCAATTTAAATGTAAAATTTGCCTGAGATTCTATAAAATTTTAATCTTTGATCTATAGTTTTTTATTTATATGAATTGTAATTTAAATGCTCCTAATTTAACGTTAAAAATAAGTTTGCGGCCACTTAGTTAACTTCTAGAGACCTTTATTTTACATTTCTAGAAAAACTGAAATATTAAATATTTTTGAATACCAAAAATGATTTGAATTGAATTTCAAAAATTTTTCAATATTTTGGCACTCTGTTGTGTGGCATCATCAGGAAGTTTTATTTAAGATTAATATTCGTTATAAGACCATTCGAATGCAATTTGAGTTATATTTCTATCTTTATCAATTTTCGTTCCTTATTTTAAATAACTATTAAGAAACAAGTTTACTTGCTAAATAAAAAATCACTTAAGTTATTTATTAAAGTAAAATTTTGATTTATCTGTTTTCTTTGAACTATAATAAACTATGAATGAAATTATTTTTTTAATACTTGAAATTAATTTTCTTGTTAATAATAAACAAAACGTCGAAATTTTAAAAACGTTAATAAATAATCTACTTTCTGTATTTGAATATTAAAAAACTAAAGTAAATTTTAAGAGTTTTAATTAAAGGAAAACCTAAGAAAATAAAATAATTTAATGGAAAAACCTGAATAGAAAAATATTTAAACAAGTGTTCAGAAATATATATTTTTTTCACGAAACTGCAACCAAATATATCGAAACCTTAATATAGAAAGGTCCTTACTCGTATTTATTAAGTCAAGATTTTTTTCTATTTTGGCTAATTGTGATATATGTACATATAAGCAGGCAATTTATCGAAATAAACGAATATATGGGCATATAACAAAATACGAGTTAAGGTAATTTATACGTGACTTAATCATACTACAGTAAACAGCGGTTCAAACCAAACTTATGGGCAACATTGTGTTTGATTATAGGTGACTTACCATTACGACATAACCATAACCTTGGAAACCAATTGAGTTTTGGTTTTATGGCAACGGTTATGGTTATGGCGCTATGGTAAGTCACATATAATTGAACCTTTAAGGGCCTTTCCATATTAAGATAACGATATGCATTTTTCAAAAAATAACTTTAGTAGACAGTTTTTACCACCGCTTTTATCGTGCTCTTTAAGGGCTAAAATATACGACCAACTACCATTAATTGCTTACTCCCAACATTTTTTCGGAACAAGCCTACACCCTATCTTCACTTCCAATGGGAAAGAACAATTAATAATTAAGAGTTTTCACGTAGAGGTTTTTTCACAGCTATGTGTGTCAATCCTTTTACAATGATAAAACACTGTTAAGATCTCTCAAATTCGGCTTAAAGCATACTAATTGTATGGTATAAGCTACCAAAAAATTCAAAAAGACCAAATTAAACCAGCAACAAACCTAGTAAATAGAGTAAATTGGGAGCGATTCCTTACCAGTTTTAATTTGGCACTAAAGGCTATGGAGAAATATAAGTTATAAGCTCGTAATACTGATCCTGATTCAAACAAGTTTTTAGTTATTTCTTTATAAAATGTGAGAGGTTTTTCGGAAACGTTTTTTTTTTGTTACAGAATAAAGTTTGGTGTTTTTTTGTATAACTTAAAAAATTGAGAATAACTTTTCAATTTTTTTAATTAAGGAAAATAGTTCAAAAAATTCACATTACACACGTTGTTATTTAAGAAAATTTAGCTTTTTATTGTTTTTACATTATCAGTCTTATCGCACTTTGAACATACTCTCTCACTTTGTGTTTACATATGCAAAATTTTTTAATAATTACAATATTAAAGGTGAATAACTTATGGAGCCGAAGAAATTTCCCAGTCCACCGCTAACATATTCGTAGTTATGCAAATTATTATAAGGATATCGTGAGGGTCCTTCCAGATAGTAGCCGTCATGGTGGTAGCCATAAGGTCGCTCATAATAAATGGGAGTTCCAATTGGGCGATATATGGGCGCACCAAATGTTATGTCAGCCGATATGATAGGTGCAGATATTGCCATGCTTAACAAACCAAAGAAAAAAAGCTGAAAGTTCAAAATAAAATTTTAAAACCAACGGCTTAAATTAAAACTTATTTAAAATATATATTTAAAAAAAAATCATTAACTATGGGGTAATTGTCAAATAATCCTTTAATAAACATAAAGTAATTTTATAAATAAAACCATAAGTAATTTAAGTGGAGAAAAATTAGTTATTCACATACCAATTTATAAAGAAGCAGCGACATTTTTTACTTGGATGATGTTTTGCAACACAGATTCAATAGGCAACTGCTAAACTTTTTTTTTGTATCCTTTAGACAAGGGCTTTATATACTGTGTTGTTTGGTGCATTTTATTTACATATTATATTAAAGCCCTTGTAAATACCCTTCGTCAACAGTAAAGAGGATATTTAAATGCTGTTATTTCGTTTGTCTTTTATACAGTTTTCTAGCGGGAATTTTTAAAAAATTTTGAAAAAAAAACAATCGTATCGAATCCCCCATCAAATGAGTCTTAGAAACATTTTTTTTGTTAGGGTGCAATAATAAATGTAACAGAAAAACAAAAAAATGTTTTTAGTAAATACATATATACAATTTTTTAATTGAAGAGTACCATGCCAGACCCATATTAGAAAAAGAGTTTCTAATTTCCAGAGAAGCGAGTTTATGGTAAAAACTAAGACTTGATTACGGGATGTCGAAAATCTGCAAGACCGATTATAGGATTAAAACTTGTTTAAAATTGTTTTATATTCTGCAGACTATACCCGGCAAAAATTGTAAGCATTTTTGCAAGATAAGTGACCATTCACTTTTATTACATTCGACTGAAGTGGCTTTTTAACCCATTTCCAACTGGTGTTCGATTATTCGAACAGCAAAATTGTCTGTTTTAAATAATTGTTTTAGCTATGAAGGTGAATGATATCGGGACGATAGTGAATATCATACATTACTTTGATTTTTTGGCTATTTTAAAATTATATTTACCAACCCCCACCACCCCCTTAATTTGAGGGGGGAAGGGTTAAAAAATGCCTTGACGGTAGACCTTTTATGTAAATTATATTAAAAATATGTAAATAAATAAAACTAAAAAAATAAACATGAGGTCTTATAGGCAAAGAAACAAATATTATTTTACAATAAAAAGATCAACACCTGACAACACATGGATGGCACAGGTGTTACTCAAAATAGATGTTCGATTAATCGAACAGTGGCGGCCATCCTATACTATAAAATCCCATACAAATGAAACATATCGTAATATAAATAAATAGACAAGATTATTTCAGTAAAAACAAATGTTTATTGAGTATTGCCTATTTTTGATTAATTAGATAGTATTTCATGGAAATCTTTGAAACACTTCGAGTGCATATGCTTGGCACATTTTTCACACATCCAAACTGTTGGTTTTCCACAGCCTTTCAACTGGCATCGACGACATTTCCCTTGAGGTTGACGGACGATGAGGTGTTCACCCACCACATTTGGTAAGTTGCGCGGTCTTTGGTACTCCAGATCTTTATCCACCTCCAATGCTTCTTTGTCATCGGTCAACAAAAGAGACTCAGTGACTGACAACTTGAACTGTTTTTGGCTCATTGGCTTCTCATTCTTATATTTCGAAACCAAACAATGCAATTTCCATGCATTCACAGTGGAAGAATTTAGGGTGTTTATCCAAAGTGGCCAGTACCATTTCTTTCCACGGATGTTTACTCGATAATTTTGAATGGCATTGTCGTGGAGATCAACGCCGCCCATGCCCTTGTTATAATTATGAAGCACAGCAGGTTGATCCACGTTGACAAATTTCCCATTTTCTCCCAGGCCCTTCTTAGAATCTTTAGTTGCTTTTTGCCATCGCCGAACAGGGTGGAGTGGCAGAATCTGATCATGGTTTGTAGCAATGGTGACCTCCTTATTATCTTGCCAGCGACAAAGGGTTATCTGGTTCTTAGAATCGTACATATAATCACGTGCACCGCGAGGCAAATCTTTACCGGTCTTCATATTTATAGCACCCCCAGCTACACGATTGCAGCGAACAGTTCCAGTGGCGCAGAATCCCTTTTCTGATAACAGGCACAGAAGATGATATGAAGTGAAAAAGTTGTCGAAAAACACCACGTGACGCATAGGTGCTTCGACATTGCTGAGTAAACGGAGAACGACATCGGCTCCAAGACCAAGCTCTCTGTCGTATTCATCAGATTGTCCACAGTATGGTATAAAACTAAACAAATAGCCCGTTGACGAACAGAGACACCAAAGTTTATATCCAAAACGAATCGGCTTTCCCAAAATAAACATTTTGCAACTGTGACGGCCGAAATAAGGCACCATCTGCTCGTCTATAGACAAAAACTCTGACCAAATGCCAAACTGTTTAAACTTTCTGTTTATGATGTCAAAGAATGGACGAAGCTGAAATCATTAAATATAAATAAGTAAACTTGAATAATGATAGTGTAATAATTTATACATAGTACCTTTGCCATCTTATCATTAACATCTAATTCATCATTATTCGCAAAATGAATGTATCTCTTCACATGCATGAACGTAGCTCTCGACATTGCCTGTTTTACTATTGCAATTCCCATTGACAGCTGCGAAGACCAATAATCCTCAATTGAAGGCAAAGTGTGGTAGCCCGATATCAGTAAAATCCCCAAAAATCTTTTCAATAAAACCACGTCCAAATGAAAACCAGCATTGTTCTGGGCCGCAAATCGGTTAGTCTCAGTTATGATATGATCCAACACCTCCCCATCATAAAACTTTGAGAATAACTGTATTGGTGACAGATCCTTTAATAATTCACATAGATCTTTCTGCGTATCGCTCAACGGAGCTGTCTGAGGCGATACATCGTAGTGAAACTTCTCCTTTCCTCTGTTCCTGGACCATTTTGGAGTTCCAAATGAACTCAATGGCTTGTAGCTGACTCTCGGTTTCTTTAGAGGTGGACCAGTTGATTTAGCAGCCGATTTGGAAGTTGATGGCCAAGCCTCCGGAATTAGATTTTAAATGGGTTTTGATAGCAATATACTGATCCTGATTCAAACAAGTTTTTAGTTATTTCTTTATAAAATGTTTTTTTTTTTTTTTTTTTTTTTTGTTTCATATATTTATTATTGAATCTTCGCCTGTGGCGAACTAACAATAAGTGTTCAAATCTTAAAACTAGGTAGTTAATATAAGTCCAGCCAGTGCCAGACTAAAATTTAAGTTCTCATATATAAAATGTGAGAAGTTTTTTGGAAACGTTTTTTTTTGTTACAGAATAAGGTTTGGTGTTTTTTTTGTATAATTAAAAAAATTGAGAATAACTTTTCAATTTTTTTTTATTAAGGAAAATAGTTCAAAAAATTCACATTACACACGTTGTTATTTAAGAAAACTTAGCTTTTTATTGTTTTTTCGTTATCAGTCTTATCGCACTTTGAAATTACTCTCTCACTTTATGTTTACATATGTAAAATTTTGTAATAATTACAATATTAAAGGTGAATAGCTTATGGAGCCGAAGAAATTCCCCAGTCCACCGCTAACATATTCGTAGTTATGCAAATTATTATAAGGATATCGTGACGGTCCTTCCAGATAGTAGCCGTCATGGTTGTAGCCATAAGGTCGCTCATAATAAATAGGGGTTCCAATTGGGCGATATATGGGCGCACCAAATGTTATGCCAGCCGAAATTGTAGGTGCAGATATTGCCATGCTCAACAAACCAAAGAAAAAAAGCTGAAAATTTCAAAATATAATTTTAAAACCGACGGCTTAAATAAAAACTTATTTAAAATATATATTTAAAAAAAAATCATTAACTATGGGGTAATTGTCAAATAATCCTTTTATAAACATAAAGTAATTTTATAAATAAAACTATAAGTAATTTAAGTGGGGAAAAATTAGTTATTCACACACCAATTTATAAAGAAACAGCGACATTTTTTATTTGGATGATGTTTTGCAACACAGATTCAATAGGCAACTGCTAAACTTTTTTTTGTATCCTTTAGACAAGGGCTTTATATACTGTGTTGTTTGGTGCATTTTATTTACAAATTATATTAAAGCCCTTGTAAATACCCTTCATCAACAGTAAAGAGAATATTTGAATTCTGTTGTTTCGTTTGTCTTTTATACAGTTTTCTAGCGGGAATTTTTAAAAAATATCCAGATATTCAAAGTTAAAAAAAAGAATCGGATCGAAGCCCCCATCAAATAAGTCTTAGAAATATTTTTCTTTGTTAGAACACAATAATAAATGTAACAGAAAAACATTAAAAAAATATTATAAGAAAATAAAGACCATTTTTCAATTGAAGGGTAATATACCAGACTCATATTAGAAAAAGAATTTCGAACCCAAAGAGTGGCAAGTTTATGGTGAAAACTAAGACATGATTACGGGCTTTCCAAAATCTGCAAGGCCGATTATAGAATTAAAACTTGTTTAAAATTGTTTTATATTCTGCAGACTATACCCGGCAAAAATCGTAAGCATTTTTGCAAGATAAGTGACCACTCACTTTTATTACATTCGAATGAAGTGGCTTTTTAAGAAAAAAGTTTAACTATAATTTTTAATAAGAAGTGGAAAAATCGATTATTTGTTAGCTTCTTAACTTTACACCATAATCACAAAAATAATGCACACAATAATTAAACAAATAATCTTCTATCAAATCAAGCCATAGCGGTCTCAAAAATAAGTTGAGTACGTTTTTTTTTAAACTAAATAGAGAATTTCTTACTTTTTGCCCAAAAAGGATTGATTAAAGTTCAAAACCGTACCGGTCTAAAAGCAAAAGGGATTACCCAAAAATGAAAACTAATTTCTTTGACATATTTATACTTATTATTTAAAAAAAATTTCTGCATGTGCCATAGCTGGGACTTAAACCTGGACTCTACGCTAGCGAGCTGCCATCTAGACCTCCGACACGATTTGTTTTTTAATGTAAAAATAAATATAAAAATACCAAGTTTTTTCTGCTTGGTTTTAAGGTTAATCCCGCCTGGACTTGATATAAATCTAAGTACCGAAGTACGGATCGTACTTTAAAATTTCAAATATGGTTTTGGATAAGTTTAAGAATGAAATTTTTGATTTTGGAAATTATTTTCTTTTTCAGTGTAGAGTATCATATTCTAACAAAAAATTAAATTGATCCGTATCTAGCGCTACTTTCAAAAATGTATGAACCTTAGAGGTAAAACAGGGTGAAACTTATATTTTGGTACGGCTTAAGTCATTTTCTTTAACTTTTAAAAAAGATTCAAACTGCGTTCAACAGTTCGCGAAAAAAAAATGAATACGTTTTATACTAAGGTAAGGTAAGGATAGAAATTATATTTTGGTCCTTTTTAGATCCATTTTTGAACTTCTAAACTAATAAAAATAGATTTAAATTTATTCGACAACAACAACAAAATACTGAGCAAGAGAACGGTATATGCAGGTAAAACGTTACTTTTTAAAAAAAAAATTTGCTACTTTTTGAACAAAAAGACTTTTGCACAATTTTGGTACTTTTTTGAGATTATCAGTCTAAATATATGAATTTAGGCACTATTCATCCAGATTGAAGTTAAAAATCAACTACATAATTGGACAAAAAATACTTTTTGCTTATATTTGGTACTTTTTAAAATTTTTTGATAAAATGAGTTTACAAATAGAAAACTGAGGACTATTAACCCGGAGTAAGGTCGAAAGTCAATTAAGTGACCAAAAATAATTTTTTTAAATATTTTTAGCACTTTTTAAATTATTTGGAGGTTGTGAGTTTGAAAATATGAACTAAAATTTATTGGTCCACAATGATGTAGAAAGTCAACGTAATTCACAAACAGCACCTTTTTACGTTTTTGGTACTTTTTTTACATATTTTGAGTTTATGAAATTAAGGACAATTGACACAGATTGAGGTCGGAGGCCAACTAAATGGATACTTTGTAGATTTTTTTTTGAATTTTTTGGAGCTATAAGTCTGCAAGCATTAACTAAAGACTATTGACCTGGATTAAGGACGAAAGTCAGCTAAGCAGACAAAAAGTACCTTTTACACATATTTGGTACTTTTTTAGATTTTTTTTAGATTGTACCTCTACAAATGCGAAATTAATAACCATTGATCCAGATTGAGGAGGAAAGTGTATTGGGTGGCCAAAAAGGATTTTTTTATTAACATTTTTTAAGGTTTCATATATAAATACTCATGAACTAAGAGCCATTCGCCCAGATTTAGGTCGAAAGGGAATAATGGGTTTGTGAATTTACAAACATAATGGACCCTTTTTTTACATTTTCCATGGTTTTTAAATTTTTTTTGAGATTATTAGTCTATAAGTATGAACCATTAATCAAATTAATTTTTTGGATTTTTCAATTTTTATAAGAGTATAGTTTTTCAAATATAAATCAAAATGTTACTTTTTACATTTTAGTACTTTCAAATTTTTTAATATTATTCGTATAGAAATATGAAGTTAAAAACTACAGACCCAGAAAAAAAAATATTAATTTTTTTTTAACATTTTCGTACTTTTCCGACAATTGTTTTGCTTTTACAGTTATTTTTAAAAGGACATTTTCGATAACGTCCAGCTTTTTTGTATTGTAGCCAGATCCTTATATGGAAATTAAACTACATTTAAGTCTTATTTAAATTTGAATAAAAAGTAACTTGAATACAAAGTCAAGATATGCGTGTTAGTTAATTCTTAATAATTAGTAAAGGATTTGCTAGAACCGACCATATTTTTCTTAATAATTTGAACAAAAAAATTATTATTAATTAAACTTTTTAATCTGTAAAGTTTTTACTGGGTAAGTAACTAAGAACAGGATTTAGGAACTGGTTTCTCTGCTAGACAGTATATAATTCTATGAAGGTTCCTTCTTTTTATTTTTACCTTGAACTTGCAACAGCTTTGTTTGTCTGTTTTAATATTTCTACACTTGATTAGACTCTAAACATTTGCCTTTAAAACGTGTTTGATTTTATAATTTTTCTTTTTTTTTACTATTCGATTGTATATTAAACGTATCTATTGTTATGCATTACATTTAATTCTATATTAAGAGATGTTTATCCTAATATAGATATTTTTGTTGAATAACTTGCCTGCACATACATATCTACTTATGTACAGACATTTAAAAAGTATTTGTAGATAAGTTTGTGTCTGTTGGTTTAATGTGATCCATACAATAATATTATTTCCACAAGTTAGGTGCAACCTCCTGTTGGTTGTCATGTTATTTCATTCGTTTTGTTCAGGTTTTGCAATTTAATTGGAAAAAATAAACTAACAAAAACACGTTTATAAAGAAGAGGTTTTCATTTAAATAATATTCACCATCACATTGCTTTGTTGCCTTTACAATGAGAGCTAGGAAAACATATGATATCAATGAATCTATTTTTAATTTTAAAAATGAGTTGATTTGTTTGAATAAACCAAAATTAGCAGCAAAATTTTTTTCTGTACATAATGTATCAGGTTTTTAGTACTTATGAATACAAATTAGATGATACATAAGTTTGGATTAAAGCGAATTCTATGTAAGGGCTAGTGTTGGATTCTTATACAAGCATATTATTAGATTGTTATATTAGGGTCAGTTGGTAGTTCTCCTAGAATAAGCAAGAAATAAGGGTTATGACAAGCAATTGTATAAAATAATTGAGATTTGTTGCCTCCACGTAAATAAGTAAAGTCGCTACAGATTATTTAACAGAAATAAATTAAGTTGTATATAATTTTTCAAAATGGATTTTTACAAAAAAGGTATTCCTACACTCAAAAAATTACAAGTGATTGTACGTTATTTAAGAAATTTTTTGTAAATCTATTTTTAAATAAAGAAACATTGAAACTTTAGCATAAAAAATTTTTAAGCTGACAACAGCTTATTATTTTTCTGAAACTTTTTTTGTTTAACAGTCAAATTGTTAAAATAACAGCAAAATTAGTGCAAATTATAAATGTAGTATTTTTCGACATTTTGTCTTAAAAGAATAAGTTCCCTTAACTTCGTTCCAAGCTACAAAAAAATCCGTTTGCATTTCTGGACAAAATGTAAGCAAAAAAGGTGATGCTTAAAGTTTAAAACAAGCGATACCAACTTAGTGCTTTAATCACTACTTTTGGTGTTTTTAATAACTCAAAACGCCAAATTTTAGTTTTAGTGCCAAATTGAGAAAACGCACTAAGCTGGTGCTTTCTTGATTTTTCGATAGTGCCTTTAGTGCTTTTTGCAAGTTTAAAATTTGTCACCAATTATTGTGTGCAGTGCAAGTCTTACGAATAATTTTTTTCGCCTAGAAACTCTTTATTTATCTCACAGTATATTGGTAATTTTATTAAAAAGTGTATTTACTGCTCGATTAACAATTCACTTTAACATATTTTAGTCAAACTTTAGAAACCGAATATGTTTAAACTAGTTTTCAAAGCGGCTGTATGACCTGTTTTAAACTAAAGTTTCTCTTAAGTACACATATGTCTTATATAAAAATGTAAATTCGCGTTGTTTAACTAGAACTGTAATTTTTCATTGGTTCTTACACCAAATCTTTAGTAGACCTTAAACAAATTCTTAAAAAGTCGCATGAATATTTTCTGCCTTTATCTAATAACTTCAATAAACTTACTGAGAATTGTTATAAACAAACCCAAACATTTAAAAAATCTTTCAAAAACCCAACAAACCATTTTTCGTTATTCAACTGTTTTGATTTTCTTTTTCTCTTATACATCTGGATAACCATTAGTTACCACTAAATGTATTATGAAATTTTTGGGTTTCGCTTAAGAAAAGACTTGTGGGGAGCGCAAGGTGTATAATGGATAGGATTCAGTTTGAAACTAAGTTATTAAAAAGTTTTGTGGAAGTAATGTTTAAAGCTGTTTTAGCCCTAATAAACACATGTACAACCAGTCGAATGGATGGGCCGATGGACATGCTTTAATCGATTCAGAAAGTGATTCTCAGTCTACCGGTTATAGAACAGGTGGGTCTTAGACTATTCATTTAGGGATATATATAAAAATGCATAACATCCCTTTCACGTTTTTAGTGTGTGTGTTTAATAAGTTCAGTACTTTTTTACGCTTTTCTGAATGCATAATTACGCTTGTAGGTGACTTTTGTTGTGTATGATGTGCTTTTTGCTTTCAAAAAGTTGGCATCACTGTTTAAAACACTACTAAAGCTCAAAGGGTACTGGCGATAGCTGGTATTGATAATGAATTTTTCTAAGCTGCCGTGTGTTAAGAAAAATGTTCTTTTCAACGAATAAAAAATGAGTTAATTTTAGGATTTTCTGCAATTTCAATTGTTTGAATTTAAATAAACCTAATTTTTGTTGAAATGAAGACCTTGGTGGAGGGGTTTTAAGTTGCATTTCTAGCTGATTTTACTTAAAAAACTTATTGAGGGTATCTAGTAAAACATTTGTAAATGTGTTTTTTTTAAATTATCTTATAACTTATACCAAAATCCTTCTATTTAGCTTTAAAATTATTTTTGAAAAGGAGCTTTTTATTTATATCTTATATAAATAAAAAAAATTTTAAGTTACCGATTTTAACTTTTTGTCTTATTTTACCATTTATGGTGTCGATTTTAAAAAATATTTTTGTACTTGATACCAACGTTAAAGGATAAATGCTTGTAGTAAATTTAATGTCTCCAGCTCTAAGCCTTCTATCTGTACGGTTATGGCTTAATTAGCTGACAATCAATATTTTTAGCCACCCACACAAATGGTCGTAATGTGGGCGTGGCAGCAGCAATTTCAAAAAACGAGCCTATTTTTTCACCCAGAAAAAGTAGATCTCAAAAAACGAAGCCTAAAGATTTTATTTTGTGAAGATTTCAATTTTTCCTTACCTAAGGGTACCTAGTCCCACACATATTTTGCGTTTCTTTTTAGATATTTTTCTCCTCCTACGGCTTACTTCACTGCCAAACTCTTCCCTTCCAGTCATGATGGTGTATAATTTTAAAAATGGCCAAAATTATAGAATATAGCAGAAAAGAATTTAAGGCCTTTGAAATTAATGTTTTTATAAGGCCTACGTCAAACATCGACAGACTTTCAGCACATAAAATAGGCACCCTGTAGGGTGTGTAAAAGAAAAAATCCCAGAATTTTCCTTTGTAAGGCAACATAATAGTTATCCTGACATTTTTTATTCCTATTTTAGACATATTTTGTGTGTTCTTTTATATAACAAAAAACGTGCCTTTCTATTAATATCTTCGATTTGCAAAAAAAAAAAAGAAAAAATATTTTTAAGGACGGACCTTTTTGGTAAATAATCGATTTCAAATAAAAAAATCAAGATCTCGTTTGCCAATCTTTATATGTGAGTATGTGTGTAACTACATACACACATACCACGTATGATTTTCTACTTGTTATTTTCCTTATTTTATATCAGCATCATACGACGATTTATTTTATTTTCCATCCATTTTTTTCTTTTGTCTTTTTAAAGTCACATTAACATAATCATATGCCAATATCAAAATGTGCTTTCAAAATACACTTGTACGTATTCTTTTCTACGTTTATTTTTTTCCGTCACATTATTGTGATTTGTTGACTTTGTGGGGGCTTAACACGTGAATTATTAAGAGAATATTTGCTTCATACAAATATACATTCATATATAATTCCCATTCGCTAGATATCGAAGAAGAAAACAAAGTAAAATGGTATTAAGTTAAAAGTTTATTATTTGTTATTTTTGTAAAAAAAAATTGTAAATAATAAAAATGCATTCGAGGTAGTAGAACTTGCAGGTGTACCAAATATAAAAGATGTTTGGTAACTTAGATCTTTTAAAGTGAGTAAAAGATTAACTAAACTCGCAATGTAAAACAAGCGGTTTCAAAAAATCCCTTTTTTAGATTTTTTCTGTTGCCTTTATAGTGGTCACACAATTACTTTTGTTTATGTTCAAGGCAAAAATATTTACAAACAATGAAAGCCTTGTTGAAGGATTAAAGAGAAAGTAAAGCGTACACAAGCCACGCACTTGCTTACATAATCAATACTTTTCAAAGGCCAGCCTTATCCTCTGTCTTTGATTAAAAAAAAAAAAGATGACCCCTCTTTAGAGACATAAAAGAGAGTCTACTAATTCTCTGATTAGTCAAACTCATTCACCACAGGCTAGTATTTCTGCTCCTTTGGCATGAAAACCTGTCTTACAATGGTCCGTTATCATTCCCACAAGAACTTAACAATCGCTTAGCAAAGATAAAAGCAAACTTGGTTCATAATATCTTCACATAATTTTAGAAATTTGGCACAAAATTGTATGTATTTACCTAGACCTCCGTTGCTCTAACCCACACAGCAAAATTTACACCACTATTAGAGAATTGCTCAATGAATTTTTTTTTTACAGCTTTGACGTCTTTAGTGATACCCTTTAAAATTTTTCGGCAAAAATTTAAGCACAATATTAGTCCTTAAGTGCCCTTTTTAAAGGACCTTTTCTTCTCAAAAAAGTCTCAAACTGACCCACAAAGAGAAGAGTTACAGGGTTAACACTTTCAAAAAAATTATCCCACTGAAGTTCCACAATAGGGATTTTCATAAGCAATAACTACAGTTTATTACTCATTTAATGCTCCCTTCGACCATAATATTAAAGCTTTAACCCACTGTAAAAAAAACTTAGACTAGCTGGACTAGAAGCTTATATTTTTTAAAAACGATCTACTCAACATTGCTTTTTAGAATTATAGTACCGCCATTATGTTACAAAAGTGCTGTTGGACAGTGTAATTAATTAATTTTAGGAATTTTAATTTTGGTTAAATAATTGATTAAGGCTATTTAACAACTCGACTTACTCGAAATAAATGGGCAAGTTGTAAAGTTTTTAAAATTTATTCAATTTTTTTTAACGCTATGTTTTACATTTAAAAGATTTTTACTATATAAAATTCTTTTAGGAATTGGGTATTGTTAGGTTTTTTATTTAAATTATCTGTTCTTAGGTTAAGGCTACCTTAAAGAGAGAGGAAGAGAATACCGTTATGGAACGACCGACAAAGTTATTAAAGCGGCGAGGTTTGGGATATAAGGTAGATGGGGAATATTTTTCTAACAAATTCTTTTCAAGTTTTTTAACATATGGCTGAACGCTGTCCAGAACTTCAAGCAAATCAGCTGCAATTAATACGGGTTCTCTCTGATAGTCTGCCCATAATAGATTGGAATCTTTATCTCCCACCAAATGCAGGGCATCACGTTAGCACCATGATTGCTTAGTCTTGGGGTCGATACGGCTGGTTAGTCTTGCATTCCATTAGATTATATACTTTAATCGATTAATCGGTTAGTTTACGCACATTATTCGAATTATTCTTTAATCGAAATTCATAGTTTTAATTTTTTTACTCGATAGATAAATCAATTGAAGTTGTTCTAATAATCAGGGGCCAAATCGTCACATTCGATTTGAATCGAAGTTTAAAAGTTCTTATTAAAATTTTAATGCCTAGAGCATCAACAACTCTATCGATCGAGTGAAATTTAGATTCGAATCGACTACGACGATTTGGCCCCAGGAAATTTTTGATCAAGGTTATGCTTTTATATATATTGTGTATTTCTTTTTGTTTTCAGAAAGTTTTTGCTCCGTTTATACAGATCAACAGCTGGAACCTCCCTTAGCTGTATCAATAGATTCCTAAGTTATTTAATCCTTTTCCAGCAAAAACTTTCCTTTCAAACTTTTTGTAATGACTTCCTTAATTCATCAATTTGCAGCCTTTATTGCTACTTTTCTTCTATTTGTTATATAAATTGTTATGACTTATTAAAAGCACGTTATGATTTGAAAAATAATTTAAACTCGATAATTATTACAACAATTTTCAAAATTTATTCAGGGTTTGATCCCAATTTTCTTGTTTATTTTTAGGGTTTGTTATTAGTTAACTTTGTCTATATGCATTTCATTGGTTCTTACACCAAATCATCAGTAGACTTCAACCAAATTCTTAAAAAATCTCATGAATATTTTCTGCCTTTATATAAAAACCTTAACAAACTAATTGAGAATTACTACAAACAAGCCAAACGTTCCAGAGTTTTTTTAAGAACCCAACAAACCATTTAAAAAGAAAAATTAAAACAGCTCATAGCGACAAATGGTTTGTTGGGTTCTTAGCTTAGTAGCTATAAACTTACAACCACGACATATCCAATAAAAAACAATTGAGAAAACAGTCTACAAGTTGTAAAAAGAAATCCTGTAATATTTATTTCATATAAAATTTCAAAGACGTAAAAGTTCACGTTAAGTAGAAATCATATAGTGAACGCAAAAAAGAATGTGTTTTAAGTATATGGGTAGTTTTATAGTTTTCCCAATGCCCTCGATCTTAACAAAATTGTTGTAAATTATAAAACTAACTAAAAGCTAATAAAAAATACAGGAGGTAAAAGTTTTCTTCCACTTTTGGGGTTGTGATTGATTTTACATAAAAAAATCACGTCACAGGGATTCCTTTTTTACTTCAGGAGAAACCAAATGAGGCATACAATTTCTCTATACCTCTTTATTATTAAAGGGACGCACATAAAATTTTCTTAAAAATATATTTAGTAATAAATGTCTTGGGGATCGTATTTAGGACTTCATTGAATTAAAAGAACAGAAGATTTTAAGCTTTAAATTCGCAAGAGTGTAGAGATTTTGGAAAAAATCTTATTTTCGCTCCCTTTCAAATTTAAATTCTTAATTGTATTTATTGTATTTTTTTTTAATTTAACAATTAAACCAAGTTTTAATGAAATCTAAAGGATTTAAAATCTTTGCAATCCATATGGCGTGGAATGGCCGATATCAAATTGTTCTCATTGATTTAAAATCAAAACAGAAATGAATTTAGTAGAAATATTGAAGAAAGGGTAACAAATAACAAAATGAAACTTAAATTAAAAATTAAACAAAATATATAAGAAAAGTTAAAAAAATAAATTAAAACATCAATAATCAAATGAAATTGATTTTTCTTTCTTTATATTTTAAGATGAAACTTAGTTATTGTTTACATCAATGCACATATACTTGCATTCAAATGGAAATTTTAGTTGTTCATATTTGATGTCAATCGAAGAAAATGAAAGTAAAAATAACTTAAGGAAAAGGCAAACTTTAACAAATAAATAAAAATGTTTATAAATGTTTGTGTAACTGTGTGCACTAGTTCTTAGGGAAAACTTATTTGCAGTTGCGGTTAAACGCATAAATCAGAGATGAGATGATGCAAACACACCATGTGACTGGCATTGTCACGTTTTCTTGCCGTTAGTTGTCGTAAAATGGCATAAACTGCATCATAAGCAATGTCAGCCAAGAGTGTCTCTGGGGGACGAACACTTATCGGGATTTACATGTACGCAACACGACTGTCAACAATAACCTATAACAAAGAGAGCGAAATTCACAGAAAGTAACAAAAACACAGGTTGATATTGCATTATTTTTTTAAAATAATACACACTAATCATCACTAATACTTTTTTATTAATCATCTTCTCTTGTTGGGCATCGATGATTATAAGTAACACCTTCAGCCAATAGTTTCAAATAATCCCACTTACTTTGATTGTTTTCTAATAGTTTCTACACTCAATAAGAAAATCTTAGTTAAATACATATATTCTTTTAAGGTATAAATTCTTAAATCAAAACATAGTTTAAAACTTTTTAAATTACCTACCACGTACATATATAGTGGTGTGGGTATAAAAACTGCATTTTGTACATGAAAGAACTCATAGCCAAGCCAAAAACAAACAAATTTGTTTTCAAGTTAAATGGTTAATGTGCTGTTTATAAAACACAAAAGGCGAAACGTCTTGGATGTATGTATTTATTTTATTATTTTAACAAAAACAAAAACATACACAAAACGTCCAAGACGTTTCGCTTTTCGTGTTCTATAAACAGCACAAAAATTGCCGTTATTTCCATACGTGTGCAAGACGTTTGTAAATGTTGTTGGCTGCTGTTAGGTCTGCGTATATACCATATATAGACACATTATTTACTGTGGCTTGTCATCGAGAGAATATAATTTGCTTTATGGGTTTCATTTAATTAACAATTTAAATATAAAAATAGCAAAAAGTTTTAATTTTAACTTTTTGTTGAGCTCAGAGCTACACAAACATGAAAGTAAAAGTTTTGTATAAGAAACAAGGACAGAAAATACATATTCAGGCTCTTTTGCTTCAATAGGGCGGTTTGCATTTTCTTTACATTTTTGCCAAAACTCAAGCTATTCAAAATTATAATTTAAGCAAAGGCTTTGACGTCTAAGAATTGTATGTTTTTGAGCGCTTACTCTTTTTGTAAAATATGGAGCAAGCTCTCCCCAACTATCCAACCCTTCCCCCTAGTGGACGCAACAAGTGATTCAACCCTCCTCCTTTTCATTCGTTGTGATGTGTTCTCATAACAAACAAACAGTTGGAGGATCTAAAAAAAATTCAAAATTTCTAAATGTCTTGCCAGCTACTCAGCTTAGCTTTGAACCTGCTTTTTCAACGTCTCCATTTAGTCTAATTATTGAGAATTTTAAGGAGAACTGATTCTAATTTTTCTTTTCTGTATCCCTTTTTATCTTTTGTTAATGATTTTCTAAAAGTTTTTTAACGCAAAGCTACCCACTACCTTAATTTTTTTTCCTATACTTAATGGTGTCGCAAATAGTGTCACCATTATTACTATGTAAAGGATATAACAACAATCACACACGCACAAACAAAGGCCCATTAAAAAAACAGAAAACACACTTTTATATAAACCCTTACCACTATGCCAGGGGTATAACAAAAATAACACAAACACTATGTCTTTAAAAAAACAGAGAATAAATTAAGCAAAAACGATATACATTTATAGTCTTTGCAAGATTGCTAAGAGCAAAAGTAAACTAAACTGTCAAACTACTTGCATAAAAACAGTCTTTACTCTCTTTTGCGTTAAAATTGTCAAACGTGTGGTGAAATTAGCCACACATGTTCATGTATACCCTCGTTCAAACATACATACAAAACTGAATACTTTTTATGCTCATCCATATGTATGCTTGAGATGGTTTTATACGAGATGTATTTAACATATGACCTGTCAAATTTTTCGCTGCAAAATTAATACATGTCGTGTAAACGCGTGGAAACATTGCTCGTGTGAAACACATATGTAAAAGTTATATGACAAATTTTCAATTAGAGCGCGTTTTATTTTCATCCGACAAAGCAAGTGTCATTAGCTGTTTTTAGAACAACAACATTGAAAAGTAAGCTGTTTATTTTGGTTTGGAGGTTATGTCAGATGTAATTACATACGTACGTGTGAAAGCAAAAATTATAAACCATCTGTAAAATTACAGTTTTGACAGACATACGCAATTACATGTGGATTGCAAAAGTGACAAGTCATGTCTAAAATACATTTCGTATGAAACCACTTTTAGCAGGGTTTCCAGTTGCCAGTTGGTTACATTTGTTACAATTTTAGTATGAGTTTTGTTCTAAAAAAATCGGGGAATCGCCTATATGTGGGGGTTTACCTACCTATCTTGCTAATTTTAAATAGCGATCATCTCTGAGATATTTCTGATAGTTTGACACAAATACATGGTCCGTAGTGCTTAAATTGATTCCAAAAACTTGATTTCAACAGATACACAAACGGACATGTCTAAGTGGACTTTCCTATCTATAAGGATCCAGAATATATATACTTTATGGGTCGCAAATAGATAATAATGAAATTACAAACGGAATGACAAACTAATATATACCCTTAACACTATGAGAAGGGTATATTAATTTTTAAATATTTGTTTGGTACAAGTAAGAGATTAAATTGTTATTTAGTCAATTATAAAACAATGTTGCAGGTTCAAAGTTCATTTAACAGTCGTTTAATAACAAATAGAAAAAAAAACATAATTTTACTTTAGATCAGTGGCTTTAGAATATTTCTATTGTTATGGTCAGTTACCTTAAGTATTGCCAATAAACCAAACAACAGGTTTAGGAGAAAAATCTTCTACACAACTTGAAGAAAACAAAGGAAATTGATAAACAGGCCTGTTTTAAGAAACCTAAGTAGACAAAGGAAATATAAAGAGAGACATTTAACAATAACTAGATCTTTACTGTTTGTCTAGCCGTTGTCATTGATTACTTAAAAGCTCTTGTCTTTCTATTGAATTTATTTCATATTTTCGTTAAAGTTTCATTAAATGCTGCAAGTTATAGGATTTATTGCAATAAAACGGATAAATGGCTTTAAAAATGCCTACTGTGTAGGTGCTCATAGTTTTTGTTAAAAAACCGCGTATGTTCAATATGCGTACGTACATTAAAAATAAGCCTTCCTTTGGTTTCTGCCATGACGTTGATTAGGCAGCACCGTGTTTATATAGTTTTCTCATACTCCTTCTATTGTCAAAAACGTGATTGCATTCAATGCAAAAGACAGCTAATTCAACGTGATGGTTAACTTTTAAAATTTCAAGAACTTTTGGCCGTCTTTGAAAACACGTGAAGTTCTAAGTAAAACATACGTAAATACATACTTGTTTTTATACGAAAGTAAAATTCTTATGCAGTTATTAAATAACATACAGGGTGGCCCAGAAAGACCGAAGTGGTGTGAATTCCTTATAACTTTTTTATTATAATTTTTTTCTTCTTTTCTTTTCAGTATTTTGTAAAGAAGACTTGGATAATTTATAATGGAGCAATACACAATTGAACAACGTGCCCAAATTGTTGAAATTTACTTTTCAAATCAACGGTCCATTGTGTTGACTCAGCGTGCATACCGTCGTCAATTTAATGTGCGGGTTGCACCCTCTCAGTCAACAATAAACCGTCTGGTTGCAAATTTTCGAGAACAAGGAGCAGTAAGGAACCTTCCTGGTCCCGGCAGACACCGAACTGTCCACACGGCTGACAATATTCAAGTGGTACAGGAGAGTATTCGGGAGGATCCAGAAACATCAACCAGGAGACGTTCGTCACAACTGGGCCTCTCAAGAACTTCGCTGCAGCGAATTTTGCACACCATAGGATTGTTTCCATACAAAATTCAACTTGTTCAAGAATTGAAACCAACAGATTACCAGCAACGACTTGACTATGCAATTTATTTCCAGCAAAAAGCACAAGAGAATCCAAATTTTATTCATAACTTAATAATGAGTGACGAAGCCCATTTTCAATTAAATGGGTTCGTTAACAAGCAAAACTGTAGGATATGGGCTACGGAAAACCCGAGAGTACTTCATCAACGACAATTGCACCCAGTTAAGTGTACCGTTTGGTGCGGTGTTTCTTCAGAAAGGATCATTGGCCCATATTTTTTTGAAAATGAACAAGGTGTCGCCATTTCCGTCAATGGTGATCGATATCGGGCCATGTTGCAAAATTTTGTAAGGCCAGCCGTGGAAAACCATCCGCAAATATGGTTCCAACAGGATGGAGCCACAGCGCACACTGCGAGGGCCACAATGACTCTTTTACGCGACATCTTTGGTGAAAGAATAATTTCTCGTAACAGCAATTTTAATTGGCCTCCGCGTTCCCCGGATTTAACCGCTCCAGACTGTTTTCTTTGGGGCTATTTAAAAGGAAAAGTTTATGTTAATAAGCCTAGGAGTATTGAGGAGTTAAAAACCAATATTCGAGAAGAAATTAACAACATACCACCGGAAGTTTTGCGAAAGGTCATGGAAAATGTGTTGGAAAGAGCACATTTGTGCGAAGCAGAATATGGCCACCACTTGCGGGATATCATTTTTAATAACTAATCCAAAAATATTCCCCATAAATTTAATGTATTTAAAAAAAAAAAATTAAAAAAATATCTCTTAAATAAAAAGTTATAAGCAATTCACACCACTTCGGTCTTTCTGGGCCACCCTGTACATGTATGCAGTTGGATCTGAGGTTATATTTTTACATATGCTTGTATGACCAATGTGAAATTGTGAAGTTTAGTAAAGGTTACTTAATAAATACAAAATGTGTCATTTATTCCGCACGGCCCAATTTCGTATATAACCTTCGTATCCCCAATAATCAAATTCACCTAAATTGTTTTCAAGACATTACATTGTAAAAAGTTTAAAGTTAGAAGCTGTTTTTCAAAATGTAACGTTTCGAAAATTTCATAGAAATGGTCCATTTGTATGGGTGCTTCCTTTCTTGCCTTGTCTCTCGCTCCTATCAACTATAATTGGTTTCCAAAACGTAAACATCGTACTATACTAACATTATTTTAAGTCAATATTAGTTATAGTTTGCTAAAAAATCGTGTCAATAATTTTAGAAAAATCGTCGTTTTAATTAGGCCTACCAATATCCTTTCTTCTATCCAACTCACATGTTTTTCCCAAATAAGATGTAACAGAACAATTACTTTTATGAAAATGGGTCGTATGTATGCATATGAGCAATTAAGACGGCTCTTTGCTCCTACTCAGCTATTTTTTTCGAAATGTAGATATTGTAGAACAATATTTTAAAAAAGGTCTTGATATCTATAGCTATTTAGGTTTTTGGAATAAAACCTATCAAAGATTTAAAAAAAATTATCCGTTTGTAAGGGCGCTTATTCTTTTTCAACTATTTTTTTTAATGTAAATTGTGTAGTACAACCACTTTGCAGAGGGTTCGATTTCGATAGCTGTTACAGTTTTTGAGATAAAGCGTTTCAAAGATTTCTTTAAAATTGGATCTGCTTTCTTGTAAGTTTAAGGTTGATAGTTGTTATTGTTTCCGAGATGTATTGAATCAAAAATTTCCTAGAATTGGCGAATTTATATGGGGGCTTCCACAACCCGTGCTCTTGCCCAATTAATATTTTCTTCCTTAAATGTAGACACTTTAAAAGAATTACTTTCCGAAATTAGCGTATTGAAATTTTTATTAGTATATTTCATTTGCAAGGGCTATCAAGCCTCTTGCTTCTATCCAAAAACAAAACCCCAAGCTAGCCTTCTTGCTAATATGAAAAGCTACTTTAGTAAAAAAGATTACTAAACCTTAAAAGGATCCCTTAAAAGTTGAAATTTTCTGATCTCTAAGTCTGTTACCAACTTTCTTTAAACTGCTTTAGTAATTGCTTGGAATCAAGCTGAATACGATCATGGAT
Organism: Melanophora roralis; assembly: GCA_963583895.1. NCBI lineage: Eukaryota > Metazoa > Arthropoda > Insecta > Diptera > Rhinophoridae > Melanophora > Melanophora roralis. Next base: position 13,736,384 of record OY757189.1, read on the forward strand.
GGCAGCAACTGCCTTCCCATTTACCAGGCGATAGCATAGTGTGACCGAATAAACCCACAGACTGAAACATGTTATTTTTGTTTGAGGAAAAAAAAATACAATTTTGCGCACTTTTAATTGATACCCCTTAAGTTTTAATAAAAATGGCCTTTTAGCCACACTTAACCTGAGTTTGCTAAGAAATTTGTGTTCACACATTGGCCCTTCACACACTAGACTAATTCTGCCAGAACAAAATTACTGTTTGTAGGCAAAAAAGGTAAAAAGTATGGTTATTTGCTGGCGTAATTTTTCAAGCGGCCTCAACCCCTCACTATCAGCACAAAACCAGTACATACATATAAGCCGTTTATTTTGAAAGCGGCTTAAAAAACAAAAATTGGTCGCTTAAATTTTAGTCTGGCGCGTAAAGGGCCATTGCAACCAACACAGAAAAACTAAAAACTTCTAATTAGGCAAAATAGTGTGTTTAAAAAAAAACATAATTCGGGGACTCCCAAAATTTATAATATTAATGTAAACAAAAAAAGCCTCAGAAAAAAACTGTTCACGTTTTTAAACTTTCAATGTTTGTTCACGTTTTAGAGTAGTTAATGTTAAATGAAAAGTGTTTACGTTTCTGGGTTGTTCACGATTCTGGATATTCACGTTTCCGCGAGTTCATTGTATTTTGTTTTTGGGGAGATTCAGCTAGGAAGCACTGCTTCTGCTTACAGTGTACAGGTTGCACATTCAAATCTACTCCCTCTAAACAAATTACAATATTTCGGACATACTTGTTTAAAGAGAAATAACATAAGAAGACTGCCGTCTTCTTCAATTTTATAAATGGAACCACTTTTTGATGTTATTGTAAATGGAATAAAAAAACTCATTTAAACCCTTATCACCAGGGTAAAGACCACAGCCAAAAACAAAGATTGAAACCGAATTCATTGTTAATCGATCTACTGTTCTTTAAAAGATATTTTTCTCTGTGTTGTAACAACTTAAAGGGTGCCCTGGTGTGTAAGTGACCAGTGTGTAAGTGCGCATGTCTATCAGTCTGGGGGGTTGCCGGATTTATTACCGCCAAAGGCTTGTTTAGTATGCTTCAGCCAATTTGTCTTTCTTTCTAATTCTTCTCTTATATTAAAATTTTTTTCTATCTGCGATTTCCATTCTTTCTATCTTCCTCTACAGGAAATACAATGGATGAAATAAGCGGAATCAAATAATTTGTGTTCTTTCTGTTGGTGGCGGCCTGTTCTAGTTAACCTAACCAAGCAGCAACCTACTATTAAACTGAAAATCTGTAGCTTTAACCAAAAAAATTGGGTACCACAACCTAAATTTCGATCGGAAATATTGATGGTTTTCCCAACTGAAACCGTTTTCACTGTGCAAATAAGAAAACAAGTTAAATAAAAATAGTTGCTATAAAAAAACACCCCACAAAACCATACAAATCAAATGCAATCTATTGTATAGTTTTTAAAAAGCTCTTCTAATAATAAATAAAATACTACTTTTAGTTATATGTCTTTTAACTAATATTATATGACATGAAAACCGAATCTTTATTGCACTAAACCAGAAAACCAATATTAGGTCTAGAATTAAAAAGAAAAAACTTCACCATATTTCTTTAATAAAGACCATGGGAATAAGAGCCATGATAAGAACCACCATGCAAAAGAGATGATTGATGATGGAATACTGGTGCAGCGACAACACTATGCGAAGCTACAACAGGACGTACAACATGTGCAATGGGCACACTGGCGGCATGATAAGATGTAAGAACTGGAGCTGAGTGAATGTAGCCAGGTTTGGCTAAAGCCAAGGCAATCATAGACAAAAGGACGATCTAGAAATAAAAACAAAAATGCAAAAGGAAGCAGAAATCTTTTTTTTTTAATTAAAATATTTACTTACAATTTTAAGCATTTTGGTGTTGATAATAAAAAAAGATTTACAAAATATGTTTAAATGCTGTTAACTTGAAAAATACTAATGTTTTTGTTTTCATATCATTAACTATTTATACAAATTTTTATATCAACTTCTTTAAACAAAGGCCTTGTAATGTTGGCAATTTTTGTAATCTTTGTAATTTTATATTCAATTTTTTAAGTGAAGCATCTTTGTGACCAAAACTTGACAAATAAATTTGATATTTCTTTCAAGAAGATATCGGCGTTTTTGTTTATAAGCTTTTGACTACAAGCATATTAAGTAACTGAATCTTGAGATTCTTGGTGGTAACCTGTTGGCTTTAGGTATGACAACTTTTAGGTTTAGTTCAATTTCAATTAAACTTGAGTGTTAAAAGTTTATTGCGTATAAGTATACGTTTCATAGTATCTTGGGTAAAATTAGTACCAGTTAAAAAAAAGAAACAAATTGTTCTATTGCTTTAAAGTTCTGCAGTAGTAGTGGCATTTGAAAACAAAAAAAAGTAAAAAAAAAATATAACAAAAAATTAAAAAAAATTTAAACAAAATGAAATCAAATATATTAATAATCAATATAAAACTTTCTAATATTGAAAAAAATAAGTTTCCATCAGCAAGCGAGCTTTTATTTATAAATTATATTTTAGTTAATGTTTATTTACCATTTTTTTAATTAAAACTTAATTGGGGTGTTCAAACGGTATGCTATCAAGTCATTTTTCTTAAAGTTTTAATATTTTACAATAGTTTAAAAAAATTGTTATTATGCTTAAAAGAAAAAAGTTCTATAATAATAAGACTTTTTGAATACCCTAAATATTTGCGATAAAAAATTTTATTAAATTTGTTTAAGAATTTTATACTAAATTTTTATTGAAAATTTTTGTTCAAATTTTTTTAATTTTTTTTTATATTTTTAAAGTTGATTTATTAATTCAATTTATTTATAATTTTTTTTAATTTATTTATAAATTGGGGTCTAAGCCAGGACTTAAACCAGGGGCCTGATGATTGTCAGCCATGCGCTGTATCCAATAAACCACTGAAGCAATCTGTGTTTCAAAGTATTATTTTTTAAACCCAAAAAAGAAAACAGAAAAGAAAAGGAAACCCAAAAGACAATGAAAATATATAGGAAAAAATTCGTTAGAGCAATATATTTGGCCCAACCATCATTGTTGCTTTGTATCCACGAATTTCGCCACTTTTGTGGGGGTCTTTATTCCCCTTGTAGTTATCCAATTCTTTTTTTGCCAATGATACTTTTTTTTGGCTGTGATACTTTTATACTAAATAGCGAATAAAAAGTTTCATAAATTTGGTCTGTATGTGTCGGGGCTGTCATTCCCCCTGTTCCAATTAAACTTTTGTTTTTATAAAATTTAGAAAACTTCATAAAATTATTGTAAAGGAGGTTAAAAGCTGATAGCAGTGATAGTTGTAACATATTGCTATAAAATCGTTCATAAGTTTAGTCCCTTTGTATGGGGCTGCCATTTTCCCAGTCTTAATGCAACTATTTTTTTTTTAACATAACTTGTCTTTATTTGAAAGCTGCGAAAGTTTTTGAGCTGTAGCGTAATTAAAATTTTATTAAATATCAGCTTTGAAAGGGGCTTTGAATACGCTTGCTTACCTCCAACAATTTTTTTTCGAAATGTACAAATCTTAGTGGCAGTATCAGTTGAATGAAGTCGCATAAAAATTCACAAGCGGGAAAATATGCTGCAAGTTGCTACTTTAGTCGGCCAACGATCACACTGGCTATTGTAACACTTGCTCAAATAGTCTTTAAATAAGTCGGCATAAAATTGCAGCATACTTTATGGCGCACAAATAAATCAATTAAATGTTCAAAGGTTTTATGATATCTTAATTTTTATTATAAGTATTTTAATAATTAATTTTTAACAAATGAACTTGAAATTCCTGAGTTACTAAATAACAAAACCCTAACAAGCAATTAGTTTACTTTTTTAACAAAAGTGGAGCAGCGTATGGCGCAGCTACGTACGGAGCAGCAGCAGCGTAAGTGGCCGCATAAGGTGAAGCAACATATGAGGTGGCAAAGTATGGAGACGCGGCAGCAATATAAGGAGATGCAGCTACATAAGGAGCAGCAAAGTTGCCATGATATTCCTGGGAAACAACAGCGCTGGTAGCCAAAGGCGCAGTATAAGCTAAAGGAGCAATAACACCAGGTTTCGCAGCAACGCAAGCAATAACAGCCACAATAACAAAGAGGGTGAATTTAAACATTTTATTCGTTGATTTGTTTATATTAAGCTATGATTTGCAAAAGAAAACAACTTAAACTGTGATAATCACACAATTTAGTAGTCATTATATACTAAACTAATTTTATTTGTCTTCTTTGAATAGTTAAAAAACATTTGTTGTATTATTTTTAGTGCGTAAATGGGGAAAAAAGAGAAGGCAAAAAACCTTGTTAAAAACATTTTTATATGACTGGCAGTGCTATAGTGATATCCTTGAGAAAACCCCCACAATAAAACGAAAAACAAAAACAAATCGTATAATAATAACAATAAATATCTAAAGGCAGCTTGATATTTCGGCCATTACCAAAACAATAAACAAAACAATTTAATTTCAACTAAATAACGAATAAACCTACATATAATTTAAAATAAATAGTTTAAAGCGAATTAAACAGAATAACAACCTTTTTAATATTCCTAGCATGTATGTTCCTTCTTTAGTCTTCTTTTTTTAATTTTTATATAAAAAACAAGTAAGAAAGTTATAGTCGATCAAGCCCGACCATATCATACCCTACATCACATTTGCATGGAAGCGTATGAAAAAATAGACCAATCATATATGAAATTAGCATAAAGTTGGACCCATATGAAAAATTTTCTTTAAATCGAGTAGAATTCAGGTCAGTAATATCTTATTCCCGGAGGACATTTTTATAGGGCTCAGTACACTAGTTGTGGCATTTAGTTAGACACATATGCATCATTTTGTTAAAGTCGAGCTATAGCGCAAAGTGCTTATTCCAGGAGGAGGCTCTATCAAAAAATGGACCGACAAATCTAATTTTTTTCAGTATTCTTGCTGAAGGCTTAAGGACAGACACATAGAGTAATATTTAAAACAGTTAAAGCCCAAAATGCTTATTCCGGGGGGACACTTGTATGGGGGCTTTGTCAAAAAATTGACCGGCCATCACAAAAAGCAATATGATTTGTGCCAGTTCCAAAGTACTTACCTGTACCAAACTTTATTAATATATCATTGAAATTGCGGCCTGTAACGTGTTTACAAGAATACATGGACACCCAGCCAGACGGACAGACGGACATGCTTAAATCGGCTCAGAAAGTGATTTTGTGACTATCGGTATGCTTGAACGTGGGTCCCAGACCATTATTTTTTGGGCGTTACAAACATCTGCACAAAAGCATAATACTCCTACCACGTATGTTTGGTGGTTATAAATATGATAATAAATGTAAAGTAACACAGTAGCCCAATAGTAAATAATTTATTGTTTACTTTTTATCAATAATAATTTTTTTTTAAATTACAGAAATAAAAGTATAATATTTTTATATAAGTAACTGATTACTTACTTACATATACTTATATACATACAAATAGATCTTTCTTTCAAGGTCTTGTTTTTATTTTTAAAAAAGATTGTTTTCCATAAGAATTTCTTTTTTGTATTTACTTTGTACCGGAAATTTACGTGCTCCAATGTCTATTTTTTTAAATTTCTTTTTGTGTTCTTATACAAGTTTTTCTTTTCATTTACAATTTTAATAAAGATTTATAAAATAAGAAATCAAGCAGCAAATATTTATAAGTGTCATGTAGAAAGCAGAAGTGTGGCATATGCCACATGCATTCAGTAAAATATTTTAATTCATAAGTAACTTTGCAAATGTAATTGTTATCAGTTAAATATTATAAGGCGGCAAGAGTTAATAAATTAATATTATTTAATTTACATTAAAGTGTTTATGAATGGTTTTTGCTTTAATTATATTTTATTGACAAAGTTCATTCTCAAGAATTCATAACTAAAAAAATACATGAAACAAGCAGGCACGTTATATTCGGCTGGGCCGAATCTTATACAGCCCTCACATTGGCCTTTTTGAATACCCAGTGATTTGATACAACAAAGTTGTTTTCAAAACATAAATCTTTATATTAAAGAAATAACATTAATGACTGACTGACTTATTCATTATCGTACAGTCTAAATATGTAAAGCAAGGACTATGGGTACCTCTCCCGATGTATAGACCCAAAAAAAGGGAAAATCGAAAAGTTTCCATCGTCCAAACTTTATTAAAAATTTTATTCCAAAAATAAACGGATCCATGTCTGACACTTTTTCGAATATTGATTAGGTCTACTTTGTAATTTTTTTCTTTAACTGACTTCAACTGAAATTGAAAAACTAACAATATGTTTGGGGTACTTTTTTTTAAATTTTTGGCACAAAGGGTAATGGTAAGAATCCTATTTTGTATCCTTTTAGGTACCTTTTGTTACTTTTTAACAAATTAGGATTAAAACAAAATTTAAGTTGCGTTCAACAAGTCTCGAAAATTTTTGGTTTTGGGACTTTTTGGAAGAAAAATTCACATTTATACATTAGTACTTTTAACGTACTTTTTGTAACTTCTATATCATTAAAAATAGAAAACCACAATTGCGTTTGACAGGTCTGGAAAAAATATATAAATATAATTGTGGCACTTTTAGGCTAAAATGTAGACTGAAAGTGTTAAAAAAAAGTACCTTAAGAGACCAAAGAATACTTAAGGTACTTTTTGTAATGCCTGGGCCAATTAAAATTGGAACATATTTTATATTGCTTTCTGTAGGTCTCAAAAATATATAAATACATTTTTGAGTACTTTTTATAATTTTGCATCAGAAGGGAAAAACATATGGATAAATTATATATTGGTACTTTAAAGAAATCTGTAAAACCTCTTAGCTAATAGAGGCAAAAATATTTCAAACTGCTTTCAGCAGGTGCCAAATCAAATTATGGGTCTAAATATAAAAAATAAAGTACTTATGATCAAGATTGAGGTCTAAAGTTAACTAAAAAAGTACTATTTTATATTTTGTTTAATTTTTTGAGTTCTTTTAAGATTAAGACTCTACAAATTTAGAGACTTTTGACCCATATAGAGGTCGCAAGTGAACTAGGTCGTTTTCCACATTTTTGGTACTTTTTTTCCTTTTTCTAAATTATAAATAAAAACAAAAATATAAATTTAAAGACTATTTACTAATATAGAGGTAGGAAGTAAACCGAGGGGAAAAAAGCACTTTTGTTTAATTTTGTGTACTTTTTCGCTTTTTTTTTGAGGTTATGAGTCTGAAAATATAACATTAAGGACTATTGCCTCATGTTAGAGTAGGAAGTTAACTAAGTGGATAAAAAGTACTTAATTGACATTTTTGGTACTTTTTGCAGATTACTAGTATAGATATATAAAATTAAGGACTGTGGACTCATATAGAAGTAGAAAGTTAACTTGTTTGACAAAAAGTACTTTTTTACATTTTTGGAACCTTTTTGCTCTTTTTGAAATTATGAATCTGAAAATATATTGATAGGGATTATTAACCCATCTAGAGGTTGAAAACCAAGTTATTGGACATAAAGTACTTACTTTAAAGTTTTGATACTCTTTCCCTGTTGGTTACGATAATTAGTCTAGAAATATGTTTTTAAGGGTTATCGACTTATAAGGAGGTTGGAAGTGAACTAAGTGGGCAAAAGGTACTTTTCTCACATTTTTAGTACTTTTTTGCTTTTTCCATATATTATATTAATAAGGAACTTTTAATTCAAAAATGAGCTAAGTGGGCAAAAAATACTTTTTTCACATATTTAGTACTTTGATGACATTATGAGTTAAGAAATATTTAAAAATTATTAACCCATATAAAGGTAGGGGAAGTCAACTGAGTGCACAAAAATAAAGTTTCTAAAATTTTTGGGGACTTTTGTGTAACTTTTTGTCATTATAATTCTAGAAATATGAAAATGCTTTGACTTATATTAAAGTTGGAAGGCAACTTAGTGGACAAAACGTAATTTTATACTCTAATGGTACTAGTTTGTATGTTTCGAAAATTAGTGACTATTAACCTAAGCTAATTAAGGGAGCCTTAAAGGACAACTATGTATGGTTTTATGTTAATGTATTTGGAATATAAAATAATATACTTTTAGACCAGATTGAGGTAAAAGGTCATTTAGTAAGACAAGAAGAACTTTTAAAATATAATAACTAAGATATAAGATATTTAAAATTATGTATTTAAAAACTACATAAGAAAGATATAAAAGAAAGGTGGGGTAACGTAGGCTTACAACAGTCTCTGGCAAAAGTCCAACATGTGACTCTCTGACTCATAACTTCTGCACTACTGGATTAAGTAAATAGTATTAGTCTAAAAATTAATTTGCAACAGAGGCTTTGGTTATTCTGCTTCATTCTTGTGAACTTACTCGTTATTCTATTGAAGAGAGTAGCAATTAAGTCTGTCAGAAATGTTACAAGCAATTCAGAAAACTTTAGAATGAAGGAAAAAGTTATAGTTTGCAAAAAATGTCTCTTATCATTTTTGGATTAAGAATAGAAAAATAATAAAATAAAAAATTAAATGTAAACAAAAAACATAAAGAAACTACAAAACGAGATAAAAATATTCCTAAAAAAGAACTCAAAGAAAATATTTCCTTAAAAAATTATTTCATTTAGTTTTAAACAAGAAACAGCTGCAGTAAAACATTTAATAACAAAAGCCGGGGATAAGTTTAAGAACAAATAAATTTTAAAAAATATTAAAATAAAATGCAAAATATTTTTTTATTAATATTAATAACGATGTCCTTTTGTGCCGGTGAGGATATTGTTTTAAAGTGCGATGAATATAATGCAAATATAGGGGGCATGGAGAAATTTTGTACGGTTTCGGGCTTTCAAGTGACGCATTCGCAAAATATTAAAATCCCACCCTATGCAAAGGCCAACCAAACGAATTTTATGAAATTTTATAACTCAGTTCTATTGGATATACCAGCAAAATTGTTTGATGTTTTTAGTAGTTTAAAAACCTTGGATGTTTCCAATACTGAAATAGAGGATATATCCCGTAATACCTTTACTTCAGCAAGTACTTTGACTACTTTAAACTTGAGCCATAATAATATAGAGAAAATCAATACATCGGTATTTGTAGGAGCTCACAATTTGATGCGACTTGATTTGAGCTACAACAAGTTGCATACTTTAGGCTCTTTGGCCTTTCGTGGTCTCACGAATATGAATAAAGTAATTTTGTCAAACAATCAGTTGTCATTTATACCAGAAGATTTATTTTTTGAAAATACTTATATGGATGCAGTCTATTTGGACAATAATCAATTAGAGTTTATCAAACCGGAAGTGTTTTATCATTTGAGACATATAAGAGACTTAAACTTGGCCAACAATCGCTTAAAGTCCTTTGATCCTCAGACCTTTCAACATTCATATGGCCCTGAAGTATTGATATTGGCTAGCAATCAGCTAGAGGAATTCAGTTTGTCCAATAAAACCATAACTAAGAAATTGGATTTAGATTCAAATAGATTAACGTCATTGCTGGTAAATGGTACCACTATTATAACGGCTGTTAGTAATTCTATATCATCGGTGAAAGTGGCCAATGGACAAAATGTCAATATACTTCTGTTGCGCAACAATAACTTAACAGACATTACGAATATCACTATGCTGTCACATTTAACGGAACTGGATTTATCTTCAAATCCAGTGGGCACTCCCAACATAAGCACCTTTCAAAATCTGCAACACTTAACGATTTTAAGTTTAAAAGCTACTGGCATAAGAAAGCTTACTTTTGGCATGTTTTCCAAGCTGGTAATGCTAGACAATTTGGATTTATCTTACAACAATTTGACAGAGCTCAATTTGGATATATTTGTGCCAGCAAATGCCAATATACGGTCGTTTTATGTGGATGCCAATAATCTTACCGAAATCCAAGGCAAATACACTTTTGCCATGGCTTTTCCTCAACTAATCGATTTAGGAATTTCGCTTAATCGCTTTAATTGCACTTATTTGCACTGGCTGCTGATCAAACCACAATTGACCGATTATACAATACTTCATATAGAGCACGATGATAGTGCCACTGAGACTACCCACATACGTGACGTTACCTGTATTAGTCATGTTCAAGATGAATTGCAAAAGGCCGAACACGATTTGGAAACTTCAAAAAGTTTTCAACAAATCCTACAGCAATCCTTGGATACAATGTCAGTGCATGCCCAACAAATGCAAAAATATTTGCTGATAACGTCCATAACGTTGTCATGCTTTATTGTGTTGCTCTGTAGTGTTTGTCTTATGGCGGCCATACATTATTGGCGTTTGCAAAGGGCGAAATACGTTCAGCATCGGGATGGCGCTATTGTCTTTCACTCGAATGCGACTGTTGACACCCATGTAGAGCAATAAATTATGAGGAATACATTCTTTCTCAACAGCTTGTTTTTTTCTTATTATTAAATAGTTTTATTCGCACTGACCACATCACATTCATCTGTATAATTACGATTAATGAAAACGTACGAAATTTCATTTTTAGTATAATTAAGTTTGGATTAATAAGTAATTGGAGTAAATGTTCGCAAAGCAGTTCAACTACCCATATGTTTATTTTGTATATCACCGAGGTGAGTAGAGGATTGTTGGTGTATTTGAGTATATATTTTTTTGTAAAAAAAAAGTTGAGAAAAAAACTCAAAAATATATAACAAAAACTGAAGGCACAAACATATGTAACAATTTGCTATGGGTGCAGAGACTGTGTTGTAATACAGTAAATATCAGAAAAACTCTATTAATGTTATTTATCTTACCAAAGCCCTCTTAAAAATTTTTCAAGTTGATTAACAATTAACACGCCCACTTCCAGTGTAAACTTCAAGTGTTTCTATGAAAAAAAGTACCTCTTGGAATGGAGTAATTTTTTATTAGACTTTTTAAGAACCTGTGATTACAATTTTAAGTCAGTCCAATCGCTGCCACGCCCACTTAGCTGACTTTGAATAACAATCGCAAAATCTTAAAAAAAATTTAAAATATATGTAGATGCTTCGATTATTCGACTTTTTGAAAAAAGCGGTTTTCGAATTTTTCGAAAAGTGGCGATTTGAAATGTTTGCCCCCAATCTGGATAAGGAAAGCCCTTAATTATATATTTCTTGACTCATAATCTTAAATAATGCAAGAAAGTACCAAAAGCATGTAAAAGGTCCTTTGGGTCCAGTAGTCAACTAATCACAAAAAATGCAAAAATACCGAATATATGAAAAAAGTACCTTTTCTCCACTAAGTGCGATACACATATCAAAAATCCTTTTTTATTTATTAAATTCATAATAGCAAAATTTAAAAAAGTACAAAAAATATCATATTGTACTTTTTATCCATTTAGTTGGTATTGACCACCATTTGCGTCAAATACTCTTATTAGTTCCATATTTATAAACTCACAAAAATTTACAAATATTCTAAAAAATATAAAAACAATTCTTTATTTTAGGTCAAAAGTTGTTAGATTTAAAATTTAAGACTCGTTAGCTCGAGAAATGCAAAATACGTACCGAAAACTTGAAAATGGGTACCTTTTGTCTACTTTTTCGCCTAAAAATTACCTGAAACTACCAAAATTTATTTTTTTTAAAATTTTGTACCCCCTTAGGTCCAAAATTTCAAAAAGTACAAAGAACTTTTTATAAATTTCGAGATATGCTAAGCACAGTTAGTATTTTTTAACTTAATTGACTTAAAAGCTACAAAACAGAGCTCAAAAGTACCAAAAAACCATTGTTTTTCCCTTTTTTACACCTTTGGACTTAAAGTTTTGAGAAAGCACCAAAGTACCAGACTCATAAAAAGCAATTTAAATAACGCTTCTATTTTTAGAGCTTAAAAGTAACAAGTTATTACTTACTAGGGTCCGTTTATTTTTGGTGTAAATTGTGATACTTTTTAAGTTTAGTGTCTTGTCTATCGTGTAGAGCTAAGAAGATATCTACCTATCGATATTTCACTATTTCGCCTGCACTTAAAACTTCAAGTCGTACGATTTTCGCTTTTGGGCTGTATTATGATGTATTTACGAAAATATCTTGAAAGGAATCTCCTTCCTTTTAAAAACGAAGTCGGCTTTTCTATGCCACTTTTTAATGTTATAAAAATATAAAAATAAACTTTTTGGCTCAAATACCAGTCACAGTGCATACAGTGTACTCTATACATATTATTACACACACACTATTTAAGCACAACAGTTACCAAATTGCAGTAAACATACACATGTTTAGGCCGAACACCAAAGAAAAAAAAATATTTGTTGATTAGACTCTATAAAGCAATATCTGCTCCAAAATTAAACTTTCTAAAATAGGTTTAAGCTTACAGAAAAAATTATAAAATTAAATACTATTTTTAAGTGAAACAAATCAAATTTTGCGAAATAGCATTCAGAGAAAAAACTCAAACATCAAAATTTAGGCAAAAAAATATAGATGATAGTTTAGGTTTCAAAATAAATTTTAATTCAATAGTTTTTTTACAAAATCATCTTTAAAAAAAATAGGAGTTTTTCAATGAGCTTATAATTATGTCTATTTATTCGGCTTAAGTTCATTATTAAAAATGTGATATTTAAAAATTGAATAAATTTAGTGTCATCCAATGGATGGCCAAAAACAAAAATGAAAATAAAAATAAATAATAGAAGTAACTAGTGATAAATGCAAATAGAACGAGAATAAGAGAACATAGAGTTGTACGTGGATTTAGTTCGGTCTAAACAATAAGAAATATGAATAGAATTCCAGTATTCAAATTCTAATTAAAGTTTGTTTAAATAGAACAAATCAACATTCAACTTACAGTAGTACCGAATAGAAAGAGTGCTGACGAGAAATCGTAGCTGATTTCGAAAATGCATTACACTCGGCTAGTATCGGAATTACTTAATTTTTAATAAAAATTTCCATTCTTAGCTATCACATTTTTAATAATGAACTTAAGCCCAATAAATAGACATAATTATAAGACATATAGAAAAAGTTCAAATAAATAACCATAAATGTTTTTTAATGAGTTTAAGATTTATTTTATCGATTACAAAAAAATTGTTTAGTTCGGCTAAGTCACCTAAGTTGTGACTAAACGAGGACTTTTAACAACAACAAATTGATATTTATGTGCCAAACCTTCATTAAAGGAATAGCAGCCACCCCACATTAGTTCCATTTATGTAAGTTTTTCTTTTTTATATCTTTTATGATAAATCTGGTTATAATATTTAATATTTTCAAATCATTTATTTCTTTATTATTATATGAATGTGTAAAAAAATAGATGTAACCATAATTCTCAATATGTTTTTTTAGTGGGAAAACATTTTTTTTATTTACATACATATTTGCATATATGGTTTTTAACATGGAAACAAAGTAAAATAAAAAAAAATAAAATGAAATAAAATAAAAAGGCATAACAAAATTTGTATAATTTTAATAATTTACAGGATTTGTGGTTGATGCAAAATTTTATCATCATCACAGTTTAATCTTGTTATGGTCAGTATATTATTAGTAACTGTTCGTTATATGATCAAAATACATGTTGCAATCAGCAAAAAAAAACAAACTTACAAAATTCATTAGAATTTTTAGTAAAAAACAAATTATTCTAAGTATTTCGTTTAATTATTTTTAATAGATTTTTTAACGTTTGGGTGTACATAAACAGAAAAAAAAAGTTACGACAAATCAAATTGTAACAAAAAAGTTTGTTAAAGTTTTAGTTACAAATTTAATAATTTTATGTAATAACTTCATATCTGTTGCTATTTTTTTCTGTGTACATACACACTTGTGTATATATAAAAAAGAAGCATTACTTACTGACTGATCAAATAGATGGGTTAATCGCATAATCTGCAAATAGATAATCGTGCAGCGAGTCGACTTATCTTTGTATACAGAACAAAATTAAAATAATTATTTCAATTACCAAAATGATGGAATCAATCAACAAAATGTTTAAATTTTTACCTCTCACAAAAATGATTATAACAATTTCCTCAACTGTAATAACTTAAAAATTAGCGATTTTTTTATCCAAATAAAAATTTTAAAGACTTTGATTACTGAAATGATCAAAATTTAATACTTCAATTGCTACAAGGAACTAACAAGTTAAAAGAAAAAAGAAAAGTAATATATTTGCTGTGCTCGGCTGGGGTTCGAGCTTGAGCTGCTTGTGGGGTCTGTGAGTGCTCTAACCATGCCATATGTAAAGCGCATTTGTGTTTATTCATTTTTATTTTATCAGCATTATCCTAATAGTAAAAAATATTAAAAAATCTGAAAAAAATTTATTTTCTTTCCAAGCAAACACTTTTAAAATTTTTATTACTGAAATTAAAAAAATGGTAATTTCAAACAATTCAAATATTTGAACCAATTACCGAATTAAAAATTATTTTTTTTTTATTGGAAAAACTCAACAAAAAAAGTAAAAAAAAATAACAAACAAACACACCACATTTGTATGGGGGTTATATGAAAAAATATATGGATAATTTTTATATATTTAGTATAAAATAAACATGTGGGTAAAGTTTTAAGAACCCTGCAGAAATTATTGGAGTACATGATCCGTTTAAAGTGAAAAGGAGTAGATACAACATGGTCCGATATAATGCAAACATGGATCATGATGATTAAAACAAGATATTTGGCAATACTTGCAATACATGATTTAAAAATAAATACAAATATGGTAACACTGTTACGCCATGTTTTATTTAGTTTGTTTTCTGACAAGCTGAATAATTAAAAGTGTGTTAATAATGTGTAGAGTAATTACTTGGACCAGTTTTGGGCCTATTTCTGACGTAATGTTTTTTTGGATTACATAGTCCTCTCCTAGGACATTGTAGTGTTAAATGGAGCATGTTTTCCAATATAATAATAATAATTTTAAGTCGATCGGTATTCTTAAAGGTGGCTCTCAGACTTTTATTTTTGGGCGTTACAAACATCTACACAAACACATAATACCCCTAGCACGTATGTGGGGTGGGCATAAAGTTTCATTAACCAAGGATAGCGTTGAAGCTGGCTCCATATGATTGCCAGGCTGAGACTCTGCCACTAGACCAACAAACCAAATTCTTATATTTGTTAGCGATCATGTCCGTTTTAATGGCCTTCACAAAGTGATAAGGGTATATATCAGCTTGTCACTCCGTTTGTAATATCTTTATTATCCATTTACGACCCCATAAAGTACATAAATTCTGGATCCTTATAGATAAGGAAGTCGATATAGGCATGCCTGTCTGTCCGTCTATTGAAATCAAGTTTCCCGACTCAAATAGAGTAATATGGACCAGCTATTGGTGTCAAACGATTAAAAATATCCTGGAGACAATTGCTATTTAAATTAAGCAAGATCGGTTTACTACAGATTTGGAAATAGGAAAAATGCTGTGTTACCTTAGTTTTTTAGGAAAAAATTCATACATGTGTGTAGCAAATGTAAGTACATGGAAACTCTGTTAAACATACATATGGATGCAAAGACCGAAGCCAAACGGCTGACATCCGGCTCACCTGCACCGCCGATAACTTGTATCAAGCCGCCCCCGCAGATGATTTTTTCAGCTTAGTGTCGGCTTAAACTTAGCCACCGCTTCTTTTTTATAACTAAACTTTAATATATTGTTATGTCTTACTCTAATTAATAGTTTATTGGCTATAAACAAAATTTGTGATTATAAACTCCAGGCATGTTCTGAGGCCAATGCGAAGTGTATATAAAATTCGGCACAGCCGAATATAGCGCTCTTACTTGTTTTATTTCTGTAAACATAGAAAAAATGGCAACTATCTGTGTGGGTGGAAAAATAGGCTTTAAAAACTTTAAAAAGGGCACTTATTCTAAGCTCGGTGACACTGTAAAAAATTACCCTAACAAGCATAGTTGTCACTGCAGTACAGCAGAAGCATTTCCATCTGCCATCTGTCTATAACGATCTTGGCGCATTGTTCAGAGATGTTGTCTTAGGGAAAGAAACTCGACATTTGACGTAAGATAGTTGAAATAAATATGCTGAGTTTGCAGGTCTTTTTTCTCGTAATATGTCATTTAATTAGCTTTAAATTTAAATCATCGTATCAAAATTTAGATACTTTTTGTATACCTAAGATGTTGATTTCGGTATACCTTCCGCTGAAAGAGTCCGTATACAAATATGGGGGATTTCATGTCAAGTGACCCAACTTTTAAAATCGATTGGAAAGAAATTTGGACCAAAGTGAGTTCTTGCAGAGAGTAGCTTAGACACAATTTTTTAACACGATCGGTCAAGAACTCTCTGAGCTAGAGGGGTTCAAAATTCAGAGTTTTCGGCAAATAGGTGTTTTTTCTCCTACATGTAGCTTATTACCTTTTGCTTTTAATAAAATTCGTCCCAAAGAATTTTGATAGCTTTTTCTTCAATCTTTCAGAAAAAAATATTTTTAAAATTTAAAAAATTTTTTTTTATTTTTTTTTTTTATAAAATAATTAGAAAAAAATTTTTTTCCCAAATATGGCCATTTTTTTTTACTCAAAAGAAAGCTTAGGCCTTTTCTTTGAAGAGCTTGGAGGTCGCTTAAGGTGCTTTCGCACGATATGTATTTTACACATGACTTGTCAAATTTTGCAGTGCGAAATTGATATCTGCCGTCTGAACGCGTTTAAACATTGCATGTGTGAAAAACATATGTAAATGTCATATGACAAATTTGTAATTAGAGCGTGCTCTATTTTCATCTGACAAAGCATGTGTCATCAGTTGTTTTTAAAACAACAACAAGGAAAAGTAAGTTGTTTATTTTGGTTTGGAGGTTATGTCAGATGTAATTACACATGTACGTGTGAAAGCAAAAATTATAGACCATCAAAATGACAATTTTGACAGACATACGCAATTACATGTGGATTGCAAAAGTGAAAAGTCATGTGTAAAATACATATCGTGCGAAAGCACCTTTAGTGGGATGCGAGTGGGATATCTATGAAAATTAATGTTTTGTAACTCAAGGCAGAGGATTTCTAATTTTCGCGTA
The DNA here is from genome assembly GCA_963583895.1 of Melanophora roralis. NCBI lineage: Eukaryota > Metazoa > Arthropoda > Insecta > Diptera > Rhinophoridae > Melanophora > Melanophora roralis. The sequence continues at coordinate 13,753,550 of OY757189.1, forward strand.
CATGCTATTTTGATTTTTTTTCCTATTTATGTAAAAGGACCTCTTAAGAAAAAAAAAATTATTTTATGCTATGGAACAAAATAATTTAACCTACGGAAACTATTTGGGACGAGTTTTGTAAAAAGTAAAAGGTAATAAATAAATAAATAAAAAACACCTATTTGCCAAAAACGTTAAATTTTGAACCCCTCTAGCTCAGAGAGTTCTTGACCGACCGTGTTAAAAAATTGTGTCTATGCTACTCTCTGCAAAAACTAACTTTGGTCCAAATTTCTTTCCAATCGAAAGACATCGGTTTTAAAAGTTGGGTCACTTGACATGAAATCCCCCATATGTATGCAGAGACCGGTGCCAAACAATTGATAGCCAGCTCACCTAAGACGCCGATCGTATGTGTCAAGCCTCCCCCGCCGATGATTTTTTTGGCTTAGTGTCGGCTCAAACTTAGCCACCGCTTCTTTTTCATAACTAAACTTTAATATATTGTAATATCTTACTCTAATTAATAGTTTATTGACTATAAAAAAAATTTATGATTGTAAACCCCAGGCATGTTCTGAGGCCAATGCGAAGTGTATATAAAATTCGGCACACCCGAATATAGCGCTCTTACTTGTTTTATTTCTGTAGACACAGAAAAATTGGCAAATATCTGTGTAGGTGGAAAAAAAGGCTTTAAAAACTTTAAGATGGGCACTTATTCTAAGCTCGGTGACACTGTGAAAAATTACTTTATCAAGAATAGTTGTCATTGCAGTACAGCAGAAGCATTTTCATCTGCCATCGGACTACAACAATCTTTGCGTATTGTTCAGAAATATTGTTTTAGGGAAAGGAAAACGACATTTGACGTAAGATGGTTAAAATATATGTATATGCTGAGTTAGCAAGGCTGTTTTTTTCGTAATATGTCCTTTAACAAGCTATAAATTTATAATCGCATCAAAATTAAGATACTTTTCGTGCACCTAAATTTTGATTTTGGTAGACCTTCTGCTGGAAGTGCTTGTATACAAATATATAAAAAACGCAAGCTTTTGACTTTGAGATTTTTTAAGACATTTTTTTCAGGTGTGGGCAGGCAGTAAGTATCGTTATTTTCAAACTAGAATGCATTTTTCTAACTTTAATTAAAAAACATTTGTTTTTGATTTTCAATTTATATTTTTATTTTAAACATGCTCTAATTTTATTTATAAGTAAGTGTAAACGTTGTTAATATTAAACAGTAAAGCTTAAAATGCACAGAGGCTATCTGCTGTAGTACGTGGATAAAATAAAATATGTTTTTTAAAACATTGCAAAAAATATTTAACAGCAAGAAAATCGTCTGCACTTTGTCTACTTAAAGCACTCTACAGAATATAAGATTGAGTACTATGATGGTATTTTACCATTGGGCAAGCATAATTTTAAATAAATCCGACTTACAGTTTGACTCTTTAGGCAGAAAGAAAGAAGCATTTAGTTAATTTCACGTAAAACCGGCCCAAAAGGGGAAAAATAATATTTTTTCCTTTTAAAAAAAATATCGATTAATTTACGTCTAACAGAAACTGAAAGTTATCGAAATATTTCAAATTTAATTTTTATTTATTAAACAAAAGTTTGAAATTATCACATACTGAATAATCGGCTAATTTTTTATTTACATTTTACTAAAAATGTCCCACCCGTCACATTTTCCTAATATATGTAGATATAAGGTATTAAAAACGATTAAAAGCACTTAAGACCAATAAGAAAATTTAAAGAATCAAGCTCGTTTTAGAAAACATTTTACACAATACGATCCTCAAGTCAAGATTCTCTAAAACGCAAATGTATGAGAAAGCACCTGGCACAGTCTTATAGTTCTTTCCGCGCTTACTCACTATTAAACGTTTAAAAGAATACCATTTTGGAAAGCATCGCCTCTTAAAGTTTCAAATTCTTTGAGTTAAAAGCAAAAATTATACTAAAATGGTCACACCTGTCACAATTAAAAGCCGATTTATGAAAATTTTGATTCAAACGTTTCATATTAGGATAGGTCTGTCGACGCTATAAGTGCATAGGGTATACTCTGGGGTATGCAAACTAATATTTATTTCACTATCATTTACCTTTAAATGTATTCGTTTAAACATTATACAGGTACATACACTGAAAATAATCCATGCAAAAATAACGAAAAGGGTTTTTCGTAGAATAAGCTAAATTTTCGAAAATATTACAAACAAAATTGGTCCAAATATTTAAGTTTTACGTAAGTCATGAAAACATTTAGTAGCAAATGCCAAGCTTTTGTACAAAATATTTTAAAACTAATTTTTTATAATTTTATGAAAGTAATTAAAAGGTTTAATTGGTTTTTTATTCGTAAATTTCACGAAAGTTTCGTTTAAATTACAAAGCTCACTTTAGATCAGAAATTCGTTGTTTCTAAATTTTTTGTAATAATTTTTTTGTAATATTTACGAAACTTTTATTCAATTGCATAAGAAAAAAAAAATAGAAATTCTAAAATTTCAAAAAAAATTTTAATTTTTTGTTTTTTTTTTTAGCATTTATGAAATAATTTCTTTAAATAATAAATGGATTTTGAAAATATAAAAAAGAATTTCGTACAATTCCTATATTCTACACAAGAATTGCGTGGTAGAAAATAACGAAAGATTTCGTACAATGTACGAACGAGTTCGTTCATATGTTTCATGGATTTTTTGAGTGTATATAAGCACTTTTGGCTAACCAAAAACTGCATAATATTCATACACATATGTTTTAAATTTATTTTTTAAAAACTTGGCAGTGATAAAAACTGCAAATGAAATACAAACTATCTCAAGATCATTTAAAAGTAACTAAAATATATGTAGTATCTATGCAAGCACAAAAAATATGGTTTGTGGAGCACGTGCATATTGAAATTTAAATAATTTTGGGGGACATCTTTAGGTATTCCAAAATAATAATAATAGCAAAAGAAGCAATTTAATTCTTTAAAAATAACAACGATATCTTGGCAATTGCTAATTTAGTATAAAAGCACAAGTTAAAACATTTTAAAGGCATAGTTTTCAAAAAGTAGTTAACAAAGTCCATCAAAAATGTTCAAATTGGTAGGATTTTGGTTTTTAAACTTACGAGCGTATCCAAAAAACTAAAATACTTATTCCTTATAAAAAATTTCTTTAAAAAATCCTATATTTTTTAAATTATTTTTTTTTTGTTTTTGGATTTTGCGCTTAAGTTTTAATCATTTCAAAAATACAATAAATTAAAAGTGTTTGTTAAAGGTAAAAAAATTATTCAATACATTTTTTATTTCGTTGCAGTCCCTCTTCACTGTTTTGTTTGCCTTGGTGTGCTCAGCCTATGCTAAGCCTGCTGTTTTAGCTGCTGCCCCTGTAGTAGCTGCAGCTCCAGCTGGTGTTGTTACTGCTACTAGTTCACAGTATATTGCTCGCAACTACAATGGTGTTGCTACTGCTCCCATTGCCGCCTACACAGCTCCCGTTGCCGCCGCCTACACTGCCCCTGTTGCCGCTGCTTATACCGCTCCTGTTGCTGCTGCCTACACCGCCCCCGTCGCCGCTGCCTATACCGCTGCTGCTTACACTGCTCCCGTAGCAACTGCTTATGCTGCTCCTTATGCCTCCTACTATCCTTACGCCCCTGCTGCCTACACAACAGTTTTGTAAATTAGCAACGATTATCTTTGATGGTTAGACTTTAAAACGTTTCTTAAATTGGGTTTTCCTTTTTATGAGAAGTTGTAAGGAATTTGATTTGTTGTATGTTTTTAATAACTTGTTAAATATTATTTTACAAAAATGAACAAAAAGAAATATAAAATATATTAAGCATGTTTTTACTTAAAAAGATATTTTAAAAATAATCGTTTTCTATTTGTTCGGAATTACTTTAAATATACATTCATTCCACTTTACATGAATTGGTGCAGTGTTTTACCAGTCAATTTAAGAACCTGTATACGGGTCAATTCTTCATAATTTCTATTCTCGTGATAGCACAAAGGCAAAGAGATAATACTCTTTGTCAGTTTAGTTGGCTTGCAGTAGTCCTGATTTTCATATTTTAGAATCATAATTTTATAACAGACAAAAAAGTACAAATATGAAAAAAGTACTTACTGCCCGCTTAGTTGACTCTTTATGGGTCAACACTTCTAAATTTTCAGACTCACAATCTTAAAAAAGTTAAAAAAAGTTCCAAAAATGTAATAAAATACTTTTCTCCACTTAGTTGATTTCCCACCGTTACATGTTTTAGTATTTCTCAATTTATAGACTTAGAATCCTAAAAAAGGAAAAAAGTACTAAAAAAAGTACTCTTTGTCCACTTAGTTGACTTTAGAACTCTACATGGGCCTATAGCTTATAATTTCTAGCCACATTATCGTTAAAAAGGCAAAAAGTGCTAAAAAAATAAATTTCAATTGTCAATAGTCATTAATTTCATATTTCTAGGCTTATAGTACTAAACTAAAAAAGTTTTAAATTGTAAAAAAGTACTTTTTATTCACTAAGTTGACTTTTCACCTCTACATGATTCAATAGCCCTTCATTTCTTATTCTTAGACCAAAAATCTTTAAAAAGTGAAAAAAACTTTGAATATGTGTCTAAAAGTTCGAAAAAGTACTTAAAAGTCAAAAAAAGCTACCGTTTAAGACCTGAAATGTCTACAATTATCATATTTTTTCAAAACCTTTTAAGCTCAATTTAAATGATATTTTCATTTTTATTGGTTAAGAAGTTACAAAAAGTACCTTTAAATAGCAAATTATAATTTTATTTGTTTTAAAGAATTATGGAGTATAAACTTATAAAAAGTGCCCTAAGTACCAATATATAATTTTAATCCTTTAAACCTTAGGGTTGAATTTTAAAAAAAGTACCAAAAATATGTGGAACGTAAAGACTGGTTAACCCGGAAATAAACCTATATAAGTCACGCTTTTAGAAGTGATTTAAAACAGCATGAGAGTTATGCATATTACAACACAAAAAAACACAAAGAATTCTGTTGTGGAAAAGAATAGTTTATTTGTAAGAATATACGATACTTGCCGTTTTGGGAATTGCATATTTTATTATAATTCAACAATGAACTAAAGAAAATGAAATAAAAAGAGCCAAATCATAATAAAATGTTTGTCCCTTGATAATTTATTATTTAAATAAAAAAAATAAATTTTAAGGACGAGAACACATTTGCTAATCTTTTTTAGGGAGGGAGCAATTGTCAAAGCGAAGCGCACCGGGCACAGCAGGTTTCCATTAAAAAAATTCTTTTCTTAAATTTTTTCACAAAAGCATATTTGTATTAAAAAATAATAAAAAAGACAATATATGTGCATATATCCCCAAAAAGGTTAAAAATTCTTCTTTGTAAAGAAAAGGTATAATGTACATATCGCACATTTAATCGAAAATTGTCACAACTCAAAATTAATCAAAACCCTTTGTTTTTAAGCCAGTTTCCCAGGTCAAATCCTTACAGAACGCAAAAATTTTTGCTTTCATTTCACTTTATTCTAAGCAGTTATTTTGCTGCTGAACATAATTTGATTTTCCAATAAGAAACCTGCATTAAAAGCATAAGAAAGGTTCTCAAGAAAACAATGATCTTGAGTTGTAGGGTTTTTGATTAGGTGTGCGATATATGCAATTTAAAATGCAAGCCATAATGTTTTTTATAATTTAAGGTGCTTTATTTTAATAAATTATTTTTTAAGTTTTTTTCAATAAAAAAAAAATATGGTGGAAGTTCAAGTTTAACGACCTTAAATTTTTATTGAAAAAGTCAATGCAATGCTTGTTTTGACAAATACAAACGCTGCTACTTATTTATTATATTGTAATTAAATAACTAAATAAAAAAATTTAAAGCTTTTTACAAGTAAAAAGGGTAAAAATAACTTCTTATGTAAGAAAAATATAAAATAATATAATAAAAAAGTCTCTAAAGGTATAACTGGCAGAAATTATTTCAGAGAGCTGCAGCAACAATAGGTGATACTATTGGCTGATGTTGAGGCAAGATAACTGCTGGTCTTTGTACTATGGCTGGGGCCTGTTGGTAAGTACTGTAAATGTTGCCGAAGGGTACAAAGCCGTTTCGAGTTGAAAAGAAGAGGGGGTATTGCGGTCCACCTGGTATTGCAGCAGCTGGAAATATGGCTCTGGGCTGATAGGGCGGCTGGGCAGGATGTTGTTGTGGTGGTGCTGGTGGAGCAGCACGATGTTCTGGTGGCACATCTACATTCTCTGCAGCATTTACAGCCAAATCTCCTGGTATTGCTTTTACCATTTGTTGCTGTGTTGCTATAATCACAACAACAACGATAACAATAGAAATCTGTAATTTTAGTGGGATAGGAGTTGTTGGCCAAAGTTTTGGGGGGAAAAGATTTTTTGGGTTTTAAAATAACAGGCGGTTTTTTCATTAAGAGCAGAGAAGTAATTGTTGAAGATTGTTGTTGTTGTTGTTGTTGTTGATTTCCAGAATTATTAATAAAATCATTATAAACTATGTTTGAGTTATTATAGGAATGACGTTTTAAACTTACAAATTTAAACATTATTTCAACTTGCAAATTTTTGTAAACAATGTTCTGTTAATTTAAAACTTGTGTTTATCAAATTCAAATTTATTTTTTAACTTTTTTCTTTTAATTTTTTTTATTAACTTTTTTAAAGCAATAAATTTTGCTTTAAGATGTATCAAGCAGAATTATATCGTTTTGTGGGTGTTTCGAAATACGTTTAAATGAGAATTGAATTAGAATTTAAAGTGGTTGTGGATTTTATATTTTTTTACACGTTTTTTTATTAAAAGCAACAAAAATTTAATATTTATTATAAGTGTATTTACATATTAAAACATATAAACAATTAATAAACTCTTATTATTCATCAAGTATTATTCTCAAAGTCATATAATAAAGCTTGACATAACTGATTGCCTTTGTTGCATTGTGTTTGCTGTATGTAAAAATACATAAAAAGTTGTAAAACAAATAAATTTTTTTTAAATTCATGTAGAGTGTTCCTGTATGAGCAAAAGCCAGTGTTTGCCAAACATAGAAAAAGCGCTTAAATTAAACACCAAATTTGAGAAGACATTGAAGCTAACTTTTGGTATATTTTCGGTTAATTTGACAACTCATAAAATATATAATATATGCTCGTGTTATATTAAAAACTTACAAATCTTAGCTTAAATTTTAAATAAATTGCATGAAAATCATTTTGCTTTTTTTTTGGATACAATGTGATGTAAAGGTTCTAATAGATTGCCTCGTTGTAATAAAGTAATTAATTTCTCTATATATATGGGGGATTTCATGTCAAGTGACCCAATTTTTTTTTTCGATTGGAAAGAAATTTGGACCAAAGTAAGTTCTTGCAGAGAGTAGCATAGACACAATTTTTTAACACGATCGGTCAAGAACTCTCTGAGCTAGAGGGGTTCAAAATTTGACGTTTTCGGCAAATAGGTGTTTTTTCTCATACATGTCGTTTGTTACCTTTTGCTTTTAACAAATTCGTCCCAAATACTTTCGATAGCTTTTTCTTCAATCTTCCAGAAAAAAATATTTTTAAAATTAAAAAAATTTTTTTTTTTATTTTTATTAAAAAAATAATTAGAAAAAATTATTTTTTTTCCAAATATGCCAATTTTTTTTTTTTTTTTTTTTGCTCAAAAGAAAGCTTAGGTCTTTTGCTTGAAGAACTTGGAGGTCGCTTAGTGGGATGCGAGTGGGATATCTATAAAAATAAACGTTTTGTAACTCAAGGCAGAGGTTTTCCAATTTTCGCGTATATTCTACTTTAATTTTTTTTCCTATTTATGTAAAATTATCGCTTAAGCAAAAAAAAAATTATTTTATGCTAAGAAACAAAATAATTTAACATTTTTGACGGTATGCAAGTACCAAATAAAGTCTCATACACTCGACACTGCATTACCAACAAAATTGTAGGCCTCTGGAATAAAATCACTTTTATATGGCAATGTCTGAACACATTTTGTTAATATTTTCAATGCATACCATCGAAAAGGTTAAATTATTTTGTTTCTTAGCATAAAATAATTTTTTTTTTTGCTTAAGAGATAATTTTACATAAATAGGAAAAAAAATTAAAGTAGAATATACGCGAAAATTGGAAAACCTCTGCCTTGAGTTACAAAACATTTATTTTTATAGATATCCCACTCGCATCCCACTAAGCGACCTCCAAGTTCTTCAAGCAAAAGACCTAAGCTTTCTTTTGAGCAAAAAAAAAAAAAAAAAAAAATATGGGCATATTTGGAAAAAAAATAATTTTTTCTAATTATTTTTTTAATAAAAATAAAAAAAAAATTTTTTTTAATTTTAAAAATATTTTTTTCTGGAAGATTGAAGAAAAAGCTATCGAAAGTATTTGGGACGAATTTGTTAAAAGCAAAAAGTAACAAACTACATGTATGAGAAAAAACACCTATTTGCCGAAAACGTCAAATTTTGAACCCCTCTAGCTCAGAGAGTTCTTGACCGACCGTGTTAAAAAATTGTGTCTATGCTACTCTCTGCAAGAACTTACTTTGGTCCAAATTTCTTTCCAATCGAAAGACATCGGTTTTAAAAGTTGGGTCACTTGACATGAAATCCCCCATATGTATTCCTATTATATAAAGAAGGGTTGTATATATGTATGTGTCTATGTTTATATTTATAGCTGGCCACACCATTGGATCGATTTTTTTGAAATTTTTACAAAAGTCTGAAAGGAAGAATAGGCTCCTTTTTTTGAAAATTATTGCTGCCACGCCCACTCTACGCCCATTTGTGGGGGAAGGTCAGGTTATGAATTGCCTAAAAAATTAACCAAAGCCATACTGATCAAACGCATAAAGCTAAATACATGAAATTAAGAACACGTGTTAAGCTTCCATGTTTGTTTAAATACATATGAATTTTTGAAAATTTGTCCCGTAGAGGGATAAAAAGGGGGCAAAAAGGGAAAAATCTGAAACCTTCTGTTTTTTAAATTATGTTTCTATATTAATACTTCAGTTAAGATAGAAACATAATTTAAAAAGTTTTGCGTTTTTCTTAAGAAAAAAAAACAGCGGCAATATGATGTTTTTTTTTTTTAATTTTGGACATAAAGGGGAGGAAAAGGGTTAAAATTATATTTTGGTAATTTTTTGTTATTTTTTAACAAAAAATAAAGAAACATTTTTCAAATTGTGTTTGATGGGTTTTAAAAAAATATGATTAGATTTTTCGTACTTTTTTTAAATTTTGGACCCAAAGGGGGAAAACGGTTAAAAATATATATTGATTTTTTTATGGGTTTTTTTGGAACTTTTAAACCAATATAGATAGGAACATAATTCAAATTGGGTGCTATAGGCCTAAAAAATGTGAGTACGTCTTTGGGTCCTTTTTTAATTATTGAACCCTAAGGGGGAAAAAGGGTTAAAATTATGTTTTAGTACTTTTTTTAACCTTAAAACCAAATAAGATAGAAACCTAATATATGTAAATTGCATTCGTCAAGTTACCAAAATATGTTGATATGTTTTTGGTACATTTTTTAAATTTTGGCGCTAAGGGGTACTTAAGAGCTAGAATTATATTTTGGTACTTTTTATGAGTTTGTAAAATAATTTTTGCTAACTAAAGCTTTCTGAATATCTCCAAAACTATAAACCTAGTAAATTCCAAATTTTTATTTGTAAGTTAATTAAATAGTAGGGCTGACTTATAATTTGTTGCAACTTATGTGGGGCAACCAGTAATTTAAAACCTTATATAAATGCTTTTGTTTACATATTTTGATAATTTTACTATAATTAGGGTATAATATAAAAAATATATTATCAATAAATAAATACAGCCGCATTTTTCACTATCTTTAAAAATGGCTTCCAATTCTAATTGCCTTGTTACTTTTGTCACGCGTTTTACCAAGTTCGTTAATTGAATAAAATATAGGAACAATTTTTTCGGTGTTCTGTACAGAAATCTGGCATCTTTTTTGTAACTTAAGGCGATCGATATGGTATAAACCTTTTTGGAAACTAAAATCTTTTTTCGAAACAAAAAAAAAAACATTTAATATATACTTATATAAGATTTGTGTCAAATTCCTCTCATATTTTTATTTTAATATAATAAATTAAAAAATTAAATTATTTAATAACTATGTATATTTCAAAAAGTACTTCAAAAATCACTTCCTATAGTCTGCTACCCTGATTGTTTAAATTTATCATATTAAAAAAAAAACATTTAATTAATATGCAGTTCACATAGTGATGAGCATTATTAAGAGATATTTATGTATATCTGTATGTAATAACTAGTGATGGGAATTTATATAAAAATACACAAAGAGGAAAAGTGTTTAAAAACTAGAAATTTTTTCATGCATTTCATCCAAAGTCGTAGTTACGGTTCGTACGTAGATTTTCTAAAAAGAAGTTCAAACTTTTACTTTCAACTTTCAAATCTAAGAACCTTAAACCGTTTAAAGCAAAAAATTTAAGAAACCATTTTCTTATTAAGCTTTTTTTTATAAAATAACTTATCAAAGTGACCAGGAAAACATTAAAAATAATGTTATTCTCTATGAGCTCTAAAATAATGGAATGAGTATATGAGAACCCTTCAGTGATTTTGGTGTAGCACAGTGTTATTGGAACAAAAGTGTTAACAAATTAAAAAGCATTACTCAAACGTTATTTGTTCTTGCAACTTCCTTATTGTTACATTGTTTATATTGTTTTTTTTGTTTTTGTTATTGTTTACTTTTTTATTAATGCACTTAAATTTTTTGTTAAAAAGATTTTAAAAAATTCCAGAGTTTTTTGTTAAATTTTATTTTTGGAAAAAAAAATTTAAAAAGAAATAAATCTGTATAATAAGAACCTGCCTTGAATTTTAAATTTTCTTAAAAATAAAAATTTATACCAAATATAGATATTTTTAAGTGTTTTTGTTTTTATTGTTTTTCTAGATCAATTATATGGATAATTTGATTTTAGTGTATATTAATTAGTTTTTGTTTTTTGTATAAAAGCTTGGTACTTCTCAAGGATCATCATCAGTTTATCAAGAGTTCTATTATACTATTAGCGAATACCCATAAGAACAAAAAAAATAATAATATTTACAAAAAATGTTTAAATTTGTAAGTAATTATTAAGATAATACTAAAAAAAGTTCATTCGTTGGAAAAAAAAGATATTTTCACAAAAAATAATAAATTTGCTTAACCCTAAAAGCAGAGGTGTATTTCGCGGTGTTTTTCAAGTTTGCTTTAACGATTTAAGTGTGCTTAAGCTTAAGATATGTTTGATATATTTGTCCAAACATCGATTTGCAAAAGAGACTAAGCAACTAAAAATTGTTCCTGGTGAAAGTTCATGTTGATTAGTAGCTACAAAATACTGACCAAAAAACCAATCGTTTAAAAACTAATAAATGTTTTAAGAAAATATCTACAAAATGTTCAAAAAAAATTTTCTTTCTTCGTTTTAGCTTATCAGTTGTTTGTTTGCCATATTCGCCTGCACCATGGCTAAGCCAACTTATGTTGCTGCTCCTTTGGGCTATTCTTCCTATTCGGCCTACTCTCCCTACGCCGCTGCTGCCTACACTGCGCCCATTGCTGCTACCTCATACAGTGCTTATCCTTATGCTGCCAGCTATTCCGCTTATCCTTATGCTACTGCCTATCTTCGTTAAGCTGTTTTACAAAATCGCCAAAATCCTGGCTCAAGGACTAATTAATTGTTTAGTGGTAAAAAGGTGTTTTTAAATAATTTTTGAGTTTTTTTACAGTTGGATTTTTGTTAATCTTTTTAAGCTTAAATATTTTTTTTTAATTTTTATAATGCAAACATTTATACAAAATACATCATTCCTACTGATATTAAAGAAGCATATTTTACAACTTGTTTTTTATATCAGGGCCTTTTTATTAATTCATAACTTTTCTACCCTTTTCTTAATATGTACTACGAATAATTCTAAACTTACAAGCGATGGGGAATTTTATAAAAAAACTTGCAAATAACAATTAACTTCGTAATCGTAGAAGTAATGAGAATAATCATTAAAAGAAAAAATGTCTATGATTTTCTACAAAATATCAACCTAGAATCCCTCTAATTTACTTTAAATGTTATTTTTTTCAATCTGTATGAATTTTTAGCACAATCTGGTTGGAAAGAATATTCCAAATAAACAAATTTAAAAAATAGTAACAAAAATATGAAAAAAGTACTTTTTGTTCACCCACTTGAATTACGGTCATTACTTTAAAAAAAGGAAAAAAGTGTCAAACGGGGAAAAAAGGTACTCAGTTGATTTCCCACCTAAATTCATATTTCAAGACTCATAAATTAAAAAAAAAGCAAAAAATAAGTAAAAAATTTTGAAAAAGTATCTTTTGCCCACTTTTTTGACTTGCAACCTTTTATAGTTCTTTTTTTCATATTTTCGTACAAAAAGGAAAAAGTACCAAAAATTAAAAAAAAAATACTTTTTGCCAACTTAGTTGAATTTTGTTGTCTATATGAGTTGATATTTTTTGTACTCATATTTTAAGGCAAAAAAAGGAAGCATAAGTACCAAAAATTTCAAAAAGTACTGTTTGTCCTGTTAGTTGGGTTTTAACCCTTAAATAGTTCTTAATTTTATATATTAAAGCACATAATCACTTAAAATGCAAAAAAAAAATAACAAAAATTTTACAAAAAGATGTTTTTGTCAACTTAGTTCACCTTTGACCAGTACTTTCTGTCCATCTAGGTGACTTTGAACCTCTACAAAGTAAATTTTTAAAATTTTTACATGGACCATAAGTACTTTTTGTACAAACATTAGTGCGTATTTCCTGCAAATACTGTTTGTAATTAAATTGATATTTAAGTTTTTTTCAATCTTCATTGGCCTGGGGGCTTGCAAAAATACCTATAAATTGTGTTGGGGACTAAATTCAAAAAGTATCAACTACTTTTAAAAACTCGATCTGGCATGATTTGAATAGTGTTTTTATCTTTATTGGCTTAAAAGCTATAAAAGGTAACTAAGAGGTATTTAATTTTTTTATTTCCCTTTCTTACCTCAAATTCAAAAAAGTACAAAAACGCATTCGTACTTTTTTATTGGTCTAGAAGCTACAAATGTACCTGAAATCTAAAAAATATAATTTTTACCCTTTTTGAATTTTAGGGTCAATAATTCTTAAAAATTAATTTTGTTTGAAAGAATACGATACTTTTCAATTGGATAGCAAACTACCGATTTTTACTTTTTTGACCCATTTGTTTACCTTAGGGTGTGGATATTGCAAAATTTCTTCTTTAAAAATTAAAACCGTGGAAAAGGGACCCGCACTCCAAATTTTGGGAATTTAGCGTGATGCGTTTGGGTTGTGCGGTGATAAACCAGTCAAAACTATAAAATTCAAAAGTTACAAGCGATCTGAAAATAAAAATTTTTACAGTCATACGCGAATACCTTTGGATTGTTAACGTAACAAGTCATATGTTAAATACATCCCATGTAGAAACAGCCTTAGCATAGATTTAGGGAATTGCCGTTCAATACATAGAATAACGATCAAAAAATATAAAAATTGTTTAGCCTTTTTATTGATGGGATCTTTAAGTATAATCCGCTGGTAAAACTATTATCTGATTTTAACCAGCGGCGTTTCAGTAGTTTTTATAAGCAAAACATTTGTAAATATAAAATTTTAAATTTAAATTTAGTTCTTTTATCTTCAAATATATTTAATTTAATCTTTTGCATGTAAATAAAGTTTTCTAAGCAGTTTTAAGTTTACTTATTTTTCCTTAGAAATTGTATAGCGGCTGGGGCAGCCACAAAACGAGCAGTTAGAGCAGTGACTGGAGCGGCATGGTAAAAAGCTGGAGATGGAGCCACTACCGGGGCAGAAGTATAAGCGGCAGGATAAGTATCGGCCCAGGCAGCAGGATATGCAGCAGAATGAGCAACGATATATGCATTGTAGATCTAAGCGTAAGAAGCAACATTACTTGCAGTAGAAACAGCAGGAACATTAGCAGTTAATGCCACAGGAGCAGTATACGCAATGGGAGTAGCAGCAAACAAAGCTAGCTTAGCAGCAAAAAAAATCAACAGCAAACAAGGCCGACAAGGAAAATGTAAACAGCTGTAACATTTTTTCCAAAAGTTATTTCTCTCAAGTGGTTTAAAGACCTTATCGTTTCCGTAATATAAAAAGGCCCTAACTCGTTTTTTTAAAGTCTAGATTTTTATGGCTAATTAGGATATATGTATGAGCAGAACATCTAACGAAATAAACGAAAACCTTGGCTTATAAAAAATACGAGTTAGAGCCTTTCTATATTGAGGTAACGTTATACCTAAACCTTTTAAAGCAACGCCTTTTATATATCATTATTTGTGCAAAAAAAAAATAAATAAATTGTTTTTTTTATAAAAACTAAAGACAAGAATGTTTTTGTATTTGGCTTAAGCTAAATGTCTCTTTATTATTACATTATTTGCTATTTTCAGAAATTATGTAAGATATAGTTTTCGTTATACATTTTGAAAAGTTTTATGTTTAAATATTCAAAGAACGTTTGATCGACTACCAAAGCATCTCTTATGAGGCACGTACTATTATTGTTTATGTTTACTTGCTTAAATTGTTGTTAATTGTCGTTATAAAGGCACATTAAGGGCAAAAGATAAGTCTTTTTTTGTCAAAACACTTAATAACATCTAGAATTAAGAAACGTAAAAATCAACGGGCGAACCTGAGAGTAGTTTTAAAAATTATGTTTGTTTTACTTAGAATTAACCTAAAATTAGGTTTATAAAATTATTATGCCCATATCCATAATGATTAAAGTAGTTTTATTAGGGGTTTATTGGCAAATCTCTATAGAAAAATTGTCATATAAGCCTTTGATAAACCTACTTTAGTTATTATCAATGTGAGCATTTAATCATATATATCGCTTAAAGGCTGCGGTAGCAGGTTTGAAGTTGATATCTACTACGGTTTTGTCAGGTTCAGCTAGGGTTGTTATCTCCAAATTCAAAAAAAGAGGACAGCCATCGCAAAAACCCGGACTTTTCCGGACATCGACAAAAAAATAGTTTCTAACAGTTTTATATTTATTTATAGGGTTTGTTGTAGGTTTAAGTCAAAATAAACTTTTTCAAAAAAAAAATTGCTTTAACGGCAAAAATATACTTTTAAAGTAATTCAATAGCAAAGTACTTGAAGTAAATATGTAGGACTAGCACGTGACCCGCTATTTCGTAAGCACAGTTTTAGAAATTTATTAAGTGAAGGTGATGTTTTGTGCCTTTATTTCTTAAACTATTACCTGCAAAACGCAACTTAAATAAAGTTTTTACCTTTATTGGTTATAAAAGTACAAAAAGTACCTAAAAAGTACCAAAATGTAATTTTCACCCTTTCTTCTATCCCCTAGGGTCTTAAGTTTTTAAAAAGTATAAAAAAATATTCATATTTTGTCAAGACTTGTCGAACGCAGTTTAAATTATGTTTCTATCTTTATTGCTTCAGATGCTACGAAAAGTACGTAAAAAGTACCACTTTACAAATTTGTACTCGTATGTCTGCCCCTTAGGGTCTAGATTTTTAAAAAAGTTTTAAAAATATATTCATATTTTGTCCTGACCTGTCGAACGCAAGCTAAACTATGTTTTTATCTTTATTAGTTAAGAAGTTACAAAAAGTACCTAAAAATTACAAATATGTAATTTGTACCCTTTTTTGTACCTAAGGGTTCAAAATTTTTAAAAAGTATCGAAAACATATTCTTATTTTGTCGATACCTGTGAAACGCAATTTATATTACGTATTTATCTCTATTGGTTCAAAAGTTACAAAAAGTACCAATATAGAATTTTTACCCATTTTTAAACCCTTTTTTTACCCCTCAACGTCCAAATTTCAAAAAAGTGGCAAAAACGCATTTATATTTTTTTAGTATCTGTCGATTGCATTTTGAACTATGTCTGTACCTTTACTCGTTTAGAAGTAACAAAGTGGACCTAGGCACTATCAAAATTTAGTTTTTAGTTCAAAAATGTAGAACTTTTTCGGACGCCGTTTTTTTGGAGGACATTGTCCGGAAAAAAGAGGACGGTTAACAGCCCTAGGTTAAGCGCATAAAAAATTTCACAAAATTTGTGCAATTGTAGATAAGAAAACACTTCCCCTGCTTCATTCCAAAGAAAGGATTTCCCCAAATAAGGTCACCTGTTTTAAAGCATCTGTGCGAAATTCTAAAGCAACAGTGGCTACAGGTTTTTGTAACTTGACCAAAATATATTCTTGAAAGATTGTATCAAAGTAAACGAAACAAAAAGAAGGCGCCCCACGAATGAAACTAAAGAACGAAGATCACATTCGTTTACTTATTACTTTCAAAAAGAGAGACTTGATATTCCCGTTTGTAAAAAATATTTTAAAGACACTTGTCAGGTGAGTGACGGGCGGATATACGATTGTTGTTCTAAAGAATAAGTTATATCTTTGGTTGATAAGCTCAAAGGTCGCGTTGCAAGCAATAAAATAGATGATACAAATGTTATAAAGCATTTAAAATTATTTCCAGCCTACAGTTGCTCATAATCCAAGACGACAATATTTAAATCCTGACTTTAATATTAAGAAGACGTATGAACTATACGTGACAAAATGTGAAAAGGAAAACTAAGCACCAGTGAAAGAAAAATATTACTATAATGTGTTCTCTACAAAATTTAATTTACATTTTAAGCAACCATCAAAAGATACGTGTCAAGCTTGTGATGCTTTTCAAATAAAAATTTAATCTTCAGACGATGGGGAAATAAGATGGCAAAAATTGAAAAGGAAACTCACTTAGAAGTGGCTGAATGGACTCGCAGTCAAATGGCTGCCGATCAAATGGCGACATCGGAAAAATTGTTCGTATTTTCGTTTGACTTGGAAAAAGCTTTAGCCTTCCCCAAATTGACCACATTTGTAGCTTATTATAAGCGAAATTTATATGTTTATAATCTTGGATGTCATGAATTCAATAAAAATATAACCTACATGTTTGTTTGGCCAGAAACTGAAGGATCTCGTGGGTCTCAAGAAATTTCATCTTGTCTAATAAAGTACTT
The DNA here is from genome assembly GCA_963583895.1 of Melanophora roralis. Classification (NCBI taxonomy): domain Eukaryota; kingdom Metazoa; phylum Arthropoda; class Insecta; order Diptera; family Rhinophoridae; genus Melanophora; species Melanophora roralis. Next base: position 13,770,745 of record OY757189.1, read on the forward strand.
AAAGTCCTCGCATACAGCTGATGAAGAAGACATTATTTATAATATTGCTGAATCATCCCAAAGAATAATGCCGCTAACATAAAGCTGCTATAAATTAATTACATAAATTATATTATAACCTAACTGCCAGCATTTTTTTTATGGAAAAGCTGTGATAAAAATGTACAATAACTAACTTTTTCTGTAATAAAAAACTTAAAAATGTAAAAACTAAATTTAACTTTATTACTTTTTTCAGTTGCCAAATCGATTAACTCCACCGGTCACATAAAAACATTACAGACGATTATTTGTTGGCTATTCTTTCTTATTAATTTTATATACCGTTAGATGAAAGCTATATCCACATTATATATTTGAATTCATATTATCAGAGGAATTTTTAAAAACAATATACATTACATTATCGCCTTTCTTAACTTTTCGTTTTATGGAGTTAATCGATGTGTGCATTGAGCGGCTCATATACAAAAAAAAACGAAGCATTAAATAAATGAAAAGCTGTAATTCCAACAACGATCGTTCTAGAATTACAGTTTTTCATTTAGTTAATGCTTTGTTTTTTAACTTTGTTTTGCTTTCAATTTTTTATTGAATTAGCTTTTCATCAGATAAAATTCTAATCGATTGTTGATTATCAAAGTGACAACAACCTCTCCTCAATTTTATATTTGATCTTTATACAGCTTTAATAACTATAATTATTGGCGGACAATTTTTAGGCGATATTTTATGATCAGAATTTTTTTTCAAGTTTTAATTTGTTTAAGTTTGTTTGCCTTAAACAACAATCTATAGTAGGCCTACCTCTACAATTATAAAAAGAGTTCAAGTGTCTGCTTGTTGTTATTAAACACAAACATTTTTTTTATTCATTACATTTAAACATAATAATTTGTCAACTTTTAACAAAAAGTTATTAACTTAATTCAAGACTTGTATTACCTAGTGCTGTATTTACATTTATAAAGTTAAAGTTGTATTAACAAAAACAAGGGTGGAGGTATTTAATTACGTGTTACTGCAGCATGATTGGAATACACCTTTAAGGTTGCTACACACATACAAACATACCGTAAAAGTTGTTAACAATTAGTCTTATTTGAATTTGGGTCAAAAAAATCAAAATGTAAAAGGATTGTTTTTATGATGTAGGTAAGTCGTTTAAGGTACTACTACTACTTTTTTCTAAACGACACATTTTATTTCTTTTAGTTTTTTTTAAAATTACCCACAACTACCATAGTGTAGGGCATAAATCTAAAAGAATAATAATTTTTAATTATAATTTTTTCTACTTTTTAGACCGAAACTCCAAACTAACAAAAGAGTACTACTAGCGCATAATTATAATTTGGCAAAAAATCGTGAGCTACAATTTTGACAATTTTTTAATAAACATAATTAAAAAGCAGCATATGATAATTTAGGTAATTTATTGCAACAACTCAACAAATGCAAATTAATTGAATTTTGTGCTTGTGTCGATTAAAAACTATTAATGCTTGAGCCAAAAGGACAAAAATTTGTGATCACTACCAATTTTGGCCAAAAAGTCATTTTTTTGAGGATTTTCAAATAAAAAACTTTAAAGGCGTTTTTCTCGGAATATAGAGCCTTTACAGCCAAAAGGGGAAAAATGCGTTTGTCGAAATCTAGAGCCTTTAGAGTCAAATAAATCACTTCCAAGTTCGGGCAAAAATTTAGGGGTTTAAATTAAAAATGCATGAGGTAATGCTCAACTAGGTAAGGAATAGGGTGATACAGGAAGTAATGCATGACAAGGTAAGGAAAAAGCTAATTCTTGTCAAGATAGGGGATAGGATATTGCATGACAAGATATGGGATAGAGAGATACAGAGCGTACTGCATGACAATATAAGGGATAGGATGATGCATGACAAGGTATGGACTATGCTCCATTTCTGTTAAGTTAAGTAGCACTCAACTTTTTTGAGTCGCTTGGGATAACTTGCTTAGCTTTCCCGTATTTTTAACTTTTGCGCGCCTTAACTTTTCCGGGCCTCAACTGAATAAGAATTTTTAATTAAATGTAATTTATTTGGCAATTTAGAGTTATGAATTGCTACCGTGTAAAAGACAATTTATAACTTAATCCCATTTAAGTATATGTTATATATTGTACAACTGTACGCCCATCGCTTAGTGGGGTTTAAAACATAATTTAAAAAACAAAATGTTACGCTTATATTTCAATTAAATCATTATAAGTTTAATCCACCTTAGTTAATTACAACCAACGGATACAACAGCAAAAAGTACGCATTCCTCTTTTTAAATTATTTTTTTAATTTTATTTCTTTTAAAAAAAAACTGCTTTGAACGTCTTAAAATTTTTTTCATTTCACTTTAAGCAATCACTTTTAAATAGATTTTTAAAAATCATTTAACTCCAACTCTAGCGCTCATGAAATGAAAACAAATTATGGAAACAGCCGCCCCTTTTTAATAAATCAGTTAATTACCACCTTAAGTTTGCAATCAAAAATCTCATAGAAGGTGCAAATTAAAATTTGTTGCATACGTATGTATGTCTGTGTGGGTTTGATTGAAACGCACTTTAATTATCTAGGTCCGGTTATAGGGGCTGTAGAAAATATGAAAGCACAAATAAAACTGTTTTCAGAAAAAATTATAACCATAAGTACAACCTAAACGTTTACACAGTTTTACAATTTATCACAGCCGGTACAGTCCTGTCCCCAAAGCTCCAGGTGCAAGCCGTGGCGCATAGAATTGTTTTGTCAATCAAGATGGACACTTAGCAAAAAAGGAAATTTCAGAAATGCAAAGTTCTGCATTTTATAGTCAATTTACAATTTTTTGGCTAAAGGTTTGTTATTTTAAGACGTTTTCAAAGTTAGGAAAGTTGAGTAAATTGCCTGCGGGAACGGTTTTAACGGTTCTAGCAGATTGACAATATATTTACTTGTGACTAAACATATGTATATATGTTATACATTTATTTATTTTTTTTTTTTTGAAAGACTAAAATTATTCCAAGCAATAAGTACAGAAATGTAGCGATAAGCCTGTTGCAGATAAATTTTAATTTTACTGACATGCCCGCAGTAAAGCAGTATTTAAAAAGATTTTTTTAAATATATTGGCGTTCAGCACAAAGAAAAACTTACCGACCTTTAAGCATGGTCGCCAAATAGCTGAAAGGAACAGTGACAGCACCTGTATATGGCAGTTTGTTTTCAAAACGACTACAAAGGCCGCTTGTTAAATTGACCCAAAAAAGGAAAAGAAAAAAAACTGAAATTTGGCGAACTCAATTCGATGCCGATTGATTAATGCATGCTTGCCACACACCATTACAAACATGTGGAAAAGGCGCTTCCAGTCTGCTAAAAGAGATTATGTCATCTCCAACAATAGCCACACCTGAATTCAAATTCAAAAGAGGCTTAAAAGAAACAGACGAAAAACTACTATGACACTCGTAATCATCTTATTATTGCAAAAGAGAAGTTTTTTGTTTTGCTTACTTGACCAACGATGAAACTGCATTTGCCCAACAAAAAAGATAACATTAAAGCGAAACGTTTTCCTATTTTAAAGCTCTATTAACTTATGACCATAACGCGTATTTCTGCCAAGTTTCATCGGTCTCTCTATAACTTTAAAAAGCATTATAAAGTAAAAAATAAACGCAAATATGCAACTAAAACTTTAAACAAGATATTTAATAACATTTTATTTTAAAGCTGTAATAATTTTAATTAAATTTTTAATTGTAAATATTAAACTTTTAATAACAACAAATGCTAATAAATAAAAATAAAACTTTAATTGTTTTAAAAATCGTTTACTGGTATAAAGTAAGTTACATTGATAACCAGCATTTAACATTTTGATTATCAACCCAGCAAAAACTGCTGCTTCGCTGTAGGTAGGTTTGTAAGGGAATATCAAGACAGCAAAGCTCACAAACCTGCTTACGTATGGCATGATATTTGTTCGCGATGTCCCACTTAGTTGCATTTTATGTTAAGTGCTTATTTCGGCGTTAAAAATATTCTGTTAATTCATGTTATTTTGGTGCTTCTTTAGCTGTTTAAATTTATTGCGTCATCGAAATAAATGTTTTGCCGTGTTATTTTGTTCGTTACTTGACGAAGAAGTAATGTTTTTTTTACTCACTGCCTTACAATAGTGCTTCTTAGTATGCACTTGAGTAAGCGAGTGTGTAAAACGGTAAAAGTTTTACATTTACTGCCATACGCTGTTGCATTTAATAAGGCAATAGAAAAGGGCTTGCTGCGAAGCGCATTAGTATACTAGAAAAAGTAGTTACTGCTTACAAAATCTCGATTATTTTTTGCTGGGAAGTTATATATAAGTATATATATATTTTTTTATATGGGGTGTGTACTACCAGGGCCATCCACCGTATAGTCTTGACTTGGCGCCGAATGATTTCTTTTTATTTCCGTACGTAAAAAACAAACTTAAATATCAACGTTTCTCGACACCTGAAGAAGGGTTTGCTGTATTCAGAATGCATGTTTTGGAGATACCTCAATCAGAATGGCAAAGTGCTTCGAAAATTGTTTCAAATGGGGAATATTTCGAAAAACAATAAAATGATTTTCAATGATTAATATTTGTTTTTGTTCTCTAATCCCGGAAAATAAAATGCAACCCTCGTACAAGTGCAGTGATTGACGTAGCTTTTTCAATTTATAAAAAATATTAAGATAAAGTGGAAAAACTTTTTAGTTAGGCAAATCAGGGGAATGTTGTTGTTTCTTAAATATTACTTATCCAAACTGTAGATTATTTCGCTTATCTTTTTTAATTTAAAACTAAGTCGCTTTATATAATAAAAATTTAAGTATTTATATCCTTTTCTGCAACCATGTCATGTTTTAATTGGTATTTTACTCCAATATCTAAAAACTGCACTTCAGCCAAAATAAAATTACCCTTTGCTTACATGACTTTATATGCAAAATTTTTTTCTTTAAATAGTTATGCTATGTTTTAAAATAAATCAAATTTATTGCTACATATGTACTGTACAACAACACTCAATCGCCCATTTCCTACCGACATTTTAAACAATTAATTTTAAACGGTCAACACCTGAATGTTGCAAGTTTGTTGTTGTTTACGCACTAAACAAAATGTTGCGGTTCTATGGGAATAAGTAAAAAAACGTTGGTCTAACAATGGTGGTTACAGTTCTTATAAATTGCATTTTAGCTGCAACGTATGTATATAATTAAACATAATAGCTGGCACTCAAAGTCGAACGCCTTAAATGGTTTTTATGCTTGTAGAAGAAATTATTCATACAAGAGCTACACCGAGAAAAATATTTGATTCTTAGAAAATTTACGAAGTTTTTAGATTTATTGCCTTAAATTAGTTCTTATTGAAAACAAATAGCCATACATAAAATTGTCTTCTGTTGTTTCTGCAAAGAGCTATAGGTCGCAAAAACGCTGTGACAATCGTCTCTTTTATTCGGGATTTAGTTGTGCTCTGAAGTTCTTATTATATATGCCCTCCACATAATTTATAAGGGTATATACCAGCTTGTTATTCCACTTGTAATTTCTTTAATATCCATTTGCGTTCCCACAAATTATATATTTTCTTGGTCCTTATAGATAGCATAGTTGCATTCGCGATGCCCGTCTGTTCGTGTTATGGTTGAAAATAGCTTTTTGAAGCCCCTTGGTGTCGCATTGAAATCCCACAAAATCGCCTGATAACTGATCAAAATATAAGCAAAAAACCATAACTACCTCTGTTTATTTCTCTAAAATTTTTACATTAAAACTTTTACAGCTGCCCCGGAGTTACTTCTAGACGGGTGCGGACTACCATTACATTTTCCTAACAAACATTTTTGTGAATAGCGTGTAAGTATGACACTACATACAGAATTTAATTTAAAAAAATCTTTTTAATCGCTCCTACAGCTCCCAGGGTGCTCCTGCAAAGGTTGAATGTAAGACAAAACCCAATTAACATTATCCCCCAAACATTTTCGTGGAACACACCCCCTTTCTCCAGCCCCTAACAGGGTTTGTAGTAAAAAACTTGGAAAAATTAAAGTAAAAACCCCTACAACTTCTTCGGAGTCACCCTTAGAGGACTAAAATGTATCGCAGATCCCCATTGGTTTTCCATTCCAAACATATTCCTGGGATAAACTTACCTCTTATCTCCCTCCCCCTACATTTTCCAGACCACAAAAGCCTGGAGGTCCTGCAATCAGCCCTGTCCCTCCAGGTTTGACCCACTTTTCCATTATTCAAGTCCCTATCCATTTATCAAAGAAACCCATTGGAGGCCCTACCGGCTCACAACCCAGCCTATATCCCAGGCCAACCTCCTCCACGCCCATCTGTTGGCAGTCTATTTACCGGCAACGTCACAACCTTGCAGAGTCTAACCTTGCGTGCCGCAAAAATCGCATTAAAAACACGTCTATAGTGATCCACAAGTCTTGACCTGACACAATGTCCTTCCAGAGCCTTGAGTGCGCCTTGACTGTCAACGTAGATTGGCACACTCTTTCTTCAGTTCCTGTACTCCCCTATCGATCCTGCGGCCCTCATCACCGCCATAATCTCAGCTTGTAAAACGCTGCAAAAGCCCGGAAGTCTGTTTTACATCCCTACTCCCGTATATTTTATATAAACACAAGCCCACTTCCATTTTCGATCCATCAGTCAGGACTGCACACCCCTTATACAACCTCTCGGGACCCTTTTATGCCTTCCTACCCCTTATACAGCCTTTTGGGACCCTTAAATGCTTCTCTATCTGGAAACACTACCTGAGCTAAGATCCCAAAGCAAAGTTTTTCGATCATTTAGTCAGTCAAACACTGATACTTTCCTAAGCACACCTGACTCACTAATACTACAAAAGCTCCGGGCCGTCATTTCAGCAACGAAATCCTCAGTAGAAAGAAGATGCAAAATAAAATCCAGCGCTTCCTGCGATGAAATATTTCTGACCCTAGTAATGCCTAGTACATCACATCTATAGACTTTGACAAAAACTTCCTTATGTCATCCCTCTCCAATGCCCTCCACCATAAGAGGCTACCGTACGTAATAATTGGATACAACGGCTGTGTAAATGCAGTTCACCCCCAGTTCTTACCTATGGAGCTCCTACAGGCATAGTTGGCATTTAGAGCCCTGTCGATATTATGAAACTTCTATTATTTTATTTTGGATCAACTTACTAGCTAATGACTGTTTGTGTGTTACCCATTTGATGACTTGTGTGTACAAACCCAGCAAAACCTTTGTACACCTGATAAGTTAGCAAGTAATATTGAAGGTAAACAAGCAATAGTTACCTTTTGGCCAAATAACTAGATATTTTTGTTTGAGTTGTCCCAAAATTCACGGCTCCTGAATACAAATGTGGTTGCAAAAATCAATCGAGTAACTAGTTACCAATGATTTACTAAACAAAAATATATAACGTTAACGTTTTTGCTAAAAGGTAGTTTATCGGTCGTAACGGCCTCATTAGCTTGTAAGCTATGAAGTGATGACAGCTCATTACTCAAATTTATAAACAAAAATTGGCTGGGAAGTTTCTACTGCAATTGGTTTTAGCAATGGCTTGTGCTTCGGGGCTGGAAATGGAAATGAATTTTAGAACAACAAAAACAAAGACTGTAATTTGTTTCAGTGTTTAAAAACGTTTTTGCCTAAATCTGTTCGTTAGTGGAAACTTTGAAACACTTTTTAAAAAAAAAAACTTTTTCCATTCAGCTGCAGTAACAAAACATTTGACATTTTTATGAATTATGTTTGCATATATTAGGACAAACATTCAATTGATTTCCATATAACTGCAGTTTTATGAATAACGACAAAATTTTGATATGATTTCGATAACAGCCTTTAGGCTAAGACATGATTTGTTTATGGTCATGCTAGAAGATCTTGATCTGTACGTTTGATTTGCTTCATTGCAGTAGCTTTATTGTAAATCGTTTCGAAGTCATTTGCAATCAGGTCAGGCCTTTTAAGATACACCTTACTGAATTGCCGCTTAGATTATATTGATTTTTTACTAACAACTTTTAAATCAAAGTAATTTAGAATCTAAATCCAAGCCAAAGCCAAACAAACTAATAATAAAAAATACTGGAATATTTAATGACTGCTTAGTTAATCGTTAAACTTATGTATGTTGTCGTGCAAAGTTGATTAGACTTGGTTATATCAAATTAAATCAAATATGATTTATGGCATTTCCTTTAAAAACTTAATAAAAAATTTAAAAATTTTTTTAATATATTTGCATATCGTTACATTAATACAGAAAATCCTTAATTTGTATTTTTGAATTCGAGATTTTCTGGCTAATTGTTATATATGAGCAGAACATCTATCGAATTAAACGAAAATCTGGGATTATGAAAAAATACAAGTAAGGGCCTTTATATAATAAGGTAACGATATTAGATATTAGAAAAATTAGGAGTCAGTATAAAATACATTTTGTTGATATGGTTTTTAATGACAAGACTTTTAAATTAAAAAAGCTAATGAAAAAAGTTCAATAAACTTCCTTTTCGTAGCAAACGGCGTAACCTCCTTTTACCTGGTAGGGTCTCGCATCGTGTGCTTCTATTCAAATTTGTTAATTTTTAAGTTGATCAAATATTTGCTCGATAAATATCGAGTTTGTTCAGAGATCGTAGATGGAATCTGTTTTGAATAACTCAGAATAAATTCAGGTGTGCCGCAAGTCTCCACCTTTTTTCGTATTTTATTTCTTTTTTTAAAGAGCTTTCGATGCCAAACTTTGAATTGTATTAATTCTATGCAGAGAACAGCAGCAATTGCCACTAAGACCTGGCTCTTTGAAAAACACCTTTCCGATTGCGATACCAGCTGGGCGAAAAACGATTTTCTTGTCTCTTGTGTGTTGAAACGGTATGAAAATCACATGACCTAAAACTGACCAAAAATAGAATAAGACGTGTATTTTAAAGCTTCTTCTATGCGTATGGAAATGAGCTAACGTTCACACAAAAAGTTAACTAAATGAGCTTTGCTTAAGTCATGCCGTATTGGTGTCAAAAGTAAGGTGAGTATTGATTTTCTTAAACCGAGTACGAAATTTCCGCACTACAGCACTAGCTCGCTTCCTCTAGGCAACTGAGACACTTTGTTTTTTTCAAGTAAAATAATATATTAAAACAACAAGTTTTTTCTGTTTAATTTGTTGAAGCAATCTAAATGGGCTTAATTTATGTACGGATTCTACTTAAAATTTAAAAATAAAATTCTTGATTTTAGAATTTGTTTTTTTTTTTCTTTGTACTCGACGGTGACTTTGAGGTTTTCAACGGTCTCAATTTACTGAAGCATCTTTGAATTGTGGGATGTGTTTCCCTGTGTTTTCGATACTATAATTGAATGTGCTCTAAAAAAATTGGGGAACTTTTTCTTGAAATACGGGATTTTGCACATGATAAGCCTCTTTCCAGAAGAGCGCACTGCTTTGTGGTCGATTGGCTGATGAACCACATCAAGCGTTAGAGATAGAATTTGATATTATGTACATATGTACATATGTATGCACGTTTGTAAAATAAACTTCCTAAAGATATCTTAACTGCCACTTTTAATACCGAAAAATTATATTTCAAAAACCTTTTTCCCTTTATCCTCTTTTTTAAACCTATTTTACTGATACTAAAAAAATTCACTACATGTATAGAGATTTTCAGATCGTTAACCTAAATAATAAAAAGCCTCCTGGCATTGATAAAATAATCAACAAAAATGCCTTTAAAGCTACCTTTTACCACTAAAAGAATTATTCTTATTATTTTTAATGCCATAATTTAGCGTGAACATTTCCCTCCAATATGGAAATTTGTCTTTTAAAGATGATTTCTAACCCTGGTAAAGATCCTTGGAAGGTGAAGTCTTATAGGCCTATAAGTTTGTTACTACCTTTGTCAAAATTGTTCGAAAAGCTCTTTAAAAATAAGCTGACTCTGATCATGAGTGGAAACAATTGCATTCCAAATCACCAATTCGGCTTTAGAAGTCAACATAGCACAACCGAACAAACTCACAGACTGGTGCAGGTTATAAGGAAAAGAAGTACTGCTCCGCGCTTTTCATCGATGTTTCTCAAGGTTTTGATTAAGTATGGCACGAAGGCCTGTTAAACAAACTAAAGCTTAACTTTCCAGCTAATATTTTCAACTTATTAGAAAAATACATAACCGGTAGACAATTTATGATCAAAGAGGGAAACCAAATAAGTTTCTCTCAGCCAATAGGGGCTGTTGTACCTCAAGGGAGTATACTAGGTCCAATTCTGTACTTGCTTTACACAGCAGATATGCCAACCAATAGTTTTACACACACGTCGACATTTGCTGATGATACTGCTTTTCTTAGTATTCATAAAGACCCTAAAGAGGCTTTAAACCAATTGCAGCAACACGTAACCCAAGTTGAAAAATGGGCAAAGTTATGGGGAATAAAAATTAATGAACAAAAATGTACCCACGTAACTTTTACTTTACGCAAAGAAACGTGCTCTCCAATTCTTATTAACAACCATATGGTGCCTCAACGAACCGAGACAAAATACCTTGGCATTCACCTGGACCGCCGCCTCACATGGAAGCCTCATATAGATGCGAATATGACGCAAATGAAATTTAAAGCTACGCAAATCCATTGGCTACTCGGCAGAAACTCTGTGCTTCGTCTTGATTGTAAACTATTACTCTACAAATTGATTTTGAAACCAATTTGGTGCTACGGTATACAATTATGGGGCACTGCTTCCGCCTCTAACATAAAATGAGGGATACTACAATTCGCTTATATGCAGCTTATTAATTATTATGCGAACTTAAATTTTAGTGTGGCACTAGCTGGACTTATATTAACTTATATAACTTAGTTTTAAGATGTCAATACTTATTGTTAGTTTGCCAATGGCGAAGATTCAATAATAAAAACTATGCAAAAAAATTTGTAGGGAGCATCCTCTGAGTGCTAGTTATTGTTCAAAAAAATATGATTTTAACTTATAAAAATTATTTTTTTAAGTTTTTTTAACACATCAATTAAGTGACGTGACAGCTTCTAAAGTTGTTTTAATAAGAAGATTAAAAGTTGTAATGCCATACATAATTGTTAAATAACCTAGTCCAGGCTTAAATCATTTATTTTAGCAGTTTTACTACAATTTTTTATACTCGTAAAGTAATTTAAATTAATCCTGAAACAGATATAATTAATATAATTTTTTTTTTAACTTAAATATTGCTGGTGAATGGCAATACGTACAACAAGGAAGGGTTTCAAGGAAGCAGCTGAGCATTTTAGAGTTATTCGATTCAATGAATTTGGAAAAAGATATAAAATAACTAAAACCAGATTAATAAAAGTAATTGTAGTCGGCTTAGTAGTTTTATAAGCACAAATGCGCATATAATTGCCTTGGTCAAAGTTTATTTTCATAACAATCTCTTTTAATGTCAAGTTATGACATACAAAAACAACAACAAAATACGATCGCTATACACTTTTCAAAAAAAACATAAAACAAATGTAAAACAAAATTTAGTTTGTGTTATTGTATAAATGATTACAATTATTTTGTAATTGTTTCAAGAAAATAGAAACAAAAATTGAAACAAATGAACGCTCATACATCATCTCATGTGCGAAATACTGCTTTAGTCGAAAAAAAAAATTAAAAACCTCCAATGAAAATTCAACAAAAAATGTATGCAATTTGAGAAAAACTTAAAACATTTACAACAAGAGGCTTAAATCATTTTAAACAAGGTGTGGTAGAGTGCACTTAAGGCTAAAGCAGAACGTATTACAAAACAACTTTAATACAATTCATTTAACTTAATTGCATTAGAAAATCTACAAACAAATTTTAATAACGGAAAAAATACAAAATTAAAAAAAAAAAACAAAAAATATTTCTAATAGAAACTATGAGCGAAATTGGTTACAAAAACTCTTCATGTTCTGACCGCTTCAATATACAGATTTATCATGGAATCAATAGCTTTCAGAATCGGATTTGAAAATGAATTATAGATATTTTAGTGTCATTTTATTTTAAAACCATATTTTTCCTTAATAAGAATTGAATTTCAGCTCCAAACTTATAATTCTTTCGCTTTACAAAATTTTTTAATATAAATTGGATTCCGACTGATATCAGGTTTCATGACATCACCGAGATAGTTACATTATCTTCTTCTTCTTAAAAAAAAAAAAAAAAATAAAAATATTTGCTAAATCAAACTTTTCTAGATGAAAGAATTATTTAAGGAGGAACAAAGGGTGGGAGACTTTTACTTTTTTCACTACTTTCTATAGGGTGCTCTTAGTTAAGCATTAGTAACGAAAATCAAAATCAAAATTAAAATCTGTTCACTTTGCACTTAATCAGACTAGATTTATGACTGAACCACCAAACTATTGAAAGTTTAATAAAATTATTAAAAATATGCACGAATTATGTTTTGGAAAATCATTATTATTACGCATAATTTTTAAAATGATTTTGACAAGACAATGTATGCATTAATTTAAAGCCAAACTGCTTTTTAAAAAATATTTGAACAAATTTCCATTAAATATTTACACAACGATTTTAAAAGTGTTAAGTTGACGTTGTTATGTCTAAGCTCCATCTGAAATCCATTATTCATTAAAATATCAAACTTAGAGGGATGTGAAAATCAGCTGCAAATGATCTAAACTGTCATGTTAAAGATATATTCGGTTTATTTTGCTGCTAAGTTGGGTGGTGTAAGGATTTTGCAGTGGCGGAGGCGAGTTAGGGTTTAAAAAAGCAGGTGTGTACGAGGGTTGTTTGGGAATTGTTTCAAATTAAAGCTGTTTGGAAAATTTTGAAATTTTACAAAGTTTTCAGCATTTTTTTTAAGTCAAAATAATCTATATCTACTCAAAAGCTTTTGATATATTTTTCTCTCACACCACATACATACATACGTGGTAGGGGTATATGTGATTGTGCGGATACTTGTTTGTACTATAAAACTTAGCTTTAGTTGTACTGCTTGACTCAGAATCACTTTCTAAATCGATTTAACTTATATTATCAAAGCAAAAATTTAACAGCTTGTGATGAAGGGGAGTGGAAGGCCCATATAATTAAAATATATTTTTGGCACACACTTCTTACCTCTTCTTAATTCACAAATTAACTTACAAACTTGTGTTATGGACTGGAATATCCTAACCTTTAATAATGCGTTAAACTTTGAAGGAAGGCGTTGCCTTCTTCATACAACTCAAGTACTTTTTCTATCTTCCCCTTATGGTTTCTCTTTGCCTATTTATTTTAGAGGGACGGCGGACTGTCGCTTAGTCTTGCAATGTGAAAAGCCTTAACTTTAGACGTTCAATGCTAGCAGTTGTCGGCCCCTCTTATCACCCAAAAGCCTTGCCAGAAATGCTAAAGACTCCTTATTTATTAAACACAACAAATGATTCCACCTCATCCTGTTTAAAGTCATGCGTACCTATTTTCATGCTGGTAAGTCATGATTTATACACATCAAGTATACTTGATCAATTTTGGTTCAATTCTTTTGTGAACCTACATTTTCGTTCATACACGTTTTATCAAGTTTAGCCAAAATACCAACAAAAAGCCAACTTCGCAAAACAAAAAGAAAAGGAAAAATCAAACTTGACGAGTACCGTCAAGTATGTACCCACTTGTATTCTCTTTTTCCGTCCCTCCAAAAAGATCAAGACTTGATGGCTTGGACTTGATGTGTGTAAGTCTCGACATACCCTGAAGTACATAAATTTTGGGTATTTTCATTATATAAAAGCACATACCTTTCTCGATTTCCTGCTGACTTATTAAGTTGTCGATTTAAAAGCATTTTTTGCATTTTTTATTAAGGAATTATTCTTAAAAACTATTTTAAAATACGTTTTTAGTGATTATTTAATTTAAATGAAATTTTTGAGTTAAGTAACATCTGACTTGTAGCCCTACCCTCCATACTCGTCTGGTTTAATTAATAATTGTTTTACTTAATAAAAATTTCAAATTCTTACGACATAAAGAATAGATATAGAGCTTAACATCACTCAATCACGCATAATTACGCCATTTTGCGAGATAGTTATTTCCAAGCTAGGCTTGTACCACCCAAATAACCCAAATATTATTATTACTAACCTTGTTTCAGGCACAAAAAAGTAAAAGTGTTTTTTTTTTGTAATAACTTTGCCTTTATAGAGCAACAGCTGTTTTCTTGTCAGCAGCAAAAAGCTTCTGACTTTTCTAGTTTATTGTTATTAAAATTTTTTTGTAGCTGCAACATTTTTTGCAACAGGCTTAAACTATAGTCAACAAACTTGTATTGTCGCTGTTGCAGTCGCTCACGTCTATGCGCAGACACATATACACACGAATGAAGTTGTAATTGTAGCTGTCTAAATGTGCTTACTTAGCGGTTACTGCACACGTAGTTGCTAGTATTTTATTAAAGAACCCGTGTCAAAAGATTTTTTCTTAATACTCTTACACAAAATTTTAAAATAATTTTTCGGCTATAAATACTATTGACAATTGAAACAAAATATTCAAACCCAAGTCAGCTTGTGAAGAAAAAACAGTTTTTATTACAAACTAAAGTTAAAAGAAAATCCTTAAAAATGTTTAAGTTTGTAAGTAGACTAGTTAAGTTAAAAGATTTGCTTAAATATATTAAAGGACGTGAAAGTAAATAAAGTGAAATAAATTAAATTATCGTAACAAGTGTTTGTTAAAATAAGAACTTTAAACAAAATTCGCTCCTTAATCATTTTGTTTAACGCTAAACAAAAAAATAATACAAACATAATTATGTTAATGTTTAAGGCTCAAATTAATAATAATTATAATAGGTTTATTAAGGGCTTATTTGACAGATGTCTATGGAATAATTTTCAAATAAGCTCTTAATAAGCCTTCCTTAATTTTTATATATATGAGCATTAAGGTTCATTTATAAACAGCTGTTCGAACCAAACTTATGGGCAACACTGTATTTGTTTATAGGTGACATACCATTACGACATAACCATAATCTTAGAAACCAATTGAGTTTTGGTTTTTAATGGCAACGGTTATGGTTATGGCGTTATGGTAAGTCACATATAATTGAACCTTTAATGTTTTTTCAACAAGTCCGCAACTTAGGTGGACAGGGCTTAAGTGAAATTTGCTACCAAGCAAGCATGCAAGCCTAGTGAGCAAATAGGGCACGCGAGCGTCATACAGATTCAATAACAGTCAAATTGTCATAAGTTGTGAAACTGTTACTGAGGAAGAACAGGCGAAGCAAAGTATTTTGGATACCGGCCTAGGCCAGGAAATGTACTTGTTATGGGATACTGTTAAAAAATTTTTTTCTATATCAAAAAAGCTTGAATATAAATAACAAAATAAAGAACAGTCTTTCGAAAAAGCCTAAAAGAAAAAGCTTCAACTTGTAAAGCTTTTGAAACTAGGCTTAAAAGTTATATTATGAGTTTTATGTGCTGTTTTTGGAAGCCGAGTGGTGATCATCTTGAGACGAATTATATATATTTTGTTATTGTTAACAAAAAAAAAATACACATTATTCGTCCCAAGACGATCACTACTCGGCTTTCAAAAACTGCACATTAGTCTTTCTTTGAAAAGTAGCGTTGATCAGCAGTAAAGCAAAGCGTTAACAAAAAGATTTTAAAAAATATAGTTTAAAAAAGAAAATAAAAACTGCATGTGGCTTTAAAAACTGTTTAGCAGATGTTCTAAAACTTTTAAATTTTAATACATAAAATTCAATTTTGGTTTAATGCAAAACTAGAGTATTTAAAAGTTTACCAAATTTACTGCAAGCAAAAACAGTTTAAGCAAACTTCCTTTAATCTATAAGTAAGAAAGGGTAGCCTTACTGACTGACTGCTCATTGCACAGCTTAAACGTATATAGATAGGGGCTTAAAATTTTTTTTTTCTGCTGTATATGTAGATATAAAAGGACGGGATTTTGGGGAATCAGGAAAAATTCGGTATTTTGGTATCTAATCAATTATACAAGACAGAAACAAAATTAAAATGTGTCGTATTTAGGATTTTGGCCACTAAGGTTTCAACGAATAAAAAAATATATTTTTCATTTTGTTACTTTTAAAATATTACAACATGCTTTGAGATATCTCAAAAAAATATAAAAAAGCTTTTGGCAATTTTTAAAAATTTAATACCCTGAGGGTTAAACAGGCCATCTACCTGGACCAAAAAAAAATTTTATAATATTTTGAGATTATAAATCTAGAAATATAAAACTAAGAACTATTGGCCCACTTAAACGTCGAAAATCAACTAAGTGAACAAAAAGTAGTTTAGAAATATGAACTTAAGAAATGTTAACCGATATAGGGATCGAACGAAAGTCAAGTAAGTTGAAAAAAACTACTTTTTGCACTTTTTTACGTTTATGGTATTGTTTTTTGCTTTTTTTTTAAGTTATTTGTCTAGAAACGTGATATTAAAGACTTTTAACCCAAGTCAACTAAGTGAACCAGAGTACCTTTTCAAAATTGTAACATGTCTTTTAAATTTTTTAAGAATTTAACATATAGAACAGAAATCAACAAAGTAGACAAAAAGTACACTTTTTACATTTTGGAGTCTAGAAATGTGAAACTTAGAACTATTAATCCGTATATAGATCGAAATTTTAATTAAAGTAATTTTTTTATTTTTAGTGCCCTTTTGCATATTCGAGTTTATGAGAGTAAAAGTGACATAGAGGTCAGCTAAGTGAATAAAAAATACTTTTCACATTTTTGGCACTCTTTTTCCTGCTTTAAAATTTTATATGTATCTGAGAATTAAAATTACGGATTTTAGCTTATTTAGAGTCCGAAAGTTAACTTAATAAACAAAAATTACTTTTTTCCCATTTTTGCAATTTTGTTCTAATATTTTTAAGACTTTAGGTATAAAAACATGAAATTAGGCACTATTTGCCCACATAGAGGAGTCAACAAAGTAGACAAAAAACACTTTTTTCGCATTATTGGTACTATTTTGTCTGCTTTAAGAATATGAGTTCAGAAATGAGAAACTAAGAACTATTGACCTGTATAGGGTCAGATTTTCAACTAAGTTAGCTAAAAGTACTTTTTTTAAGTTTAAGTGCTCTTTGGCATTTTAAAAATTATAAGTACTAAAATATGACTTTAAGAACTGTTGACCCACTCAGAGGTGAAAAGCCAGCTGGATAAAATGTACCTCTTTTAAATACCATTTAACCTTATTCAAGATAATGATTTTAGATATATAAAATAACGGCTACGTAACGATATTTTACGAAATGAATCAAAAGTTCTTTTTTAGTAAATGAAATGGAGCACCATTGGTCCATATAGAAACCAACAGTCAATTTTGTAGACACAAAGTACTTTTTCCAAATTTTTGGTACTTTTTATGTTTTTTCGTGATTATGACGAGGGAAATTAATTTTAAAAAAGTACCTTAAAGAAAATGTTTTAATATAAAAATGTCTTTACCAGCACTTAAAAAAGCCAAGACCGAAAAACATAAAAAAACCTTAAAAGATAATTATTAAATACCCTTTTTGTACCACAATAAGTAAGAAAAAGCTCAATTGCAGATTTTGCATAGTTTTTCAAAAAAGTTTTTTCGTCTGTTTGCTAAAATGGCGATATATTTGCATATTTCTGATGTGGACAACCTTAAAATTCCTGTTTGATTAAATTTTTAATTTATATTTTATTTATATAATAAATAAACAAATCTTGTTTTTCCAGGTTATTGTAACCTTGGCTCTTATTGCTAGCGCTGCTGCCGCACCCGGTTACTTGGGTGGCTATGATGGCTATCATGGCGGCCTAATTGGGGGTCATGCTATAGCTGCTGCCCCAGCTATTTCATATGCTGCACCTGCTGTTAAGGCTGTGTCTTATGCTGCACCCGCCATCTCCTATGCTGCACCCGCTGTTAAAGCTGTCTCCTATGCTGCTCCTTCCATTTCTTATGCTGCACCTGCCATTAAATATGCTGCTCCCGCCATCTCTTATGCTGCTCCCGCTGTTAAGATTGCTGCTGCTCCAGCTATTTCATACGGTCATGGTCTTGGAGGTTATGGATATGGCGGTCATGGTTTAGGCTTAGGCTTAGGCTTGGGTTATGGTCATGGCTTGGGCTATGGTCATGGCTGGTAAACATTGTTGAAATTATTTTAAAAGAGCAACAGCAACAACCACAGTATTTATGAGCTGTTGAAAACAAGTTTTGAAAATGTTTAAGATAAAAAACAACTAATGGAAATCTTAAAAGCTTGGAATGTTTAGTATTTTTAAATTTCTTTAATTTGTTTTCTTTTCTTGTTATATTATTTTGTATTTGTTATTGTAAATTTCCTCGATTTTTTTTGAAAATGTAAATAAAAAATTTTAAACTTATTTGAATATTGTAGAAAATAGCGGTGTTTTGATTTTTTAAATAGAAAAAGTATGTATATAGTAAAAGTTTAGGTGTGTGTTTTTGTAGACACGGAGCAGGTTATGACTATACGAGTTAATTTTAAGCCCGTACTTTGATTTATGATGGCATAAACTGGCTAATCCCTATCTAGAAGCTGTTTGCAATGCTAAATGGAAGTCAGCAGATCTAATTAAGGAAAATCAGCATCAAATTAAGAGACAACACAAGGGTTATTAAGAAAAATGTGATGGCTGACGAATAAGCGTAGCAAAAAGTTCACTTGCTTATGAAAAGGGAAATGGGCGTTGTTACTGCACTTTAGTTCTGTAATAGTATTGAAGATTCTGCTGTAGGAGTAACAGCAACGGACGTCTGGGTAAATACCACTTGATGTATGTTTTTAGGATAATCTTGAGATCTTATGACTCAGGTTGATAAGTTACTGATGGAAGAGGAGGGTCTTTGGGCAACCTTCCATCAACCTTCCTCCTCGTGGTATCGACCGGGCAACTTTTAGTTTATTGGAAGGCGAACAGGCATGGCTAAGTAAAGACAATTTGTCTTCGGCTCAATTTGATCATTGGCTTCCTACTGGTCTGGCTTGAGGCAGGTTGTGCTTGATGTCGCTGTGACATGTTACCTTGCCAATAATTGGCGCAGCAATAAAAGGTTTAAAAGGGTGCCAAAACCTTATCTGTGCTAAATGGAAATTGTAAGGAACTTGACGAAAGTCGATTTTCGAGTCTGACCAGAGTCCTATCTGATACCACAGGAATCGAAGAAGTCCCCGTGTATTTACAAGTACATGGTTTGATTATTGGTGAGATCTCCTTCGGGAGTACACGTGGTGGTTGTGGTTAACTTCAAGTGGGGCAGCTGAAAACGAAACTTGATTTGCTGGGGTCCGTCTTGTGCGGCTAATAATTGAAAAGGTGTAAGTGTTTTTGGAAGTAGGTGAATAGGGAAACTGGCTTTGGCTGGGGACCTTATGATATGAAACAAAATCCTGTCAGAGTAGTTGCAAATAATGAAATGGCCGGCACTGGCATGTTGAAGCATGTGCGTGATTCGCTCCTGACTGGAGGTGAGCAGATTATGAAGCATTGATTAAAGTGGAGTAATTGATTTGTATGAAATGAAAATCCTATGAAATGAGCTGGCGCATTTGAGGAAGTGCGACATGATAGATCATAATCGTTTTCGCCTAAGGTTGGGAACTGTTTCACAAGCGTATGGAGATGTGTCTTGTCGGCGCGGATCTGTTTTGATTGGAGATCAAAGCCGGAGACGCAATTTCGGGTTTTAGATACCCCGACTCTTCGGCAAGGGGTCTGTTATGGCTTGCACAGAATCATGGCGGAGAATTGCTACCTGGGTGGTCTGGTAAGCCATTCTGGGGTGCCAAGTCACGGGTAATATCATGACGGTGTTAAGTCACCGTAAGATTTAAGCCAACGCGGCAGGTGCTCACGCAAAACTTTAACACGTCAGTCTTCGCAAAGGAGTGATTGCAGACTCCTGGTGGAAATGGAAATAAGTCATATTTGTAAAGCAGTTCACGTGGAAACAGCGAACCGACTGGCCAACGATAACTGCAGGTTTTGTGCTATACTGGGGGATAAGGATACTCCAGAGCAAATTTTGTGCTACTGTCTAGTGGTTGTGCGCTCTAAAATAAACTAAGATCTAAGATCTCATCCATTCAAAATCCTGGAGGAATTATCAGGGTTGATGAGGGAATTTGAAGCATTCTTGAGCTCATTGAATTAAGATAGTAGGATTGAAATCCCCGGATTATTGTTTATTGTAGTCTGGTAGCGCTGGAGAGTAAAAAGGAGTATGTGGAGTCCTGGACATGGGTCAGTTTGACCTTAGAAACATAACCTAATCTAAATAAACCTTATTTCTCGGTTTATTAAAGCAGCGACTAATATTCTTTGGACTGCGAAACGCCTGATTAATATTATTAAGGGCCATTATACGGACCAAGGTAAGCCATAATGTTTAAGTGGTTTTAAGGTGTTAGTAGTAATGTAAAAGTCTTCTCTAAAAATAAGACTCCTACCCAGTTTTATGGAGATTAACTCGTCAATCACCCTACCTCTAATAACAGGCCTTTAATACGAAAATCATTTTAACCTAAATAATAAAAGTCTCACACATGTTGAAATAAAAATCAAATGTTGTTTGGACTTGTTTTGATAAAAAGAAAACGAATCCAATTAATTGTTGAACAGGGATCACTGGTAAGTGCACGAGTCTACCAGTCTGGGGGTTGTGAGTTCGTTTCCCACCAGATACCCTTGTAAGTCTGCAACAATTAGTCCAAATTTTATCATGCGTCCAAACAAACACCACCCTTTAGAAGTTCTCTAATCATAACTTTGTACTAATTTCTTTAAATCCCATTAAAACTCTCTTTTAATTGCACTTCTTTCTAACAAATAAACAAACGTTTTACAATAAAAGCCACTTTTAAATTTTCTGAAGCATATTTTTGGGCTTCTCGTGCTTTTTTATGGGGATATTTTAATTTTTATTAAAAAACGTACATTAAATACTAGAAATTGTTATAAAATATAACTATATATGTACACAGAAAAATATTACAATAACTTAAAAAAACTGGCAGCCAACTAGAATATCTAAACATTTTTTTGTTAAGCCAGTTGTGTATAAATGCATTTTAAAAATTTTCCATGGGTTCTTACGATTTTATATTTATTTTTTTATATTAACAATTTTTTTTGTTAGCGCTATTTAAAAAATATATACTACATATAATTTTATTTATAATTTTTTTTACATTTTGTTTATTAATATTTTATCGTATTTTTTTATTTATTAATTGGTTAAATAGGTTTAATCAAATTATCTTCAAGAGGCTACGTAGAAATTCATATATTTTTTCCTAAGAATATACATAATATATTTAGTATTATTTTTATTTATTGAAAATGTTTTTTGGCTGATTAATGTTATGTGCCTTTTAGTAAATATATCTTTGTATGTATTTGTGACTACTGCAACACATAATTTAAAAAAAAAAATTGTTAAAAATAATATAAAAAAGATGTTGCATAATCCTACAAAATCGAAAACCCACACATATTGTTTGGTAGCTTGTACCTGGGCTTAGCACAAGCAATATATATTTAAGCTTGTGCAGCTTTCTTACCAACCATGACCACCATAGCCGTGACCTCCATAGAAACCACCAAGCGCAATACCATGTCCTAGGCCATATCCATGGCCAAAACTATATCCGTGACCAAGACCATAGCCATGACCAAGGCCATAGCCATGACCACCAATAATAGTTGGAGCTGCTATGACAGGAGCTGCCACTTTGGTCACCGTTATTGGCGCAGCACTAATCGTTTTCGTAATAACAGGCGTAATGGTTTTGGTTATTACAGGCTGGGGTACTGCAACTTTTGTAATGATAGGTGCAGCTACTTTGGTTATCACCGGCGCAGCAGCAACTATGGCACCGTGGCCATATCCAATGCCATGACCACCACCATAGCCGTAGCCATGGCCATAACCAACACTGATGCCATGACCCCCAAATCCATAGTCAAGACCATGGCCAAAGCCACCCAAAAAGCCGGCCAAAAAGCAATGACTACTGCAGAGCACAACAAGAACTAAGAAATACTAAAGAAAACAAATATTTAAAAAAAAGCTTTAAGTGAAACATTTTCAATATATATAAAAAATAATTTGAAACATTTTATCAAAAAAAACTATTTTTAAACGTCGAATTAAAATGAACTTTCAGAGTATTATATGTATTTAAAAGTAAAATTTCCATGATTTTCTATTAAATCATAATTAAGAATCTCTAAATTTCTATGTCAAAATAAAAATTTTAAAAGTTCTTCTTCTCTTACGACTGTTTAAATTTTTACCTCAATCTGATTTTAAAAAATATTATTTTATATTTAGGAGCCATAAACAAAAAAAGGAACAAGATCATGTAATGAGAAAGGCAAATTTTGTTCTTCTTTTTAGTCCCCCAATTTAAGATAAAATAAAATAAAATAAAATAAAATAAAATAAAATAAAATAAAATAAAATAAAATAAAATAAAATAAAATAAAATAAAATAAAATAAAATAAAATAAAATAAAATAAAATAAAATAAAATAAAATAAAATAAAATAAAATAAAATAAAATAAAATAAAATAAAATAAAATAAAATAAAATAAAATAAAATAAAATAAAATAAAATAAAATAAAATAAAATAAAATAAAATAAAATAAAATAAAATAAAATAAAATAAAATAAAATAAAATAAAATAAAATAAAATAAAATAAAATAAAATAAAATAAATTAAAATAAAATAAAATAAAATAAAAGAAAATAAAATAAAATAAAATAAAATAAAATAAAAAAAAAATAAAATAAAATAAAATAAAAAAGTACTATTTGTTTACCTAACTGACTTCCGGCCTTTTAACGGGTCGATATCCCGTTACTTTTGGTCCAATAGTCCTAAATTTAAAATTTCTGTATTAAAAATCTTAATGTATTCAAAGTAATATCAAAAAAAGGTAAATTTTTTCAAATTAGTTTAACTCTGACCATATCAATGTGGGCCAATAGTATCCTCAAAGAATGCAAAAATGTCTAAAATATTAAGGAAAATTGCTTTTTGGCAACTTTATTAACTTGCGGTTTAATTAAGGGCCAAGAGCCCTCAATTTTTGGGTCAATACATACAATTTCTTTCCAGCAGATCCAAAAAAAGGTAAAAAGGAGCACATATATGAAAAAGTACTTGTTGTCAACTTAAGTGAACACCAACCTCTATATGGGTCATAAATTTCAAGACTTGTCTAGCGCAATATGATTGAAATTTTAAAAAAGTATTCGTATTTTCTAGATCTGTCGAATGCAATTTAAAAAAACGCTTAGAGGTTATTCTTAAGAATACAAAACTTGGAAACACTGCCAAACAGAAGTCAATTTTCTAAGAATGCGATGATTTTTCAATTTTGTTTTGTTGTGTAAAGTTAAGATGGTAGAATTGTATATGTTTATACCCCTTAGAGTCTAAAATCCCCGAAATCCCGTCTTAGTTTATGTCTATAGCTCTCTGTTAAATTTTAGGCATCTAGCCTTACGCGTTTGGGCTGTACGATGATGAGTCTATTAGCAAGTCAGTTATTCATTAAGTTATTTTTTTTAATATAGCAAAATCCATTGTTTCGGGTGCGAACATTTCAATCACGTTTTTACTTAGAATTTAAAAATTTTATATATGTAACTTTAAAAAGGATATAGTTACCAAGGGTGGTACGTTTATAGCTTTGTGCTTTACGTTACTGCAGAATATTATCTACTTTATTTCCACAAAAAAAATCACTTTATCTTAAGGAATAACATTTTGTAACATTTTCATAAAAAAAGATTGATTGGCCTGTGATCGTTTTAAATTCTTAAATTA
Source organism: Melanophora roralis (assembly GCA_963583895.1). Lineage (NCBI taxonomy): Eukaryota > Metazoa > Arthropoda > Insecta > Diptera > Rhinophoridae > Melanophora > Melanophora roralis. The sequence goes on from OY757189.1 coordinate 13,794,751, forward strand.
TTTTAAAGGAAGACATTTGCAAGAACTATATTTTTTAATCGGGTTTAGATCACCTTCAAGTTGCTACGTTACCTAATACGATTTTGTGACATTTTTGAAAAACTGTTGTAATGATTTTAAAAATTTTTTTCTGAAAACTTGATGATTTTTCATGCGCTTATCTGGCAACAACGTTGGTAGTTTTTCGAAAAAAAAAATTAAAAAAAAAAATTTGGCACGAAGTGAAATTCGTTTATTTAATTTTATGAAATAAGAACTCAAACTTATGGATTATAAATTAAAATTCCTTTTATTATTTGCCACTTGGTAGCTATTAGTCTTTCACTTTGGTAAGATAGCCCGTTATTTTTTATTTAAATAAAATCCAATGTTCTTTTTATTATAATAAAAAACAAAAAAATAAAAAAATGCAGTAGATGCCGGCAAAACTAAAATTGCAAAAATTATTAGAACTAATTCAAGCATTTTCTTAGAAAATGTTGTTAAAAAATAACTGATTTAAGATTTTGTTTGCAGTGCCACAGCAATAAAAAATTTAATTTTTTTTATAGTTTTTGAAAGTTTGTGCGCCAATACAATTTACTGAATTCACTTTCTTCTGCCACTCACACAAAACACATAAAAAGTCAGTCTAGCACATTAATTTCCGATTTATTTTAATAATTTTAATTAAATAAAAAATATTAATTTTTTTCAATTAATTTTTAAATGCATTTTTAGAACTTAATACATTTCGATTTTATACATGAAACTTTTTAAGTATTTTTTTTTATATAATATTTACACCTGTTTCAAAATTTTTTTTTATTTTTGTTTCTTATTTTTCCACCAGGACTTACCAATCTTAACATGCTGTCCTCCTTTCTTTAAGATGAGCAGAATTAAAAAAAATTAATTTTCTTTTAAATCAAACTTTTTTAAAAAAATTCCTTAATTTGTAATCTTTTAAGTTGTGTCTGCCAAAATGATGTGATAAATCTTGTTAAACGTCATGTTGTTTTTATACTGGAAAAAAGTGGAAAAAGCTTTTTTCTTTAATTTGCTAAAAAATATATATCGGTTTGTGGTGTAAAAACTAAAGTTTAAATAAGTAATTAATAGAAATGACAGAGAAAAACAAGAGGAGACCAGTTAAAGAAAAATCAAGAAAGACAAGCTAAACAAGGATTTAGATAAAAAATAAGTTTGGGTATCGTTAATTTAAAAACTTGCAAGAGAAGCCCACCATTTGGAGGAAAAGAAACAAATTTATTTGATAAACAACTACTTTTAAGAGCATTTAAACTAAACACACTAAACATTTATATATGAAAGTATAACATAAGAAATACACATAGAGAATAAAATAAAAGAAAAAAAAAATATTGGTAAAATAGTTTTAATAGTAACGAGTCTGGGGATAGAAGGACGGCAGGCCTCGAAGAAATATTAAAAAGTTTTTGCTAATTTTTGAAATATTGGGTCCAAAGAGAAAAGGCAAAGTAAAAACTATTGGCCAAATTACGTAAAACGCAATTCAAAATAACAAAAAAAAAAATTATGAAAAAAAAAATACAGTTTTAAAAACTTTTCTATACATTTTTTTGTTTAGGGCGTTGCGTTTTAGAAAATAAGGGGGTATGTTTTAATACTGCTTAGGTTTATTTTTAACTTGTAAACCAATGAAGACAGGAAAAACTTAAATTACGTTCGAATGGTCTTGAAAATTGTGAATAAGTTTTTTGGATTTTTTTCAATTTAATCCAACTTGGGCTCTTAAAAAAATAAATATTTTTTACATATTTGGTACTTTTTTGCAATTTTTGAAGTTATGGGTTTTGATATATGGAATTAAAGGCTATTGACTCAGGTTGAGGCCAAGAGTAAGCAAAGTGAATAAAAAGTACTTTTTACACTTTTGGTACTTTTTTGCATTTCTTGAGTTTATGACTACTGAAATATAAAATTAAAGGCTACTAGAATGAGGTTATGAGTCCGCAAGGTAAACAAAAGTTGTTTTAACTTTTTGTACTTTTTGAATAACTTTACAAATATGAAATTAAAGACCATTGACTCGTGTTAAGTTCAGAAGTCAGCAAAGTGAACAAAATGAACTTTTTTGGCATTATTGATTCTTTTTCCAATTTTTCGTGAGTTTACAAATATGAAATTACCGACTTTTCACCTAGATTGAGGCCGAAAGTCAGCAAAATGGACAAAAAGTACTTTTTTAACGTTTGTGGTGTTTTTTTTGTGTATATTTTGAGGCTATGAATTTGAGACATAAAAGAAAGGATATTGACCCAGAACGCGGTTGAAAGTCAGCAAAATAGGCGAAAAGTACTTTTTACATTTATGGCAAGCTTAAAAACTGGAAAGTAATGAGTAGAGGCCCTGATTAAGGATATCTGGTCATAAAGTACTTTTCCTAGTTTTTGATAATCGTGCATTTTTTTGATATTTTTTCTATCTAAAATATCAAATAAAGGTCATATGACACCGGCTCAGGCCAAAAAAAAAGGTAATTTTTTACATGAGGTTAAGGAGCATACAATTTAGAAGTCATAGAAAAAGAAAGCTATAGATTCTGGATTAAGATATTATAGAAAATTATAATAATTTTACTTTTTATTGCATTTAGTACTTCATTTTAGTTGATATAATTAACTTGGCTTACGAAGTATCAGGTTAATTGCTTGTAGACAATAAAGCGTATCCCAGACATTTGACATTTTTCTGCGGCTTATGCAAAATAATAGATCGATCAATTAGATATCTTTTAAAGGGTCTATTCAAATTTTAGCAAAATGTCTTTAACAATACGGCTTTGATCATAAGAATACACAGACACCCAACAAGATGGACGAATGAAAGAGCGAACATTTTGAATCTGCTCCCGAAATTTTTATAAATCGATATATATAATTAACAGTGGACTTTAGGTTATTGTTTTTGACATTACAAACACCTGTAAAATGCGTTATACCCCTACCACGTATGTACATATGCATGTGGTGTGGGTACAGAAAGCTTAAACAAAGGAAAGAAATTCCATCGCACAAGCAAAAAAAACAAATAAAGAAAACCAAGGGAAACAGTTTTTTGAAAAATTTCTGGGATTAAAGTTAATAGTAACAAGATTTCTACAATTAAAAAAAACGAAAGAAAGCGATTATTTAATGAATCACGAAATTATTTTTACATCATCGTCACCAAACAACAACGACCATAACAGGAGTATATCAAACACATTTTTGTTAATGCATCATTGACTAACACAGCATTAAACAATTGACGCAACTTTTGAAAATAAGCTAGTGCATAATGAAAAAAATTAAAACCAGACATAAATTGGATTAGGTTAGTGGTAGTGAAACTGGACAATAATAATAACAAAGCAAAATCAAGCACACAAATATAAGTGAAATCAAATTAAGCCAGCGTTGCCCAACGAGAAAGGATAATTTATGAGAAAGTATGGGTGCTTTCTCATTGTGCTTATTATAAAAAAAAAAACAATGCAATATCCCCCTGTGTTGTTGTTGTTATTACTTTTCTTTTGTTCACCCGATAGATGTTCGTCCCCCGGAGACATTCTTGGCTTACATTGAACTAAACTGAGTAGAAATAAAACTTACCAAGCGATCTACATATTTAATGCGATTGTGAATTGTAATTGAATTGCCTTTACTATTTTGCGAACGATTTTAAATTATATAATCGATTTGACTTTTTGAGGATGGACAAACAAAAAAAACATTTCCCAAACTTATTTAGTTGTTGTTTGCAAGGCTGGAGGCGTGTATGTTTGTGCAGCCCGCTATGGTGTGGCATAATATATTCCATATCACTATATTTACAACAAATTTTATTTATTGCTGCAATTGCTAGGCAGGTAACAAAGCGTTTTTTTTTTGGTTTTTGGCTTTTAAGTAGAAAATATGTAATAAGTTTATTTTGCTTTACTTTTTGTATTTTATTGTGTAATCAAACTAGAGAGCGTATGTTTTAGTTTTTCGCCCATTTAATGGCACCATAATCCAGTTATAGAAGTGCTTTATGCTGTAAATAGTTTTTGTTTATTTTGGTTTTGTTGTTTTTTTTTTTAATTAAAGCTATTTACAAATGTTTGAATCTACCATAAATAGTGGATTTTCTGTTTAATTCGAACTTTTTACGACACACCTACTTATATAAGTATGTACATACATACACACATAAATCCATTTAGAAAAAGAGGCCAAAATAGCTAGAAATATGCTTTATTTTCTCTGTTAAGTTTGATTTTGCATACAGAATGATAAAAATTTGATATTAACAGGTTAAAGATTGCCGCAATGGTCTTTGAAATTTAAAAAAAAAATGTTGACCCTTTTTAAAGCTAGCTTTATTGCATTTAAAAAGCAAAAAAGTATTAAAAAATGTAAATTACTTTTCCTTACATTTGTTGACTTTCAACCTATATTCTAGTTAAAAATTTTAGAAAAGTACCAAACACGTTTTCGAATTTGTTGCAAACGCAATTTGAAGTGTGTTTCTATCTTTATTGCTTTTTATGTTATGAAAAGTATCTAAAAAGTACCAAAATATACTTTCATTTTTTTCCTCTTAGAGCTTAAACTTTCAAAAAAGTATCTTCATATTTTGTTGAGGCTAGTCGGAAGCAGTTTGAATATTTTTTTATGCTAATTTTTATTTTATTTTTTTTATGTTTATTACCTTGAGACGAAAACCTTAAAAGTACCAAATTAAAATTATTGCCCTTAGGCTAAAATTCCTAAAAAAAAAAACTGAACACATACTTAAATTTTTTGAGGGCCTATCAAACGCAACTTGAACTATGTTTATATTTAAATGGGTTTCAAAGTTACAAAATAGCCCAAAAAAGGACCAGAATATTGTTTTAACTCTGAAAAATTGTCACAGCCGTCACAATCCATCACGTCCATATGTATAGATATTTTAGTGCTTTTTCGCTCGGATGCCAGCATGTATTCTATGAAAAGTAGGGTTTATTTTTGACCAATCTTTACAGTATTATGTTGAAACAATTGATTTCAAAAAGCAATTATAACCAGCAAAATACTTTTGAGTTTGGGTAAAAAGTTCTCACTACATGTAATGGGAAGACGTTACGAATGTCATTATTTTACACCGAAGAATAATGATCTTTTGGTAGAGGCCTTCATAGGATACAGCTCACTTGGGTCCGCTTAGCTCGTTCCTTTGTGTTACCTGCAGAGGCAGCTAGGATAGGAGACGGAAGGAAAGAAGAAATTTAGAGAAGGATAGATAAGAAAAAAGAATAGAAGAATGAAGCAGACTTACTGATGGGAATCGAACCCACAACCCCCTGACTGGTAGACTCGTGCAGTTACCACTGACCTACCGGGGCACCCTAGAGGCCTTCATATTAACATGTGTATTCCGTAAGCAATGTTTTTATGGGAATCTTTTATAAAAAAATTGGCTACAAAAAAAGTTTATTATACCCACGTATGTGGATACAAAAATTTAAACAGAAACCAGCTGTTTGATAGAAAATCGGCACAACACATCCAAGTACCACAATGTATGAACAACTTTCTGCTTCTCTACAGTTAACATATTAAAATTTTGTTATCAAAAATAATTTATTAAGATTTTAATGCCAATTGATAAAACTGCAAAAACCCCGTTTGGTTGCACACTGCAACATGTATTGACATAAATACCCAATGACTAAATAAACTACAAACACATGTGGCATCATAAAAATAAAGAAACGGCGTTATTACAACAAATATTTTTGTTTATGCAAATTACTTACTTACGTTTAAACTTGAACTTGAAATATTTCCAAGCAACAGGTTTTTATTTCCCAATTTGTGAAAAGGAAAAAAATAACAAAATTACAAAATAAATAATAAAAAATATAGAAAGATATTTTGGGGTTATTTACAAGTTACAAACATATATTATTTTTCGGTATTAAACTGTTTATTTTAAAGGAAAATGTGGTTTTAAATCATCTTTTATTTTGGCGAAAATAAGACAATAGCACGTGATACTACACTTGGTGAATTACCCAAATAATACTTCTTTTATTAGGTGGATACTTAAATTTAATAGAAAACTACCAAACTTCAAAGAAATTAAGTAATTTATGAATAAAGTAACTTAAATAAACCAGATATAAATAAATTAAAAGCATTTAGACCTAAAAAAATTCAAACTTTTAGGGGAGTGTTTACCAGGCGTTATTATAGGGGGCGCCATAAGCAGGTGGAACTGCGAAAAATACTTTGGCGGGAGCTGGAGCTAAGTCACTGGGTGCTGGTGCGGGTGCATTAGCAAAGATTGATCCAGAGGGAAGCGAAGTAAAAGAAACAGGGGCATTAGCAGCAAATCCTATTTTAGGCGGAGGCGCAAAACCTGCAGGAGCAGGAGCAGCTCCATAGACTGGGGCAGTAGTGTAAGTAGGAGCAGCACCAAAGCTTAGACCATATGCATTATTAGCAGCAAAAGCTGATGGTAAAGCTGAAAAGCCTACTTTTGAAGGAACATTAAAGCCAAACGGTGTCGTTGAAAATGCTATTTGACTAGGAGCAGCAAAAGGAACATGTACTGGTGCAGAAGCAGCTGAAGTTTGTAAGGTCGTAGGAGATGCGGCAACAGCATTACCAGGAGCAACACTGGGTGTGGAAACTACCGCTGGAAAAGGAGCAGCAATAGATGTGGCAGGAACAATTACCTTAGAACTGCTTAAAGGATAGGCTACAGCATGATTAATACTGTGAGCATTGTATGTCGTAGCAAAAGTTGAAAACCTGCTTGCATGGGCGGTGGAAGTGCATAATACAAGAACAATAGCAATCTAAAAAGAAATCAAAGAAGTTTAATCGGAAATTATTTAAAATTAAAAAATCAAAAAGAACTACGAACAAAAGTGAATATTTATATTGCTAAAATATCGCAAATTTCACCAACTGTTCAAAATGTCGAATCTTATATACCAGCCTCCCTGCTATGTGCATGGAAGCTTAAAATCGTTGCTCTATTTTTTTCGCACTCATAAAAGCCAAAAACAGTCACAATTCAAAATCATTTTTTACTAAATGTGAGTCTTCTTTTCTGCTTTTGAAAATATGGTTTTCATTGCAAAACCAAATTAAGTTTAACAGTAAAAGATTCGCTTTATAATAAAGCTTTCATAAATGCGACGTAATGTTGAGGGTTCGATATAGAAACTGGCTTAAAAAAAAGAAACGGTTCTTAATTACAACTGTTTTTGATTTAGTCTGCGAGATGGTATCAAAATTTTAATAAAAAGGGAGGTCGAGTCAAGTTCTTACAAGGGGCTACCACTCCTCATGCTCCTATATAACTACTTATACCCTTCACGTAGTGATAGGTTTGTCATTCCACTTGCACTGTTTTGGATCATTATAAATATAAGACGATTTAGCCGTGTCCGCAAGTTGCAAGTTGTCTTGGAGGGCGAACGCAGAGAAAAGGGTAAGGAAGTCTATCAATGCCTATTATGCCTGTAGGAACGCCATAGGTAGGAACTGGGGGTTACAGCCGGCAGTTCTTACGTACGGTTGCCTTGTATGGTGGAGAGCCTTAGAAAGAGGCGACATAGGAAAGCTCTTGACTAAGGTCCAGAGATGTGCGGTACTGGGCATTACAGGGGCCAGAAAAAGTACACCACAGGCAGCGCTGGATATCATTCTGCATCTTCTTCCCATCGGGGACTTTGTTGCTGAAATGGCGGCCAGGAGTTTGCTTAGACTTAGTGAGTCAGGTATGCGTGGGGTATGTCTGGAGGAATATGCCGGCATTTTGGGAAGGGTCGCGGATGGTCGACTCCTGGGGCAGTCATGTGTGACGGACTATATGGTAGCGGAACTTGAGTTTGGGATCCTGCCCCAAAGTAGTGTTTCCGGATAGGGAGGCATGGAAGGGAACGGAGAGGCTGTATGAGGGGAGTGCAGTCTTTACCGACGGGTCGAAGATGGAGGTAGGCACCGGGGCTGGGTCTATATAATGGACACTGGGGAAGGAAGGTCTTATAGACTTCCGGACAAGAGCAGCATCTTCCAGGCTGAAATTCTGGCGGTGATGAAAGCCGCGGAATTGATAGGGGAGGACGCGAGTGGGAGAGGTGACGTAACAATATACATTGGTAGTCAGGGCGCGCTTAAGGATCTAGAGGGGCATTTTGTCAGGTCTAGACTCGTGGGCGACTGCAGACGTGCTCTTAGAGCGATTATGGGTATACGCAGGGTCAGACTCTGCTGGGTTTCGGGTCATTTTGACATTTCCGGGAACGAGATTGCCGATAAATTGGCGAGGAGGGGATCGGCCCGGAATATTAAACTTAATTGTGAGCCGGTGAGGCCACCACTGAGTTTCTGTTATGGACTGATAGGGACTTGGATAACGGACAGGGTGGGCCAAACCTGGTGGGACAGGGCTGACTGCAGGATCTCCAGGCTTTTATGGCCCAGGCTGGACAGGATGGGCACTGACCTGCTGCTCAAGGAGAGCGGGGGGTTTTTGAGGCGCATTATTGGAACTCTCACAGGGCACTGCGATGTGAGAGACAGGACGAACAAATGGGACAGGAACTCTCCAGACTTTTGCAGGGTATGCGGGGACGAGGAGAAGTTAGAGACGGTGGAACATCTTCTCTGCCACTGCCCTGGGCTGCAGATTCGCCGACAGAGGTGGTTTGGAGGACGCTTCTTAGATGGATTAGGTGAGGTCCCTGGCAGTGGGGTTGAGAGCATCATAGGCTTCATTAAGGAGGTTGGGTGGCTGGGCAGCTAGGTGATTCAGAGCCTAGGACTACTGACTTTCTTAGACATCTTGCGGACGGTACTCTTGCTTCTTTATCCTTTTTTATCCTATGAATCGCTTGACTTACTCTTTTTCTTTTCATTTCGACTCTTCTGAAGGGATTCACAATGGGCCTAAGGGCCTCCGAGTGGAGGTGGCGGACTCGCCACTACCCTTCATAACCTAACCTAACCTAACCTAACCTAACCGTGCCCGTCTGTCCATCTGTTTAAATCAAGTTTTTGGAGCTTTATACTGGAAACTATAACAGCTATCGACTTTGAATTTTTTAATAAAAGGCCTTCTTTTTCATAAAATGTTATTGGAATAGGGTTAAGGGGAGCGGTAGTCTCCATACAAACAACAAGGTATTGCTATTATGATTTTTTTTATGTTAAAGAAAACTTTGTTAGATATGAGCCAGTGAAGTAGCTTCATCCATACAAAAAAATTAATTTTATTATAATATTTGCGGCTTGAATTTAACTTGGCCATATCAGATGCACAGAAGAAAATGGATTGTAAATACAATTAATCTTGGTGTATGTTCAATTAAACTTTAATTCAAAAATTAACCTACACTGATTTGTGTTATTACAAATACGAAATTTGTAATGTATGAAACTAAATTTCCAATAAAAGCTGTTGTATTGTAGGCAAACTAATATGAGGGTTGCCTTTTATGTTTCGGTATTTGGCAACACTAGTGTTGCAATCTGACAACTGACAGCTCTATCGTAAAGTTCGACATTTTCTAGGTTATACGTTCTCAAAACGTTTTAACATACGAGCATTATTTGTGTTGTTTGCAGTAACTTAAAAGATTCAACTCGACCTAAAAATGAAATTAAACATTTTCGTGCGATTATTTTTTATAACTTTCGACGTGGATTAACTCGGCAACAGTGCATGGATGAACTTAATTCTATTTCTGGCGATGAAGCGCCATTAAGGACCAGTGTTTATCGATGGTATGGTGAATTCAGTCGTGGTCGTAGTTCACTCCAAGAAGAATTTCGTGAAGGTCGTCCAAAATCAGTTGTTGCTCTGAAAACCATTGATGATGTGCGTGAACTGTTATTGAAAGATCGTCATTTGACCTATAGTAAGATTGAGACAACCTTAGGCATCAGTGGGACCAGCATACATTCAATATTGTATAAGCATTTGACTGTCAAAACAATTTGTTCGCGTTGAACCCCACACAATTTGTCAATCGCTTAAATAAAGCTCGTGTCGATTGGTCGAAAGAAACTGCATTTTTAGTTACCCAACCCAACCCAAAAAACCAACTTAGAGGTCAACGTTTTTCGACGCCTGAAGACGCGTTTGCTGTATTCAAAATGCATGTTTTGAAGATAACTCAATCAGAGTGGTAAAAGTGCTTCGACAATTAGTTCAAACGCATACAAAAGTGTATAGGTCTTCATGGGGAATATTTTGGAAAGCAAAAAAAAGATTTTCGATGATTGACATTTGTTTTTGTTTTCTAATCCCGAAATATCAAATGCAACCCTCGAATGTTAGTAAAAACATAATTTTTTACCAAAATTTAATGTTTTATTTTAATTCAAATTAACTTTTTAGTTAAAAACATTTTTCTAAACTTCATAAGAGTCTTTATATTATTACTTCATAAACATCGAATCCAAGGAAAAATTCTTACGAAAATTTATTTGTGGGGAATTAAAAACTTTTAAACCTTTCCCGCCTTTCAAAGGAGTCAATTTAGGTCAGCCATTCCCAAGAAAATAAAATGATTATTTAGAATGTGTAAGTACTTTTTCATTGTGTATTTTGTATAAAAAAGCAATGCAACATCAACTTGTGTCGTTGTTTTTGCTTTTTCTGTGTTGTTCTCTTTGCGATGGGCCATCGCCGATGGGTTTTATTGGTACTCGCATCAAACCCGATTAGTTTTAGGTCCCCAGTGACAAACTTAGCGGACATTGATTACGATCAAATCAATATGCGTCTTAAAAAAATGTTAATTCAAAATATCCCAGAAAACCAGCACTAAATAATATAAACTCAGGTGAAGAGCTTAATAAAGCCTGTTCTTGCATTATTAATAGAATTTCGTAAAAACATAAAAATCTTTTTACTTTAAAATTTTGATAACTAACGAATAGTGTATTTTGCTCCCAAAAAATAATAATTCTTATCATTAAGCAACGTGTAATATAATAAACTTACTATGAATCTTGCAGCCATTTTTTTGAGGAGTTTAAAGTTTATACAAACTAAGGAAGTGGATGTTAAAAGTTATAAAATTAAAAAACTAATAATGACTAAAGGCCAATTTCTTTTGCCTTTTATAATCATGCCAAATTATTTTTACCCTAAAATTGCAAAAATCAAAAGATAAAACCAAAAACTGCTGCAACATAATTTCAATTTATATTTTGCATAAAACGTAGAAATTTAAACTTTCTTTGCATATTAAATGAACTTATTTGTTAATCTTTTTGTTTTTAAATCTTAAAGGTCTTT